>OU342646.1:6230714-7472857 GCA_910589605.1 Chrysoteuchia culmella
TTGTACGTAACGTCAGGTCCGCCAGCCAAAGTTAGGTGACACGACGGTGGCACTAATTACTGACGTTAGACACAACTTCTAAACGTGACCTGTCTACTGACGGTCAACTCTGACGGTTGAACAGGATGACTCCTGAATGTGACATGACGACTGGATGAGTTTGAAATTAGAATTTCGAATCGAAACGTCATTTGCTTGGCTGCGCTTGTTAGAATAAGTTCAGACAGTAAAATAAACACGTAAGGAGAACGGTCGCTATATCGTTTTGTTTGAAAACAAAAAAAAACTTCGGCTTTGAAAATACCTTTGAAACTTTTATAAAGCACAGTATGCCATTATAAGCAAATTTTACTAATAGACTTACCTAAATTAAAGATTTTTACTTATAAGCCAAAGTGACAAAGTTTATTTTTAAGTTATTTTTGCAATAAAAAGTAAAAAAATATATAAAACGTAAATATATCATCATTCAAATATTTAAAATATATATATAACTAGAGGCCGGGCGCGGTTTCACCCGCGTGGTTCCCGTTCCCGTGGGAATTTTGGGATCAAAGCTATCCTATCTCTTAAGTTGGACCAGACTGCTCACGGTGTGCCAATTTAATTTAAAATTGGTTAAGTAGTTTAGGAGTCCATCGCGGACAAACATCGTGACAGGAGATTTATATATATTAAGATTATAAGCTTTTACTTTTCTTTTAAAATTTAAAGAATTGTATTTCAAAGTTAACATTTTTATTTCAATAAGAATGACTGAATATAGTATTTTCGAGCAAACGTTTTAAAAGTTATTGAAATCAAAAATAGCAACCCATTCCCCAACTTTGCTCTCAGCAGTTTGGCCAAAAGCCATTTCGATACCTTTAGTCGAGGAAATAAAATTATTCGATTCGATGTTTCTGGTCCAATTTATTTCTAATTAAAATTTATCGCATGTGGAGTTTTGGTCGAGCGTCAGTTTTATTTTACAAAAATTGTTGATAAATGTGAGTCTAGACCTTTTAGGGGGTTGTTAAATAGATAAAACAAAACATTCGCAGACTCTTTTTCGGTAGACAACGTTAACACTTTCCGGATAAAATAGGACTTGACGTTTTTTTATGATATTTGAATTATTTGCATTTTTCAATGCTGTTTTTATACTTATGATAAAATTTAAATAGAAAAATATTGGAAAAATACTTCTTGGTTCTCAAGTCTCGGTAGCTCAGTGGTTAGAGCAGTGGACCGGATTGCCAAAAGTCGTGGGTTCGAGTCCCATCTGAGAGTTCATTTGTGGCCGAGTTGATTTTTTGCAATATTTTTTTATTTACAATTTATCATATGACTTGCCGTTTTAAGGGTTAACGACAAGTAACGAATTCAAATGCGCATTGTTTATTTATCTAACTAACGAGTTGTTTTGTTTTGGCTTCGGACAGTCATATTTTGACATACGAGTATTTTTCATAGAAGAAATGTCAAAATTTACCAGTTCGTAACCAAAACAATCCGCTATTAAGTTATAGGAACCCAGGGTTACACATTTTTTTTTTCAAAAATATAAGAAATCATATTTTACATAATTAAAAATCATCTAATATATGATTTAAATATAAATCATATATTAGATGATTTTTAAATGAGCATCATCAATCATTTAAATGTCCCCATTGCACTGTTGGGGCAGAATGGACAATGAGATATTAAGTGTGCTGGATGCGGTTTTGATAGGCTCTATTGTTTTTTATGATATTTCAATACCAGTCACAAATACAACCAACAATCCTGAACCCAAAACTCTGTAAAAGTGTTTGTTTAAATGCGATGATTTTTATCTTATTGATGAACCGACACTGGCCGTTGAAAAAGTGAATTCTTCACTTTTACTACCTACATTAAAATTTACACTCCTGCTAGAAAATTTAAACTTGTCCTCATTAGTCTCGGTAGCTCAATTAGAAAGGGCATTGAACCGGACGCCAAAAAGTTGTGGGATCGTATCCCGTCTGAGCTTATGGTGAATAGTAGATTTTTTCTAGTATGTTTTGTGGTATAGTGGTATATAATATAATTAACCAACAAACCTTTACTTGCGTTGTTACAAGTGTATAGATACCGCCCTCATATTTTTAGCTCTTGACTATTTTACTCTGCCACCAACGGCACAGTCTACTGTGACAACGGCATACGGCATCAACAATCATCCCTAGCAACCAAGTCAGTTGGTAGATGAAAAACGTCAAAATTTGTGGTCACATTTTTTGATCCGTTGTTTGTTTAAAGCACGGAATCTAGTTGTGCAATGCGAAGACCAATGATACATCTATACAACCATCAATGGGCACCTTGGATCATGTACACATTAAAACATTTCCTCGAACAATTAGAGCATCCCAGTGCCATCAGTCAGGTATCGGCCGTCAAACGGTGAATAAATAACCAAGTTCCGAGTTGTTTCGAACTCTCCTACTGAATTACCAATACTGCGACCGATATGCTAAAGTATTTATGGCATATCCGCTGGCCGGGCCTTGCATGTACTCCTACAAGGAAATGGATATAAATAAGCTAGGTACTTATGATAAATACATGACAACGTGATTTAAATGTAAAGCTGTGCAAAAAATGTTTTGTTTTATTATGTTTTTTTACTGATAACAGGGCAGGCATTTGACCACCATAGTCAAGATGTGGTCTAGGGTGTTACATGTTTGCCCAGGCAATACCTAGTATACGTACATCTTATGTTTTGGCGCAAACTGTTCATGGGATGACCGTGACCACGGCAGCTGTAAAGGTGCCGAAACGTCGGGAAAATCAAAAAACCCCTAAAAAACCTAAAAATACAAACAATTACAACTTAGTTCGTGGAAATATAGCGCGTTTGATATCCGTAAAAGTTGTCTTATTTCAATACCTAGTATTTCTCACCTTGAAGAAGCTAAGGTTGTAGGAATGTTATTACTTACTAAATGTTCTAAAATAATCTAATATTAACTAAAGTGGAACGGACTAGAACAGTTTGTCACGTTTCTCGCCTTTATTAATTAAAAAATAATTTAAGTTACAGATTATTAGTTTTGGATGTTTTTACAAGGTAAAGATAAGAAATAAATCCTTTCAACTTATAGCCAATATGTTTCACTAATAAGCTGTTTTCTAAGTAAACGCGTCTTTCTCGACAGACGTATAATACCGTAATGTTTCCAAATGTCATCTCATAAATATAGACTTCACCTCGGGTCCTCGTACAAAACAGAAGAATGTCGCTACATTCAGCAAAAGACGGGGTCGTAAGTCAGTCGCGCAAGCCACTCTCAGATTTATCGGGGCAATTGACAAAGTGGCAAATGGCCCATTAGAAATTAGCTCCACGAACGTTCTCCGGAAAAATGTACCGCTATATTTTCCATTGTAAGCAAAATTGTTGGTAATAAATAATATCCGACCTCTCTTTCTACCTACAACAGAGTACTAAAAAGAAAATACTTTTCGCAATTTTTTAAATTGCGCTTTTGCACACACTACTTTATGCCACATTAGAGAACAATCGAATATAATAGAATCGTTTATTGGATGCGATAATCGAATAGAAGGAAAACTAATTCTATGAATGTTTTCAGTCGATAGCTTACGACATGTTTATTGTCATTGAGCTATAAAATGCGTCTAATGACAAGGAAAGTTGGTGGATCCGAGCCGAAATTGTCTCACTATTTCATATATGGGTCAATAAAATTTTATGTATGTACAGTTAAACTTTGTTAAACGTCTCTTATTCCAAGCAGTTAATATTGTTTTTGTTGAGCATTTTTTATTTCCAAAATGTTTACCCTTAATCTATTTACTGTGTATTATTTGCCGATACCTGGCGAGTTAACTGTGTTGCCGTCATTATTTAGTTTTTTTTATTATTTATTTTCTAACTAATAATTAAAAGAAAAAATTAACGACAATGTTTTGAAATGTGTTTAGATGAAAGAAATTCTGTATAACAAATATCTTAATAAAATTGTTAACAGCTTATAAAGGCGTCTACAGCCTGCAAAAGTAATTGTAACCCAGTGCATTTGTATGTTCGTTTTTATCGTTATACATTGTTATACAATTTATGAAATAAAGAATTTTCAAAACAAAAACAAAACAATAAAATTGTTAAATAGAAAACACGTCTATCATCATCATACATTTTTTTCGGTATCATTCTAAAACAAAAATCTCATATTTTCATTTTCTCTTAAAATTTTAAAACTTACACCTTATTTCACATTATTAAAATTTACTTTATCGTGAACGCATTACTCCAAACCATCTGCAAACACATCACTGGGTATTCAGAATAAAAAGATTATCTTTGTCGGCGGGGCAAGTAAACAGATTATAAAAAAGGAATTCCTTTCCTTCCCTGTCTTCCTTCGGGCGTTGTGTTAACAGAGACAGGCGTTGTTGCTCTTTATGGAAGAATGATGCTCTTAATCTTGAATGTTTGGGATATTACATTTTACAGTGTATGGGGATGGAGTGCTGTGTAAATTGTCGATCTATTTATGGTACTCTTGTGATTCTATTATGGCAATTCAAATATTATTTATCAAATTGTAATTTTACTATAAAATTATTTACTTTTGGATGCGCTATGTTACATTTACGTTTACTTAGTAGAAAACGAAAAATATGTCGCGTAATTCCGCAAGAAAAAATGCAGATGCAGCCCAGTGACACACCTTGCACCTTCACCGACTACTCTACACGTGTTTCGCCTACACACGGAGCATCCTCAGGAGTTGTTAGACCGTGCCAATCTCAGCACCGAGGATGCTCCGTGTGTGGGCGAAACACGTGTAGAGTAGTCGGTGAAGGTGCAAGGTGTGTCACTGGGCTGCATCTGCATTTTTTCTTGCGAAATTACGCGACATATTTTTCGTTTTCTACTAAGATATGGATTTCCGCCAAGTAACGCCTGATTCTATCAAATATTTACGTTTACGCTGTCAAATCTCATAAAATTTTAAGCCATAAACGTAAAAGTAACATAGTGCAATCCACGGTTAGAGTAGTCTTGACTTTTACTGAAATAAAATACAAGAATACAAGTGGATGATATTTAACAAATAAACGTTAGAATAAGGAAATTACTTACCCATCCAGCATACCTACATACTTTTCGATGGCACAAGTACACAGATTATAAAAGAGAAATTCCTTTCCTTCCCGCTCTTCCTTTGGGCGTTGTGTCAACAGAGACAGGAGCTGCTGCTCTTTATAGAAGAATGTTGCTCTTAATCTTGGCTATTATATTTTTCAGTGTAGCCGATGGAGTATCGTTGAAAGTGAGATTCAATGGATTTTAGGTAGACTTGTGGTATTATTATGGCAGTTGAAACATGAATAATAAATAATGAAACAAAAAGCGTGCATTCAAGCGTTCACGTTGAGGTTTATTGCAGAAGAGATAAAATTGACATTGATAACTACTTATGAGCATATACAATCTTTCTTAAAAAAACATAAATCATTTGATGTTCCAACTTACTCCAAACAAGATTTCGATTTAAATGGACTGTATGAGGCAACTATTTAGATTCTAAGGTTCTATGTGTTTGTAAATTTTTGTTGCTAAAAGTTTAATTGGGATCATCATAATTATTAAGTTTTAGTATTAAGCTGTTTAATCATTATTATAAGACCTGTACCGTAACGATAAAACCGTGACTGACTGACAGACGACGCACAGTCGAAACGGCTAAACCGATTTAGCTGAAATTTTGCATACAGGATCATTTAACGATGTACCTAGGCGAGTAGTAAGAAAGGATATTGCCACGGAAACCAGGTAAGTGAAGCTGCGGGCGGCCGCTAGTCATTTATAGATATGCAGGTGGATGTTTGCTCTATCATGACGATCAAAGTCAAGTACTACGACTATAAAAATACTCACTCACTAGAGGTTAAACGGGAAAAGATGTAAGGTGATATACCTAATTGGATTTTTCATACTGTTATTTATTACCATAAGAAAGTATTTAATTATAAAATAAGTTAAAATGTTCCATTCAAAAAGCTAAGTAGGTAAAAGCGACCACCAATTCCAAAAAATAATTTTAAAAGTCAACTCAATAAGATAAGACATGAAAATGTTCAACGAGAAAATATATTAGAAAAAAGCAACTAGTCTCATGTCACCCTGACGGGATTCGAACCCGAATCCTTGGGAGTCCGGCCCAATGCACTAACCAATTATGCTACTATGAGGACACGTCGAATTTTTCTAGTATATTCACCGTTCTACGGTGTTGGCCACCGTCGCTTCATCAATGAGAGAAATATCCTCGCATTCAAAAGAAACATCTTTACAGATGTTTGACTATCGATTAAGATGAAACAGCCATTTAATTATAACTTTTTTAATTTTGCATTTTACAATGCTATTTTTATATGATTTTATATTATAAAAAGATAAGACATTCCTAGCAATTTGTACCAAATCTCCAGGATTGTTTCACCTTCGAAGTCCACAGATTCGCGGGGGCGATGCGTCACGTCGGTGCCCCCGCGCACACGTCCCTTTCATTTTTATACTATTATTTGGAACTTTCTCTCATTAAAAATTTAAGTAAAATACTTCACCCAAAAATATAAGTCACAGTGACCACACACTGTGTGTGGTCACTTTGACTTAGATATTAAAGTATATAATAGTTTTATAATACTATTATTTACTAGGTACCTTATTAAAGTATCTAATTAAGAAATAAATTTAAAATCCTTTACCCGAAAATCTAAGTGAAGGTGTCCACACCTATCGGGAATTTTATTTACATTAAAACGAATCGCAATAAGATAAGACGTCGCAAGCAATTTGTCCCACATCTTCCTCGTTCCACCTTCGACATCCAGATTTCCCCTTTTTTAAGTTTTTTTTGTTTCATTCCCGTGGGGGCGATGCGTCGGCGCCCCCGCGCGCCCGTGCGTATCGATAAAAAATAATTGCTTCCGTCAAACAGAATTACAATGTAAATAGCTGTACTGTATTTTCTTGAGAGTTTCAGAGGGATGAGGTGACTATTATGCCAATTGCTATTAAGCTATTTGTTTATTTTTGTTCTGAGCTATTTTAACCATTTTAAGTCAATGTCAATTGTGCCGTGTGGTGATGGCCTAAGAATACACGTGTCTCCACTCCCTTACATGCCTGAGATGTCGTAAGAGTCGACTAAGAGGCTCGACGCATTGATCAACTGTGGGAGAGAAGGAAAACTTGAAACAAACCCTCTACCAACCCGTCTGGCCAGCGTGGTAGCAGTAGGCTAATAACATCCTATGAACGCCACAGTAGGCCAATAACATCCTATGTCCAGCAGTGGACGTCCACAGGCTGATGATGACATGATGAAGTCAATGTCAAACTGGAAATAATAGAAATAAAATTAATGCATTTTTAAGGGTTATATTTTCACCCATCCATTAGTAACACCATTTATAGAACATTTATAGAACAATCTAGTAGTAGAAAAGAGGTTATTTTTATCCGACTCCAAATATAGGAGGAAAACGAACAAGGAATCTTACTATATTATTCCATTTAAAGTTCAAGAGATAGAAGTGAGAAGATTTTTTCGCTTTGATTTTACCCAGCGTGATTGGAAATTGGTAAATACCAAAATGTAAATATATTGTGTGAGAATAGAAATAATCTCAAATTAACAGTTCGGTGGCAGCTAAAATATCGGACGTCGCGTCGGTATTACGGTCCAAGACTTCTGAACAGTTAATCTACGATTCAGTCAACAATAGATGCAATGGACTGCAATCGAGTCGACACGGAACGATTTGAAATGGACCGAGTCCGTATTAAAATTAAACTCAGCTTTGGAAACAGTCGAGAAATAGAAGCCAGTTGGAGGAAATCTATTTTATATGTTGTTTACGAATTCTGTTGTAAGGTTTCGTCGCAAGTATTTTCAATGCAGTGATTTTTTTTAGTAAACAAGCGGTCTTTGGCAATTTCTAGTTTAAGTATTTTTATAAATAATAGTTGAAAGGTTTCGTGGCGAAAACTGGTTATAAGTAATAGGTTTAACCGCTTCTGTGGTCTAGTGGTACAACCACCGGTATCAGACCCAGGGGTCCCGGGTTCGATTCCCAGCGGGGGTACATATTGTATTCGTTTGGTTGGTGGTAGGACTTGTTGTAAGCCCGCCTGGCTAGCTACCACCATCTTATCTAAGCCTGACGCCATAACAACAATGTTTTCAGCATTGTTGTGTTCCGGCAGTTCGAGATAAGATAGCCAGTTCCTCAGTGGTTGATGATTCCGGGAGAGGCTCGCTTCCATCTTCAGCCTTATCATTACTTAACATCATGTATGATGAAGGCTAAGAGTCTCCCCGTCTATCATAAAAAAAAAATAGGTTTGGTTCAGAACTCGTATTAATAATTTTTTATATAGAGGTAAAGAAAAATATAATTTTCTTTAATTTAAATTCTCCCGCGCAACTAACGTCATCGTGCCGGACCTTTGAATTTCGTAATCTATGGAAAAGACAACCAAATAAGGGTCTCGTCATAGTTGTGAGAAAACAATCTATTTAGTTACTTAGAAAAATATTTTAATTGTGTATTAGGAACTGATATTGTGATTGTCATTGACATTAAATGTCGTTTCTTTTCTTACGTTTTGTTACTAAACACTGTTATTTCATTGTGAATCATAGTACATGTGAATTTAAACAAAATAAATATTTTCTTGCAGAGAAACTCAATTGTGTTTGATTGACTGTGTCGGCTAAATCACAGAAATTTTGGAAAATATCTAATATATATTTTTTACTATTTACTTTGAAATTTGATAAGGATGTTTGTTTGATTTCTATGTGTTGGCATGAAGCATATTCAGGGATAAATGTGATGTTTGCGACTCCTTTATTAAATTTGTAAACGTTTTATTTAGAAATGTCTCTAAGTGAAGATAATAAGGTAATGTACTAAGGTATGCTACTCTGCGACTTAACCTAATTGTTTGCGCTTAACCAATAAAACAACCAAAATTAACCTTAAGATAACAAATGAGCAAATGCCCCTACACCGCAAACCGAAAGGCGATCAATCATAATCACAGCTCACGACCTTTCACCTTGTCTAATGGCGCACAAAATGGCGGTATGCGTTTAAAATCTGCGAGTGGAACGCATTCGGAGCCAACCGTTTGGAAACGGGCACAAAGAGAACCGCACCGACTGATCCATCATGTGTCGCTCCTGAACGTATTCTTGTCTCACTTTTAAGTCGGTTTGTCAAATAAATGGTTTTAATAGGCTGTTCTATTTCTGTGCCGAAATTACTGCTATTAAATTATGTTCAAGATTGCGAATTAGTTGTTTGTCAGTTTTTAAATTATATGCGATGATCTATCCTTCTGTAGAGAGTCTGTAGTCATAGGAACACTACTGTTTCGTTTTTGTATGTACATTTTTATTTTATTTTCATACTCGTGAGCACCCCATCTTTCACCCACATTGTTCCCGTTCCCGTATGAATATCAGATAAAATGTATCCTATGCTATAAACTATCTGCATGCCAAGTTTTATCCGAATCCGATCAGCCGTTTTTGCGTGATTGAATAAAAACATCGAAACATCAAGAACTTTCACATTTATAATATTAAGGCTAAGATGAAGAAAAGCCGCCAATCATGAGTTAGAAATCTAGGGCTGCCAGCAGTGACTCACGGTGAATGGGAAGTAATGTCTAGGCCGGACAATGGACCGAGCGTGATTTCTCGCGGCCACCGGGGACTCTCAGTCGCGGGACCGCAATAAGGAGTTATGATGAGAATTCGGGTTTGTTTACTTTTGTAACACCATTTTTAGAAGAGGATAGATAAACCCTTGAATTGAGAACCTCCTCCTTTTTTTGAAGTCAGTTTAAAATGATCTGAGAAATAGACAGGAGTGTTGATTGACTAATCACAACTCAAAAGAGGTCATATTACTAAAGTAAGTTTAAATAGTGCAGTCACTGATAGAAGTTATCTGATCTTCAATCAGTATTTTAAATATGATATTTTCGCCCCTTATGTTATAACCTACATCAAAGTTCTCAAAGATGTCCTCTAATCTCTACCCGACAGTGTTAACTCTGAAGAATGTTAAGATAACTGTTATTCGGACTGTGTATTTAATCTTTGTGTATTTAATTCTTACCGATAAATTGTAAACTTGTTTTTGTACTGTATTTGGTTTCTCTGTGTACCTTTGGATTACAATTCACACTGTAATCATATAATTTCATATTTTATATTTATAATAATTGTAATCTGTCTTGTGTATTAGTAAATAAATAAATAATTTGTACCAGTTTCATGACTTACTTTCATTGTTGCTGGTTCATAGACTTTTTATAAAAGTCATTTTATACAAACTTGTTCGTAAATAAATTTTGTTAAATTCTATAGCCTGTCACAATTTAGTAAGCCTGATTAAAATTATACAAACAAAACTCATCAGTATTGACTTAGCCATATCAGCTTTGTACGTCATAACAACGAAACAAATCATTTAATCTGCTCACTAACGGTCCAAAAGATCAAACGGAGAGTCCAGCTCACCGGTCCACCTGGCCGGTGCATACCCGATTATCAGAATTATGATTACGTCCATGGGAAGATAACGTGCGTATTTACTTTGATTCTCGTCGTTAAAAGTTCTGTCCTGACGAGGGGTGTCGTTAGGGCCGTAATGGCCACCATTTGTCTTGTCCGGCCTCGAGTTGTGCCGGCCTAATGAAATTATTGCCGCAACTATACTAAAGGTTATAAATACCCCCGAAAGGCCCGGACGCCACCTTGTTTCGCACTAATGGACCGGTCAAACTGTAAACTGTGTTATCAATGAAATTACAATTAGTGAGGGGATAAAAATGGCAAGGGTCGGTGCTTTGTTTGGGATATGGAAATGGTAGCTTTCAATTTAATTTTCCTGTGTTTAGATTTAAGCTATACTATGTAGTTATAGCAGTACTTCCGTTTCGCATTGTCCACACAAAACAGTAGCTGAGAACCTGCAAAATTTTATTAAGTATTTATGACAAATACCTAGGACGGTCTAATAACTTGTCTTGTCAAGGTTACTTCATTTAACCCTTTCATATTACAAATTACTTAAAAGTTTTCTCCTTTGACACGTTTTATTACGGTATCCATTGAAATTTCAGGCTTTATAACTATAGCCTTCGCTCTTCTCCAAGTTTTTTTTTATTTCTATAAACAGTGCGTGAGCGACAGTCAAAATACTTTCACATAAAATAAGCGTTTTCATTTAATTACCAACACCAACCAAACTCAGATTTTCACTTCCAAAATTATTTATTGTTCCCCACAACGCTGCAAATAAGTCCAGTGGCGCCAAATGACAGTTGCAGATGACTTGCGAAGTATAAACTTGGCCGATATGAACACAATAAAACGGCTCCTCCAGTGATTCCCGGAATGTGTCGGCCAGAATGCCAGCTGCCCGGGACAATCAAAACTTCCCCGATGGAATTTTCTGGTTAACGTCACGGCCGGACCGCGTCCGATCTTATTGTGTTCGTCGCATATTTCTCAAGACATAATGCGGCTTCATGAATTCAGAGGAACAGGATTCAGGACACTTAAAAACGGATAGGAAGACCTTTGATGAAGGTAACTTACGCCAATGTGTACTAAAATAGCTGGAGGTTTTTTTTTGATCGCTCTAACATTTGGATCTGTCTCATGGATTGTGATCAATTTTTGTGCAGAGAATGTCTGGACCACGGGAAACGACTAGGAAATAGAAAAAAATGGTTCATGGGTAATGAACCATTTTTTTCTATTTTCTAGTAGTTTCCCGTTTCACGTTTAATGTGTTTTAAATGTTACCTATTCATATACACGGATTGAAGTTCAGTCAAAACTTCTCCGATGGAATTTTCTTTTTAACGTCACGGCCGGACTGTGACCGATGACCGATCTTATAGCGTTCGTCGCATATTTCGAAGACATAATGCTGAGAGCTCCATGAATGTCGGCCGGATTCAAGAAACTTAAAAACGGTTCGTAAGACCCTTAAGACTGATGAAGATTGCTTACTTATAAGCTAATCTATACTAAAATAGAGTTTGTTTGATTGCTCTTATATCTGAAACTCTCTCAGATAGATTGCAATAAATCTTGGTATAAAGAATACTGGACCATAGGAACGGCGATAGGAAACTTAGAAAAACCTTGAAGGATTCAGTCATTGAGCGCATTGACTATACAAGTAAAAGTATATTTGGTCTCGCAGAGTTGTTTATGAATAATATCCTAACTAATCATAAAATCTTAAGGACATCAAAGTAATAACTGCAATCAGACGAAATATTTCAAGACCGCTTTCAAAACCGTTTCATCAACCACTTTCAATAATAAATTTCCAAAGTTTACACACAGCAAGCACGTAACAAACAAAGACGAGACAATCGATTTTGCTATAAAAAGAAGAAAGCTCTGTTTAAGAGACTTGTACTTTGAAATATTCAATAAGCAGCTTGAATAGAGATTTTTTACTGAGAAAAGTTGTTTGTTAGTACCGCGCTTTGTGGAGTATGGTAAGAGGACTTACTGTCACCCAGACTTACAGTTTTAGAACAAGAAACAGTGGGCAAAGCAACCGCAGTCAATATATTGACTATAAATGTCCAGCCTTTAGATAAATGGCAGATTTGAAAGAAATTAAATATTAGATTATTATTGTTAACTACTTATTAGTTAATCTCAGATTTTATCGAGTTTTGTTCAAAGAATTATACGGATTAAAACACGCTTTACATTAGGTTAGAAGAAACTTTAAGGTTTTGATACTTTCGTTTGTTGAAATTGACATGTTGCGTGCTAACGCATAAAATAATTTATTTTACTAAACTAAATAAAATACCATAATATAACTCTTACGTGGTCACGGGTCGAGTGCGAGTCGACCTCGCACATGAAGGGTTCCGTCTCTCACCCAACTTTGCCTGGAAGAGATTGCTATGTAGCAATATTGTGAGTTCCTCTTTTTTGTCATTTTCTCTGTATGTTTGTTTTTGTATCGTGTGCAATATATATATATATATATATATATATATGTGTATATATGATATATATATATATATATTATATTTATAAGTTTCTATTATTATTAATATATTAAATTAGTTATTCATCTGACTACCGATTACCTACATCTATCCAAAATGCCACTATAATTTTTCGATTGCAAAAATAACTTTGTTTTTCATAGTGTTTGTATGAATGACAAAGTTATATTTATAATTTGAAAATGTGCTATAGCTCTGAAACTGCTAAATATATTTCGTTCAAACCAATTTTCGTTTAAAGATCTACCGCATGTATTTTATTTTTTATTTTTCACATTCCTATTCTATAAGTTAGAGGGGAGAGGACAAATTTTACAACTTTGGAAGTGTATATAATTCAAACGGTTGACTTTGAAGAAAAAACTGTTTCAGAAACCTCAATGTAATTTTTAAAGACCTATCTATAGATGTATAGGTTTGACAAAAATTAAAAAATAAAATTAAGTTCCCTTTGGGAAATGTGCTATATTTCTAAAACTGTCAACTATATTTCGTTCAAACCAATTTTCGTTGAAAGTTTTTATTAAAATCTACAGCATTTTTATTATTTTTCACTATCTTATTTCAAACGTTTTAACACTTTGGAAGTTTGAGAAAAAATCGCTTTAGAAACTTCAATATAATTTTTAAAGACCTAACTTTAAATAAGCCACACGTATAGGTTTCATGAAAAAAAAACATCAGTTTCAGTTCCATGGATGGGGAGCCCCCCTTAATATATATATTATTTTTATTTTTGTGTAAAAACCGTAATGCGGTTTACAGAATACATCTACCTACCAAGTTTCAACTGTGTAACTGTGTATGTTTTGGAATTAAGTGGCTGTGACATACGGACGGACAGACAGATAGACATGACGAATCTATTTTATCAATAGATTGTAGTTTTTTAAATCGTTTCAACCAGAGTTATCTAAGATTTAAAGCTATACCAACCAACAATCGTAATTTATTCGGAAAAGTCTTTCCAATATCTCTTTATATATTCCACTATATATAGTTTCCCAGTTTTAGTAACTACCTAAAACTCAAATGAGATATACCCAAAATAGTCTTAATAAATATATTTATATGCAAATAATACAGACATTCAAACTAGAAAGCCTTCTCATAAAAGGTATTCTTTCTAATCATCTTCAATATTTTCCTAAAATATATTCCTCAGGTATACCCCATCTTTCGAACATCAAACGGAAACCGAACCTTGATATTACACGCGTCATTTGAGCGTCTCAAAGACATTCCTCTTGGAAAAAATTAAAATAACAGAGCACAGTGACGTCATTGTGCTACCGACCCCACCCCGCACGGCGAAGATTGTGAAAATTAAAAATACTTCGCGAATATGCGATTTACAAAGGTATTTTGTATTATAATCACATGCATGATTAGCTAGAGTAGTATTACATTTTAAAACAAACTTTTATGTATGTATAGATAGTATTTTTTGTCCTTTCAGGAGATCAAGTTTATAATATCGGCCCTGAGCGCATAATAAGGGCTTATTGAGTACATTCGATGAATAAATAGTACATTACTGCAGCGGCCAGCAAAACAGGCATTGATGGACGAACGTGTAAATGTGTGCCGAGGCGAAGCCGAGGCATACATACGTAAGTCCATCAATGCCTAGTTGTGGCCAAGGCTTGTATAGTACTTTTCTGAAATAATGCGCGGAAATTACTTTTCGAAATCTGACGAACAACAATCAACAATATTTTTCCCGCGTTAAAGTGTTCCTTTGTTTTTTTTTCTAAAACAGCTTTCTATTTGCAAGCCAGTTTGAAATTTAAATAAAACCTTTGATAAGTACCTCTGATAGTAACCTCCTTGGTTGCCATTATTAGGAGTAAAATATCGTTCCATTTTTAAATTACATGACAGATATGAGAGATTACTAAAAAAAATGCCCTTGACGAGTTTCTTGCCGGTTCTTCTCGTTACAAGCTGGCCTGCCGCCATCTCTTAGCGCAATATTGTTTCCTGTCAAACATTAATAACCAATCATCGTTGAATCATCGTTGAGATCGGACGTGTTAAATAATAATTAAATATTAATAATATTGTTTAACGAACCGTGACCTCGTTTCGCCAACAATCGGTAGTAACAAATAAAACTGTGTCAATCTAGTGTAATAGTGAAAATGTGGACTGATTAAATCGTTTTACTAAAATTAACACAATGGATAGTCCATTTAATAGAAGTGCGAAGACCCCCCGGTCTCCACCACCAACTCCTCCACCGGGACCATTGCATCCCTCTTCTAAGCAACATACCCAAGATGACCTGGAAGTTGTCGATACGCCGGAGATACAAAACTGGATGAGGACAATAGAGCAATGTTTGAGCGAAATCTGCCACATATCTTCGGAAGGTAAGATGAATTCCGAACAAAAATTGCGAATACACAATTTATGCAGGAAAGTTACACATGGTACTTCGCAGATGGCTGTACTTTGTCAGTCTTTTCAATCGAAAGCAGTACAAGCTCGTAGATCTCTACAAACGTCACAGGATAGAAAAGACCTCTCGCAGCAGCTCCGTGACCTCAAGTTGAGTATCGAAGAGTCTTCAAAACCAACTGCAGTAACGTCTTTCGCTGACATGGTCAAAAAAGGTAATAATGAATTTATCAAACCTACCAATGTGAGCTCTGTGGCAATCTATCCTACTGACAAACAGAAGTCAAGTGAGGACACTAAATCGCTTGTACAAAAAATAATTTGTCCTGAAAAAATGAAACTTCATGTTAGAGGTCTCCGTAAAACAAGGAACGGCGGCGTTATCATTAGTACAGATAGCAAAGATGACATAGCTAAATTAAAAGAATCGGTGGTACTAACTACTTCGGGCCTTACTGTCGACGAACCTTACAAGCGAAAACCAAGGATAGTTGTCATTGGCGTGCCCACATCTATGAAGGAAAATGAGGTCTTCACTTGCTTGTTTAATCAAAATCTAGCAGATAAGTTACCGAACTCTGACCTTGACTCATTTTTAAGCTCTATTAAACTGAGTCATAAATCAGGCAAGAAAGATGCTGAGACCTGTAACTACGTATTAGAAGTATCAGCCATAATACGCAAGGCTTTGATAACTAGCCAAAGAGTTTTTGTTAACTGGTCATCTTGCCCAGTCCGAGATTTCACTTTGGTAACAAGGTGTTACCAATGTCAACAATATGGCCATGCAGCGAAGACCTGTCGGGAGACAGTCCACACTTGTGGTCACTGTGGGGAACAAGGCCACTCCATTAAAGACTGCACCAAAAAAGAAAATCCATCAAAGTGCGCTACTTGTTTCCGATTTAAAAAGCCCAGCGATCACAACACAGGTGCCACAGAGTGTCCAGCAAAAATAATGGCAGAAAAGAGGTACATTAATTCAATAGATTATGGCGGCGCCTAAGAGCGCCTAAAATAACTGATTTGCTGACCATATTATAACTGTATACTCCTTTTTATTATATATACTTTTTACATTAATTAATTGTTAAAGATAGTTATGATTAATGATTTAGCTAATGAAATTGATAATTTTTCTGTATCAGAGTCGGCTCTTTGCGAGGTTGAAAAGTGCAAACAATATCTTTCCGCTTTCACTAACCCCTTCACTGTACTAACTCAAAATATCCGTAGTGTTACGAAAAATATCGATAGTTTTAATGTATTTCAGCAAAGGCTACACATAAACTGTGACATAATAATTCTCACAGAGTGTTGGATTGATAAGCAACATAATTTGCCTACAATGGTGGGTTATAATATGTATAGGAGCAGTATAGTACACAACCAAAACGATGGTGTGATAGTATACACAAAATCACAGTTAGATGTCACGGTTGAGGAACCTAATATTCATGACTGCAGCAAATTACTAATTAAAATGGGAACAGAATATGCTATTTTAGCCGTTTATAGATCACCTTCATTTAGAGATATTACCAACTTTGCACATTCTTTAGCCAACACTTTACAAGACTTATCTTCTTTCAAAAACATTATATTAATTGGAGACATTAATATCAATATTATTCCGAATCAGGACAATACTGAAGCATCCACTCAGGAATACTTAAATCTATGCTCTTTCCATGGCTTACTTCCTGCACACTTGCTACCAACACATCAAAGTGGGTCGTGTTTGGATCACATAATGCTTAAGTCAAACTACTCTGCACTAGCTTTAGTCATGAATTCATCGATAACTGATCACAGCGCCGCATTACTAACTCTGAATTGTAAATTAAATAAATTAGAAGATACACGCATAATTACTAAGTTAAATGTAAACAAACTCGAAGCTGACTTATGCAATATCGACTTTACCCCAGTTTACAGTTCAGCTGATATGCATTTTTGTATGTCGTACGTAATAGAAAATATCGCAGTGGCTATTCAAAACAATAAACAAAGTATACGATTAAGTAATAAAAACTATAATATTAAACCGTGGATTTCGCCAGGTTTAATACGCTGTATGAAAAATAGAGATAAATTGCATTTGAAAGCGAAAGCCAATCCAAATAATTTAGTGTTACAATTAACATACAAGCGATACAGGAACTTTTGCAATAGTCTCGTAAGAAAAGTTAAAATAAAATACGAAAAAGAGTTAATTGAAAGAGCTGGGAAAAATACCAAACAAATTTGGAAACAAGTTAAAAATATTACGTACTCAACCAAAAACCATGAGTCATCTTCGAGTTTGTTACAAACACATGGGTCCCAAATAGAATCTGTCAATTACGTTAATAATTTTTTTGTAAATGTCGGCAAGTGTTTAGCCGAAAAAGTGCAGAGTCGCCCAATTATAAATACACAAATTCCTACGTCTCATACTAATAGCATAACATCTTTTGTACTCTTAGGTACCGATGAAACTGAAATTGAAAATGTAATAATGAGTTTAAAAGACGACTGTGCTGTCGGGTGGGACAATATACCGACTAAAATAGTCAAACAATTCAGACGCATTTTAATACCTCCTTTGACCTATATTTTCCAAAAATGTTTGGCCACAGGTATTTTTCCCAAGTGTTTGAAGAAAGCTATTATTGTTCCTATTTATAAATCAGGTGATAAAAAGCAAGCAACAAATTATAGGCCTATATCGTTATTACCAGTTTTGTCTAAAATATTAGAAAAAATTATAAATAAAAGAGTGATTAACTTTTTAGAAAATAAATCGCTATTGTCAAATGCTCAATTTGGTTTTAGACCCAATTTATCAACAGCCGATGCCGTGCATAAATTGACAAATTTTATTGTGGAAAATCTTGACAAAAGTAAGCACACAATAGGTATTTTCCTTGACCTTGCCAAGGCTTTTGATTCCGTTTCCATTCCGATCTTGTTGCGTGAGCTTGAAAACATTGGCATAAGAGGCACACCGCTAAAATTGATAACAAGCTACTTAGAAGACCGCATCCAGTGCGTGAAAGTGGGTAATGTCATCAGTAATGAGCAGAAAAATACTTCTTACGGGGTCCCCCAAGGAAGTATTTTAGGATCTACCCTGTTCTTGATTTACATAAATGATCTATGTAATATAAATCTTAATCAAGGTATCATTGTAACATATGCTGATGACACAGCTCTTCTCTTTTCGGCCGACTCAGAAGAAGAAGTATTCAGGCACGCGCAACACGGTTTCAATGTAATTAACAAATGGCTTCAAAGTAATTTACTAACCCTTAATGCGGAAAAGTCTAGCTACCTTAAGTTTTCCATTCGCAAATCAACACTAACCACGCACGACTTAAACCTACGTGCACATTTATGCAATGCCCCATATGATAATATATGTGTATGTCCACAGATCCAAAAACATGATAAAATAAAATATTTAGGAGTAATTTTAGATGAGACGTTTTCGTTTAAGCACCATATTGAAACATTAAATAACAGAATTCGTAAGATGATATTTATATTCAAAAAACTACGCCATGTTGGCGACGCGGTACTAATCCGACAAATATACTTGGCACTTTGCGAATCCTTGCTGACTTACTGTATTACCACGTGGGGTGGGGCTGGTAAAACTTTACTATTAACCACCGAGAGAGCTCAAAGAGCTATACTTAAAGTGTCTACATTTAGGCCATTCCTGTATTCCACGACACTTCTTTATAAAAATTGTGAAGTTTTAACAGTCAGACAATTATTCATAATAAGCACTATATTAAAACAGCACAAAGCCCTTCCATACAACACCGAAATAATTAATAAGAGGCGGAAAGATAAAGTTTGTACGTTAAAAGGTGGACTCAAATATACTTTTACGACCAAATTTTATATATATCTAGGGCCGTTACTTTATAATCGATTTAATGCCATAGCAAATATTTATCCATTAAGCCGCATTAATTGCAAAAAAATTGTTAAAGACACTCTGCAGAAGATGACGTATGATGATACAGAAGAATTACTTTTTGTGACAAAGTGATTTAAGATTATAATAATTACAGGTATTTTTGAGAGATTTTAAATTGATTGTTTGTGTGTGATACTTTGCGAAGGTAGTTTATTATTTTAAATTATTATTCTAAATTGTTTTATTCTTCGCTTCTAAATATTTTTTTAGTATTATTATTGTTAACACAGAATAGTATAAGATGTATCTTTTAGTTAAGGTCTAAAAGCCTGAAACACAGGATCACCTAGTTCAGGCATAATATTAAATATAATTACCATAAGACACCTTTTTTTTCTTAATGTATTTTTAAATGATCATAGGTAAGAAGAATTTTATATTTGTAGAAATATAAAAAACTTGTTTGTTTATGTTTAGGTACTAACATATTTTGTAAGTTTGTATGCCCATAATAACAAACTATGTATATTAAGTTATTGAATAAATGATTTTATTTATTTATTTTTTTTTTTTTTATTATTATATTATTATTATCGGCGCATTATTTTTATATGTCACTTCGTACTTCTCATAAGACAAAATAAATTTATGTCGGAGGTTTTGTGTGAAGTGTGTCAAAATATGACAACTTCACACAAAACCTTGGCAGGAACAATGAATAAAGATTGTACAATGTACATGGATCTGATATAGTTGTTTAGAGAAACTTACTTTATTAAAATATATCATGAGTATTTGAATGTCGATATTTTTCTTGCGAATGTTCAGGAGCTGCCTAGTCAAGTCCGTCATTACGAAGTACCATCAAGTGAAGGTAGGCACATTATTTTTTGTAATATTTTATCTCCATAGAGATATCTCAATGGTTGTGTCATTGGGAAGGAATGAAAAAAAAACTTTATGAAGTTCGCGGTACGAATTTAAACATAATTACTTTACTCTTTGATTTAAACACTATTGAAACAAAAGAAAAACAAAACGTTCTTACGTCATGATGGTCTCTAAAAAATGGCGGTAGGCCCCGAGGTCTCGAGGGTTTGTGAACCGATGGCGCAGCTTCTTTGACGTTCATAAGTGCTTGTAAGCCTAGACTGGATAAATGATATTGAATTTGAAAATTTTGAATTTAATTTAATTTAACCGCCTCTGTGGTCTAGTGGTACAAGCACCGGTATCAGACCCAGGGGTCCCGGGTTCGATTCCCAGCGGGGGTACATATTGTATTCGGATTGGTTGGTGGAAGGACTCGTTGTAAGTCCGCCTGGCTAGCTACCACCATCTTATCTACGTCTGACGCCATAACAATAAAATTTTTTGCATTGTTGTGTTCCGGCAGTAAGAGATAAGACCAGTTCCTCAGTGATTGAGGCTCGCTTCCAACTACAGCCTTATCAATACTAAACATCAACATGTAACTAAACATCTAACATGATGAAGGCTTATCCCCGTCGTTCATAAAAAAAAATATTTGGCCGCTAATCACGACAGATATGGATTTTCATACAGCTTTTGCCGGCCGCTGCTCGCATGTATGTGGCCAGTACAGCAATATCGATTTATCTCGAAGAAGGTTGTCAAAATAATGTTCATATTTCCAAGCATGTTTGAGAAAAGATTATTACGTATTTGAAGTGAGATTAAATATTTTGTACAGTAGCGTCATGCTACTTTGAGACAGCCGTTAGTCGCTCGAGATAGCAGTAGTGCAATTATAAAACCTGAAATGCTGTTCTCTACTTCTTCAACATTCACTTCTAATTCCTAGAATTTTATTCTCGTTTCCTAAGCACCCAAATGAAACGTTCATTACAAAACATCTTACTTACATTTGGTCCGACTAAAGTTAACTTCACTCGACCCTTGAGCACAGCGATGTTATTACTTATTAGTAAATAAAGCTTATCGTAGTGCACATTAACAGACGTAATCCGTCGTCTTCGAGGGATGTTCATCACGCTCGTTACTCGCGCCTCATGTGGCGGGGGCCTAGTAATCATATTTATTTAAAAGGGAAATACAATATATGAAGCAGCAAAAATACTAGGATGGCACCAAAAATACTCGTCATCGTCATCTGCCATTTTTACCCCACTGCTGGGGACCCACCCATCCCGTCACCGACCGTTGCGAAAGTTGCTTAACCTCAACAATCGCAGGCCGAGCGCGAGAACCACTGCGCCAGGCTCCTAAAAATACTACAAATACTTTAATACATATCAGTAAACACAAAATTGATGGTTATTTTTCAGCATTTTTTTTATATTTTAATGAAAGGTTGGTTGGTTGACTAGTTAAACGAACAGAAGAGCCTAATCCTAATTACCTTTCTACTTATTTATAATGTTTACATAGTTATTACTTACTCGGTAGTACTCAAGTGAAAAGGATATTTATTTATTAAACAACTTCAATAATGCATGATGACGAAACATATAGTTCTGAGTTCTAATAACTCTTCACACACTTTAGCAAAACTCATCCTATATTGCGCAAATATTTCATATCCCGTATATTGCTAAGTACAAACCATAACGTATTAAGTTAATGAGAGACAACACGCGTCACTCGAACAACACTAGTGCAAGGGGATCATACTCTTTTACTTTTCTACCCTATTCTATAGAAAATATAGTTGAAATTTCAATAGATGAGTTGCTGAAATGTCCGAAGTGTCCGAATGTCACTCCATACATCGGAGCGTCTACAGAATACGAATTTATTGTTTCATTAACACGGGATTATATGACATGTGTCCAATTCACCAGCTTGAACCAAATACCGCACTTTATCTCTGTTCGTACAAAATTAGTGTTTTGTCAGACTTTTGTTCGTGTGGTGCATTTTTGTTTGGCTAATTTCATACTGAATATAAAAGATAGTCAATGCTATCTATTTTTAAAACCAGTTTAACGTTATATACTTTTTTCTAGTCATGAAAATTTTTACACACTACCTGATCTTTTTTTTATTATTATTTATTTTATTAAAAAAAAAACACTTATGTCTAATACATACATTTACCTCGCAAAACCATTTCCATGGTTTGTCTGCGAGTGAAGAGTTCACTTACATCAAAATATATTACATTGATGTTTGTATCTCCCGATTTTATCGCCACGCATTTGTCCAATTTGTTTACAAATATTGGCTTAATAGTTCGGGCTGAGAAAGATGACAGACAGAAGTTGCATAAGCATTTATTTTATGTTAGTATGGATTGTACAATAGGTAAATAGTATGTTGGGGCATCTTTTCAATGAAGACTATTATTTAACGGTTGACAAAAACGTATAATTATTTGAAAATACAGGTACAATAATGCGAAAGATGTTAACGTAAGGATGATTTGAATGCGAGTGCGTCGCTGAATGAATGGGTGAACTGAAGAACAAAGAACTAATGGAGTGACCGTAGTATGAAGGGAATTGAATGACGAATGAAGTGTCGCCTCTCGCTGTTAGACGGCGCTACCGGTCCTCAGAATCCCGAAAAAGTAAGTTCTTATTTTTTGCAAGGTCCCATAACAAAGCAAGAGTGGTTTATGATAAACCCGAACGCTGTAGCAAAGTTTTTTTTGTTGTAAATGTGAACCGTTAAGAAGGTACCTATTTAAAACAATATTAACAAAAGCTTGAGAAGTAACAATTGTAGGTACAGCGAGACGAGAGCGTTACTCCATAAGTACGTCGAACAATAATATTTTTGCCGAGCTCAGCAGGCTTACATTATCACTCCCAAAACAGAGGGAGAATGAAACACACGGCCTGTTACTTTTTATTAATTTAGAAATAAAGTTATAATCTTGTTAGCGGCCCGACGACGCCATTGTGACGATGTAACCTGGACATTTTGTAATAGGATCAACTTATTAAACACTAAGTACCGAAACATCAAACGCATTCGCGTAGAGAAAGAATAGCTGTTCGTAAAGAGGATTTTTATTTCAACATTCTTCCAAATTAATTCTTTGTAATACGATTGTTTGGAAAAAATATGACAGCGAGTATTACGTAAAGAGCACTCGAAGAAGCAATAAACATGATAACGTCGTTTCGATCTAATGGTTATGGGGCAAAATATTTGAGATCCATTTACTAAAGATATTAGCCGTTAAAGAGGTGCTTGAAAGGCAACGGGAGCCTTACCTTCGGACCCTTTGGGCTTTCTCAAGGAGCCGAAGGAAGGTGTTGTGCCCCTAAATGCGATCTAATTACGAAATAGTTTCACTTGTTGATTTATAGATTAAGTTTAGACCCGCACACGCGGCACACTGGCAAACCACTGACATATTAAAATCCTTTCCTGTACGTCCTTAATCAATAACGTCGCCTAGTGGATTATAATTGTGACTGGTTCCTTAGTTGATTTATATCTTTAGTATCTATCATTTGAATAATTCACTTACGTAAAATATATCTTGAATAACATATAAATTAAAACAAAATACTAACTAGTATTAGATATATAATTTTTTTTAAACTAGAAAATGTATTTGATCAACGATAAATTGATTGTCTCACATCGCTCAGATAACGAGGCTTTTATATTCAGAATTTAAACAGTTATTATTATGAAATACTGATTTTAATTATTGCATTTGACATAAGTATTTTGTGAAATATATATATCTGGCTTCTAGAGAGGATTATAAGCCTGCATCACATAGCTTATAATACATAGATACAAGTTAAGGGTAAGATATACAATACACTTGCTAATTACGAACTCAAATTGAATCCATTATTCAGGAGTACCGTCCATATAAGGGTACTGTAGGTGTTAAAGGAAAGACGGAACAATCTCGGAGGCATTATCGGATTCCGCCGCGCCGTCCCACAATGGATGTTCATGGCTAGCTGGCTTACTCCGCGGCCCGACTACTTTGTACCAAATCACTTCTCCTCGATTTATTACCCACTGTCCCCGTTTACCCCACTCTCCCCTCTATAAATCGTCGAATAAGTGTTGCCATATTTACCGGTGACGTGTTACTAATCGCCGCCTTGTGTTGCCAGTTGTGACTCGTGAATAGTAATAATTAATCCGGCCATCCGATGACGAATTTGAATAATTTATATTTCTAATTTATTGCGGTGGTGCCACGGATCAGTTGGCGCATGTGCGCTTACTTAGCTAATTGTAATTTTGTAATGACTCAAACAATTTATGGAGTGCATACTTATCTAATAATTTTAAAAAGATGTTTTTGATTCGCTTTTGTCGGTTTGGAAACAAAACTTTAAGCTTTTTTAAGCAACGAAGCTTCAAAACAAAGAGAAATAAAATTCCCTACAATTTTGATCCTTTCGAAACATCTATCATTTTTAACCAACAGAAAACATTTCATCAAACGAATTCCGACGGACCAACCCTTCCAAATTTCGGTACATGACCGATTCGGTATCCTTGTTTTCAATCAATCGACCAAGCAGCGATGTGGGTCAAAGTGACCGCAGGAGCTAATTAGAGTGACCGATGACAGGTTTGTATCGAAATGCTGTTATGTCGGTCTGTCTGTTCGCTAATGGCACGGATCGAGGGCAAAGTGAATTTGTAATAAGGAACCGTCTTAAGTCGTGTCTTGGATTCGCAATTTGTCAGTCAATAGGAACCTCGACGTAAAATGTAATCCTGTTTTGGGTTACATTACAACGCCAAAAGGTTAAGTTGGCGAAGGAATCTAATGTGGGTAAACAAATTTGTCTAAGCGTACTTGATAATAATAACAGCCGGTTGCACCAATATTCATTTTACGAATTTGTAAAAATTAATCTTACCTTATTTGCTCAATGCAGCAAAAATGTTTGGACTTTTATGTTTAACTTTGAGAAGCAAATTAATAATAAATATATTTATCTAAATAAGATTAGGTCCGTACAACGTACGTCAGGCTAGAGATATATTGCAAAGAATAGTGTTCGCGAAAGTACGACTAGTACTTTGCACGCTTGATACACCGTGGCATCAAGTCGCAAAAAACTACCACAAGACATGAATTAGGATGACTCAAGTTTCATAAAATGATAATCATTATAAATCAAGCATTATCTCTGCGAAGTGATCGCTCAAATGAGTTAATATGGCACGGTGCTTTTTATAACTTCCGATTTCAACAATTCTGAGCTGTATGAGTCATATAATCATTTCTTAGATTTTCAAATTAAATGAAGTCACAATTGTATTTTAGTATTTAAGTGCGTAGTTTATGTAAGTAAATATACTTCTATACCATCCACTGGAGTATCAATACCTCTCCCGGTCTCTCGGTATATAAGTGTTATGAATATAATTTCATATATTACAATAACAGCTGTAACAAAAATCTGGTGTAATAATAAAGTTAGTATTTCCTTTAACTACGATACAAGTTTTTACACAAAAAAATTAATGACTTTCCTTAGCTGACTCTTATATGTGATAATATTATTTATTTTGTTCTGTATTTTATTTATACTTTAATATTAGTGTACCAAATCATTTACCAATGTCAGTACAGGTTAACAGGAGATATATTTGGCCAGATTATCATTAGCTGGATTATGACTAAAATTTATAGGTAGATCACAAGCTGCAAACCAGTGCCTTCATCACCACCACCAGTCATTTTAATGTCCCCACTGCTGGGGCACTAGACTTCTTTATGTAAAAAATGTACGATTTGACTTGCTTTCCGAAGCACGGACGAGTTCGACTTATGAAATTGTTGGTCACCCATCCAGCCCATGCTGTGATCGACTATGATGGAGGTGCTTAACCGCTCAGTACCTGCCTTCTGCGCCAGGGGTCCCGGGTTCGGTCCCCGGACAAGACAAATGTTTGTGTGCATGATCATGTCTATTTGTTTTGGTCAGGGTGTTTATTACGTATATTATGTTATTTATTTACAAAAAAGGTATATTAGAATGTTTATCCGTTAACTAATATCCCTTTCACAAGTTCTTCATGAAACTTAATTGTATACAATATGTATGTACATACCTATGTATGTTTTGCAACTCAACTATCATGGCATATCCTACGACTCCTACAAGTATATAACATGTTCGCTTAGTAAACACAGAGAGTAATCAGCACCGAGTACGATGCTCGATTCATTCCATATACTTAATTAATTAAAAGAGTCCTCGCGACTCTCCAGCTCCAATGTTTACCTGTAACAAGGGTAACCATCATGAAAGTCAAGCTCGGATATAAAGAAAAATACATTAATTTCTATTTACAATAATTATCTTTTTCAAAGTCAAATATAGAAAAAAGGTATGAATATATCTGTGAAAGATAAAGACAGACGTTACCCGCATGAAAGATAAATAAAACGGATTTCCGGAGAAATCATGACGAATGGTTAACCTACTATGTGACTACATTTGCGCTGCTAACGAACCGATGTATCTTAATTATTTATCCGATTCAGTGTAATTTAGTTGAAGTAAAGCTGTGTCGCATTTATTTAAAAGGTATTCTATGTAGTGTGAAATGAACGAACTATATTATTAATAGAGATAATTATTAGATTTCAGAACTTATGAAAGATTAAGCAAAGCTAATGGAGATGATATTTTGCTTTTTGTAACGTGTTCAATATAAGTATTTTCTACCATGAATTGAAAATATGTTTGTAGCTTTTTTAAATTACTAATATTGTAAAATGAAAAAGTACGCTATTTATGAATATGGGACAGCTTAAGACATAAACTTATGTCGCTTTGTTACTATTGGACAGATATTTTAACTGAATAAATTAACAATTACTACAATAATCTTGCTTTACATTTTAATCACATCCCAAAAATCAACATAAAACCAAAATAGAAAAAAAACATCAATAAAAAATACATTAGCAATTTTATGGTTTATTATTGAATAAAAAACGGTGCAAAGAGTCGAGATTAGAGAATTGCATTAACGATCCTTATTAGGCGGTTTAACGCGCCCGTGTTAAGTAAATTTGGTTGTAATCGTGCTAAGCCTTTTTTCCGGGGTAGGTTTGGGAAAAATGCGCTCGGATTTATTGGCTTGTTACCGGGTTTAAAGGCCCGCTCAGACGGGACGGAATGCGAGGGCGTTTGACGGAGGGCACTGCTACTGCTGCTCATTTTTGTGACTTTTTTGTTGATTAATTTTGACGTTTGAAATGCCGGTTCGAGATTTAAGTTGATCTTGTAACGGTGTTGGATTTGCGAGAAAATACTTATTTCTAGTACGTAAATTACTTAAATATAATTATGATTTTCGCAGCTGGGAGAAAAGCAAATTATTATCTGGGCAACTTTCCATTTTACTCATATAGGTATTAAATATTTAGATAACACAGAGTTTTGCTTCTAAAAATTAAGGTTATTTTGTTACAACTTAGGTTGCTGTTAGTTACAAATCAGCTTTAAAAAAAAGTTATTATCATTTTAAATCAGAAATTTACTTTAAACTAAAACCTAAAACGTCCGAAATCACATCCCAATATCCTTTGATATCTCAGTCCCTGTAACTTGATTGCTCATCAAGTATTTTGAGCGACTCCTTGAGACCCTTGAGACTCGAGAGCTTCTTAAATATTCACGGGGAGTGACTCTCGATCGCATCTTTCAGTTACCGAAACTTTTATAAACGACCCCTCAATGTTATTAGTTAATTTGGACGTTGGTGATTCGAGATGGTAGTAATTAATGGGACTCTAAGCCTTCGCTTTTACTAGCACTGGTGGATGAAGAAGGTAAGTATAAAGCGCAATACGCACCAAAGCCGCCACAATGTCGGCAGTTTTTTGTCGGCAACTAATTGGCGGCTTCAGTCAATGTAAGTCGGAAAACTTTGTTGACATGTTGGTGGCTCGAACAGATAATAGTGTAATAATAATGATTATACTACAGCTTGAAAGTCGCTGGGTAACTGAGCGCTTGTAGAAGCTACGGACACGTCGGTGGGCTCCTCGCGTGGGCACATGTTGCCGACATGATTATTTTCATATATGCCGCCGGGGTATGCCGGCGGGTCGGCGGCTTTGGTATGTACTGCCTATACTTTTGTGTATATATTAAGCCGGATATCCATTTTGTTCGGGTACCAACTCTGCTCCACGCATCTGCAACTGCTTTGATGGTGACGGTACTTGTATCTCCACAAGGAACACGCATGCTATGAACAGAGGAAGATCCCCTTTGAAGCACCACCGGATCCACTGTGGAGAAGTAGCAGGACACGCAGAGCACGCAGCACGAGGTTCACCAACCTAAGTGGATATCCAGCTTTAGGTGATACGTATTAAACGACCTGTTTGGCGCAGGAATAACTGCCTTCTGCGGAGTGGTCTATTCCGCTTTGTTTATTGGTCTTGCTTTGGGTGGTGGTAGCCTGACTTGCTATCGAAGTTACTAGCTTTATATATTGACCTTGCGAACTTTTATCACATGCGTTACTTATAACTTTTTTCGTGTGTTGTATCAGTAATATGTATTCGAATTGTTTTTCTTTATAAAGCACCTAATTTTGATACCTCTGTGATAGATCTATTTAATATATTACATTGTTCTCTGGACACCGGTGCCCTGCTATTGAAGACAGTTTGACGAATATTGACAGCAATTTGACGAATGAACAGTAGGTACAACGAACTAATACTTCTGCAAAAGACAATTTCCAAACCCTAAACATCGTTATCAATACAAATTTTCATCAGAAATCGCAAAAATACATTCACCATCGTTGAAATTCAAACCGATAGCCATACAAATGCCTTAAAATTCAGATAAACATTTCAACAACGAGGTCGGGATGAATATTTTAAATGGAATACACGGAGAAATGGCAACTTTTTTTTCACTCTTTCAGTATTCATAGTGGGGTTGTGGATGGATGAGGTAAATTAATAAAAGGGGGCGGTTAGTTACAATTACGTTTTTAAATGTAACCAAGAAGGCTCGTTGTTACGCCTTGATTTTTCTTGTGCGACACGCCATTTGTCGGGTTTAAGAGGGTTAAGAATAGGGTGGCAAGTGAAAATTTAAGTGTAATCTTTGACAAGAAGACTGTAGTAAAATGGCTAGATGAATTTTATTTTCATGATAATAAATAAACGGAAAATGTTGTAAGACTGAATATAAAGAAAAACGTTTGCTGAATAAAATAAAGTGTTGAGTAGCTTGAGTATTAGCTCTGTCTTGGAAAAATATCTATTGCTGTAATATTTAAATTTCATATAACATAATTGTAAAAAAGCAAAGATATTAGCAAAAAGATATTGTTTTCTTTCCAGTACAGTTCGCCGTATAAACCCAAGTATGAAAAGCGGAACGAATGTGCTTTACGACATTGTCTGTCATTCGATTCGCGAAAAATTCACTAACGTCAACTGTCATTAAGCTTTGATTCGAGTAAAGGGTTCGAAATAAAAATTGCCAACCCTCCTGAGAAAAATCGTGCCAAGGAGGGTTAAAAAAAAGAAATACGCCGTTGTTTTCTAAAGACGAGGGTAACCAGGTAGCCAAATGAATTGCAAACAGCATTATTATTTCCTCGAGGAAGTCGTATATATCGTGGGGCGCTTTATTTTAACGTTGCCCGTTGATTTTTTAACCCCTTTTTTATTGCTACCAGCTAGTAATATATTGCGAACGCACAGCAAGTGCCGGTTGTAAACAACTATTACAACTTAATAGGAAAACGGGGTGGTTTTGTTTAGTCGATTTTCTTTATGGCTTTTTTTCCCTTGAATATTGTCTGTTGGTTTGCCGTTTCGAATTTTACTCATAGATTTCTATTAGGTCCAAAATATGCTGTATTTTATAAGGGCCTTGGATTTTTAAAAATCATGAGAAATAACTGGAAAATGCACGTGTTTCAAAAGGTCATGACAATAGCGGTTCTGTCACGCTGATGTTGTTCCCTGATGATTTTTTTGTAACAAAATCTATTACTTCAGAAATACTTTTGAATAAGTGAATTCCAATAATGATTCTAATTAAACAGAAATGTACATATTGTTTAACGTTAAGAAAAAAATATCCTAAATGTAGAGCATTGGACCGGATTTCCAAAGGTCGCGGGTTCGATTCCCGTCTGAGAATTCACTTGTGGCCGAGTTAATTTTTTTCAATATTTTTCTATTTAAAATTTACCATAATCCTAAATGTACTTGTTAATTACCCTTTTTGCTGTAACCATTCGGAAACCCGAAATCAGTGGTAGTGGCGAGCGCAGGGGGTTAATTATAATTATAAATACTTACGTATACATTATAAATACGAAATACCAATCATGATAGCGGGACAATTTGTGTCCTACGTTTTACTTAATACGCCTTTGATGCCGATAAAGTCTCGAAACCAAACGAATGTTCGTCTGATTATCATGTTTGGTTTTCCGAGTAAACCCCAAGGCCAGTGGCCGCACAAATAGGGGGTATAAATGTGAATGGATGTTAACGTGTTTTTTACGACACCACGGTCAACATATCGTTTTGTTTGCGTCCTTCGATATCTTTATTTTCCGCTCACCCCAGGTTTTGTACTGATTTTTTTTGTTGATACCATTTTTGCTGTAGCGATGGAATATTGGACTTAGTTTTCTTTTGTCTCTGAGCACAATGTTACTTTATTAATACTTTGGGCATAGACATTTTTGAAAAAAAAATGCAGTTTTGGTATTTAATATTTTAGACAAAATATGCTATATTTTACAATTTTTTGACGGAAAAACAATACTTTTGATTCAGCGGAATATACAACAAAATTAAGATCATCTTATTTGTTTTTTTTCTACCACTTTCTCAAGACATTTTAACTCAAAAATGAAATAAGGGACTTTATAGGGTTGCTGGAAAAAATTTAAGTGGCTGTGAAATCGACTGTCAAATCAATTGGCTCTTTTTATAATTAACCATTTGTCGGTGTGTTTCAATTCTGACCAAGCTCCGAATAAAACTACTTTCTATTTACCGTCACACAAAGAGAAATCAATACAGTATCAGGAGTCCGACAAATAAGATCATAGTGTATTGACGAAAGGTAATTTATTTATGCGATTTATTGGCGCTGCTGAGGGGAGGAATGTCAACATTGACTCGCTGTCGAAGTGTTTGCTTAATGCGACCTCGGCAAGAGGGTTTTTTTTACTTTACGTTAAGCGACTAACCCGCATCGAAAGATTATTGTTTAAATAAATTTAATTAAAATATAACTCAATTTCATTCAGCCTTATATCATCAAGTATGATGAATGCTAGGCTTCCCTGTTTTAGACAAAAAAAAAGTTTTAATTTCATTAACTAAAAAATATTTTGATAACAAGGGTACGTATTGTATATATATGTGTATTAATCGTATTATAAATCACTAAATAGTTTTTGGAACCAGATTTATAAATTAGAGTATTTTCAGAAGTAAGTTATGTTTAGATTTAAATTAAATAAACAGAAAAAAGATTTGCTTGGTAAAAACAAGAGACTTTCTTATTTTGAAAAATATGTCGCAACTGTCATTCGTTAGTGCCATGCCTCCTAAGAAATCGTGCCATGACATATATGATATAATGGGATCAAAGCATTCCACCGAGCAATTATTCGATCTCTTTCTGATAACGTGAACCAGAGTTCTTTAAAAAAAGTCTTTAGGTACTTAAACATTATTTAATTTTTAACTTTTATAGGTACTTACTTAGTTATTTTGTTGTTTTATAACAAGAGTCTCTTTCTTATTTTGAAGTATCGTAACTTAAACAATCCATTCTCCCTTACGTGTTTCATTCATTGGGAGCACAAGTCATATACGATATAATGCGATCAAAGCATTCCACCGAGCAATTATTCGGTTCTCTGATGATAAATTGACTTCATAACGTGAACCAGAGCTCTTTTTGTCTGTCAGCTTTGAGTGATGCCGCGGGCTAGCTTGCTAATATGGAGATGGACTGCTATTGTATGAAAATGTGGAAAATGATTTTCAATTGAATCTTTGTTGTGTTGTTGTTTTAAGGATTTTCTAAAGTGTTTACTACGAAACTATAGGACAATAGAGCTGTTTTTTTATGAATACAATTTTTAAGTATGTTGTTATATTGTTTCAAATATTTTCATTAGAATAAAAAAATCTGATTATGTACAAACACTATATTTTACAGATATGTTTATCAAATACGTACATACATAAGTACAATACATATGAATCAAATTGTAAATATCTAATACGTTATATTTTCCTAACCACTCGCTTGCCGCACTCTTTTATTGATTCGGGTCGCGCGGCACGCGAGTGGCTAAATCATTATTGGTTTTAAATAAAAATAATTGCATACAAACACACGAATTATCTAGCCCACATTATGTTTCATGAAGAGCTTGTGTTACGGATATTAGATATCATATTAACATACTTATAAACCTCCTTTTTTTTAAATATTATTATGATGATGATGATGTTGTCCAGGCCGGTTTTCGGTTACGGCGACTGCATCAACTCCTTTAAAGTTGTCGTGCATGTGTTCGGACGTGGCTTATGTAGCCAATCTTCTTTGCGAAGATCCTCGCGCACTGCGGGCATACGAGCTTACCACCGACATGATTGTAATTGATCACCGCAAGTGTTCGGGCTTTCAATCGGTCGCGTTTAATATCTCTCACTCTCAAAGACTCAAAGTCTCGGACGTTGGAATGAACGAAAGTCCTCCACTCCGGTCTTTTGGCGGCATGTTTCTCCCACTGAGAGGGCTCTATAAAGCATTCCTTCATATGCCGATTTAACACATCTTTATACCTGAGGAGTTGTCCGCCGCCGCTTAGACACTCGTTGTTTCGCCATCCGTGACACGTGTCCGCACCACCGAATTTGTAGCCGCATAAGATAGGCCTCAATGCCACTCACATTGGCTCTTCGCAGCAGTTCGGTATTCCGAACGCGGTCAGACCACTTCTTTAGAATTTTTCGTAGGCATCTGATGTGGAAACGGTCCAGCATGCGTATGTGACGACGGTAGAAGGTCCAGGTTTCAGCGGAATAGCGGATGTTAGGCAGCACGACTGCCTTATACACGGAGATTTTTGTTGTCAGTTTTAAGTCATGTGAACAGAAGACCTTGGAGTTTAATTTGCCGAAAGCTGGTCATAGTCTCGTGACCCTCGATGTCAAAGACATCATCACTTCCTCCTCTTGACACTGATCTCAAGGCCGAATTACTTGACGAAGTCAGTCATTAACTGTTGCAGGCCATCTGGGGACTCTGCCACAAAAACAGGTCACTATAGCATATGAGACATAGCAATAGCATTAGTTTTTAGCCTTGATAGTTTAAAAAGGTTGCCAATGGTGCGGAAACGAACATGGATACCTCCCGAGGTAGTTTGCAAAACTTACCGAACCACAACCGAAGAGTACAAAGCGCAAAAGTCGGTGCAAGGACGCACCCTTGCTTTACCCCACAGGTAACGGGGAAATAGCCCGATTGGTCATCGTTGACTGCGATGCAATGCTGTGATTGCATATCATCATGTAGAAGTCTCAAGAGTCTCACAAACTTCTTTTCAAGGAGCGTTTAGGGGCTTGTCGAGGCACGCTGTCAAAAGTCTTCTTAAGGTCAACAAAACAGAGGTACATATGTCGACCCTGTTCCCTACTCTTTTCTTGTAGTTGACGCAATGAGAAAATGGCCTCACATAATATACCTCGGTCAGGTCGGAAGCCGAACTTGGTTTCCGGTAACAACTTTTCGGAAATGTTCATGAGGCGGTTAAGTAATTCTCTGGCGAAGACTTTCCCGGGGACTGATAATAGTGAAATACCCTGGTAGGACTTGGTTTCCGGTAACAACATTTCGGAAATTTTCATGATGCGGTTAAGTAATACTCTGGCGAAGACTTTGCCGGGGACTGATTATAGTGAAATACCATGGTAGGAAACGCAATCGGAAAGGTCATCTTTGCTCTTATATAAGGCCCTGATTCGTGATACTTTAAAAGTTGGTGGGACTTATTCTTTCTTCCACATAAGATCAAAAAGCTTCCATATAGCCGTATACACACTCATTTAAACTTATTAATATATAGGTAGTCGGCAAAAGGCTTCTTTTTATCCCTCAGTCTCATGGTTCAATGTTTCTCTATAGATTGTATGAATTCTGGATTGGAGTTTTCAGTTTTCAAATTGGAACTGCGGTTATAATAATCCAATATTATAATCGCAGTTCCAATTTGCAAACTGAAAATTTATGAAACTCCTTTACGGTGTCAGTAAACTTTAAATTCATTTATTATTTAGTATTTAAGCAGTTCTACTGATATAAAATCCACGCCAACCACACGCTTATTCTGTTGTTGCTTTAAGGCAAGAACAACTTCGCCACGTGACAGAAGTTCATCCAGCTCGATGCAGTAGGGAGTTGAGGTAACGAACGGACGTGTTCCAAGTCGGCAGACCGGTCCACGTTCAGCAGTGTTGAAATGGAATCAGGCGACACTCATCGCTCTAACACTTCTTAATTAGTTTTGAGAAGGCCCTCTCCAGAAGCAGGCTTATGAGGCACTTTTGCAATAGAGGTCGTGCCTATCGAAATCTGAAATCTGAATCTGAAATATCGAAAATTTGTTTCGAGCCATAATATACATATTAAACACCCTGACCAAGACAAATAGACATGTTCATGCACACAAATATTTGTCTTGTCCGGGGGTCGAGCCCGGGACCTCTGGCGATGAAGACGGGCTTAGTACCCCTGCGCCAAACAGGTCGTCATATATAACGGTATCACATATCATATAATTTTCATGTCGTTTGTCAAAGTCTTAAAACCTATTCAATGGTATGATGATAAAGGTAGGAAAAGATGATTATGAAGTGATTGAATAAAGATATTTTTTTTGTTTAATATACTTAAGCCGCTTCCACACTGTGCTGCCCGTGTTGCACCGTGGATCCCGTCCCGGCCTATCGTCGTGTCGCATTAACGGGAATCGCATCATAACTCCCGATAATCTACGTTTATTGGCCCGCTCCTTCCTTCACATAAACATCTTTATTATGTTTCACATAAATATGGAGACGATCCGGCGGAACTACTCAACCGATACCAGTAATAAGTAATAATAGGTAGGATTTTTTTTTCTGATTGATTTTGGGATAAATGTGGAGTAAGAGAATAATAATTCGTTGTTTACCAAATATAATAAAAAAAAACATATATCTCATCTTTAATCTATTTCAATGTATTTATAACTCTTTAATTTTGAATTTTACAGTCCTTTTTTATGTGATAAATATTAAACAAGAAAATATACTAGAAAAAAGCAACTTGTCGTTCTGACGTGTGACACCGTAGAAAGGTGAAAATACTAGAAAAATTTGACGTGTTCAGCGACCTATGTCTCTGTAGCACAATTGGTAAGTGCATTGGGCCGGACTCCCAAGGATGCCGGTTCGAATCCCGTCAGAGCGACATGAGACAAGTTGCTTTTTTCTGGTATACTTTCTTGTTTAATATTTATCACATAAAAATAGCATTGTAAAAAATTACAATTAGATGGCTATTTTCATCTTTATCGATAGTCAAAACGGCTTTCGAATGCGATGATAATAATTCTCTCATTGATGAAATGACGGTGGCAAATACCGTAGAAAGGTAAATATACTAGAAAAAATCGACTTCTTCTCATAGGTCTCTGTAGCATAATTGGTTAGTGCATTGGGCCGGATTTCCAAGGATGCGGGTTCGAATCCTATCAGAGCGAAATTAGACAAGTTGCTTTTTTCAATTATATTTTCTTGTTTAATATTCATCTATTTTAATGTTTCAATAACAAAGAGTCTCTTTTCATATATATCATACATTCAACTTGTTTTGAAAGAAAAATTAACACTTAAAAAGCTCCTATTAAATTAAAAAAGATTTGAATCTTTCTTCATTTGAAGAGTTTGGCAAGTTAGGCGTAATTATCAAATTCCTTTATTTCAATATTTTTAAGATTGCTTTAACCGTAACTCTCCAATATTCTAGTAATATTCCACCAACCGCCTCAGAACAAAGCCTTGATCGCCTCACAATCTCGGTCGGACATTATACTAAAGACAATTCATTATTAGAGAGCCGTTATACACCCGTAATCGGCAGTTATCGCCCTTTTATAGCACGTTTTATGAGAAGAACTATTTAGCCAAGAAATGTTCGATGCTATCATGTTACAGCCTTTGTTCTACAAATGAGTTCACTAATAATGTTCTATGTGGAATTAGTGTTGAAACAATAGATTATTAAAATATTAGATCATTCACAAAGGGCACAAAACTTAGAGCATTTTCTCATTACCCGATCCGATATCGGCATCCGACACCGATATCGACCACCACTTTTACTTTTACCACACACCTTTACATTGTCCGACCCTATATCGGATATAGGAGCCGACACTGTCATACATTTTACTGCACCAGCCGATATCGGCTGTCGACTGTCGGCTACCGGCGCCGATACCGATATCGGATCGGGCAATGTGAAAACGTTCTAACAGCACTGCTTCAGTGAAAAGGTCTTCAAGATCTTAAACACCTTTCGTTCCAAAAAGTGTCTCGCCGTCAATTCGCCAAAACATTTAATTCCTCTAGATTATACACCACTGGAGAAGGATGATTTATTTAATTATTTGACTTCTCAAGACCTGTCCTGTCTTATAATTACGGTTCATTACTTAAACATCGCTTTATGCTGACTAATTACTTAATAGAAGTAACGAGTTATTTCCATCTCAAAGTTGAACTTTTGAAGTGGAATGTAATCAACATTAAACGGGGTCGGAAAACGAATTATAGAGTGGAATAAATAGCGCCGTGGATCTTCCTTGATCAGTTTAATGTGATTGGGAGGCCGGCGTCTTGAAATCCATCTTATTCACGATAATTCAATTCGTGATTGCTATATTAACTTAATGTCGCGAAAACGCTGAAAAGGTAAGCACAGGGCAACCCATCTTTAGTATTGTAAAGAGCTTAAAATTGATAGCATTAACTTGATTTCAAATAAAACCTATCTGATAAATAATTTATCCAAATCAAAAAATTGCATAGTGCAAAGTTTACTTTAATGAAGTGCCCAAAAATTAAAACTGTAGATTATTATAATCAATCAGACCACTGAAAATACTCGTTACAAATAAAAGAGGCTTAACCTACTCATAATTTTTACATTAAACGCTCGGCTGTTTTCGTCATAAAATGTAACGCTTCGACAAAATGGTGGAGCCACATCAAAAATTACGTAGGTACAAGAAAACACTTCCTCGGAACACCGTGCCAGGATCGTCCAGGGGAAAATAGGTCAGAGGGGTCTCCCCCAAGGCGGCTGATAAAACTTCGTCAACTAACTTTTGTTTTGAGCACCTTCGAGCTGCACCCGGATAAAACCTATCATGTATTAGCGATGGCGGACGGATTATGATTTTCTTTTGTGTTTTCCTTATTTTTTTATACAAATTTATTTAATGTTTACTCAAAACTTCAAGATTATTAGTAGAACTCATTATTTCGAACAAATTTTTGTATGGACGCAAACCTAAAATAGTTCAGAGCAGCGGGACTCAAAAGCAACATTATTCCCGTTGCTCTGAACTATTAGTACTTATATTGGGACGCGATTGCTTAAAATCTTATACAAACCTGAAAGATCGAAAAAAAACAGCTGTTTCATACATTTTAGCAAAGTTGAAATAAAATTTTGCATGAAACAGTCGCTTTTTTCGCTATACCAGGATTGCTTCCCCACAAAACGTTGTTTGTAATGCAAATGGTTTTGAGATGACACACAATAACGTTGAACAGATTTCCTTAAAAATTTAAGTAATAACATGTTTCTTGAATTTTGGTTACTTACCTTATTTTACATAATATCTAACCTAACAACGTATAGTTAGTTCAAAGTTAGAGTATCGGTGATCGGCTTGCGACTGTATGAAAGAGTGAGTGGAACTAAATCGAGATAAATTTGAATGAAATCCCTTCAGAAATAGAAGATAAAAAATGGCCCATATATTTTTTTTTGCTACAACTCAAATATATTAAACAAAACTGAGTTAATATTATTCGTTTTTATTTTGTCATAAAGATAGTTTGGAAAAATTGTTTAGCCAAGCATGGATTACAATAATACAAATTTAACGGATTAAATTCATCAAACACGAGCCACTATACATATTATATTGTCCAGGGAACAAAATAATATCTATTGTGTCTCATAAAGCGGGGCCTGGGATGTTAAAATGTATTTTTTTAATAATAGAAAGATTTCTTTCAAGTTTAATTGCAGACACACATTGAAAATTCTTTGATTTATGTAATTATAACAACAACACGCCTTGTTTGTTTAAACTCTTATAAGTAAATAGTTTTCATTTGTTTCTTTGTTGCTAAACCAATTCTACCATCAAGAGTTCGGCGTTGTTGTAGTCCGGCAGACTTTCTGCCACCGGCAGGCCGTCTCGAACAATATGAACTTTGCGAACAGCCCTCAAGGAAGGCCCAATGATTCGAATTTATGCTTTATGCACTGGAAAATGATAAATTTATGGGAGTCCAGTTCCTTTCTCAATACATTCCGGCGTCTCAGAGGAGACAGCACTGATTTTTTATGGTTACTGCGGCACGTTTGCATAATTTATGACGTCCCTTGAATTTGTAAGGAAATTACTATCTGCCTTGGTAATGGAGTTGGGTATTGTCGTCTTTTTAAACTTTTACTTTGAGTAGCGGTAACGACGTTTGGTGGAAAATTGAGCGGTATATTTTTTTTGTATAAACATATAACGATACAGTCTTTCATTTAATGTTTAAACAAAATTTATACTGTGGGCCACCCATTTTTCTCGTCGTCGTCACCCTTTTTCACACTAATGGTTGGTATCAACGACTGTAAATGCAACCGAGACCTTCGTGCTACCTGAAGTATGAAGGTATTCGAGATAGTAAATTTTCGGTCACCCATCTTGTGACCGAGCGTTACGAGTTGTTTAACGGCCACAATCCAACCAAACTAGTTTGTACTTGTTTGATTGACGGTAAAATAGTAGCCGTTTGTTAAGTAGAAATTATTGAAAACCAGGAATTTTGGTTACCTATTGTAAATAAAGTACCAAAAGATTATTGTGCACCAAATCTCGTTTTGGCCATAAATAAATTTCAATCCGCCGAAGACAGATGGCGGCGGAGCGCACGTACGACGCGTGGGCATCCCTCAACCCTTCTGGATAATATCTTTAAAAGTTTCCCTCCCCCTCCCTGGACTCCCTGGGGGGCCGGCTATCTCTTTGGATTACGCTGGCAATCAAATGCTATTAGTATGAATGCTATAACAATGATAAATGTCAGTGACAGGAACGTTAAACGGGTTGTGATCTTTTAAAAAAATCGATAGAAGACATGCTCAAATACCCATGCAATAGTGAACATTTTTTTTTCCAAAATTAAAATACCTACGTAACTGTTCTTTCATAATGAGAATTATCAGTAAAATTTGTCTTTTATAAATTTTGTTTTTCAGAATAATTTCAAAAACCTAGATCGAGACAATATGTTTTTTAGCCTAGGTTTGTTATCTCTTTAGATTACGCTTGCAATCAAATGATTTTAGTATGAATGGCATAACAATGATAAACTATAAAAAAAGGAACGCTAAACGGGTTAAGTTCACTTAAAAAATATTGATACGTTTCGACAGAAGAGATAGAAATACCCATGGCCATAGAGAAAAAATAATATAGGTACCTTTTTTTTAAGATTAACGTTTTAAAATAATTTGTTCTTTTAAAATGAGAATTATCAGTAGAATTAATATTTATTATAGTGTATAAATTTCCTTAATATTTTTTTTTAGAATGATTTCAAACACCTACATTATATTTATTTAGGTAGGTACCTACTAGTTTTCTATTAAAGTAAAAATACGAAATTAAAACAAAAATATACACGCAATTGTGTAAGCAACTCTTAATGTTTTTTTTACTTGAAAAAAAAACACTCTTTTACTTATATTTATGTACTTAAATCAAACAAATATTTATCGGGTTCAAGGAATAAGATTTTTCTATTCAAAAACCTCATAAGAAGTTTGAGGTGACAAAGAAATAAGCAAAATAAGTACGTCATGCTAACAAAAGCGACCCTTGGCAAACCAAAATGGAAGTTGTATTGAAAATGCAAAAATGTAAGTCCGAGACCTTCGATACTGTGCCCACTTGTCATCCGCACGAGGGTCCCGTATGTATGGAGACATACTTATTTAGAGATCCTTTTGAAAGGCATTCCAGTAAAAATCGTAACAGACTAAAATTGCCCTTTACTCTCTTAATAAATAGACAGAATTTACCCAGAAATAATTATGATCATATTAATATTTTAAACTAGCAGCTACCCGCGGTTTCACCCGTGTGATTCGCATTTCCCTGGGAATATTCGGATAAAAAGTATCCTTTGTTTTGATCTAGGTTATCTTCTATCTGTGCGCCAAATTTCATACAAATCGGATTAGTAGTTTTTGCGTGAAAGATAAACAAACAAACAAACTGACATACTTTCGCATTTATAATATTAGTAAGATGTGAAAGTTTGGATGTTTGGATATTTAAATGTCCGCATGTATGGGATTGGGAACATGTGGGTTTCGATCTTTGGAAGGCATTCCAGTAAAAATCATAGTCGATTTACTCAGATTTTAAAACTATAGAGGTCAGCAACGTAGTTCGACTGCACTTAAATAAAACACCCAGTAAGCATTTTTTATAATGCCATCCAAAAATAGATCCAGTTCTTCCGAAGATTAATCCCAACCAACAACACACAGACAGACAATAATAAATGAAGTCGGTTAAAAAAGTGTTTTGCTATAAGTATCAAACAATGTAGTTTCATGTGTAGGTTCAATGTTAATCTAAATTTAATAGTTTACATTTGACGATTTAGTGATTTTTCGCAGGATATGATTGTTACTATAATCAATGCTTTTTTGTATGAAACTTACTGATTTAGAAGCACAGTAAATTTACATGTCAAACTTAAATGTCATTTTTCAAAATACGGGTCAGAGTAATGTTTCAAGTTAGAAAACAGATATTTTGATTCAAAGTTATTTAAAAAAGCTTGTTTTGTGATTGATCATATAGTATATGAGTACATGTTAGACGCTGATGTTATTTCATACGATAAAACGCTTACGAAAATCGCAAGCAATGCGAATTTACGGGAAGTTTTGTCTCGCTAGTTAGGGTGTCAAGAAGGACAAACAAACACACTTTCACATTTATAATGTTAGTTTGGATTAGGATAAGTAGGTAAATAGACTTCTTTAGAAATGAAAACATAGTACTTTCCGTTAAAAAACAGTTCACACTTGCCTCAATATTTTTAAATTTGATTTGCGTCGGCCGCGGACAAATGTTTGCTATTGAAAATTGAGCGGGCGTCGCGGACCGACTACTCAATGCATCAACCGGGTGCATAATAAAGCCGGGTAGCTTATTGAATACTTCTACCCCGGTTATTCAAGATATTACAGTTATATAACTTTGGGTTGGGTGGACCATTGTGAGTGCGATAGTTTTTTGTTTAGAAAATGGAATACGTGAAGAAAATTTTGCACTGAAATTTTGAATCTGCCGCTTTGGATATGTGTCTAAAGGCGTTGTTTTTTATCAGTGTGGTAGTTTTTGGTAAAAAAATGGAATGCCTACGCAAAATAATTCAACCGATGCCTGATTCTGCCTAAGAATTCGGCTGTACGCAAACACACTATATCATTAAAATACATTTCTCAGTGTTTATTCATAAAAATATTCAATCAAATAGACAATCCTCTAATTATTTCAAAGTAAGAGTAATCGAGAAGTTAGCTTTTTGAAAAAACTAATTAGCATAACAAATATTAAACATAGCTTTACCTTGTACTTACTTATGTCAACCTTAGTCTCTTCAAGGCGTGTGTGAATAGGCATATCCTGGGCAAGCAAATAACACCTTAGACCACATCCTGTTTCTTATTAAGCACGTTGATGGTCAAATGTCTGCCCTGTTACTAGGAAGAAAAAAAAGTAAAGATTGAAATAAATGAGAAATCAGTAAGATCCACTTTTACAAATATCATATAATTCTCTTTGCATTCCAGTCGTTTGCTGAACGATGTATTCAACAATTTCGATTTCGATTTTCGAATCGACGTACGTCTCAACCACCAATATGTTCCGAACTAAAGCTCAGCACAAAAATTTGTAAACGCCACTGGGCAAATCAGCGCCCGTAAGTAAATAGTCGTGTCTCAATGGTCCTAATGATTGCGGGTAGGCGCGTAGCCCCCGGCTCGATGAAAACTTGGGAATATGTACCAGTACACATCTGCTCTGGCCGCAGACCAAGTTCTGCGAGTGTTGCGGCGCTGACGGCTCCCAGATATGTCATATTCGAACCCCCTCCCCGCCCGGTGGACATCTCGTGTAATGCGCCGACTGATTGTACGAGCAGCGCGTGTTAATAATCTTGATACTTACGTTAGAGCAAAAGAGGTTGGTAGGTGCATGTTACGCAATTAGTAGGTAATGAAAGAAGTGACGCTTAAAAAACAGGTATGCTATGACAAGGTTAAGAAATTCTCAAAAAAATTAACAATCACTTGATACTTAGTCAAGTGAAAAGAGAGAGAACATGTCGGACTTACTCAATGGTCCTAATGATGGCGGGTAGGCACGTCGACTAGTGGAAAATTGGGAATATGTACCAGTATACATCTGCTCTGGCCGCAGACAAAGTGTCATATTTGAACCCCCTCCCCACCCTGTGGACATTTTGTGTAATGCGCGGACTGATTGTACGAGGACCGCGGGTTAATAATCTTGATGAGAAATCGCGTTCCTTGATGTTCTGTTACAAGTTACCGCTCAAGTTTATCAACACCTTTATGCAATCATTCAGAAAAATGTACTTCACAGAACTGAAGGAGGTCAAAGGAGCATTTTATGCTGCTGATGCTGCACTGTAAGAAAGAATCGCCTTGAAAACCGGCAGGAAATGGCGGCGCGTGATAGCCACTTACAACTTTTTACCTCTTTCACATGTTCTGTATCAACCATACACCAATGTAGATATATTCGCACTAACGCCACAAATTGTGATGATGATAATGTATGATAATAAATGTGATACGTTTACGAAAATAACCAAGTTTGCAAGATGCTTCAATACTAAACGACTATTTCATTTATTAAAAATAATAATAATAAATAAGCAAATTATTCACATAATGACAATACTAAATTAATAATCAAGTATCAACACCATTTAGCCGGCATATAAGACGATGAATGAAACGAGTTAGTCCACCCGCTCTTGGCGAGTAAGTTTTCTAACGAAGACATCGCATATGCGGCCCACAACTTTCACACGAATATTTGTATTTGAAACGTTCATATAGTACGAGTAGTGGCATGTTTACCCCGACATGTTGGTTGGCGTACTTTGTAACAGATATTGTTTTGAAATAGAAAAACTTGATTTGGGTAAGGGAAAGTTGACATTTATAAGCAAATGTCAACTTTCTTATGTACTTCAAAGAATAATATAGAAAGAAAAATGAAGAAAAGAAAATGGAATCAGCAGATACGACCTTTGAGACAACAATTTAACTAAGAACTTCGAGAGAAACTTCTAGTATGTATATTTTTTTATGATCGACGGAGAACCACTTAGCCCACATTATACTTGAGTTAAGTATTGATAAGGCTTAAGATGGAAGCGAGCCTCTCCCGGAATCCTGGAAATCCCGGAACTGCCGGAACACGCAATGCTGAAAGCATTGTTGTTGTGGCGTCAGACTTAGATAAGATATGGTGATAGCTATCCAGGTGGACTAACAACAAGTTCTACGACTAACCAAGACATTTATGCATTAATTAGGATTTCTTTTGCTTTACAAGTTTCTTTGTAGCGGTCACAAAACGTGAAAACTTAAAATCAATTCTGTTTTAGACGCCAAAAGGAATAACAAATAGAACACATCCATCTTCCCGAGCAAACCGACACGAAGCTTAGACCAAAAGCATTTCGAAGTCTGAACTCGCCACATGTACTGTACTTTAAAGCGACTTTAAAATTCCTGGAAATCCTTTAAAATCAGGCGATACGCCGCCGCCGAGGAGTGACCGCGTCCTGATTCCATTAATACCTTCTCCACCACCCCCTTTCTCGATGCCCAAAGGAAAGTATCTCTTAATCTAAGCTGGACACTATAACGATATTATAAACCATTGCGAGCGACTACAATTCGCTTTTAGAGGGGCATTACTAACTTCAACGCATTTAATCTGGCCCCATAATAGTGTGAGCGTGTGGGGTCGCACAGGGCTGCCTACTAGAACAATAACGTTTTTATTTCTATGAGATCATCGGTGCTGATAATTCTCGTAATGATGTGGACGTGACTGGGAATAAATGTGTTTTCGGTGGAGCGTTCTTGTCTGCAATGTAAGTATATTTCTTTTCTCGTCGAAAAGAAACGGAAAAATAGATCCACGAATGAAAAACGTTACCAAACAGAAAGCCTGATAAAACTTGCATAATTCAAGTCTATAAATTGAATAGGCAACATTGTCCTGTTAGTTATTCTGTAGATAGCTTATACCACTAAGGGCCTGTTTCACAATAAAAAAAAGGTTTTTAGTAGGTAGCTTTCTTGACGGAGAATTTAACATATTTTTCTAACCAACTTCAAAAAAGTAGGAAGTTATCAATTCGCTCGTATGTATTTTTTTTTATTGTTTGTTACCTCACTACTCGATCATTTATGAACCGATTTGGATAATTCTTTTTTTTAAAGGGTATACTTACAAATTGGTCCCATTGTTTACAAGATAGGATCTGATGATGGGATCCTGGAGAAATTGAGGGAACTCTTCTAATATTAGAGGCACACCTTTATTGATTTCTGTGTTTTCTTAAGTATCTCGTGTATTTGATTTCGAGAAGCACCATTTGGTGGAATGAAACTGATGATGAAGACCACAAATGGTTATCCGAACAATTAAATAAATACTTAGCATTTCAGTGAAGCGATTACTTAATATGGTTAATAAGCAATTTATGCTCGTCTCAATGCATTTTATTAAGTGGAGCTGATGATGAAGAACCAGGAGAACTCCTCAATCATTAACGTCTTGGCACCGGGTATAGCAGCATTTTGTAAAAGGGAATGAGCAATTGACATAAGCTTATTATTAGTGTAGGCACGAGACTTCTTCTACCTTTAAAAACTGTGAAATAAAATACTTTTTATAAAAAAATTAAAACTGACTTCAAAAAGCTAAAAAGCACAAAATAAGCCTTTTGGTGTCGGTGCCAGCCAAGGCAAGAAAAATAAAAGAGTAGGACAGAAAAGTAGAATGCATTGACTGGCACTGACTCGAAAAGGCTTATTGTATGCATTTTAGTTTTTTAAAGTCGGTTTTAATTTTTTTATAAAAAGTTTTTTCATGATCACCTCTGTCGTCATCTGTCAAGTTAGCTACTCAGAACTTACTTCTAGATCGTGAAACGGGCCCTAAATGTTAATTAAACAATACCAATAAATTACTATGCAATATAAATTATAAGCTCCCAACCCTGCCCGGACAAGAAAGGGCTGTGTAATGCCCACCGGACACCGGACCGCCAGGCATCTGCGTAAAGCAATTAGCGCCTCTAATGTGGCCGGCCTTAAGACATGCCTGTCTTAGGATACGGGTTCGGACACTTATAGAGGTAAAGGCAAGGATAATATTCGGTGTTACGAACTGACCACCAGACCAGCGATGCAAATTATAAATAATTGTAGGTACCTATTTCATTGATTTTTCTGTATGTACAACCCCTTCATCACTTTGTCACTTTTGCCGTTTTTCTCTTGTGTAAGTGAAAATGAAAAATTAAAATTACAATATTTTTTATTCAATCGAGCATATTATACGCATTTTGAATTGTCAGTTTTGCTCTACCACCCGTTTCAGACTCTTTGATGTTCTAGTCTTTATTTCTTTATTATTTAATTCCTTTTTATTCTTTTGTAGTCCTCAAAAAGTTTATTCAGTTACGACCATAACTAAATCATAATAAAATTTTGGCTATCACAATTTATTGCATTGAATTACATACAAAAATAAGGTTTTAATATTTTTTTAAGTAACAAAAGACTAGGATGGGCTAAAATAAAATAAAATGTGAATAAGTGCTATTATAATATTAAAGTGACACATAGCATGAGCAATAAAGTGGACTTGTTTCACAATCTAAAAGTAAGTTCTGAGTTAAGTAACTTTACTTGACAGAGGATTTGACATATTTTTTATATCAAAACTGTCAAAAAATCTGGCAAGTTAAGTACTCAGAATTTACTTGTACATTGTGATACAGGCCCTGAGTGTAAAAAGACCTTTCTATCTATCTATTAACAAAATTAAAACGTAACATTTAATATTAATAGTTGTAAAATAGATCGGATAAAATCGATGAAGCATGAATTTTCGGATTTTAGCAGTTTTAGCGATGTATCCTATCTCTGTTTCAAAGAGTAGTGAGGAAGGATAAGGGTGGAATTTAAGGCGTTCTCAGACCACTGACTGCATCATAGGGGTTCAAAATTATTGTAACTTGTAATCTCTTGTGGCGCTTTAGGACTCGTTTGTTCGCTTAACAACTAAATCAGCGGCTGCTCGCGGCTTTAACTGGTAATTTTTATATGTATTTCTAATACAAAATGTCATTTCCCATTTCGGAACAGCAGATTTCATAAACCATTTGGACCGTTTTGTCTAATTAAGAACTAAGAATTTTAAATGAAATACATTTCAAACGCTTAGTTTATTTTCTATAATTATTATTCAAATATGAATTCAGATACTAGTATTTGAAGCGACATCATCGCAAACACCAGTTTAAAATTAAGACCTTTACAGAACTTTCATAGAATAGATTATAATTTTATAAGATCTCGTCTTCATAGACAAATATAAACTGAACCCCGGAGACAACATTAGCCGTCTAATTCAAGCACTATTTTGCACACGAGCAACCCAAGTATTTACCTCAATAGCTTATTGCCAATAATCCGGGCAACGTTTAGGTAATTTATTAGATCAATATTGCCGGTGAGGTCTAGCAGGGCCGTAACGGTTATCTTTAGTTTAATTACCCGATTCGGCGGTTAATAAGAAAACGCTCCACACTATTCCCATGATTTATTGACACATTCCCAAGTTTCCAGAGATTAGATGTATTAGCAAGGAGAATAATGGGAAGGTATTGAAGATGTTTATCGGTTTAATGTTTGTACAGAACAATGTGTAGGTGTGCTAATAAATTTTGAAGAAATATTAGGTACTTGACGAGACCGTATTATGTTCGATAGCAACTTAAAATTGCTTATAAGGTTCAGAGCTATTCGACATAATCGACTGCTTACGAAAACTTTGTCTTTTGTACGGTATATAGATGGGAAATATAGAAAAACTTGGGAAATTGATTTACTTATCTACGCAATCAGGTTGTCGGGTTGCCTTGGCTGAAAGGAAACGGCAAAAATATATTTAGGAAAACATGTTGATTGATTTGATTAATTTGATTACCAGCGTATTTTTTTATGTCTTTTCTTTTTATGAAAAATATATATTATATTTTGGCACTGCATATGACAAGCATTGAACTGGAGTAATCTAAACTAAAAAGAACAAGAGCCAATAGTAACACGGATTCAACCTGTTTAGCCGCATGGTGGCTAGCTGTATGAACTTCATTGCATGAATTCAGATGGTTGTTTTCTTGAAGCTATTAGCAAATGGCTTTCCAAAAGTTAGTTTTCATCGAAGGCGCTTGCTATTAATTAAACGTTCTAGCACAGAAGCCTCAGATGGGTGATCTAAGGGTCTTGTAGCCCACCCAAGGTCTACATCTTTGATGTCGTGTGAATATTCAGTGACCTCGGACTCCATTATATGAGAACTACCGCCCTTCTAATTGATTGAAATTTATTCAGAGCATTTGAATTCGTGTAGCCGATGTTGGCCGCGTGTCTTACTAGCACAGGGTTGGATTTGGACGGTGGTTTTTGATCTAATTTCACGAACTAAGATCTATCCGTATTTTTTAGGTTTTTTATTTTCCCGACGTTTCGACACCTTTTTATCATGATTTCTAATAGTTTTAGTACTATTTTGTTCATTTTCCTCAGGTATCACCGATAACCGGACTATTTTCAATATTTTAATGTGGCAACACTGTACGAACAACCAATCGGAGTGCAGATACATTTTGTGCGTTTCGGCGGGAGTATGGTGGAGAGGCTAATTGGCGACAAAGAACTGGTGAAGGCAAGTTTCCGAAACTAGCTCAACGCCCGCCGCAAAGTTGCCTGTCGGTCTTTTACAGACTATACTTCGACAGTGTGCTCAGGAGCTGCATGAGCTCATACCGACTCCCCTTCTTCCAACGGACATCCAGACACACTGCGGGCTACCACCATTTCTTTGTTGATTTCATTTATTCATGTATTTAAATTAATTTTGTCGATTTTTTGCTATATCTCATGAAATTTCCGAAAATGTCTTTAAAGTATTTGTATCAATATCTTTCTGAATATGTTTTTCTAAGAATATTTATAAATCTTACTCTGCAAGAATATTTTAAGTCTGCTTCCTGAGAACAGATAGAGATTCTTAGAAGCGTATTTTAAATGCGATATTCTAAGCAAATGTTTTCTACAAATATTTACAAAACTTAATTTGCGATAAAAAAAATCGCGAACGACGAGATTTTAAGTCTGCTTCCTTAAAAAAAGACGGAGATTTTTGAAGTGTTTTTCAAAATGCGATAAGTGTAACGATTTCAATGTACCTAAGCTAATCATTTATTTAGAAATGTGACCAATGTGTCGCTTTTCAAAATACACTTCGAAGAATCTGTTTACTTTTTTTTAACATACTTAAAATATCTTCATTCCTACAAAATCTATTAATAATCATAAGAACGTTTTGTTTGCGTTTTGTTTTTATTGAAGTTGCCACATTTTGACACACTTCACACTTTTGTAACAAAACTTCCGTCAAAAAACAAGATTTGTATTATGAAATCGCATGGTAAGATTGAAACAATACTGCGCTAAAAGATAGCGGTAGGCCCCCTGAAACCCAATTCGGCCCTGCGTTGTGAAGCAGATGAAAGGTTTCTAAATAATTGATTAGCTTTTGTGAGACGGCGCTAGAACAACCCGATCTTTGTGTTATTCAAATCGAGACATGCTGTGGGATTGAAACAAAGGGCAGAGGTCAGCCGACTGTGCAATTTCACCGCCTCTGTGGTCTAGTAGTAACAACCACCGGTATCAGACCTAGGGGCCCCGGTTCGATTCCCAGCGGGTGTACATATTGTTTTCGGTTTGCTTGGTGGTAGGACTTGTTGTAAGTCCGTCTGGCTAGCTACCACCATCTTATCTAAGCCTAACATCATAACAACAATGTTTTCAGAATTGTTGTGTTCCGGCAGTTAGAGATAAGATAGCCAGTTACTCAGTGATGAGGATTCCGGGAGAGACTCGCTTCCATCTTCGGCCTAATTAATACTTGACATCAGGTATGATGAAGGCTAAGTCTCTCCGTTGTACATTAAAAAAAAAACATTACTAAAATGGGAACTAACTAATTACTTTGTGATTTTTTAATTTTTGCATTTTTCAATGTTATTTTTATACTTAAGAAATTTTAAATAGAAAAATATTGGAAAAAATTAACTCGGCCACAAGTGATGGGAATTCTCAGATGGGAATCGAACCCATGACCTTTGGAAATCCGGTCCAATGCTCTGGAGCATTGGACCGGATTTCCAATTCGGTTCGATTTTTATTTCCAATTCGGTTCGATTTTTGTATTTAAAATTTCTTAAGTAACTAATTACTATTGAATTTACATGTAGACTATTTTCTACATTATTATGTTAATACTCGTTAGGGTCGTGACTCGTCTTGACTGTTTTCTTAAAAAATTTTAATTTTAACTGTTTGACTGACATACCTACCTACTTATTCCTTAACCTAAGCCTCATATTTTTGAAACAGAAAACTTTATTAAATAATTTATTGGGTGGATATATGTAATGAAACGCCATTATAATAAAGCACACACACACCCACACAATATGTCTATATATGACGATGTGGCACTGTACACACTCGTACGTACGTACGAACGGGTTAAACTGGCATCATATGAGAGCCATCAGCTGATGCGACGCGCAACTTTTCTTATCTCAAGCTCTTCTCATAAGAGCTGGAACGGTTGTCGCGAACGTATTATGAGAAATAGTGTATGGTGGTTGTGGTATGTTTTGTTTTTGTTTTTGATAAGTTAAAATAATTTTATCTTATAAAGTCGATACTTACAAAAATAAACAATGAATATTCAGCTTTTTCCTGACCCGTCCGAATCTTTTGCGGACATTGTATTTTTTTTTAATTAAAAATCTATGTTTTTTAATATTATACTTTACCAGAAAAAAAGATACTTTTTTTTAAAGTGAAAACTTCTTGAGCGGCGTTGTGCAAATCAGAGTTTTAAATTTTTGGGATGGGTAACAAATGTTAAAGTCGCGTCAGGACATATGACCCTGATCAAAAATTCGTAAGACGGAGTGAGAGTAGACCGCCGGCGTGGCGTAGGAGAGGAAGTAATATTCCCCTCTCTTTCTACCGCGCGGTAAATATGTATGCCTGCTCGCTCGTTTCGTTTAAGCGGTTTTAACTTCTGCCGGCACTCCCGGAGTTTTTGAAGTGAAAACTTCTTTAGCGGCGTTGAGCACTTTTTCTGTAATGGGTATAAAATCTTAAACTCGCGTCAGGACACGTGACCTGATCGAAAAAGCGTAGGACGGATGGAGAATGTTGAGGTGACAGGTTGACTATGGTCTCGGTTGCTTAGCGACAGACTGTTGATAATGTCTTTTACTTGTCTCTTGTTTTATTGTCAATATATATTTTTCGATTCTCTATAATAACTAATGTTTTCTTATATCTTATTACCTAACTTAACGTTCACTTTAATATGGTTTGTCATGTTTGTGTACGATAGCGCAATAAATGAATATTGTATTCTACCACATAAATGATAGTACTTTTATACTGATAAAGCAATTGGTGCAAAATTATTCCCTAACCATTCCAAAATATCAAACATGCTCAACGTTAATAATCAAGTTTTCACTTCTGCCGGCACTCCCGGAGTGCAACCCGTCTTTTTTTTTTGTCTGGTCTTGTCTCATGTTACCCTGACGGGATTCGAAACCGCATCCTTGGGAATTCTGCCTAAAGCACTAACCAATTATGCTTCAGAGACCTATGAGGTCACGTCGAATTTTTCTAGTATATTCACCTTCCTACGGTCTTGGCCACCGACGTTTCAATGTTTTGATTTTATTCTTTTTAGGTACTATTAATTGTTCCACCGTTTTTCCTCTGCGTTTTAATACCAAGTAAAATATTTCTCTAAAGTGATTTTTAAACTAACCCGAAACTAAACAATGGGCCCCTAATAAGGAAACGTTCGGTACCGTAATTAAGTTACCTTCGTTAGTTCAGTTCGTCCGTGGGTCGCAACCTCCACACGGCCGTGTTTACCACGCGAACGCTCGTTAGCGATAATGTTTTGCGACATCTTGCGTCGGCAACGCTCAAGATAAGCTCGATCAGATAAACAATTGCGAGGCGCACTCTTGTTTTCTTTCCAAAGAAAAATGGAACTTCCATATTGGCAGCCGATTGTCTTTTATTTCTCGTGGACTGTGTACTTTTTCTTTTGTTTTGCGAAAGTTAGGGCATTGCTTATGCAGGATTCCTATAAAATTATAATTTAATAAGTTCTTAAAAAAGCAATTCTTATTCCAGTGTAGTAATAAAAGATGTTTAGATAGCAGGCCTCGATCGGAGTGTAATTAGAATCAGATGTTCGCAGACAGAGTGCATTGCCCTCCCCTCGCGTATTAAATTCGGTTATTAGCCCCGCAAACTTTGATCAACCGAGTTGACCCCGGACGAAGTTCATCGATCTGCGGCAACTTTCACCCGGATCATAAACTGAGCCACCTACTTTCAAAACTGAAAAAAAAACCAGTTCGCAACTCACTTCAAAACTAAGTCTTCCTAATCACGCGGCGCGAACAAAGTTGGCCCAAGTTTTTTTCAAGTTCAGTTAAACTTCATCGATGTGGGATCGTTCACCCTGGTAGGGACACTTGCATACGGCTCCGGCCGGCGGTGGGCCATTGAAACAAAATGTGGAGCAAGGTTGGCTGAGATTACTTTCGTCGAGAACTTTTTGCGGATCGATATGGAAGTTAAAAGTTTATCTCTCGACGCAGCGCCGCGACACCGCTCGTAAACCAGTTTGTCTGCGTTCATCGCCAGTATCTCTCTACAAAGAAGATTCTATCGACGTTTCAGAGCGTGGGCAGCGTTTCTGCCGTTACATAAAGACCCCAAGAAACCTTTATTTACCTTACACATCAACGCTGGTAACTAACGAGCGCAATACCTGCTCAGCATTCGTATTCACAAAAGGTTTTTCTACCTACGCCGGCGGGCGTAAAATAGGAGGCGAGTGGGAAGGAGGCGAAAAGGAGAAAATAAAATAAAGACGGAGCGAACGGATGCGAGGTCCACGAAAAAAGTGTGAGGAAAGCGAGCTTAATGGTGTGCGCAGGTGAGGTGGGCGGGGCGTGGGAGGCGCGCGGCGATTGGCCAGCGCCGCCCACCGGAGGGCACGCCCCCCCGGCCCCCCGGCCACCCCGCCCCGGCCACCGGCCACCGGCCGCCACCCGCGCAAGCTATGCCTGTGTCGGGAATTAGTTTGCCAACTCTCTGTCTATGGCGGGGCCGCTGTAAGTATGGACGGCGGACTGAATAATCGATAAAGGTGTTTATTGAAAACGGGTAAGGACGAAGCTCTTTATTGCTTCTTTATTATTAAAACCGATTCTGAAATAGTCCTGAATCCCTGCACACATATAGACACATATATTAAACATGAACGTTCCGTTTTGGTAACATACGTTGCGACTGCTGGCAAAGCCACGTGTAGTTGAAATATAAGCAAGTTTCCGAATAGCTTTTAGATGCGGCTTTATCTCGGTTGCGTTGGCAGTGGCTATGAATAGGTTATATAGCGTTCCGCTCTAGATGTTTAATCTATACTAATATTATAAAGAGGAAAGATTTGTTTGTTTGTTTGTTTGTTTGCATTGAATAGACTCCGAAGCTACTGAACGGATTTTAATGAAATTTGGTACACAGATAGTAGATAGCCGGGTTATGAACATAATTTACTTTTAATCCCGATATTCCTACGGGAACGGGAATCACGTGGGCGAGCGGCCTCTAGTGTTTAATAACTCCGTTTCTTTAAAGGTAAGTACCTACTAACAGAAGCAATTTACAGGAACTAACATTATTATTAATACTAATAACTTTAATTATATTAACAGCCTCTGTGGTCTAGTGGTACTACCACCGGTATCAGACCCAGGGGTCCCGGGTTCGATTCCCAGCGGGGGTACATATTGTATTCGGTTTGTTTGGTGGTAGGACTTGCTGTACGTCCGCCTGGCTAGCTACCACCATCTTATCCAAGTCTGATGCCATAACAACAACGTTTTCAGCATTGTTGTGTTCCGGCAGTTAAAGATAAGATAGCCAGTTCCTCAGTGATTGAGGATTCCGGGGATAGGTTTGCTTCCATCTTCAGCTTGTCAATACTTAACAGCAGGTATGATGAAGTCTAAGAGTCTCACCGTCGCGTCGTTCATAAAAATAAAACTTGCTTTTTAAGTTTTCGTGTGTATGTAACTGGAGATCAATACTTTACCGGATTACAAGTGTAAGCAGTGATAATACCTACACGAACCGTTAATTGTAATAGTGCCGAGGTACCTTTAATAAAAATATTATCAAATATTAGGGGTAATGATTGGCACTTTACCTAATACCATACAATGTTTATGATAAATTTTAAATAGAAAAATATTGGAAAAAGTCAACTCGGCCACAGAGCATTGGACAGGATTTCCAAAGGTCGTGGGTTCGAGTCTCATCTGAGAATTCACTTGTGGCCTAGTTGACTTTTACCAATATTTTTCTATTTAAAATTTATCATAAGTATAAAAATAGCATTGAAAAATGCTAAATTTCAAAAATCCCACACCATACTTTGTCTTAAAAGATAATAATTACTTAGAGCCCTTGAAGTAATGACAAAGCAGAAAGTATGAACTTTACTAATATTCCCACAAAAACTCACCCCTGGGACAGAGACATGTTTAATGATACATGAAAGTAGAGTAATGACCAAAATTACCACTTCTTTCGTTTCATTATACTCATGATTATAACCACAGAACAAGGAAATGTTCTGTGATTGTAACTATCTAGCGACCGCTCGCAGATTCACCCGCTTGGTTCCCGTTCCCGTGGGAATATCGGGATAAAAATTATCCTATCTTCATAGCCAGGCTATCTACTATCTGTGTACCAAATTTCATCCAAATCCGTTTAGTAGTGTTTGAGTTTATTCGTTGCAAGCAAACAAACAAACAATCACATTTTTTCTCTTTATAATATTAAGTATAGTTATAGATATCGCGATTGTAGCGGTTAAGCAACTTTCAAAATGGTCGGTCACGGGATGGGTGACCAAAAATTGTGTTATTGTAAACTCGCCATCCAAGCAATTGACCATCAGAAAAATTGCAAAAAAAAATATGTGTAAACTCGCCACACTGGTAGCATTTTAAAAATAAATTTCCTTTGTGACCTTTGACGAATTTACACATAAATTCCATAGTAATGGCGAAATTACTGTCAATGTATGGAACTTTTCAAAAGGTAACGAGTTTACTTAGGTGGCGAGTTTACAAAAACACCAAAAATTAAAGTAAGAAAGACCAGTGTGCCAGCTGTGGGCCATGATAATGATGGCACTGTTTTCTAATCTTTGATCTCAAAGATAGCATGCTTTGTGCTACAATAATCAGAAATACCGATGGTACGGCAAACATCCAGACCCAAAACAAAAAAAAGTTAATTACATTATGAAAATTGATGCACAGATCATGCCACCATTTTATTTATTCAATTTATTAATTCAGTTAGGTACACGGTTAAGTAGTTTTGAAATAATTTACATTGTCGAACCTTTATTTTTATTTCTTATCCATTGCAATACATTAGATTCAATAAATGCAGTTAAATTGTATATTATAAATAAAATAAAAAAACTTTTATAAAAACGAGCCTTTTGGAGTCGGTGGTTTTACTTTTAGAAGTTAGCTTTTATTTTTATAAAAAGGTTTTTATTATTATTTAAAAAAATAAATTATAATTTTTCAGGATTATGAAAAAGCCACTGCTCAGCAGACCCCTTAAAAACGTTTTTCCGAAAACAAATCGGTTGAAAACTGACAAAGTTATGGTAAAACATATATTACATAAAAAAAAATATATTAAAATTTTAAAAACCCCCAGAGACAAAAAAAAACCAAAAAATTTTTTTTTGCTCTCGGTCGGGGGACCACAAAAAGAGAAGTACTAAAAGGGTATATTATACGTTGGGGGTCCCCCAAGGGGTTGGGATATTTTTTTTGTGTCGGGGTGTTTTTAAAATTTTATTTTTATTACATCTTTTTTAAATTACACACAAAATAAAAAAAACCGCATTGCAATTGCTTCATTCGTTTAGACACTACGAATATTTATGTACAGAAAGAAAAAAAGGATTTGCCGCCATTTTGTTTTTTTTGCTGCACCAAAAATTGCCCAGGGTGTACATTATTTTAGTCAAAGCACTACCTTTGTATCTTTTATCGTTTCGGCGGGCAGTTGACCATCTCCATAAATGGCCAGATGGATTTTTATCAAACGTGGTTAAGAACCATCTCGATTATTTTGACTTTCAATTAAAAAAACCGCATTTAAATCACTTGATTCATTTAGGCTCTACGAATATACGTACAGACAGACAGACATAGGCTTCAAACTTATAACACCCCTCTTTGCGCTGCGTCGGGGGTTAAAAAATACTGTTGACTAGAGAACCTCCTCCTCTTTTTGAAGTCGGTTAAAAAACAACTAAACTCTCATATGGAACTCGAACTCGCAACATTTCGCTGTTCAGGCAATTATTCTATCCAAGTGTGTTTCTATAAGATTCGATTTCATAAATGTCATATATTTTGTGTCTTACAAGTTTTGAAGTGAAAACTTCTTTAGCGGCGTTGTGCACATCAGAGTTTTAATTTTTTGGGATGGGTAAAAAATGTTAAAGTCGCGTCAGGACACGTGACTCCGATCGAAAATTCGTAAGGCGGAGGAGGAGTAGACCGCCGGGGCGCGGCGTAGGAGAGGAAGTAATATCCCCCTCTCTTTCTACCGCGCGACGAAAATGTATGCCTGCCTGCTCCTGCTGTTTCGTTTAAGCGGTTTTCACTTCTGCCGGCACCCCCCGGAGTGCAATCCGTTTTTTTTCCTGTTTTTTTTTAAAGTTTTCTTTACGATTAAGATTTATAAACTTTTTGTTTTATGCCACAAGTAGTTTCTCGAGCTCAGGCAACCTCCAATAACAATATCAGCCCCCACATCGGCCGTCATCAGGCGAGCCTGATTTCCATAAACGCATTATTCACTTCGCTAACTTAGATGTTTTGTCTATGGTGTGTTGACTCTTTTTATACGTGCAGTTATTGTAAGTAGTGTTTAATCTGCATTAAGTATTTTATACAAAAAAAAATCAACTCAGCACTCAGACGGGACTTGATTGGATGGGATGGGCGCAATGGTTCACGCGCTCGGCCTGCCATTGTTAAGGTTAAGCAACTTTCGCAATGGTCGGTCACGGGATGGGTGACCAAAAATTTACTATCTCAAGCTTCTCCGTGCTTCGGAAGGCACGTTAAGCCGTTGGTCCCGGCTGCGTTTGCAGTCGTTAAAACCCACCAATCCGCATTAGGCCCGCGGGGTGGCTCATCGCCCGTTCTCCTTCCATCCATAAGGAAGGCCAGTGCCCCAGCAGTAAGGACATTAAAAATGGCTGATAACGAAAATCTTTTTTTGCTTTTAGTTACTATTTTAAGTTGTTTCCCCCACATCATCGGCGAGGCCGATTACACATTAAGCACCTAAGACATAGGAGCGTAATGGCCCTTGGCGCGCCTTCACTAACTTAAGGTGGTACGACGTTTATACAAACAAACATTGCACAATGATTGGTTCATCATACATTAATAGTTCATAAATACATGTGCAATTAACTCGTTTCAGTTATTTATTAGCGCGGAATTATTAAAAAAATGTACTTTCGTACATGAGCTATATAAATGCGATGGGTCACACACACATACGTAGAATTATTGAAATTATAAGATATTAGTATATTCGTGTTTTTTGTGTGAATATACAATTTTTTAATTATTTCGCGCAAACAAATAACTGAAACGAGTTAGTTCCGCATGTATTTATGTATTATTAAGGTATGATGAACCAATAATTGTGTAATGTTTGTTTGTATAGAAGTCGTACCACCTTAAATGCGTGTTATGGCTTTTCTATACTGGCAGTTATTAGTGTCCTATTATGTGTGCTATTATTGTTTACTTTAAAAAGCAACTCGTCATTCAGATGGGATGGGATGAATGGAACTCCAGACAAAACCCAAGTGACTTTCGATGAGATTTAGCATTTTTTGGGTTCCGTAGCCTAGTGGCAAAAAACGGAACCCTTATAGATACGTCATGTTTGTCTGTCCGATGTATGTCACAGGTACTTTTTTAAGACAACAAGAGTCTCGGTTGTTATTTCTCCGTATAAATTGCATTGTATTTTTTCATTATCGTATTTTTTTCTCTCTCAGTATTATTATTGATTAGTCTAACAATAAAACATAAAAGAAAACGTCTTATACATATAACAATGTTGTGCATACCTTTAAGTTAAATGCATATAAGATACATATTTTGCTAAGTGCTGTAAACTTAATATAATTTGCCTATATGTCTTTAGTTGGTAAGCCTTATAAAATATATAAATAAATGTAATTTAAGTATTAAGTAGATAAGAATGAAGTATTTTTTATCAATATGTTAAAAAGTTTCGATTGATAGACAATTTGAAGCTTCGGTTAATGATGTATTATTGTCTATAAGACTTATTTTAGTCAGTCAGTCGAACATATGACGATGTATGTGACCCGTGCACTAGGCAACCACGAACTTCTGGCTGCGGCAGCCAAACGTCTATTGACTGATATAATTGGCTGCTCAATTATTTGGGCTGCCTAATGCGGAATGAGTCTAAGCTACAGTTTATTCGTCCAATGCGCATAGTTCGGAGTTACTTTTTAGGGTTCTGAACTTCTAAAGAAAAAAAAAGACCCTTATAGGATCACTTTGATGTCCGTCTGTCCGTCCGTCCGTCCTCGTTGATCTCGAGAACGCGTTCTGTTCAATAGTCTGTTGAAGGGGTAACAAAATAAAACTTATAAATTAACGTAAAAAAAGATAGGACCGTTTATGTCGCAAAAAAATCGTAGATTTCGACACTTACAATGGAATCAATTTTTTTATGGTTTTTCCCGTTGACCTATAACTATGACATTTGGCAAGTAATATCGTCTTTTACTACGAATATAGAAAAAAAATCTAAAAACTATCTCTTATTTGTAATTAAATCATAAAAATATACCTAGTCTTTAGTTTCGGGAGCTGAATTTCATGAAAAACTCGGAAACTCGCGGAGGTATTGAGTTATTGAAATTAAAACCATATATTCAACAATATTCACGTTTGAAATTTCTTGAAGCTGTGAAAAAATCAAACTTCAAAATTAACGTAAAAACAAGTAAGGCCATTATGGCAAAAACGTATACTTCGACACACAAGGGAATCAAAATTTATAGGATCCTTTTCGTTGATCTAGAACTATGAAATTTGGCAAGTAGTATCGTCTTTTACTACAAGTACAGGAAAAAATCTGAAAACTAGACATTAGTAATTAAATCATTTTGAAAACTGAATTTCTGGAAACTTCGGAAAAAACTACGAGACTCGATTCCTGAACTACGAGTATTTATAATATTATGTACCTAGGTAGCAGTCCTTTCATAATATGGTTTGCCATAATCACCACGCTTGGCAAGCGGGTTAGTGATCGCAGTATGACCAAGTTTATAGGAGACGCTGCTGTCCGTCTCCTGAACGCTAAGTCCCTTAGTCGCCTTTTACGACACCCACGCTATTCTAAACCGACACTACACAGCTTTACTTACATAATACTATTAGGCTTAAAATACATTCTTCACACACTTTACCATATCCAGTTATTTTACCACGTGCAATGAATATTGGTAGCTAAAAATCCCCTACGCACTTACTTGGTTCAACAAAACGATTTCAACAGACCATAACGTATCTGGAAAATCGAAATGAATAGCAACACGACCGAAAGCAGGAATTGGGGAAGAACAAAAATCACCGAAACCCCGGGAAATATCCCCGGCCATTGTCCGGCAGGCACAATGCCTTTACGACACCGGGTAAATAAGGTTTCGCAAAATGTAAAAAAGCACACAGTTTGTGGGTAACGGGTAAACACGTCGCCGTACCCCTTATTGAGTTGATCTGGCCATTTGTACGCTCCCTCGCCCTTTGCGATTCGAAAAAAAAGAAAGTCAGCTTGCGAATTCAATTTTCGATATCCATTTTTGACGTTCCGTGATTAGAACGCAGTTTGGTCGTTAGCGTGGATGTTTCGGATAGGATCGTTTCGTTTGCTTCGTTTTCGTTTACGAAGTGCGAATTTCCGCCATCCGCTTTGAATGGATTTTTCGAATCGTTTCGTGGAACGGTTCGTAGATTTTTTATTCTTTACAAATCCTATTGTCTGCGATTGCACTGTAATAAATACATCGGCCTTACCTACACCCACAATAACAATAAAAACAAATAATATCCGCAATAAATGAGCGGAACGACCATCTAATACATCTCACGAGTGTCATCGAATAGTCCGCAATAATAAATATATCATAGTTATCCTCTAGGGGCGAATAAAAGGGAAAATGAAGCAAATCGTCCCAAACGGAAGGGTCTCGAAAGAAAACCGATTAATATTAACTGAAATTGTTATTGCTCCCTCTAAGCGTCGCTTTAATATTTTTATTGGTATCCACTGAAAGAGTTGAGCATCCAACTTATTTCAATACTCATAAATTTGGAGTTTCGAAGTAATAAATGGTCTTTATAACATTTGGAACATTATGGATAGGAAATTAAAATGGCCTGTTGTCGTTATGTTACGAGCTATTTCGTCACTGTGAGAATGATCGTAAAATTCTGTGAGCACCTATCAAATAATGTGATAATTTTAAAGCACGTGATATGTACATAGTCACTTAATAATTTATATTTGAAAAGATTGTGCCTGGTAAAACCACCCTTTTAGCAAATAGGATAGTGGACTAATTATTAATTATTTATTGAGAATGTGTTTTGAAATTCTACCCGGTGACTTTTAGTAATTCAAAATGTCGTAGTAGTTTTGATTAAGAAGTTATAAATCTGTAATTCGGTGCGAGTTTTGATTCGATTCATAATTTCTCTGCAGAGGCACATCACTATCTTGTTATCACCCAGCAACAACAACTTAAAAATATAACTCCTATATTAATCTAAATATTTTACTATCTTAGTCACTTATATTATTCTTGCAATGTTGTTTGCAATTTATTAATGTAGAAGTAAGTATTTTTCTTTCGTCTTATTTAGAACTAGTGGCCGCCCGCGGTTTCATCCGGGTGGTTCCCGTTCCTGTGGAAATATCGGGATAAAAAGCAGCCTATGTGTTAGTCCACTTTTTTGAAGTCCCGGCATACAAAATATCATCCAAATCCGTTCAGTAGTTTTTGCGTGAAAAAGTAACAAACAAACTGACATACTTTCATACATTTATATATACATGAGAATAAGCGTATCTTCAAGCCACATTTTTATAATAATAAAACCTACAAAATGTCGTCGTCTTCATTAATAAAAGAGCTTTGTCTTTGAAGGTATAAAATTTCCAGCAACGAAAATTTGTTAAAAAATTTGTTTTAATCAAATCTCAGTTCATTAAATGCTAAATGAGAAAGAGTCATTACGTTCCGCGAACGAAAATTATCCCCTTAACGAGCGTCGGTCGCGGTTCTTGCATTAAAATGTAAACAGTGCGTACCCCTTCTAGCCAAGTCGTTGTAGGGCCGAATCATCATTTTGTCTGCGACACGGTCGCAGGCGAGCGTTTAAATGCTGCGTTTTTAATAATCGTGTAAAAATGTATCGCACCAGGAAGTGAAGTCATTGGCAGAGTAAAGAGAGGAATGGAAAATACTCCACCGACAAGAGCACAGCTCTTAAACTTAAGAATAAGAAGAATAAAATTGTGTGATCCATTGAAATGAGAAGGCCGTTAAAATATAAGAGCTTAAAGCTAAAATATTGGTGATTAATAACGGTAATAATTAAGTAACTAGGGCGGTTACAACCCGATACTCGGGTTCGTCGATCGACGAAAAATTCCAAATTATGCGAAAATCTTTAATTGCAGTTTGTGATCATCACGTTTAACATTTTGTATATTTTATAGTTTTCGGAACAAATAGACTCGAGTACCTTTAATTTGATACCTTACTCGGCCGCGTACTACGCGCCAAAGTCCCTATCGAGTCATCACAAATTTTGCAAACCTGAATTTAGTATATAGATATTTTTCCTTAATTTTATACTTATAGTGAACTCGCTATCGCGTGGTTTCATCCGCATAGTTCATATGGAAATATCGGGATAAAAAGTAGCCTATGGCCCCACACTGTATATATTTTTATATGTATATTTTAACACAACGTCGTCAGTTGTCAACCGATTTTAATAATATTTTTTTTATCTGAAAGAACATAGTTCCCATAATTTTTTTACGAACATTTGGCGGGTAGTTTTTCATAATCCTGAAAAACATAATATTTAACCGCCTCTGTGGTCTAGTGGTACAACCACCGGTATCAGACCCAGGGGTCCCGGGCTCGATTCCCAGCGGGGGTACATATTGTATTCGGTTTGGTTGGTGGTAGGACTTGTTGTAAGTCCGCCTGGCTAGCTACCACCATCTTATCTAAGTCTGACGCCATAACAACAATGTTTTCAGCATCGTTGTGTTCCGGCAGTTAGAGATAAGATAGCCTTTTCCTCATCAGTGGCTGAGGATTCCGGGAGAGGCTCGCTTCCATCTTCAGCCTTATCAATACTTAACACCAGGTATGATGAAGGCTAAGAATCTCCCCGTCGTGCATTTTTTTTTATTTTTTATATATGTTTTGGCAAATAGTAATTAATCTAGATGACATTATTGTAATTGCCGATTTTTTGTGTAACTACGAGACATAATGTAGGTAACTATAATTTTGTGAAATAAATTACTTTTTATAAATAAAAAAACCGACTTCAAAAACTTTTGGAGTCGGTGCCAGCCAAGGGAAGTAAAATTAAATTAAAGTTTATAGACGTGCAATGTAGAATGCCTTGGCTGGCACTGACTCCAAGTTTTATTTTTTACTTTTTTAAGACGGTTTTATGTATGACATATTTTGAGATGAGGTTTGTATGAAAGTAAATCTTTGGAAAATTCGTCCAACGATAAATTCTTTTTTTTTTACTATGTAATTTCATTTATAGAATAGGTAGGTACTATATACAATGAATAGCAGTTGTTACAAAAAAACAAGAAGGTGTAGCAGTAAAATCATATCACAGCGGTTCAACCGCTCGTCTATTAGGTTCCATAATAAGAGAGTCTCATCTAAGTGTCGAGCGGTCATCTCTGCCGAGATCACTCCCGCGGGCGCCGTACGCCGGGACACCGGGATTTATCCCGTCTGAATGCCCGGGAACGACACCTCTGTGACGCTCCATGTTTTACGGCCCGCCCTCAAGATGTTTTTAGCCTTGATTAGATTGGAGAAGGTATGCTCCTTTTTACTTTTTTCGTCAGGACATATTTTTGGTGCCTACCTGGGGTGGAAATTGGAATTCGATGGAAAAACGTACTACTAGGAATTAATAATCTGTTCTTTACTAACGTGCTCATGTGTGTTATATGTCATTATGTTCATGCTTCCGTTTTCTACCTTTACTAGTCAGGGTCACATAATTATTCGTGGAAATTAAGGTTTGTATAGAATCTCTTTGAGAAGTCGAACCGTGACTAAGTTTGTCACAGGCATAATTTGAAATCTGCCGATTAAGAATAAGCCCAATATTATTTATTAATTAGTGATTCTGTCTACTGCTAAAAAGCCTAGGGATTTTTTGTACGGGCAGTTCTTATACCTAGTAATAATAAACAATTTTTTTGTTCAATCAACATCCTATATATGGCCAAACGTCAACATTGTTATGTCAAAAATTAATTGGAGAAACTTGACCATTTCACAAATCAAGTGTAATTGGAAATTTCCATTTCCTAACAAAGTTCGAACACTACGTCAGTTTACTTCAAGTTCACCGTTGATCAAAAATGCAAAGTAAAACGAGTATTTTTTTTACATTAAATAAGCTAATCTTGGCCTAATTCTGAATCGTTAGATTAAGAAGAGGCCTAAGGTGGTTCACTTGAGCTTTAAATATACCAGGGTTGTAGGCACCCGGGTATACAGACACAGACAGGGAATTCCACTCCCTGGCTGTGCGCATAATAAAAGATGAGGAAAAGCGCTTTGTACGCAGACGAGGTATATCAACCAGGTAGGGGTGATAGTATGCAGTACGTCTGGATTCCCGGTGGTAAAAAGGAGCTGGTGGTATAAGCTCATGCTCAGCTCAATAGCACACTTTCCGAAGTTTTAACGAAAAGCTCATAAAGGGCATTACAATTTGACACAGTCTTCGCTGCAAGGCAAGTTTCCATTTACTGTCGAGTCCAGTGAAGCGAGTTTTAGCGTCGCCGAGGTAATGAAACTTGTTTGTATGTAAACGCGCCGTTCACACTTCTTTACGTTTATTAAAATACTTATAATTTACTTAAATACTAACTACTTATTAACGTAGAATCAGGCGACACTGATACTGAAGCTAATAGAAACAACTCGCGAAAATATGAAAACAATGAGTTTCTATAGTGAAGTATAGGAACTCTAAAGAACACACAGTATTAAATGACATCTATACTTAATATAATAAAGAGGAAAGATTTGATATTTTGTTTGTTTGCATTAAATAGGCTCCGAAACTACTGAATGGATTTGGATGAAATTTGATACACAGATAGTAGATAGCTTGGTTATGAACATAGGATACATTTTATCCCGATATTCCCACGGAAACGGGAACCACGCGGGTGAAACCGTGAGCGGCCGCTAGTAATTCATAAAAGTATTTTACATTTCGTTACGAGGATCGTTTTGAACAACTTCTTTGGATGGCACAGATATCATCATATACCGTTCACCACAACTGTCAAGAACATTGGTGTTACTATGGACCAGCATCTGTCATGGAGACCCCATGTGGAATGTGTCCGAAAAAAGGTCTTTGCTATGTACAGTTCGTTAAATCGGCCACGTAATTTTTTGCCGACCAGTACCAAGATTACTTTGGCACAATCTCTTTTATTTTCTATTTTGGACTACGCTGAAGTCTGCTACACTGATCTGTCGGAGGAACTTCTTGATAGATTAGAGCCTCTGCAACACCTTTGCATAAGGTTCATCTTCAATCTCCGTAAATATGTCATCATACCACGTGTCATCATTTCGTACCAAACTTAATTGGCCCCCTAATCGCCGGCACAGGGACTTACACACTCTTAAGCTTCTCTACACTATTCTTTTTCTACCTACTTCCCCACTTTATCTGAAAAGGTGTTTTTCTTTTATTTCTTCGCCCTCACACTCTGCGTTCTGCATCTAACTTTTCCCTTGAATTTCCTCGTCACCTCTCTGACTTTGTTTCCTATTCCTTCTCTGTGCATGCAGTTCGGCTATGGGACAGACTACCGCAGGGTATCAGAAAGGCTCAAACTCCTAAATGCTTTGTCGATCAGGTTGGAAGTCATTTTCTATCACGGGCCTTACTTATAATTATTAGATTTTACCCATCACTTTCTCCTTTCTCACTTGTATGGTCTATTTATTCTCTATCATTATTTTATATATGAATATATAGTTACTCTTTATCTTATTTTACTTTCTTTTTGCATCCATTTCCCTATAATACGTTGTATTTTCTCTCGTTCAACCAAGGTTGCATGGAAGAGATTGCTATATAGCAATAAGGCCGCCTTTTGTGTTAACTATTTTGTTGTGTGTCTTCTTTGTATTTAATTTCAACTGTATGTGCAAAAATGCTTGTTATTATTATTTGAATGTTATAAGCCATGCCTTTTTAAAAGACAAATTTAGATGTAATTAAACGTCATTTATGTTTTATTTTATTTGACTGATGTGTGCTGCTCGGTGCTTAAAATTATTTTATAATAAAGATCGTCAATAGAGCTAAATCACAGATTAGTAAATACTACATTTCTTCAAACCTATTAACTTCAAGTACAACACAAATATACTATTAAATTTTTCTATCAAATATTCGTGTTTGTCACATTTATATGATCATGCCTGCGGATATGTATTAACCCTTAAATGCTTTGATGATTTTTTCTTTTAATATTCTTTTATTCATTTTCTTATGTTGCGATACCCTAACAGGGTTCATGTTCAGATCTGTTTTTTTAATGTCATCGATATATACCACATGAGTGCAAAAAAACGTTTGATTTGATATGTTTGATGCGCTTTATTTCCGGTTTATTTGACAAAAGTGTTTATCAAATAAATTTGATCATCAACAGGCCCTTTACATCAACGTAAAGGGCCTGTAAGCGACAAATTTCGCACCAACAAATACGAAGAAAATTCCCTTACTTTCCAGAGTCTTAATTTCAAAGCATCTTGAAGAAAACACTTTTAAGACTAAGTACATACAGATTTTACAAATTAGGCAGTAGCCGTGATCCTTGTCCTGACTCATGTTTAAGTGGAAACAGCGTCGAACTCTATTGACATTAAAAGAACTTTCGTGCCTAAATCAAATTCGCCAACTTGTACCTTGTTCCTTAATTTCGTCTAACGACTGTGAAGACGGTCGAATTCTTTAATTATTTAGCCCTAATGGCAGCGGGGCTTGTCCTTTGACGTCGCCCGCTTTAATTTGGAATTCCACCCCCAAATTAAAAATATAATGAGAGCGGACTGAGCTCGTGTTAATTGGAAACCGATCCGTGTTTAGTTAAAAGTGTCGCTTATCGGAGATTTGTTGGCAGGTGTTCCTTGGTGATCGGCCGACTTTTTTAATTTAAAAGAGTTGCTTTAAATTCTTCAAGGAAACAAAAAGTTAAGTTCGACGAAGTTTGAAGAAAAATCGCAATTCGTTTTGCCTTTTAATTTACATGTTAACTCGTGTTTATAGCATTCACCCATTCAAACGTATTCTCAAGACTCTGAATTTCAGTTTTCTTTTTCTTTCACCATAATAAGCTAACTATAGAAATTATGCTTTTTTCCCACCTATTGTTCTGTAATTGAAATTTCGTAATTCGTCTTGTTGCGTAACTTCATAAGTGCCCATTTGCGGTGCCCGAACGTGTTCACGCTGACATATTCACAAGTTGACATATTATGATGATGCTCATTTGTAAATACCTGTCATATTGTTCTACTGACCATTACCTATGTAACCATAGAAATTATGCTTAACTCCCATTAATTATTCAGCGATTGAAACGTAATTCTTCCGCATTTGTCTCATTGAGTAATTTCAAAAGTGCCTATTTGCGGTACCCCAACGTGTTCACGCTGACGTATTCACAAGTTGACATAAGTGATGATGCTCATTTGTCCTGACCATAATCTTTAACCATAGAAATTATGCTTTTTCCAATCAATTATTATTCTGTGATTGAAAATTCGTAATTCGTTCACGTTCATATCGTTGCGTAACTTCAAAAGTGCCTATTTGCGGTGCCCTAACGTGTTCACGCTGACATATTCACAAGTTGACATAAGTGATGATGCTCATTTGTTTCCGAGCAGATGGCGCGGGGAGCGTCAGCTTAAAGGCGCTTTTCTTACGTTTTTTTTAAAGAAATATCCCCCTAATTTGTAACGGGTTAGTAGTAATCCTGTTTTAAATAAATTATCTTCGTTTGTTACAAGGAGAAAGTGAAACAAAGACAAAAAATAAATATTTATTTCTCAAACATGCATGGAAATATTGTTATTATTTTCAAAAAAAGAACACGCGAAGTATCGGATTTACTGACAAAGAAACTCAAATCCATTGCAGGAGCGTTTCTTGAATTTGGAACATTATAAAGAGTATTTAATAACCCCAGCACGCCGTTTCATACAACATTGCTGGAGCGTTGTAATGTTCCAAATTCAAAAAACGCTCCTGCAATGGATTTTTTATTTTAGTTATTGCCCCATTATAACTAACTAATGTATTTTTAATGTTAATTGAATCAATGTATAATATAAAAAAGTATGTTTTATTTCCCTGAATTCATTTGAGAAAAGCACTATATATGCCTCGGCAGAAATGGCAATTGCCTTTGCAATAATCTACTACTTTTTTGGTGTTCTGAATATTTTGCACGTACAAAGCATTTCGTTGCAGTCCCATGTCAATTGTCCATCCCCAAACAAAAATAGAAAAAACGTATAATAGATTCGGAGAACAAAATCCATCACACCACACCAACCGTCATATTGTTATATAGAGTGTGTGACTTTTTATCTAAAAATATAGATTTTTTTTTGTCAATATTTTTAGGAAGTAATAATATTATGTATCTGAGAATCTACATGATTACTACATATGATTCGTATTTAAATTTCATAATAATTTTGTTTACAATTAATATTATTATAACAGTGTTTAAAACTCAACAATTGGAAATGTTACACAATCAATAGTCATTTATCCTTTCTGAACATTTTGATAAAAACATTACTAGAACTAAAAAATTCCTTCGCAGGAGAACATTTTCTAACGGCCTGTATCGCAGGCACTGCAATATTTTGCCCACCTTTGGGGCACCACATTATGCATAACTGATAAGCCCATTTCGTATGCATGCGATCCTTGGCTCGCATAATGACGCGCGGCCCCTAAGGAGATAGCAGTTTTTACTATGTTGTGACACGTCTTCAAATTATTATGTCTTTGTTTTGTAGTTTTGGGAGAGGAAGGTATATCTCAGTAGCATTATTGATGGAAATAATTATCGAGAATTACTTTACACTTTAATGAGCTTCTGAGAAGGAACGAAAAAGGAACTGAGTGTAGTTATGTTAAATTTTTGTAAGAACAAGTTTTTGTTTTTAAGAATTATGAATCTGTGTGTTGTGATTTTCTTTTGCTAATAAATAGTAGTACAAGGCTATTTGTTGTGTCTGAATAAATCAAGACCTTGGTGGGTGTGCCTCTTCATGAGGGCATCAGATTGACGACTAATAGAGCGAGATGGCAGAAGATCCTGAAGCAAGCTACATCGGTTTCTCATAATGATCCTGCCTGTTGACCACGACCACTCTGACAAGAATGAGACGACTGTGAAGAAGAAGTACAAAGTGTTATTAGCCTTAAATTTGCACTACTTTACCTCAAATATTAATAAGCACCCAATTAATTTAATTAGTAATATTGATTTATATCACTTGAATGAATAATATACAATAATGTCAATTTAAAAAAAAAGTATTGGATTTAACTCCACCCGTATGTACGCGCCGCTGCACCGCTTGTGCGTTGGTTGGACTAGGCAGATAGAAATATTTACGTTGTATTGTAATAAGGAAAATTATAAATGCATACCCTACAAAAAAAACATTGTTTTTTAAATTAATTATAATAATTAATGATTGTACAAGATACGAAACAAACAGTGCAAGGTTAAACCTAAACAGGTTTTGGTGACACTGTTTTCATGTAATATTATGTGTTAATATTGTTCAAATTTTAATAAATTAAATAATAAATAATTAAGCGATATATGTTTTTTTCATGTAAGGCCTGAAATGTTGTTGACTCGAAATCCTTTTATATTCCAAATTAATATGTCCTGATTAAATCATTTCGCTCCGTGCTGTGGGTAGGCCCCCGACAAGGTGAACCGACGATATGGTAAAGGTCGGGGGAACCGCTGGATGCGGGCAGCACAGGACGGATCGTCGTGGAAATCCTTAAGGGAGGCCTATTCCCAGCAGAGGGAGTCTGAGACGACGACAATTATATAATTTTAGTAATACTTTCCTATCCTTGACGCCTCTTTGACGAACGTAACAGAAGAAAAACGACCGTCATTTGTATAAATTAAGACATCCATTTTTAAAACATTGTCTTAACAGCAAATAAGGTAAGGAAAAGACAGTCTTCTTTATCAGCAGCCAGGATCAGCAAAAGACACAAACAACAAAACAAATTCAACCAGCAAAAAGGATCCAGGACGGCATTACGCATTCCATACCCATGCCAATCACAAAACGAGTTACTCACCGGACGTCCAATTCGCGGACATGTCCGAACAGGGCAGAAACAAATATTTATCAAAACCTGCAAGGAATACGTAAAACGACACAAAACATGTCCCGGCAGGAAGCCGGCGTGATGGATTATTGCAACTGACCGCCTCTATTTTCTATCGGAATAAGGAATTACCATATGAGCCTCTCGGACTGTGTGGTCGCCGGTCGTAAGGTATGGAGACGGATTCGTTTTTATTTTCAGTTACATGTTACAGATAATGTTGTTTGTAAAATAAGCTGATACGAGTATATCTAAAAGTAGGAATTGTAGAAAAAAGGTTTAACCTAGTATAGTCAAACGACCCACATATAATTTATCTATTCCTAATGTCCCGGCTACACGCAACGTCTTACCTAAAAGCATGCCAGCACAAACTGCCTACCATCAGAAATCAGAATCAGAAACCATTATGTCAAAAGAACGTTTGGTTTTTATTAAAGTGGTCACATTTCACACTTTACACTTTGGAGGCGATGATTGAGCGAAGATGTCACAAAACTTTCGTCCAAAATCAAGCTTACTTTAAAAAAAAAACTTTGTACGAAATAGCATGGTAAGATACTGCGCAAAGTGATGGCGGCCACCTGGTTTTCGCAGGCAAGACAGAGCGTGGACAATCTGCTACGTCTTACCTGCGCAAACTAGTTTGTGCAGGCATGCTCTTAGGTAAGTATTAGCGTATAGCCGGTAAATTAGATTGATTACCAACTGATTACCAGTTCTGACCGACCAATTAACGCTTAAAATCAATTAATGTTATTGAATTTCAGTCATTTGTTAGAAGTCACATTACGCCAGTAACTACTTGCGGTTTCCACAGAAGGATGTTATTACTACGATTATCTAATCGAAAGTTGATGAACTCGGCTCTTACTATTTTTTTTAGATTACTACTGAAAATATATAACGGATGCAAAATTCTTGATATTTTACAAGTTTTAAAATAGTTTATGGGACTACACTAACAAATGTACACCTAAAACAAATCCTAATAACCTCCTTCTAAAACATTTAATAAAAAAAAATAAGAATAAAAAAGTCTTATTCCATTCAGTGTCGCCTTCAATTCAGAGTTGGGCGACGCGCCGGCGGGCAGCGGTGCCCTCCAGAACTTCTATAATAACAGCAGCGGCTGGTAATGTGACAGCCGATACGTCGCCACCGCCACCGTCCGCCAACTATTTAAATTTGGAACGTTTTTTTCCTTTAATTCATTGGTGGCGGTGGATGTAATAGGTTTTATGCAACTTTTTTCTTTTTTCTCTCGCTTGGAAATGTGGCCTTTAAAACAAATGAAGTATGTACGGGCATATAATAATTTAACATCGATTTACTGCTTTCTTTAATAAAAACAGACAATATGACAGATGATACGTCGCCACCGTCTACCAACTATTTAAAGGAAAGTTTTTTTTTTAATTCATTGGTGAATCATTGGTAGATTGTAGTAGGTTTTACGCAAGTTGGAGCACTCGTGGCGGCGCTTGACAGACTGATCGTAATCGATCACGTTTGTTAAGCAACGTTCTATCCGGTCAGGTGTCGGATGGGTGATCCTAAATTGAGCGCTTCCGTGCTTCGCAGGGTACGTTAAACCGTCCGGCTGTTATCATCTGATAACAGTCGTTAAGCCATGTCATAGGCCTTATAGGCGGTTTAATAAACCCCAACACCAGAGGTGGCCACTAATCCTAATACGATATGAAGAAGAAGAACGCAAGTTATATCTTTTCGTTCTCTTCTTCTCTGCTCGGAAATGTGGCCTTTAAAGTAAAACTAGTTTAAAGTAAAAGGAGTACTGGTGATATTCTTTGGTACTGGCTTATAAAAATAATCTAACATCGGTTTACTTTTTTCTATAATAACAGCTGCGGCTGGTAATGTGACAGTCAAGTCGTTGCCACCGCCACCGTCAGCCAACTATTTAAATTTGGAAGGTTTTTTTCCTTTAATTCATTGGTGGCGGTAGATAGATATAGGTTTTATGCAACTTTTTTTTCTCTCTGCTTGGAAATGTATGGCATTTAAAGCAAAAGGACTATATATACTGGTATATAATAATTTAACATCGGTTTACTGATTTCTATAACAGCAGCTACGTCGTGCAAGCGGATACGTCGTCGTCAACATCCGCCGACTATTTAAATTTAGCCCGTTTTTTTTTCTTTTAATTCATCGCTGGATTGTTATAGGTTTCATGCAAGTTTTCTTTTATTTTTTTCTCATGTGGTCTTTTACTCTATAAACCCCGCCGGTTCCTACATTCAAAAATGGCTACGGACAGTTATACGTTGACAAACACAATTATGTAATTGTTATTATTTTATTGATTAAATTAATAGTTACTCTATTGTATTGGGGTAATCCTGTAATAATAGATGTAAGTGTGGAAATTAATAAATAAATAAATTAATTAATTTTCCGTAGAATAAATGTCAACATTTTAATGTCCGTAGCAAAAGGATCTACAGGTTTACTTTCTAATTTAGAATCAATTAGCAATCATTTTCTTCTTTGTCATTACTGTCATTTTTGTATACTGTATGACGGCCACAACAGCGACGAAACTGAAAATCAGCCTGGGGGTGTGAGACATCGCATTTCTGCTTGTATAAATCATTAGTAGCATAGCAGTAGGCTAACTTATAAATGTGTTTGCACACTAGCTACTGCCACTATGGTCATGCTCATGATTCAACGAAGTCAAATTTTATCGATGTTCAGATGAAGAATCTTTATATCATTATGACATAATATGGGAGTTGTGAATAAAGTTCCACCTGGATAGTCTAGTCAGTCGTAGTAGTTTTTAGTTTGAATTGCAAAAGAATAAGAGCAGTTATAGAATTAGAGCATTCACTTGATTTAATAAAGAGAAAAAAAGAACATTAGAAGAAAAACACATCTGTCGAGGTGGCGAGATGATAAACGAGGCATTCATGATGTGTCACGGCGGGATTACACATGTCATTACCGGCGTAATGCGCCGGAAGCGGGGCAGCCCTAGTAGCTGTGCGGAATTATTTACGGTACGACAGTCCTGACGAAAATACCTTATCATTGCTGTACTGGCTAGGTATTGTTTATGAGCTTTATAAAACAAAAGATATTTTGTGATTTTAAGGTGCCAGTATTCTCTAATTTATACCATTCCATCTTCAAAATTTTATAGTTTTTTTATGTTTATACTAGTATACTACTAAATAATCTGTGGTTTTACTATAGATATAAATATAGTTTTTAAAATTATATTAAGTATATGTTAGTATGTATAGAATAAAAGTTGGTGAGAAAGTCATGTTTTGAATGGATCATAGTAATTTCATAAATATTTACAAACTATTCAGTTGAAGTATTCTTTTTCGTTTTCAAGTCACACGCTCTGAAAAGGAGGTTTTGCTTTTTGCGGCCTAGCGCGGCAAAGTACATTTTTAATTTAATACCTAAAAATATGTCATAATGCGTTCCGAATCGCACTATTGACTTTTTTGTTACATTTGATTGTTATTTTAAATAGCTTTAAATTAATTATAATACTCCGTTTTGGTTTTATTATATTATTTTAGTTCATTGAATCATAAAAACAATAACAATAAGATTAAACTATTTGTTATAAGAATTATATATTAAGCTGGGTGAGATTTCACAACCTATAATGCGATTTCGGACTGTGACATAAATCTTTATTTTTAAATTGTCTTTGTCTTGTACCTCATGTCAGTGTCAACATTTCCGGAATCGTTTTTATTCTTATTAATAAGTAACAATATATTCCTACTTTAAATAACTTTGAATTAACTTTAATACTCCCTTTTTTATTATTTTAGTTTTTTATATCATTAAAACAACGAGAATAAGGTATATTTAGATTAAACTTTATTTTAAAGAATCTTTTACCGGATGTTGACCGCGGAAACAACCATAAAATGTTCCTCGCTGTTGTGAGTCGAAAAATTGTGTGTTGCGCTCGGCAGAAAAGTTTTTAGCGTCTTGTACCTTTAAAATCCTCGCTTCGCTCAGGATTAGAATCCTTCACTTGCTCAGATTTCAATAGAGGTAACCAATTTTCCAGCCTTGCATAACAAATAACTATTTTTTGATATGTTTTTGACTAATAAATAAATGCGTATAGAGTATGTTAGTCGCGTTACTATCGCAAAATAGCCAATTTGAAATTCTTAAAAAAAGTTTTAAAACCCGATATCATCGCGTTTATCAGTTAGAAGTAGCTTCTTTGAATGTGCTTCTACGAGTATGCTTTGTTACTCTAAAATATAGAACCCATTATTCGAAATATTTTCAAAAGCGAAAGACCATTACTATAAAGAAAGAAAATTACTTAGCTCATATCGTGTAACGTTTCATTTCACAACAACAATAGTGCCGTATTTTCAGTAGGTTTAATTTACTGAAATATTCAATTGTCTACTTTGCTATCAGACGAGTAGTAAGTTTGAAACTTTGCCGGTGAAAATATCTGGCAAAATCGTTTTGTTTTCGTGTTCCAGCTACATATGCTCGGAATTAATTGAAATTTATTAAATCTGTGGATATATTGCTCATGATTAAGAAATTAGAAAATAAATGGTGTGAGCTGAAGTCAAATCATTTAGACGAGGTATGAAAAGAAATTAATTAAGGTTTTGACATATTTTTTTTGTTATTTTTTAAAACAAAGTTTTTTACTCGTTGTGATGATTCAAATGGGCGGAAATTAATACGATTTATAGAGTTTATTCATTGATGACTCTTTATATTCAGCCTAAGGCGCTAAACGACTAAAGTGAGATAGTAATGGTCAAAGTCTTGTAGAGGTTGATACCATACGGGACTTAGGAGTAGTACTGGATAAAAAATTACAATTCAATAAACATTTTGACAGTGTCATTGCGAATGCTTTCAAAATGCTAGGGTTTGTGATAAGAAGTAGTAAGCCTTTCAAGAACCCTGCCACCAAAATTGCTTTGTATAATGCTCTCGTTCGATCGAGACTTGAATATTGTAGCGTTGTCTGGGCACCTTTTTATGAAGTCCATGTAGCTAGAGTGGAACGCGTACAAAAAAAGATTTTTATATCACCTTTCATACCAGTCCAAAGAAGCTAAAAATTCAAGTCTTATATTGATCGCTTGCATAGGTTTAACCTGTATAGCCTTAACATTAGACGTCAATTTTTAGATCAGATTTTTCTTTACAAACTTGTTAACGGTGTTTATGATTGCCCTGAACTTCTCTCCAAATTAACTTTTAATTGTCCTCGTAGGTTACCTCGTCCAAATAAACTTCTATTATTTAGCACAAGAGCTAGTAAAAGCAACCTAGGTAAATTTTCACCTTTAAACAGAATTTTGTCATCGCAAAACCGCATCTGTAAAAGAGGCCGTTTAGAGATTTTCCATCTTAAACTAGATAAGTTTAAAAAAGAACTTTTAAGAATATTAGGTTAATATATTTTTTTGCGTAGTATAATATTGCACATATTTTGGTTATGCGTCCTATTTAAATTTAATATTTTTTTAATTAGTCATAATTAGATTTTAGTTTAGTTAATTACTGTGTATACTATTCTATTTAATGCATGCCGTGGCAGCCTCTCAGTAGGGCAACACTATGTCTAGATTAAGGTGAACTGTGTGTGTTTTTAAGCCAAGTTTTTTGTGTATGCCTTGTTGGTTGTCCATAAATAAATGAAAAAAAAAAAATGCGCGCGCGAACGAGACAGATTTAACAGATTAGGCGAAATTTGAAAAAACCACGAAATCACTTCTCAATAAATCAAATATTATTGGTGTCCACTAATTAAACAAATTACGAATAGTATATGTAACCCCATTTGAGAATAATCTTGAATTTTCGTATTTTTGGCGCGTGCCGATTGTTTTCATTTTAATATGAAAAAAAAACATCACAATCCTCTGTGATTAAACCTTTATTAATTTAAGTATCAATCTGTAATCCAGGACCTAATTATTAATTTCACAGTCGAAATAACACGAATCAGCCATTACCAAGACGCTGATGCCCTGTGACAAGTCAGATGCTAATCAGTCAACCCTCCAGGTCGACAAATCGGAAATTAGGGACGCATGAGTGCTCGCGGGTTAACCCTACTTCTGGGTCCTTTCGACCCGGGAGACTTGTCCTGACCTGTTCTTTGAATATTTAACACTGGGCAAATGTCCTTTCACACGAGTTATAGCTTTGCTAACTCAATTTTATATTTCCTTCTAAATGTTGTGTAACAAATAATTTTATAATTTCTATTATTTTAAAGAGTTAAAATTATAATTTAAACTTTTATTCTTTTCTACTGTGACGATATTACTTTTCACAAACACATTTATTTTCAATTTCAGTTATTTGATGTAGCGTTTATTTTTAAAAATTATAAGGTAAACACATATTATAATTTCATTTCAATTGAGAATGTGGCATCTTCTTATAAGTTATGAAAAACTTAATGAAATCTCATGTCTAGATAAAAAAAAATGTAAAATTATTTACGTTTGAAATGCTCTCAACATTGTTTAGATTTTATTAATAAGTAAACACGTTACCGCCTTAAGAGGACAATAACACCATTAGCACACTAGAAAACTCACTAACACACATTAACAGTAGACACATGGTCGTTTAATGGAATTTTCTAGCGATAAATCCTGACGGCAGGGTGCGTAAACATTCCTGGGTAGCCAGATGACGGAGACATCTTAAAATATGGCTGCCCTTTCTTCAGCTGTTGACTTCTTCCCCTGTCCTCACACTGGTTCATTATAATTAATAAATGACCGAGGTCCCTTATGCCCCACCAAGCGGAGGTCGGGTTAATATTATATTAAGCCGTCTAAGGAGTTACTCATATGAGTAAAAGTACTGCAATTATGATAATGAATATGCATTCTCCAGAAAGCAAAAAGACATGAAGAGTAATAAGAACGTTGACATAATAAAGATTTTACGACAAAATAGAAAATGTCACAAAAATGTAAGTGGACGCTTTTGCTATGAACACGTTACACAAAATAAGTCCAAGGGCTGAAAAATCAGCGCTCAAAACTTTGATGACATTGCGCGCAAAAGTCCATCTTCAAGTTGTTTTGGCACACAACTTCAGAAACGTCTTTTACACAACTACCAACCAAAGAGTCTCAATCGAAGCAGATTAACGTTAAACGTGGACCCGCACTCCATTAATTACTTAAATTTAATTCATACGAGGCCGCCTATTTACATTCAAAAACCCTACCCGCATCCGTAACCCTTGCCAAGAAACTTCCCGACCCTAAGACGCTAACTTGTAAGACGTTCTTTGATAGTGCGCTTCGCCGACTTTGAATAAAGGCCACGGGGCCGATAGAGTTTTGATCTGTAATTTTATAGCTTTGTGAGGGCCCGTAGACCGTGGATTGTGGCTATCGATCGTTGCCAATGTTTTTGTCAAAGGCATATTATATGATTCCGCGAGTACTGGCTTTGAAGGCTTTTAATGGCTGCGTATTTAAATTAAAGGAAAGATAAAAAGTTTATGTTGTACGTGTCGTGTTATATATCGGTCAATTATAAAAAAATATGATTTTAGTTTCAAATCAGATACATAATCACTATTTCAAATGATTCTAAATAGTCCTTAAGCATACTCCTCCATTTTATTTTTTTAATGTCGAAATAACGACATAAATAATCGTATAATTTGATCGAGTTACCTAACTTAGAAGTTTTTTAATCTTGAATGCTCTGATTGAGTTGTTGACTGCTTTACGTCTATAAGCAGTTGGATATATGATACTGATGTCGCATTTTTCAATAGCGAAACATATATGATGAATGTAATAAGTGACTAAACTCTACATAACTAAATTATATTTGACAAACAGACGGTCAAGAAAGTTAAACTACAAGTAGAGATATTTCCTGTTACTGGAATAAAGTATAATCAAGCCACATTAAGTGCACGTCATTGACAAATTAAATTCATACTTCGTGAGTCCCAGCATCGACAACTCAATTACCTCACACGCTTGCCAAAGCTCCAAAAAAGCTAAAAGGCAACGCTATTAAGTCCGCTGCGATAATGAACTGGAAATCTAATAAGAAAGATCGGCGGGAGGAGGATTAGCCATTATCGCCCACGTAAACCGGTGATACTTGTATGAAAGGCCCTTATTGCATTATAAGGGGAAAGGGTTGCTGCCCTCACCGTCTCAAGAATTTATAAATAAGTTAGGAGCGAGTTACGGCGTTATTCCTTCGCGTTCCTGTTTTATCATATTTAAATTATTAGAGTCAGATGTGGAACGTGTACTTAATTGCCTTACTTTGTTTAAGATAATGTACCTTGGCTCGACTCCACTTTTGTTTTCTTGTTGTCGAGAGATATAAATCCGGCGTGCGCCGGTACGCCCAACTTTACTGTTTTTGTTCGGACTCGCCTTTTGGAGGGAAATAAAATTTGTTATGCAGACATTTCAAGACGTTACGTGGCGTCGTACACTTCCTTATAAAATTAATTTTCCGGGCATAAGTTTGTCATTTTCAAAAGAAAACTTTTTTATTACAATTAAAATCCGACTCATTTTCAAGGTAGATTGTGTTATTTCATATTTGAAAACGTGTCTATGCTTGAAAATAATAAAAAAAATCTAAAGACAAAATACTTAGTAATATCATCCCTTTTAAGATTACGTAAACACCGCGTCTTCCAGCCATACATCAAATATTTTAATTTAATTCACGTACCAACGTAATTTAGTGAAGAAAACAATGCCTCATTCATATTATAATATATTTTCTTCCATAAATCACTTTTAAGTGTTATTTCATTTCCTTGGGCACCCCGCATGCAGCACACGCATCGAACGAGTAAGTAATTGAAATTTGAAATAACTTTTGATTTTCCGAAATGATTTCCCCTTGGTTCCTTTACGAATTTCCATCCCTACATGGGACGGTCGTCTTTAAATAAATGGTACACCTTTCAGATGCGTTTACTGGAAAATTCTCCCTAAAGGGTTATTTAATTATGTGTTAGATGATAAGAAGTCTTTGTAATTAACGATTTTAATGATTATTTTTCTAACCTACATTTAGGTTCAAGTTTGATGCGTTTTCGTTTGCACATTTGGTTTTGTAATTGTTATTTTACGTTATTATTATTTTTAGATTTCCTGACGTTTCAACACTTTTCCAGGGGCCGTGGTTACTTGGATGATAAGCTATTAAATAGTAGCTCCTAACTATCAACATTGTTTTAAGTCTACTTTCGGCAAAATAATTATTATGGTCTTGACATTTCTTTTACTATTCTTTAAACGATAAAAATATATTAAGGAAGTGGCTTTAAATTCCTTTAATGTCCCTGTATTTCAATAACCGCGATGAACAACATGTCAAATGTCAAAGCATTATATTATTGTGCTTCTTCGCAACTATCATGGCCGGGGGCTCGGTGACACGATGTCGACCCTCGGGAAGACGAAGGATGCTTGTCAGCAGGCTTGTAAGACATTATTCTAATAGAATAGATCTTGGGTTTAACATGTAAAATGATAACAAGTTGATTTATGTCAATATATAATATATACTTATGGATTGATAAAAAATATTTATACCTGGTAAAATTGTGTTATAATATACCTGAAGATTGTGTCGTATATTTAATAGTATATTTTTTATATGGCGTCATAGATTTGATTACAATCTCCCCATTGCGCTAATGTCAAAGCATAAAGTGGCTGATGCGAGGCCTAGAGTAAATGCAGTATAATATTGTTCAAATAGCAAACAAAGCATTGAATTAAACAACACTTGGCAGTCTTGGCACTGCGCAAAACACAGACGCTTAGAACATCCTTTAAATTGGCGATTAAAAGCCGCTACAACCAGCAAGATGCCGGCAACACCGATAAACAACGGCGAACGCTCGCGCGAACGCCGAAACTTTGAGTCGCGCGGTGAGTGCACAGGACCCTTAATGAGGGTTAGAAATTTCGGCACATTGCGGCCCAAACCACACCCGGCTTCTTGGCTTATTATTAATTCCGTAAGACGTGTCCCCGATGTCCAAGACGTGCTGTGATTCGAGACAAAAGTCGGAAGGGCGGAAGGGACCGCCTGCCACCCTAGGACGTGCGACGCGTCGGTAAGACGCCGAGTGTGGGATTTACAGGTGGTTTTAATAACGCGAGCTAATGTCGCTAGATGAATACTTAACGGATGGATCATACGAAGGTAGGAGAGGACTGCAAAATGCTGACAGAGTAAGTTGTTATTCTTGTAGCGCAGCGGCAGAAGTTGTAGGAAGAGAAGAAGAATCGTCAAATTAAAACTGAGTGCAATTTAGGCCATCCATTGTCAAGTAAATGGAGTTTTCTACTAATGGAAATGAATTTAGAAAATTTGTAATACATTTCTCTTACCATGCGAACGGAGACCGCGTTATATAGGATGTCTCAAAATTAACGCAAAGTTTGAATTGAATAGAAAGCACAGTTTTAAGTATTTTCTTTGTTATTTTTTATTGGATCATGAAATACATAGCATGCGGTTATTTATGTAATAAGGCTGGGTACAGTACGGTGAAATGAACATACAATGTAAACATGCACTTGTGGCCGAGTTAATTTTTTCCAATATTTTTCTATTTAAAATTTACCATAAGTATAAACATGCAAAGTTACACGATTATTATGGAGTATTTCGCGCAGTGCGCTCGCGCTCGCGAACACCTTTGATATGCTTGGAAAATGTTGCATTGCATGCCACATTTCACCGATCTGTACTTGGCCTTATTTCATAACTATTTAACCGCATGCTATGTTTTTCATGATTCAATAAAAATAAAACAAAAGACTTATTAACTGAGTTTTTTATTAATTCAAATGTTGTGTTTATTTTGGGACAACTTATACATGAGTCAGAAGAAGGTCAATGATAAATATTTGGCAAGTAATTGAACTATCGCGTGTATGCCAATAATCATGCCTGAAAAATAAATTGCAACAAAAAATATCAGTACAATTGAATTGTAAATATTACTAAAAGACAATTTACTTACAAAGTGAAAATCCATTTAAGATGGTTTCCTTGTCAGAGGCGTCTTCTAAAACTCGTTAGGCGGGTAGCATTCTGCGGCGGGGGGTCACGTCGGCGGTCGCGGATGTTGCCGGGTTGACGGCGTATCGTCATATTGTTACAATGTCTAGTGACAGATTACAGACTTCATGTTCAAGGAATAATAAACGGAAACGAGAATTGGTGGATTTCATTTTGGCATGAGTGATTAACTTTTACCATAAGGATAAAACTGAAACAAGGGGAAAATAAGCATTTAAAAACGGAGAACTAACTTTATATTGCTGACTGCTTTCTAATGCTCAGAAATGTAGATTTGAAAAGTCATAAAAATTTGGTGTCATCAAATTAGCCCTCATAAAATTTTCTTGCAATTTTTTCTAACAATAAATATAATTTTCACGTTAGGCGGGTAGCATTCTGCGGTGGGGGGTCACGTCAACGGTCGCGGCTGTTGCCGGGTTGACGGCGGATCGCCATATCTTACAATGTCTAGTGACAGATTAGAGATTTTGAATTTTTTTATTTTAAGTTTTTTTTTATATGAGTCAGATACTTTAGAGATAAAACTTGGAAAACGTAAAAAAAAGTTATTTTCTCAAATTGATGATTGAGTCTCTCAGGGCTAAATAAGTTGAAATAAGTAAGTCAAACAATTTGAGTTCGCTTTCAGATGTCTTAAATTAACTGATCATAATTTTCGAAGAGACTTTGTAAATTGGGTGTGCTCAGTACTGTATATGTAAAATTTTCTAGCATTTGTCTTATCGACAAGTATAATTTTGTTAAGACAGCAGTGTCTAGCTAACTAGTTATCTGAAACTACTGAACGGATTTGGATGAAATTTGGTACACAGATAGTAGATAGCCTGGTTATGAATATAGAATACTTTTATCCCGATATTCCCACGGGAACGGGAACCACGCGGGTGAAACCGCGAGCAGTCGCTAGTAGGCAATAAAACAACAACTAAAAGCCTTAACAACCTTCTTTTGTTCCTAAACACTCCACCCTAGCGATTAACAAGAAACATTGTCTATACGGTGACGTGATCGGCACGACTATGCGCGCTTAGCTCGAACGCTCGCTTCGCTCAACTGCTCGCTCGGGAGCGATAACGGAGCACACGCGACTCGCAGCAAGACGCATGACTCGCGTGGCCAGCGATGTAATTGGATGCGATTTATTGAACACTGAAGCACGTGAAGAGTAATAGCTCTGAAAAATAGATAGCCTTTTGGAAACATCTGCTTAAAGTGCTTTGAAGAAAGTGGCTTTATTTCAATTAGTTTAGAGCTTATATATTTTTTAAAACAGCTGCAAAATCTTTTACTATTTAATAATATGATTTTTGTGCCATCACAAATCTATCACATCTACTCGATTGATATTTTGACTCAGTATTATGTGACACTTGTGACACGGGGAATAAGAACTTCCTATTTTTTACACTGGTGTAACTACTGGTAGAACCATGGTAAAGGGTTTTTCTAATACATCCAAGAAGCTTCACTTACTCTAAAAGATGTCCTAAGTCTATTTGTGTATTTGAAATTTTAAGTTACCTAAGTATAAGTATAACCGTGACTTCAATATGTGGACGGTTATGACCCCTCAAAATAAACTATAAAAAATCCCATCATCATCATCCCGTGACCACGACAGCTGAAAAGGTGTCGAAACGTCGGGAAGATCAAAAACCCCTAAAAACCCTAAAAATACGGACAATTACAACTTAGTTCGAGAAATATAGCGCGTTTGATATCCGTAAAAGTTGTTTTATTTCAATGAACAGTGCGCGCCAAAACATAAGATGTACATGTAAAAAAAACCTTTCTCATTAGTCATGTTTAATGTCCCGACTGCTGCGGCACTGGCCTTCCTTATCCTTCCTGAATGAGGAGAATGGGCCATGACCCACCACGCGGGCCCAATGCGGATTGGTAGGTTTTAACGACTGCAAATGCAGCCGGGACCGACGACTTAACGTGCCTTCCGAAGCAGGGAAAAGCTCGAGAAGTACCTTTTTGGTCACCCATCCCGTGGCCGACCGAAAGTTGCTTAACCTGAACAATCGCAGGCTTAGCGCGCGAACCACTGCGCAAATGGCTCCTCAATAAACCAGCCTAATATCATCCAACTATAACAAGCCGGAAGATCAAACAGTTAAGTACTTTTCTACGGGGTAACAGTGGCGCGGTAAGTTACTGAAAAAACTTGTTTAAAATTAATTTTCTTTAAAAAATCTACTAATATCTTCCAATATAACAAAGTATTTATGCCATATAATTACTACTTATATCATACTTATTATATATCATGCAAATCTGACGAGATATAATCTAAGTTATACCAACCGACAACTTTCCACTTGAAACACGGTAAATGTATGTTCAATAAATAACAATTAGTCGTCAGATTTCAATCGTGTCCAAGCTAGGGCGGCGGTGAGTTACGGCCGCACCGGCCGGCCCAAAGAAATATCGCCGTCAACACTTGCAGACGGTAGAGATGGGAAAATTTGTCTTCGAAACACATTGGATTTTATTCGACGGTTTATTTTATTGATAAGAAATTCGACACTTTTGGAAAAAAAAAATCCATCCATGGACAGTAAAATTTAAAGTCTTAAGTTTGTATTATTAAAAATCAATAAAGTTCTTATCATACTTATTTGTCAAACAAATACCAAACTCTCATAATAGCATGTCAATGAAACTCAAATGTACGTGAGCTACGAAATGTAGTTACGTCATAGCACTGATTCTACGTGTGTTGCAATTCCAATGGTTATCTAGGTATTTTACATTACTTTTGTATTTCAATTAACTTTTATCTTCATTGTATTCTTCACTTTTTTCAGAAATATATTTTATACATCCAAAGTATCTAGGGATCAATTACTTTTTTTACTATTAAAAATATCTAATAAATATTTATCAAATGTAGTCTTTCAGACTGGCTTCTTACTTGAATTCTTTCCTTATTGAAGTGGTGAAATTTTCAAAAAAAGAATCATTACTGATCCAAAAAAAGTTAACTTAATGGTCCTCAATAGCGGCGATACTCTTAAACTAACTTGATCCCTAGACACTTTTGATGTGAGTAAATTGATCGATAAAAAATATTCCGGACAAATATATAAAAAATCCACTATAATGCCGTCCCATCACTACGTCCGGCTGTTTGTAGCTGCTTAACAAATCGCCGTATAAAGACCGCCTGCCGACAATTTAATCACTTCCGACTAAATATCTATTTTATCTTATCAGCGGGCTGTTTACCAGTTAATAGACTAAATCCAATATATGTATTGAAAAAATATTCAGTAAAATATCGAAACATTTCAGTATATCGCAATCACATCACTAAGTCCAGCTGTTTATAGCTGCTTAACAAATCGCCGTGTAAAGACCGCCCGCCGAGTGCCGACAACTTAATCACTTAACACTCCGGATTAAATACAGATTTATGAGTATAGACAAAAATGCCCTCTTTGTATAACTGTTCAGATACGGTGATTATGTTTTTTTTTCGGTTTTATTGGATATTAAATAACGAATACCTAAGTGTTTCTTGTAAATACTTAAAGGTGGGAGTGACGTTAATATTTTATTTAAAAAAAAAATGCAATACAGAAAAATAAGAGAAAGTTGAAATTAACTAGTTTTGCAGTTTTATAGTAATTAATTGGAGATATTTTGTTGCTATACTTATTTATATTTATGTCGAAATTTAAAATAGTAATAGCAGCCCCAACGGATTATTATCCTCTATTCTTAAAGTCGATGGTTTATAAATTATTTTATCTTTTTTCAATTACGTTTTAACAATCGTGGGTTTTCTTTTCAAAATGTTTAATTATGCTTTTTATGTCAAACTTTTTAGAGAGCATTACTATTCTGCATAAAACCCATAACTGAAAACTGCATTAAAATCAGACTCGTAGTTTTGATCTTGCACAAACAAATGTTTACTGCATCGTCTCCTGGTGAGTCGTCACCGTAACACTTATCTAAGAACAGGCACCAATCAAACCCGAACCCATCACTGAAAACCGTATCAAAATTATGAATTTTTGAGATAAATGACAACATTGATTTGCACATACAAACAAACGTCCTCTCACCCCAAACGCATATACCATCTCCGTACCGTCGTAGTGGGTAATAAAATAAAATAAATAAATAAAAAAGATAAATTTGAAAAAGTTGAAAAGAAATCTAAAATTTTAATCTGAAAAAAGCTGTACACAATGTATGTATATATAAAATAAATAACTAATAAACAAAAAGAATAAATGCCTATGCTTACGCGAACTTATACTGCACTTGTGTAGTGTTATAATACCTTTGTTTTTCTACAAGACCAACAAGACAGTTCAATCACAGAAAGGTCAACATCAATTGCCGGTTGGGGACAAAACGGGAAACAAATGCGCATCAATGTCGTCACACAAAATGGCTGGAGGTTTTAATTCCTGCAGGACAGGGGCGAGATGGCCGGCCCGTGAAAAGAAACCCTTTTAGTGCTGCGTAGGACTTAATGTGGATAAGACTATATTTTTACCTGTTGGTTGGTTGTAATTAGTTGTAATTACATCGATGGCACAGCGACTCGAAGTGTGTTTTGACCTCCTTGGTTGTATTAATTGTAGAATTTTTGTTTTCTCATTTTTACACAGTATAATACAAAGTGTTGTCCGAAGAAGTTCACTAATCGATATTGCCAAAACTATTTATAAGAATCATTTGTTTGCGTCCGATCCACTCTAAATATTTTGGTACGTCCTCGTTTATTGAAAGTAGTAAATAGAAGAGAATAAGTAGGATTTTAAAAACAGTGCCTGAATATCCAAATCTCAAATAAACATTCTTATCCACAGTTAGCTAGCATCACCCTTCCACGTCGACAATCGTGTTTGTACGAGGTCATTCGACGATCAAAGCAATCGTCCAATAAATAAATAGTTGATTTGCTTCGTAAATAAATACTGAGAGGCTACCTCGAATAGTTCTCGAAGAATCCGACAGGGGCGCTCGGGTAACTAACGGAACTAAATAGGTTTGCTTTTGTGAGGAATGCTGAGCTCACGATTCAAACATTGCTGATGAAAACATTTGGTGAAGTACTGTGTACACAATCCTTTATTCAAGCTTGAATGCAATAAATAAGTGAATCAATAATCAATACATGAGTTAGGCAATGATTTAAATCATTGCTCCTTATATTTATAAAAGATGACAATTTATTTCTTCCTTGTTAATGCTTCAACAATTTTTTATGAAATATGACAAACACTTAACGCATCAGTAGGTTTTTGTCTTTGAAAAGGAAGCATTAACTTTTATACCAATTCTTCAAGTGCCTTAGTGCTTGTCAGACAGTTGATAGGCGAGAGAAGTCATAAATAATAATAATAATGATAATAAGTCGCAGGTACTACGGTTATACTAAATTAAAAAGATTAGGTCATTTTTCCCTAAGACACTCGGATTTCCAAAATTCAAATTATATGTTACTCGCGACCGTTCGCTGTTTCACCCGCGAGGTGCCCGTTCCCGTGGGAATATTGGGATAAAAAGTATCCTATGTTCATAACCAGGTTATCTTCTATCTGTGTACCAAATTTCATCCAAATCCGTTCAGTAGTTTCGGAGCCTATTCAATGCAAACAAACAATCAAATCTTTTCTCTGTATAATAATAATATAAGTATAGACAAAAAAGCAGTTCAAAAAGTTCGTAAGGTTTTTCATTTGAAAATGTGTATACCACTGTGTATAAGTACCGTGTGTTTTCCATTCTCGTGGCAATGTTCAATAAATATATCTATGTACTTCATACAACTTCATAAAAAAAAAACCTATGTCCTTTTCCGAGTCATAGTTTTTTACATACTAAAGGAGAATGTATGGCCAAAAAATGTATGGGACAAAAACCCAGAGTCGATTAAAATAATTCATATATGGAGAGATAGAGAAAAGATAGTATGTTACAATTATGATATTCGATTTCACTAGAACCATCCCCAAGTGAAAAAATGCAATGAAAAAGAAAGGGGTCCAGAAGCATTAGTGTGTGTTTTCATAAATAAAACCAAGATATTTACCGGTACTGTAATAGTGATATCGAAGCGGTCATGGCGGAGCTTGACACACTGATCGTACCGATCATACATGTTATCATACAATTCTGCTAAATTTTTGTCATAATCGTCTCTCAGTGGTGTTTCAATAGTAGTGTTTATTTACACTGCTGTAACAAGAACTGCGTAAAACAGCACTACCATTGAAACACCACTGGAATACCATTGTGACTAAGCATAAGCAGAATTGGGCCCCTGGTCTCATGTCTCATGACATGAGACCAGTTGCTTTATTCTAGTATATTTTCTTGTTTAATATTTATGACATAATAATAGCATTGTAAAATTAAAAAGTTATAAATGGGATACTTTATATCCCGATATTCCCACGGGAACGGTAACCACGCGGGTGAAACCGCGAGCGGCTGCTAATGATAGATAAACCAGTGATGAAACGCGGTTTTCTGGGGATCCTGTGTGGGCCTTTGGTGACGGTTTTCAAAAAAACAAATTGCGTATTTGAGACCTTCTATTTGTGCTCTAAAACACAACACATACATTATTTCAATCGACGCTGAGTTCTTTTTGGGCATTCTCCTTTCATCCAAATTCTCAAGAAATTCAAATCTCAAATTGAGTGACAATATAAAAAAACCGTCCCTCATAAATAATATAGGATTGTTAAAAATATCCCTAGGAATGATACTCTGACAAAAACAAGATAAAATACAAATAGAACTAAAATCAAGCATTAAAAAAAATATCTCATGATAATTGCCAGCCAACTATTACTTTTTTTGTGAAAAAACAAAAGAAACAAATGTTGTCGACTTTGTAGGGAAAGCGCCATCTATCCGACGTAAGAAGTACTAGCTGGAACATTAACCCTCCCTGAGAGCAAACCTCCCCGAGCCCTCTTCTTAAAGCACGCTTGAGGTGAAAGCTGTGCTTTTACGAGGTTTGTATTTAAGTTCATAGCGATATTTTTTGTGGGTTTTATTTTATAAAATAATTATGTAAGTCACTTTTTTATAACATTAATGAAAAAAAGTAAAATCAAATTACGCAATTTTGGGGGCAGATTGTCATGCTTAAAACATAATAATCAGAATAGCTAGTTGATGTCGCTACTGTCCGAAACCTCTCTCCGATAAAATTACTTCACTGTCGTTGCACTAATTTTATTATAAAAAATATTATATACTTTTGAATTTTCAATCCTCGAATACAAATTATCAGTCAGTTAATTTTTTTTATTAAAATAAATGACAATCACAAACTACAAGAGATATGAATGATGATTAATTTCAATTTGTCCGTACAATACGATATCCGAGGTATTTCTCGGATATCGTTCGTTATTATCTGAAAATTTAAAAATCGGCGCTATGATATTGAAAAATACTTATATTCAAGTTATAGAATTTTTCTGTTCCTCAGTAGCGCTGTCGTAGCGCTGCTACGAGATGCTACGAATTCTAAATATATTGCTACGAAATTGATCTTACTACGGTAAATTCGTTTCATGACAAAGACTTTTCATTATTTGCGCAACACAAAAATCACAAATACATTTTATTTTGACAACTAATAATGTACAAATAATCTTAATGGAAGAGCCAGACATGGTGTAAGCTTGTCAATCCATAAAGTACTTCTTTGAAGGTTTGCTTATTTTAAACTTTTAAGTTTGCTTTAGCGTTTAGTCGCAGAATTTGCCACTGTGCAGATAGTCAAAGTCTATCTACTATTGAAGGCGATGAGCTGGACATCTATGTCTGTATTGTTTCCTCTCAACATCTTTGAGACATACAATGTCAAATGTGGCATCAGTTGAGTTACTGTAGGTGTGAGGTGTGATATTTACACACTCTGTTAATGTGACGTGAAGGTACGAGTATGTATGTTATCGATAGTAAAATTGAGAAACTTCCAGTAGAGTTTTTCTAGGGAGCTTTCTTCCAAAAAGTAATAGATTTATGAAAAAAGTTCCTCTATTGTACCTATGTTGTCAATAGTACAATCATCAGCTGATGATAGTACGACCTTGGCGGGCACTGACCTTGGACGGGGGGGCCGGGGGTGGAGGGCTGCGCGGCGCATTCGGCAGCTGGAGCAGGTGGCGGATGCTGTACCCTTGCCGGGCCTTGCGTGACATCCTGAAATCACATTGTATTTGTAAGCAGTGACGGTCGAAAATTTTAATAACGTAGATAATGTTGTATCAAAGCTGGCAGTTAATCAACACGCATTTGTATGTAGTGACGATCAAAAATGAAATAATGCTGGTAGAATAATAAATAAATAAATATTTCCATACAATCACACCAATTATCTAGCCCACGTTAAGTATCATGTCTGATGGATGGATGCTGTACCCTTGTCGGACCTTGCGTGACATCCTGAAATAACACGTATTCCTATGTAATGAAGGTTGTAAATTGTAATAAATATTGTGGATGCTTAATCAAAGCTGGGTTTTTTTTTCAATGAAATTAACCATATTTGGTCAATGGTGAATATGTTGGCGAGCGTGGCGGATGCTGTACCCTTGCCGGGCCTTGCGTGACATCTTGAAATCACACGAATGTGTGAGCAGTGACGGTTGTAAATTGAGATGATAGATGTTGTATGAAATCTGGTTTTGAAACAACACGTATGTATCAAAGCTGGCTATGAAACAACACGTATTTGTATGTATATGAAAATTGAAATAATGCTGGTAATAGATGCTGTTTCAAAGCTGTTTTTAAACGTTCTGAAATTAACCGAATTTGTTTATAATGACAGTAGAAAGTGAATATGTTAGCGAGCAGGTGGCGGATGCTATACCCTTGCCGAGCCTTGCGTGACATCTTGAAATCACACAATATTTGTGAGTAGTGACGGTCGAAAATTTTAATAAATATGATAGAGGTTGTATCAAAGCTGGCTATGAAACAACACGTATGTATTAAATAATGCTGGTAGTAGAAGCTGTATCAAAGCTGTTTTTTAAACGTTCTGAAATATACCGTGTTTGTGTATAATGATGAGGGTCGAAAGTAAATACGTTCTCGAGCGTGGCGGATGCTGTACCCTTGCCGAGCTTTGCGTGACATCCTGAAATTACACGTATTTGTGAGTAGTGACGGTCGAAAATTGCAATAAAGATGATAGATGTTGTATCAAAGCTGGAGGTCTATTCTCGTGCAGAGATGACGTGTCGAATTAGACATAATTGAAGCCAGAAATCTGTATTAAAAAATAACTGAAAACAATCTTGGATATTAAAGAATTGCCGAAGATCGTTGAAACTAAAGGATTCTGACAGTAGTACAGATTTCACTTACATTTTAACAAAGAAAATTATGGATTGAAAAGTGACGAATTGAACATACTATATCAGCGCGAGAATGGGCGCGACATAGGGCCTTACGACCTTAGGGCGAGACATCCTGAAATGAACTTTATTAGTTTGTACTGAGGTAGGTTGAATATGTCAGCGAGCTGGAGATAGATGCTTTGTCATGGCCTGGTCTTTACGTGATATTCTGAAATGAAACGTATTTGTTTACGCGGAAAAGTTAATATTGGTAGTCGCGTGGGTGAGTTAATTTGTATTTACGGTTAAATTGTTTTTATTGGAAATCTATTTTAGTCTATCAATATTACTTTCGAAATATATTTTTCATTTCATTATGTTTTGCCTTAAATAAAAAAATATTTTGTTTGTGTTTCTTGACACAATGCATGTTTACGAAATTATTAAAATAGGACGGGTGTATAAGTACCTACGTACTTAATTGAAATACTCACAAGAGTTGCTGTTTTTTACCGACTTCAACAAAAAAGGAGGGAGGTACTCAATTCAACGCGTTTTTTTTTTTTTTGCCCGATGTATGTATACCGATTACCCCGTTGTTGGTGATCCGATTTTAATAGTTTTTTTGTTCGATCGGGTACACTGTCAATTTGGTCCCATATAAGTCTCATTGAGATCCGATGATAATCTTCGGAGATATGGGGCCTAATGTCATGGAAGTCATGAAACAATTATATCATCCAGGTAATTGTTAGATTCTTGTTCGAGGTGAAGTTTCACGCAATAACTACCGAGCGGATTTTGATGAAACTTTTTTGTTAAATAGCTATCGGTCCTCGCCAACATACCTATAGGCTATAACCCCTCAATAAGTAATGTCCCTGCACCGGGAAAAGCAGCTTTGTAAAAGGTAATGAGGAGTTGACATAAGGTTATTAGCGTAGGTACGGGACCTGTTCTACCTTTAAAAATTGTGAAATAAAAAACTTTTTATAAAAAAATTAAAACCGACTCCAAAAAACTAAAAAGCAAAATATAAACCTATTGGAGTCGGTGCCAGCCAAGGCAAGAAAAATAAAATAGTAGGACCGCAAAGTAAAAGTTTTTTATTACAAACTAGTAGTCTTGACCACAGAACACAAGTTAACTCATTAATGAAACCTTTGAGAAAGTTCACTACATAGTTCTACCCACCTATTTCTAATATACCTGTAGGATTTGCAATCCTACCGAACCGTTTCCCTGGCTCACCGTCACACCAAGACAAGCACACATAATACGTATCATCAGATATCATCACGTCGGGGATCCTGGAGCCGAAATTCCATCCGCACTCCACCAGAACTCCCGCCTAGCTATCTGTCATCTGTCAATCTATCGTTGACAATGACAGCTACTAGTGTTGCCCTCCTGTGTGTGTTAGACAGGGTAGATTGTATCCTTTTCCATAGATACAAACACTAAATCCCTTCCTTATCAAATAATTTTATTATTTTTATTATTGTTGCTTCAAGTCCGCTATACTGACAATATAATATCATTCTATTGCAGTCATTGGAAATGCATTGACGTCAGCTTTAAAGAATATGAACATTACTGACCTGTTATCATTTATAACAGACCTTTCTTAATAAATGCCAAGCCATGAACTATTTATTTTACACATGTTTTCCAAATCTTTCAAACCAACATTTAGATCTTTATTTAAAATCAAATCTTTATTTAAAATAGAATCTATCATGTAGTATCAATTATATTATTTCCCAAGAGTAGTAATTATTTAACTTATTACTGGTTACACTACGATTTTACTACATCAATTTATTACTCTGTTCCGGTCACCATTTTTCACTGCACTTGCACTTGCTTCTAACAGAGTACTTTTAGGTACTCCCCTCTTCCTTTTTTTTTATCTTCAAGTCATCTTTTATTTTCATTCCACTCTCTTTTTATAAATACATACCCAATACACTTGGTAAACAACCAGACCATGGCAAACAAACACATTGATGTAACAAGTACCTGTCCCGTGCGGGAATCGACCCCACGATCTCTGTACAGACGGCAAATGTCCACGCTTTTTGAACCAAGTAAGTCATCATCTCTTTTTTCTTCTATACCATATTTCTAACAAAAAGTGTTTGTACCGTCTCACTGATAAACTTCAATCTGAATTTGCCCTACCGGGATTCTAGCATCGGCCTGACCGATGACACCTTGAATCCAGCGCGGTGACACATCGTTCTGCCATGGAGGTCGTCAAACTTTGTTTTTACTTCTCATAGCGAATGTATGTTTTGTGATCTCTTTTCCAAAGTAAATTGTCTACTTCAACACTCCAACCATTTAAGTACAGCGGATGACATAGGTACTTAATCTCGCAGAAAATCATTTGGCAAACACTCATTTGTCAAAGGTACAGACCACAAATTAGATAGTTATTGTACAAGTAGTACAGACAGGTGCCTACCTACGCTCCTTGTCTATCTATAGTCATTATAAAGTAGACAAGCATATCGCAGACAACAACAGCCAGATACTCTCTTAAAATACAACATTAAATCTTGCTATCATAATAGTATGGCTTTATTATTTCGGACATATTATAAAACATTCGATCAATAATTATATAAATACCTATTCGTTTACGAAAATTAACGCCAAGTGTGTTATTCCAAATAAATTTCGGAGCATAAAAATTCTACCAGATAAGTATAGGGGACCCAATTAAAACCTCATATTACTTTCTCTTTTTTTTATTTTTTATTCCGCTCTCATGGCATACCACGGCTATGTTTCTTCCTTCCGGTATGGCATTATGCTGCGAGATAATTCGGTGGATATAATACGTTTATTTAGACTCCAAAAGAAATGCATAAGAGCGATTTGTGGAGCGGGATACTTAGACAATTTCAGGCCGTTGTTGTTTAGAAAGCTAAGAATTCTGCCCCGTCCATACATTTTAGAAACTTACTTGTTTGTTAAAAAACATTTTAACTTAATTAATTCTCTTGCTATTCGTATTTATACAAACTTCCATCTGAGTTAACAAGTTTAGCGCTATTTAAATTTAAAGATAAATTAAGGAAAATATTATTGATGAAAAGTTATTACCTGCTCTCCGACTTTTTATGTGACACAACAATTACTAAGTTATTTATCTTTTGACATTTTATAATTATAATTATTTAATTTATTAATTATTTTGCTTTCAATCAGCTATTTTTAATAACTTAAGTTTTTTCAAACATTTGCACGCCGTTTGTATATATGGCAGACATGTTACGGTACATTTTGCATTCCAAACAGACTCTGTTAAACCACATGTTTTGCAAATAAAGAATTTGAATTGAATTGCATTTACTCTAATTATATTACAGTTTGCTACTTGACGATTACTACTTCTAACAGGTTTGATTCTACTATTAAGTACTTTATTAATGTCACTTCATTTCCCATGGTCACTATTCGCAGCTCTGAAGACATGCCTTCAATCTTACTGATTTTAGGAAGATGATGTATAAAGCTTACTATTTCCACATCAAACTGCTCCGGGTAAATTATATAAGTAATAATTCTTGTAGACTATAAAGTTTTCCTAGCACTAACAATACTGCTCTTTTTTTTTTGCATTTTTGATTTTGTTCCGCAACGCTGTTAATCAAATCAATCGACTCAGCTCATAAGATATTCCCGAGCGGGACCCGAAGCCGCGACCATTTGGCATCCGGCCCACCGCTCCAACTACTGGCTACAGAGCCTTGTGCGCAATCGTCGTATCAATTTTAATAGAATTCCAACATTCATGTACCCACTTCCTACTACCGTCGTTCCAAAACAACGCACAAGTACAACACATAATTCATAATAATATTAAGGAAAATGTGGGCATCCTAGACTTCACTAACGCCGCTTAAAAACAACACCAATTCCCCGAACTTTCATAAGGAAAACAACCTTTCACACTTCTATTACCACGTCATTTAATGTCTACCAAAACGCATACAAAAATCACTAAGTTGAAATGGAATACTTTAAGTCAGTTACATCTGGGTATTAACCCATTAGGCAAATAAAGTATTTGTATTTGTGTAATACATCCAATTTAATGGAAGTCCACCACATCCAATTTAATGGAAGTCTGCTACATCCAATTTAATGGAAGTCCATACATCCAATTTAATGGAAGTCTACTACATCCAATTTAATGGAAGTCTACACATCCAATTTAATGGAAGTCCCACATCCAATTTAATGGAAGCATCCTGTCAGCAAATGACTAATGAAAAAAAAAACACAAGTATGCCATAATTATTTTTACTATGGCATACTTGTGTTTTACCAATTATCTCCTATCTCTTCAGTGGTCTTCCTTTCACTCTTTTTACATCTCTGTCTAAAGTATCGTTCGGATATAACCTTACTCCATCTTTAATCGCCTCTCATTGTGTAGCCATTTCGAATTACCTACATTTTTCCTTAAATCATAAATATAAAAACCAAGTTAAAAGATACACACAACAATAATTTCCTTATCTATTTCAATGTGATGTTAACACACACAGTGCTCTCTTTCTTATTTAGTTATATTTATGAATGTATGTTGTTGTTGCCTTTAATTATAGCAAATAAACAGTTTATCCGTTTATTTAACATTAATACCAGGCATAAAACAGGTTACTTTTAATAAACTTGCCACACACAATCAAGAATTAAAATAGTAGTCAGATAGTCTTGAATACACTACCAACTTCCATAACTATGAACAAACCTCAAATAATTTTTAGTGTAGGTAGGTCATTGAAATCTTACCCAACAAAACGTTTCCACTCTGTAAATGAGTAGGTATCTTAAGGCATAATTGTAAATAAATTTGTATTGCACCACATAATTTATATTATAAAACAACAATAAAGCACTGTCTTTAATATTTGGTCCGCCTGTCTGCAGGGATATGAGCATGTGATACATATGTCTTAAATATTGATTTAATTTTCAGAATTGTAGGGTAATTATGTGCATTTGTGTACGTTCTTCACAAATAAATAGGTACTTAAAATGACACACACAACGTTCACCCGCTTTGAGAGAGAACAAAAGAATCCGCATGGAATTTTAAAGTTTATTTTATTCTTTCTATATTTTTTACTAGTCAGGAACCCAACTATGTTAAGAAATTACTTAGGTACCACTGAGAAAGATGATTTACAATATTGTCATAAGAACAAAAGTAAATGTTTAATGACACCTGTTAGTAGTACATATACATATATATATATATATATATATATATATCATATTTGGGAGAACGGAGTTTTGATTTACATCTCAAGCTTAGTACTTACCTAATAATTATATAGGTACTCTATTTTAATGTTTAGTACACAGAAGGTTGCATAACTTAATTAATCCTTTTTTTCTGAATAGATCCTCAAAACTACCAGTACACAATTTGAGGTACACCTCCTCTCCCTTTATCTTTGACTTTTTGCCGCAAACAGGGTTTTCTATCACCAAAATAGTTCATATTTTGATTGTATATTTTGAGTATTGAGTACCTGCCTATTGAGTCAGAGAGTCGTCTTGGAAACTATGCTTAACATTGATCAAAAGTCATGTTATTCTTATACATTTACAGCCTTTACATTTATACCTTTGAGTCCATGTTCATTGTTGCAAAAGGTACCTATCGGTCCTGCTTGATACACAATTTAACTGAATACTTACGTGCATTTGACCCTCCATCTTTCCATGACAAAATTTAGAAAGGATACTTTTTACCTCGTCGCCACTTGTAGGATTTGCAATCCTACCGAACCGTTTCCCTGGCTCACCGTCACACCAAGACAAGCACACATAATACGTATCATAAGATATCATCACGTCGGAGATCCTGGAGCCGAAATTCCATCCGCACTTCACCAGAACTCCCGCCTAGCTATCTGTCATCTGTCAATCTATCGTTGACAATGACAGCTTCTAGTGTTGCCCTCCTGTGTGTGTGAGACAGGGTAGATTGTATCCTTTTCCATAGATACAAACACTACAATACCTATCTACTTAGTTTAACCACCTACCTACCACTAAATTTACTTTTAGTTAAGAGAAGTTAACTTTTATCGACATTTAGAGATAGAGGATCTACTCTGAAAACTGTGGGGTTAGCACGAATAACTATTGAAATAGTATCGAGTAAGTATCGAGCACGTAATGTCAAAAAATGTATAGCTAAATGTAGTTCCGTTTCCGTCCGGTAGGAACTCTGCTCAATATGTCATATATTTTTTTACTTTACTTCCTCGATACTATTTCGATATTTATTCGTGCTAGCCCTACAGAACCACAATGTTCGAGCGACTATTAAAAAAAAACTAGTAGTTGTGACAAATTAAAAGAATGGAGCAGACATTTTGGGCTAAGGGCAAAGGTTTAATATTAATAGAATTAAACAACGAAGATCTTTGATAAATTAAATGATTTTCTCTTAATAGGTCATAAGGTAAAAAGTGATTATCAATATAAGAAAAATGTTTACTAAAACATTTTTCTAATATTGATAATCACTATTTACCTGCACTCGCAAATTGTTATACTGTTATTGTCTTATTGTAATAAGTTAAGAAATAAATATAAATAATTGTATACAATCACACCTAGCTCACGTTAAGTTTCATGAAGAACTTGTGTTATTTATACTTGATAACGGATAAACATACTTAAATACTTTTTTTGTAAATACATACTTATTATACATATTAAACACCCAGACCAAGACAGATAGACATGTTCATGCACACAAATATTTTCTTGTCCGGGGATCGAATCCGGGACATCTGGCGCAGAAGGCGGGTTTAGTACCCCTGCGCCAAACAGGTCGTCACAAAGTTACATAATAATTTAGTTGTAGTAAACATGAACATCATTGTATTTTTTTTAAATACATATTTACTGATTAAATGAAATTTTCTAGTTTAGTATACATTTTTTTTTAAATATGGCTGATTTACTTTTACAAGTATGGTGTAAAACAACAACACTAAAATATTACCCATACAGCGCATAAAAAATATAATATACAGCGCCAGCTTCTTAGCAAAGAATACAACGCGTCAAGATACATTTTAAAACAGGTCATTAATAAATTAAATCCCGAACGAAAACGTTAAAGTAATATTTCCCTTAATTTCTATTCATTTAATACGATAACAAAGCAAGTATTAATCTTATTGTACAATCTAATACATACCTTCTCATCCTCAAGTTAAGATTCACATTTGAATACTCTCCATAAAGTTATCCACAGGCAACTAAGTTATTTGCTGGTGTAAAATTGACTTAGTGAAGTTGCCGATTGAGCTCATATTTGCAAAACAAGTTGTTTGTTACGCTTACGAGATAATATAAAACGTTGTTCTGTTTGTAATTTATTTTTTCGTATTGATCATACGAAATCTCTAGGCTTTTATAATCCATCGCGTGTATCTTATTCATGGAATCGATAATTTTTTTAGCTTTAGATTTATTACGTTTCGAATAATCTCGCTGCTATTTTCCTTAAATTTTTTTGAGTAGAAAATAATAATAAACATTTAATAACGTATTTTTTAAGAATAATTTTCTATCGACCTTTAGGTTTTCTATACTATAATATACTATATAATATATATAATATAATAGTATTATAAAGAGGAAAGATTTGTATTTTTGTATGTAACGAATAAACTCAAAAACTACTGGACCGATTTTGACGAAATTTGGTATAGAGAATCCTTAGACCCCAAGTAGTAACATAGGCTATAAATGATCCCAAAATTCCCACGGGAACGGGAACCACGCGGGTGAAACCGCGTCCGGCCTCTAGTTTCATATAAGTACGAAAATCTTCATGATTTGACATGCCTTTACGTAATGTGTCCTATTTTTGTACTTTTACTTTTACAAGGTTAATTGTTTAAAAATGTATGGGATTTGACAGTTTTGACAAGCATCAGTTACTTTATACGAATTCGAAAAATAATTTTTTGGTGCAACCGGCTGTTACTCTTATAATATGTGTTTATTAACTTAAAAACCTACTAGACAGATAGACGAATTTCATTTTATTCTGAATAAGTGACCTATATGTTTTCAATATTTTGTATAGAACTGGCAACCCTGATTTTATGTACGCATTTGAACTTTGCTCGCTTGAAAATTTATCGAAGTTAGAAACTAAAATAATTGGTTCGAGTTTGCCAAAATTTAATGAAATTATTTCTTATCAAGAGTTAAGTTTACATAGTTATTGTGGAACATATTAAATAGTCATACACTTCTTAGGTTTTTTAGAAACTTATTGTATAACATACCTTCTTACATTGATTTTTATAGCTACTGTAACAAAAAATCTTACGCTGTAAGTACAATTTATGATAAAGGTATTATAGATAAAGAAAAGAAGTGCCAGTATAATAACTCTAAACCTCAATAATTAATACTAAACCTATAAAATCCCGCAATGTTAATATTTCTCATAATAAAGCAGTTGCGAATAAAAGATGTATACGAAACATTTGTACACGAGAGTCATTTATTGTTCAAAGCAAATAAAAACAGATATCTTTAAACCCAAAAGAGCTTATGAAGATGCCTTTATAACGAGAAAGACACAGAAAAATGTACCTTATGATGAAAACAGTAAAATTGAAAACAGTGGAAAGTATAGCTGTACATAAATCTCTTTAACCTGACATCACATTAGAGTTTAATACTAGACTAGTAGGGAATTTTGAATACGTAGTGCTTGAATGGGATACTTGTATAGCTGCCTCTTTCGCTCCCCTCGGGAAGGTTCGCTTCAGTGGCTATTCCAGAATAATTTGACACAACTCGATGTTTCAGGAACAAGTTATGTAATCTTACGTTTTGTGTACTTGTACCGAACATTGTTTAGGTTGAGAGAGAAATTTTGTTGATGTAATGTATTCATAATGCGAAGCGTGTGTATTACTATTGTTAATTGTTTATTGCACAAACTTTGAGGAATATTTCTTTTAGTGTACACAATTAATGTTTTTATATCTTAGAATAATATCATTTTAAAAAGAATTGATTGAAAGAAAAAGTGAAGAAGAAAATTGTTTTTTAAGAAAATAAATAAACCCAATTAAATCTTCTTACCAAAATTCGAAAGTTTGATTCTCGTCGGACTTTTCTTGTTTTGTACTAATAAGTATCTATAGCGAATCCATAAATCATTCTCAACTCTAAGTACATCTTTAATTTAATATCACTAACCATTATAATCACTTTACAACTTTTATTACATGACAACAGTCTAATCCAATAAAGCTTACTTCAGATTAGCAATAAAAACTTTCACATAAAGATATTCCAGCGAAATATAAAAAGAATAATGGCAATACATTTCGTTCCGAAGAAGAAATTGAGCACGCGAACTAAAGACATGACAAAGGGCGGTAAGGGATCCAATTGATCGCCCGACAAAGTATACTAACCTATAGTTAGAGTTAACCCACAGTTAACTTACCCAAACTGTCAACATTACATCATAAAGTTACCGGGATTTACATCGATCACGCAAAAGTATAAGGAAATCGATATCTATAGCTGCAGACGACGCCATTTTGAAGTGCTTATTTCCATTATAACATTGTACTAACTACACTGAAATGTTCTACAAAAGTTCGCGTTTTGCTTCGTGAAGTCCACAACTTTCATCTTACTCAAGTACACTAACTCCTCAATTGGCATTACGCGAAAACAACATTTATTACAAGCGAGTACAGATTGAATTAGCTCGCGGTGAAATTCCGCTTACAACTTTCCGCAAATACGAAGAGTTCAAGTTATCTGAAAAGTTATTTAACAAAGTTTCATAGCTTTCTCGGTTGCCGGACGAGAATGCGCCTTGAGCTGTTTGGATTAGGTTAATTATCGTTTGGGGGTCGCGTCGTAGATGGGACCTTGTTGATATAGCGCCCATCTGCGTTATCCCATCCAGAGCCGTGACTGTAGAAAGATTTTCCTTCTACAATGGGCTGAGAGTGGAGCCGGCAGCTGAAATGACTTTGTAATAGTGTTCTCAATAAAAGAAACAGATATGAAGAGTTTTCTTTTTATTCAATTTTAAGTGTGCAGTATGTTTTCAGCTGTTTTTTTTTTGTAAAGCTATTTATGTTCTAATACTGTTTTGACATAAAAAGTGTTTTATTATTAACGAGAAAACTGTGGTCAGTCCTTATAACATAAGTAGTAACCATATCAATTCACATATGCGATATTTCTTCCTTTCAGTACGTGCCCTATCAAATATTCAACGGAGCAACATCGTGCGACCATTATGGAACGGCCCGCTATGTTATAGTTAGTTGTCTACTTCTCTAAGTTTTAATGAACTCAATTCTGACTTTAGAACTCAGACAAACACTATTTTATTAGTTCAACTCAGACGTTTAACAATTGATTTGAGGATTATGAAGGGATATTAAAGTTGAAATTAATTTTATTGGTTTTCGAAGTATTGTAAGATTTGTCGTAGTACCTACATGATACTATTATTATTTCGAAACTGATTATTAAGACGATTAATAAAGATAACAAGAGATTTAATACTGATATTAATTTACCGCCCCGATAATATCATTTAAATTATAAATGTCTCATACATTTTCATCGTCACCTTTATTAAAATTGTATATTAAGCGAATAAATAAATATTAATAAAAACACTGTATTAAAATTTACATATTCTGAACATTTAAATCAAATTATTTAATCCAGATCCTCCGTTTGATTCGGCTTGGGAGCGATCACCAACACAAACATCGTTACGTGCTGCGTTCGGCAAGTTGACAGCCTTTATGTAAGTATGTCACGAAACTAGTTTACTCGTAACTCTTTTTGTACAAAACTTTCATTCACAACTTTTATAAGCCACTACAAAGTGTTGAAAGTAAGTTTGAGTCATTACCTGTCACTCAGTCGGCAGTCCAGTCCATAGGCAAGGTCAAAAAGTGTTCGCAGCGTCCTCCGCAAGTAGCTATCGAAGTAAACACGGATCACAAGAGCATCATCCGACAAACGTCACTCGAGTTTCACATCAAAACAACAGCTCAGACGGTCACAAACACACTATTCCGACATTTCCACAGTCACAATAACACAAAAACGGCAGCTCCGAGTCAGAAAAATGTCTTTCGTCTTACAGCATAACCTCAAAACATCTTACTGACACTCCGCGGCCCACAGGAATTAATAAAAAGTTTCTTTATAAAACAAGTGGGTTGTGAGCATGTTCCAAAATGGCGGAACTTTGCGTTAACTTCGGAACGCAGAGCGACGTGAAGTTGTAGGGTGCGCGGCTCGCGCCCCGCGGTGCTGTTGCGCAGGCAACCCTAACTTTTCTCATAACAACTCTCATGAAAAACTTGAAAACACAATTTTTAGGTGGACAAAAGTTTTTGTGTGTACCAAAAAGTTTTTTTAAGCTTGGTTTTAATTCAGAAAAGTAGTTTTCGTGTCGTTTGTTTCGAGTTGAGAAGTGATACGATCGCGTAGCGCTCCCTTACCGGACGGGGAGCCGCGTAGTCGACTGGGGTTCGGCCGCGGAAAATCAATAACTTACGGCCGACTCTCTCCGCCGCTCTCCGCGTTTAATCATACACTTTGTGAGCAAAACATTAAAACTTGTCCGTTTGTTTGTCGGAGGGGGTTCCGTGGATGGCGTGGGGGTGGGGGCGGTCGCTCAAGCGGCGAGCGGAGCGGGCAGCGACGCGTCCACCGGCCACCGAGTTCTTCGCGAGTTTACTTCGGATAAAGTTTTGCGAGGTGTTCTTACAAAGAAGTACGGTATTGTACTGCAATGTGAGGAAGATTGGCGGCGACCCTGCGCCCCGCGGCTAACACTTAAACTTAGCTGCATTGTTATCGGTAGCCAAGTTCAAATTAAAAGTTTGCCGGTACTTTAATAACTTTGCGGTTACGTAGAGTATACGTATGTCGGGTTGGCGGCCGCCCGTTTCGGTTTAGTGTAACTGAGTGAGTTTGTTTTGAAATATTTGCGTGAAATTTCGGTCGTTCAGCTTTTACGATTTATAATTTTATAGCTAGTATATTTAACATATTAGCTTTCTCTAAAATACACTTGATAGAGATTGATTGGCGCAGACTTTTAGCATAACAAGATAATGTTCTACGTAACTTTGCGGTAGATTTTAATCTTTTAAGTAGTTTTAAGGCTGATTAGAATCAAGGTTTTTATAAATAGAAATAGTTTCTAAGTTATCTGATACTATGATTTCCTATATGTTACTTTAACATAAATAAAATGGTTTATGTATCAATACTACATACTTTGTTTTAATGATATATGTAGTTTAACTATTGTAGTCTGAGTTACACCTTTGTTTTAATAAATATTCAAGAACACCCTCTAATAATTACATAATCCATGTTATTTCTAACAACAAAACAAACAGTACAAAAGCGGTCAAACACATCAAGTGTTGTAGTAAAGTCCGTACCGCTTGCAACAAACATGGAGTGGAGTGATTTAATTCAGTAAGTAGTGTAAACAGGTTTTGTCTTTGGCTCTTGTTCCCCACTCCCTCTTACCACAGTGTAAAAAGTTACCAGAAGGATCGTAAGACCTTGAGGGCGATGGTGAAGCACTTAGGGCGGACGGGGGGACCCTCCTTCGACCAATCTCCATGGGAGCAGGTTGCGATCCCCACAACATCTGAAATGGCTTACGCCAAAAACAGATTACCCGCGCGGTTTGCGGCGCGCGAGACGAAGATGCTCCCGTAATACTCGAAAAACTCTCTTTTTACCGACTTCAACAAAAAGGAGGGAGGTACTCAATTCAACGCGTATTTTTTTTTTTGTCTGATGTATGTATACCGATTACTCCGGTGTTGGTGATCCGATTTTAATAATTGTTTTTTTGTTCGATCGGGTACACTGTCAATTTGGTCCCTTATAAGTCTCATTGAGATCCGATGATAATCTTCGGAGATATGGGGCCTAATGTCATGGAAGTCATGAAACAATTATATCATCCAGGTAATTGTTAGATTCTTGTTCGAGCTGAAGTTTCACGCAATAATTATAATTTTTTTTTATCTGAAAGAAAATGGTTTATGTGTGGTCCCATATAATTTTTACGAAGATCTGGCTAGTAGTTTTTTCATAATCTTGAAAAATATCAATCACCTTTTGGCAAGAAGACATTGTTGTGTATGGGCTGATTTTTAGTGTAAGTAACGGCACATGATGTAACTAAAAAATCTGAAATAAAAACATTTTATAAAAAAAAAACAAACCGACTTCAAAAAGTAAAAAATAAAACTTTTGGAGTCGGTGCTAGCTAGCTAAGGCCAAAAATATATAGTTAATAGAAGTGCAATGTAGAATGCCCTGGCTGGCACCGACTCCAAAAGTTTTATTTTATACTTTTTGAAGTCGGTTTGATTATAGCAATAATTAACTTTATTAAAAAGCTTTTCGCACAACTAACATTTGATAAACTAACACACTTCACTATTAAAACGGTGTGCCAGTTATTTTAACTTTTTTTAAAGTTTGTCATTAATGTCAATTGCTACTAAATACTTCTAAAAGTGTCTGAGAATGCCTTCAACCTAACCATAATTGTGTGTGCGAGAAATGGCACTTCGCGTCCGAGATTTATCTCTGCTTGGACGCCGCCGCCTAACGTTTCTACTTTGTGTCCTTACAGTCGTTTCGTTTAGCCAACAAGTCTGCAAACATTTACCGCCACCATAACATGACCCGCCCCGTCCCTCCCTTTGCGAATAAAGTTGTAATTTTCAAACGGAAACGTTGCTTTCTTAACAGTTCTTCTTATAATGGCTGAGTTGGACGACTGGTCGGCCAACTTAATTTGATACAAGGGCTGCCATCTTTTACTGGCTATTAATATGACAGATAACAGTGTTATGACTAATCATTAACTAATGTACCTTAAAAAAAAATGTTAAACATAGGTACGAACGTAGTAAACGAAAAAAAAGTCCCAGTGATAATACCACTGGGACTTTTTTTTCGTTTTATACTATAAAGGAAGATTTATAGGTAATATTTTATATCGTGGATTGTAAGTTTTTGGGTAGAAAGCGGAATTGAATGATATTCCTACGGGAGTTCATCTATGGAATAAGTTTTTTTTTTAAAAAAAGAGTTTATAACTACTTATTACTAACTTATGCTGATGATGCTCTAATGCAAGAAAAATATTTATTATAATACACCACCTCATTTTTACGTCATTATATATAGCCCAAAAACAACTATAATTATAATCAAAGTCCTGCACAAAAATGTACTAACTAAATGTTCAAGAAAAAATTTAGCATAAAAACTAATCAGTGAGAATCCAAATCCATAAATAATAAAAATATTCCCATTTTATTTTGTATATCATCTTTTAACTTATGTAGGTATGCAGGGTGGAAAGTTCAGACGGGACTTGAAGGGCAGGTGTATTTTAATGGTGGTAGCTACATAAAAACGATTTTAAGAAACCATTCTTATTATTTTGAGAAATTTTAAACTGTTTTCACGGATTTTGAAAAAAAAGTACAGTCAGCAGATTATTTTTTTTTTACTTTTTAATGCGTTAGTATTAAAAAGTTAAAATTGTAAAATTAAGTGTAAAATTAATTTTTTATGAGGATTAAAACATTCCAAAACATCAACTAAGATATGAATACTAGAAAAGTAAAAATTCGCAAAAACTATTTCCATCCATTCGCTAAAAAAATAAGTTCCTTCAACAAAGGTACTCGTTGGTGGACACGGCTGCGTGTGGCGCGAGCGAGGGGTGCGTGTTTTACGCGTTTTTTGCGATTTCTGATTTTTCTAGTAATCATACCTGAGTAGATAGTGTTTTAATCCTCACGAGAAACAGGATCGATAGGCATAAATTTTTTTTTGAAAACTGCCCATTTTCGTGTATCTAAAATCTGTAAAAGCAGTTCAAAATTTTTCAATAAATTAAGGAGAGTTCCCTAAGAACGTTTTCATGTAGCTTTAACGGGTATGGTACTTGCTCTTACTACCCCATCTTAACTTTCCACCCTGTATATAAAATTCACTGTCTTAAGATGGATGATTAGGTTGCGTGTCCAAATAAAAACAAAAAAACAGCTGCCAAAAACCTATTCAATCACATCACACAAGAATATACAAAACCAATTTAATTTAGAAATTGATACTTGTTTAACTAATAATTAGCAAGACAAAACCGGCAGGCACGCGTGTAGGGATAGGCAGGGTGATTATCTAACTTAATATCAACTTAAGTCGGATTTTTAATTCAGTAAAGTGATGTCACAGGTTGTCAATGTTACTTTGTATAAATAATGCTGAATTAAATTGTAGATTTATTGTTATTATTGTATTTGTGTGCGTGAACGGAATCAATACTTACTGAACTGGAACTGGATCTGCGCAAATCATTACAAAGAACAATTTTTACACAGTGACATTGCCACCTGTCAAATTACTCTATTGAATTAAAAATCCGACTATCGCAAACGCTTATTGTCATATTTTCATACTGTATGACAGCCACAATAGTCTAGAACTAAATAAGTCAGAACTAAGTTAGTAACTAAATCGAGTTTTCATTAGATAATCTGTCCTAGGGATACGACTGTATGATGTGGCTACGATATACGGCTACGATATACGGTTACGACATACGGCTACGATATACGGCTACGACATACGGGTACGACATACGGCTACGATATACGGCTACGACATACGGGTACGACATACGGCTACGATATACGGCTACGACATACGGCTACGGTATTCGGCTACGATGCTACGGCTACGAATATTTTGCTGATACAACCAACTGTGTCGTTACATATCTCATAGAGTTGACTTAGCCCCTTCGTACAAAACGATATTCAAGTCCCCGATACCCGGCGACTTCAGTATACAAACGACTACCGCAATACAAATAAATAGTGGTTCGTGCAAAGGCATGCTCGTTGGATACCGAAATCGCCGGTTATCATAGATTTGAGGAAGGAGCATTTCATCGCTGTCATAATTTCATACTGTATGACAGCAATGACACCGACGAAACTGGAAACTGAAGTGATTTTTAGTTAGGTAATCAGCCCTCTGATATGTGACTAACAATTAATCAGTCTCTTGAGAAAATTAGCTAAACAAAACCGAACATCTATTTCCAAATAGAGAACAAAATTCCCCAAAAAGTTTTCATGTCATCTAGCAACCCTACGTCCAAAGGGGCCAGACTTCGTACCGAGTCTCCAGGGATGAGAATTAACAAGTATTTTACGAGATAAATAAGTTTGGCTGAGAGACGGATGATGCGAGTAAACGTGAAAATTTCGCTTCTCGAATGTAAGTACGCCTAATTATGTTCAAAAGCTCTTATATTGTACGATCGAAAGCAGCTACGGCTTTCCGTTTGCACTACAAAATCCGCCGCTATTAAGAGCGACGAACGATATGGAATTTGCACTGACGTATTTTGGCACATATTACGTATATTACGTTTAGGCATTTACTTACCAGATTTCTTTGAAAAGACATTTCAGGAGTCCGCTGGGCGTTTTAGATGAATAAGTTCTTACAACTTCTGTGAGAATTTCTGCTATAAAGAGAAAGGTCCTCGCATTTATACTATTTGTGTAGGCAAGAATAATTTCCAACATGTTTCTTATGAATTAGTTATACTAAACCTATTATGCCCAAGAATTATGATGTTACGAATAATGAATTACATTGCTGAAAATTATGTAGGTAACTATACAGGGTGTTTAAAGACCCATTACGAAAACGAAAACGACGTATTCTCCCCATTGTTACTATCATTTTCTTGTAAGGAGCCAAACCTGGGAAACTGATAGATAAGAAGTTATTGAGGATTAAATTCATTATTTTTTTCTAAAGATTATCGTTTAAAGTAACAAAACCGCAATGAATATCAAACCCATTCAATGATACGGGGCCCGGTCACCTACTCGTAGTCTATAGACACACGTAAAAGTTGTTGCACGCGTTCCATGGAGTGTCAAAAATAACACATATTTTTTACTAAAAATAAAAGTCGTGTCCCAGAAATTATTTTTACATAAAATATTGACACTAGTATCCATCTTCATTATTGAATCCTGTAAATTTATAAGAAAACATCCAGAACTTTACTCACCCATGAAAAGCTATAAAAGAAATAATAGATATTTAAATAAACTAAACTTTACAAAATTACAATTAGTTTCTTCAAATCCTCACTTCTTGACAATCAAAATCTATAACTAACCTAACTATATAAAAAACAGAAAACAAGGAACAATTCATAAAACAATTAAAAATATTCCTGATTAATCAATGCTTCTATGACTTAAAAGAAATTATAAAGACTGTACCAAGTAGATAGATTCTAATTATTGAAATTTATTTATTATATTATTATTATCATTTACTAAGGTAAAATATTAAAGTTGACAAATATTATATGTTTTATTATTTCAAAACTATAAATGTAATTTAATTTAAATATCATTAAGTATTGTAATAGTTTTAAGCCCTCTAGTGTAGTGGTATTGCTATGCCCTTGCAGGGCGTCACATGTTTACTAAAATATTACTGTATCATCTCGCTATTGTAATGTGACTTGCAATAAATATATTATGAATTATTTAGTTTGATGTACACTACGCATTTATCACGCCTTCGGTATAAGTCTTGTAACACGCTGTATAAATATTACCTAAATATTACAACGTTTGTTATAAACTAACGATTTTTTTACGAGTTAAGACCTCTTAGAATTTATTCGGCAGAAAAAAATCAAACAAATAATATTTCGTAATTAGTTATTTAATGTTCGGGCGTGTATTATAATTTATAAATCAGAGTATTATTGTGTTCAATTAACCTCTTTTTATTAACGATAGGCAGGCGCTAGTCTTCATAATAGCTGATGTTAATTAATGATAAATGTGGAAGCACGCCTCTCCCGTCCCGGAATTCTCAAACACCGAGGAATTGGCTATCAAACGTCTCCAGATACAGAAAACTATTTCTATAGATCAGAAGTGTATAGAGAACAGCAAAATCTCTGACGGTAAATTTTAAATAGAAAAATATTGGAAAAAATTTGGGACCTTTGGAAATCCGGTCCAATGCCAAGAGCATTGGACCGGATTTCCAAAGGTCGCGGGTTCGATTCCCGTCTGAGAATTCACTTGTGGCCGAGGTAATTTTTTCCAATATTTTTCTATTTAAAATTTACCATAAGTATAAAAATAGCAAAAATTACAAAATCATAAAAAAAACTCTGACTTTAAGAAATAAAATTGATAAGTTAGTAATACAGATTCTAAATAATTCAAAAGCAAATACAGCTAAAGTTAAATTTAAATATAGTATTTATAACGCGTTAATTCCAAAATACCATTTAAATTTTTAATGACGTCAGATTCAATGTTCTTAAATAATTCATTTAGGAACTTACACGGTTTCGCTTTTCCCGTTTTATTTCCTGACAAGTGACATTCTTTAACCCTTTTAGGTTCGTATTAAATAAATTATTCCCCTTTTAAATATATTCTTATAAATTTTAATTCATTATTGTTTACCCTCTCGGCTTAGCTAAGGCGTGAGCTAATTTTAATGTTAGCAAGTACGGGAACGTACATAACGTAAATCCTTATGTGCAAAAACATAATATTTTTGATAAATACTTAAGACATCTTTAATTAACATCTTTAGTTGAATAAATAACTTCAAAATATTTATAATAAATGAAGAGTCAGACATTGATTTAATAAACCTATCGACAAGCAAAATTAAATAACTTGTCATGTCAATAATAATATAAACTTCGATACCTATATTTATTTTACTGTATTAGTAATACTTTCACTTTTTTACACCTTATGTCGCCGTCGTCTCAGCCACATGACACCCACTGCTGGGTATAGGCCTCCCCCAAGGATCTCCACGAGGATCGGTCCTGCGCTGCCCGCATCCAGCGGCTTCCCGCGACCTTCACCAGATCGTCGGTCCACCTTGCCGAGGGCCTACCCACGGAGCGTCTCGTCCGGCATGCGGTCGCTATTCCAGAACCTTTCCGCCCCAACGGCCATCGGTTCTTCTCGCTATGTGTCCCGCCCACTGCCACTTCAGCTGCGCAATCCTTCGAGCGATGTCAGTAGCTTTAGTTCTCCTGCGGATCGCCTCATTTCTGATTCGATCACGCAGGGAAACGCCGAGCATAGCTCTCTCGATTGCCTTGAGTTACCTTGAGCCTCCTTATCAGACCCATAGTTAGCGACCACGTTTCATTGCCGTTTTTCATCTGGCAACACACACTGGTCGTAGACTTTCGTCTTGAGACACTGAGGTAAGTTGGGCGCGAAGATTTTACGGAGCTGCCCATCCGAGTTGGATTTGACGAGAGATCTCTTTCTCAAAGTTGGACTTACCTAACTGGATTGTCTGTCCAAGGTAAACGTAATGGTCAACAACTTCGAGTGTAGTGTTCCCAACGTGAACTGTAGTGGGTATAACATGGGAATTCGACATGATTTTCGATTAAATAACCTTATGTAGTCACCTTGTGTAGTATGTAACTTATTCTCGTTTCTGCATATCAAATGGCACACATTATTTGATAGTTAAATAAGTAATAATAAAAAAACAAAATCAAATGCTTTCTAATGAAAAACTAGCGCCCGCCTGCGGTTTCACTCGCGTGTTTCTCGTTCCCATGGGAATATCGGGATAAAAAGCCTATGTGCTAGTCCACTACTCAAAGTCCTTACATACCAAATTTCATCGAAATCCGTTCAGTAGTTTTTGCGTGAAAGAGCAACAAACAAATAAACAAACAAACTGACATACTTTCACATTTATAATATTAGTAGGATAAGGCCTTGTAGCTACCATTTTGTGAAAATAAACGTAAGATTTCATTCATAATTTCTCATTTATTTCATAATTTTACATAAAACAGAAAATGAGTGGAGTGCCTAAAATGTAATGCCACTGCTGCATTAACAACTAACCGAAAAGTTTTATATCCCCGTGATAATTAAGGGGAAGGTAATCAAAGTCTCTAGCATACGTTGTACGTAAAGATACAGTCTGTCTGTTGCCTTGAAGGCTTTATTAAAGTCGTATTTATCGGCGGCTGCGTCCGTCGGAATCTATTAAAGGGATTACGCGGTGCAGCAAGACGAGGGTCGCTTCCACGTACGAGACGAGGCTGCGTTTACACCGACACGACCATATCGTATAACTACACAGTTTCATAAAAAATATCATAACATCTTAATTGCGAAATATATTGGTGTTGGTGACTGTTTTTGTGTGCAGAACTGTAGAAAAAGGTGGTGATTTTCGTTCCTCGTCCTGTAGAAGGCGCCAGTGCCGCGAGCGCCGATGCCAGCGCCCCCGCGCAGGCATGTGTTGTGATGTCACACCATACTTCCGGGCGTAAATAGTAAATAATTTCGAATAACTGGTCCCACCATCTGGATGTCATAGAAGGACTTTCTAGACGACGTTACTGCAGATGCGTCAAAAACTACGCGTATAACTCGTATAGTTGTGATAGAACATTACTTAAGGTAAGTTCGTTTAACCACTGATCATTAATGATGATGTCATTACACGAGTGCAAATGCAATTAATTAACGGGGAGATAAGTTTAGGTAAATTGCGATTATATCATTTTATATTCAAGCCCGTACAAAGACACGTTGTGTTGCTTCATTTTAAGTTTTTATTTTCTGTTCTTTTATGTAAATACATTGGATTTGTGCCAAATAAACTGATCTAAATAGAGATTTAATAATTATTTACATGTTTTCACAAAAAAAATAATTAGTAGTGTTGTGGGGAACGCATACGTACGTATTTGTTATTTACCTACGACACTACTGGGCCAGTAGTGCAGAAGGGAAAAAAAAGTCCCAACGACACTACCAGTAGTGCGGCTTAGTAGTGTCGTGGGGAAGGAGTGATGTTTGTAATATCAATATACGAAGAAGGTAACGATTTGGTAATCTCAGTTAAGACGTAACAGTTTATGTTTTGCTTTATAACCCCAACATTTGACTGTATAGTTAGGTTGCAAGACTTTGCACTGTAGGAAATTTGATTATTAATACCTTTGAGACGTACTACGCCTTACCAGACCCAGCTTCTTACAGAGGTCCCGTATGACAAAGTGTGAAGTACTTTCATTGTCCAAAAGAAGACGGGCAGTATGAAGTCCTCCACGGTGGCCTGACACTTTCACCAATGCTGTGTGCAAATAAATTGGGTAATATTTGTCGTAAAGCGACTGAATTTTCGCGAACAATTAAATACATATAATTGTAAATGAGGACGTCTTTAATCCGACGGGCGTCAGCTAAATTATGAATGCATTTAAAAGGATTTGCGTCTAATATGAGGTGTAGCGGCGCGGTCACGACTTGTCGCCGCTCATGTCAACCAGTTAATTAACACTCTCTCTCTCTCTCTTTCTATTTATGAAAGAAAATTAAAATTTATCTTAGAGCACTAAAAACTACGATGAAGATAGGCTCGACGACGAAGGTGATGAGCAGTGGCGTGGGGTGAAAATATGGCGAAATAGATGAAAAATCTACAAATCAGACATTATATACATGGAAAATTAATCATTTTGTTCAGTCTGCAACTGCCTCGCATCCACTACGTATAATTATTTAATTTTATTTAATTTTTGCATTTTTTAATTTTTTATTTTTCAATTTAAAATTTACCATAATTATTTAACTAATTGGTGACAGTAATTAATGACATAATTATTATTATCTGCATGATCGTACGCTGGGGTACGATTTCTAAAAGGGAAGCCGATGTATGGAAGCAAGTACAAAAAGTTGTTTATAATGGTTTTGAGTTTTTAAAAAAAGTTCAGAGAATCAAGAAGTATTTGCTTTTAAAAAAGTACCTACGCACACAATTTTATAAGTACTAAGCAGTAATAACTCTGAAACTCAATTCTATTTCTTTGTATGTCTATTGTTTTGAAAAGTTACACGAACATTAATAAACACAAATCACACGTCGCGCCTTCATCACAGACACTTTTGTCTCACCTCCATACATTATTGGGCTTGTTAATAATTCTGAATTTCTGAACGTAGCCAATTATAAAGTTGTCACCTTACAAAGGGACGGCACACAAATTGGTATTCAACAAACACCATTTATCGACTCGTTTATATGGAAACTTTATTGGTTCGCCGCGAGAGACAGACAATGTATCGTGTTGTGCTTTGTCACTTCGCTTCGTTGGTTCACGAGTTCTATGCTCGGTGGTGTTACAAAATATGGTGTTCGTGTTGGTAGCTTATTTAAATGATGTCATCAAAAATAATAATGAGATAAATAATCAAATAGAAATAAATGATATGCTTTTAAAAAGGTAGTAAAGTTGGTTTTAAGTATGTGTAAGTACCAGAATAAAAAAGAAATTTTTATTTTTGACTTACAATACTATTTTTGGTGAGCGACATGGAGACTAGGTATTTGATTTTTTATAATGTGAAATTGAGCATATGTATGTATCAGTGTTGATACGGAAAAATATATATAAAATCTTATTGTAACACTAACTTCGGCCCGCGACTTCGTTCGCGTGGAAATTGGAGAAAATCTTTAGGGAACCTTTAATCAGCTAAGCTATTGCGTAAAATCAATCGTATTGATTTGACAGTTCATATTGTATCATATTGTATGTATCATACAATTTGCAGCCGATCGAATACGATATGGACTGTCATGTGAATACGATAAATTTACGCAATTACTCTCCCCAGGTTAGTAATTGTTAAAAAACTGAGGAAATGGTTATATTTTTAATTAACCGCCTCTGTGATCTAGTGGTAGCACCCTTTCAGTATCAGGTACAGAGGTCCCGATTTCGAGTTCCAAATTGGTTGGTGGTAGGACTTGTGACTTGTTCGCCTGGCTTGCTACCATCATCTTATCTAAGCAACAATGCTTTCAGCGTTGTTGTGTTTCGGCAGTTAAAAGTAAGATAGCCAATTCCTCAGTGGTTGAGAATTCCGGAAAAGTGTGATCACCAGCTTCAACTTTATCATTATTTATTAACATCAGGACGTATGGTGACGGCTAAGTGTTTTCCTGATGTAGGTTTAAAACTTAAGAGATAAAATTAATCTATCTTGAATATAGAAATGCGTGGTAATTATACTAAAGCGGTTGAGAAACTTTTACTATGCTCGGGATGGGTGCCAAAAAACTATCTTGAGCTCCTCTGCAATTCTGAAGGCACGATAAGACATCAATCTCAGCTGAATTTACAGAAGGTTCCAACAATCCAAACTGGGCCCGCATGGCCCCTCTGCCCGTCTCCCTTATCCATCAATGAGCAAGTCCCAGTAGTAGGGAAATAAAAACATGAATGATGAAACGAAATGAAAGGGATACTTATTGATTCAAAGATAACCAACAATTTATTCACTTATTATTATGATGAATGGAGAAATAGTCTATATTGCGAAGTATTATAATGTTCCAAAGCTATCGCGAACGGCATCGGAATGCCTATTTTTAATAATTTTCCATACAAAATTTGAACCCCTATTTAAAACCTTTAAGGGTTGATTCATGTCCACCGAGTCAGACTTTAAAATCGATGGCATTTTTGCTATCAACATCCCGTAAAACCTCAATAACGACACCCATATCGATTTTGACAATGTTTACACTTTTTTAGCCCTTAGGGGTTGATTTTTTTAGAGGGGTTTTTGTATTTAATTTCCAACCATAATCCTAATAAATAATAAGTGACTATGAAAATAATGGACTTTTCTTACACAACTTCATCCCCCCTTTTAACCCCTTTGGGGATAGAATATTAAAAACGCCGAGACAAGTCAGAGTATTGTTAGTGCACCCCTAGACCTCATAGAACCTATGTGCCAAATTTGGAATCTCTAGACCTAACGGTTTAGGATGTGCGTTGATATATCAGTCAATCAGTCAGTCAGGACATTGAATTTTATATATACTCGTAGAGAGATTGACAATGTTTTGATTATCAAATAATCCTTAAACAAAATTTCAAACTCGACAAATGCCTTAAAAAACATTATTAACTTAATATTATTTTTTACTGTATTAAGCCTTTTGACAAAGTCCCAGTAGACCACTTCAAACGCAAAGAAGGTAAGTACAAAATCTTTCAAAAGTGACCGCAGCTTACTATCGACCGTAGTACGTATTTTGTTGGTTATTTAGTAGTATTTTTGATGCGGCAACTCGCCACAGACTTAGAGTTGGTTAAAGCCTTGGAGAGAATAACTTATAAGTTGGTAAAGGAATCAGCCCCTCACGCCAGCGAATTGGTTGGACAGTTTTGTTTTGGTTTTCCCAGGTGATTTTATTGATATTAGTTTTGCCCTTGACCGTTTTTTTAAAGCTTTCGCAGAAGGTAGTAGGTATTTTTATGTACTTATATTTTTTTGAGAGATATGTATGTAGGTATGTCTTTAGCAAAATACTTTTTTGAGATTTTTTTTAAGGGTTGTAGAAGGAAATAACAAAGAAATAGGAGTCAAACTCATTTTTTATTTTCACACTCGTACTTTTTCGTACTTTCGTTGAATGATTCGTATTTTAATTTAGAAGTAACTAATGCAAAAAAATATTACGAGTAGCCCTCCTATTACGATTGGTAAGTAAGTAACTACCTATAATGTGAAAAATAAATAGCCAACATGATTTTGTTTAATACAGACACAACACAAAAATACTCTCAAAAAGTTAAAAATAATATTTAGTTATCTAACTAAATATTATTTTTAATTACCGCTAGCAGCGAAGTAGTATCGTGACATGCCTATCAATACATATCGATCCCGCGACATCAGTGAATATCAATTAGAAATTAGAAAAAATTACGTCAAATGAAAATATGGTACATTTTTATGTCCTGTAAAACTTGATCTCTCTGACTGTTACTGTGACTTCATCTTTTTGGAGCAACGTACCTCCAGTTCAGTTTTTTTTATTTGAAAGCTGACGTGACCGAGATGGTTCTTAGCTATAATTTATAAAGATCTATTTAGTCGATTGAAGGTGAACAATTCATTTAGGAAATTACAATGAAAATGAAAGTTGGAAAGGGGCTGATGATCTTCAAACGGCTGAAGAGATCTTCATAAATAATAGCTAAGAACTATCTCGATCACGCCAGCTTTCAAATAAAATAAACTTCATCAAATCGGCCCATTCGCTTAGGAGCTACGTTGCCCCAGCCAGACAGACAGACAGACCGACAGACAGACAGATCATACTACTACCACACACGCGTCATACTCATAACACCCCTCTTTTTCGTCTGGGGTTAAAAGCAATCACACCTGTAAGGTACCTTCCTTTTTTCGTCACACAACATAATCTTCTCCAAACCAATACCTTACATTTAAATCCCACTCAATATTCGATTTCTTCAAGTCGCAATCATCCCTGAGCTCCCCGATTTCCCCGAAGAGCCATTGTCCGCGCGGTCCCGGGTTCGAGTCCCGGCGATCATAGCGGTAATTCCCGCCAAGAGATTTATTGGCCCTGTCGCGACGAGTTTGCTTCGCTTTATCTAATCTTCCAGCTCATTATTCCTTGATTGAGTGTTCTCCTATTGTTTTGTTGTTATTTGTTTCATTATTTGTAATGACTTTTGTGGCATAAGAAATTAGCGATTTTCTTTTATTTCCCTGATTTCATCCAAATAAAGGTCTTCAAAATACTTAGTTTTCAAAGCGAACCTTTTCTTTTTTCTTGTTTTATGATTATGTACAGTAAAATATTCAAATGCAGTTAGACAGTTTATATTTAAGGCTTTTACCATCAACTGTTTTCGCAATATTGAATAAAATTTCAATGAAATTGGAGTTTCTGCGAATAGAGTTATTACTTTTACATTGCTCGCTCTAACAACTCATATCACAAGATTACCTTTGTTCGCATGTTTCGCATGTCATAAAGCATATTTTTTATGTATTTGTATGTGCAAAAATGCGTAACTTTTTTCACAAATATCTAAGTAAAATAACGTATTACGTTAGGTAACCTAGAAGTTAATAAAACATCCATAAAAAAGCATTAGTTATCACGCCAAGATTAAAAGAATCATCACAGCACAGTCAAACTTATTTAACAAATAAACAAAGAAGTCGTAACAATCCACCCCAAACGAACTAATCAGCTCACAAGGGGCAGAGCGGATTTTTCCTTCGCCAATAAAAACGACGCTTCTTCCGTTCATAAAAAAATCTCATCATTCTTTATTGCAGTAGCCTAATTTGAATTGAGTGCTATGCAGTTATGATTACGAGTCAAGAGAGTGGATAATTTCAAGTAACTGCGGACGGGAAATGACGTAAACAAGTTTTTTTTTATTGTGCGAATATGAAGGGAAGGAATAACAAGTTCTAGTACAATACACATTTAAGTGGAATGTTTTGTTCTGTCCTTTTTACTATACAATTTCAGGAGTGTTTTTTTAGCAATTAGGTACGAGTGCGTTTAAAACTTAGATGCAAATCTAGAACATATTATTTGCGTACCTATGTTTGTTTTTGTTTAACTTCATTTTCTCATATTTTTTAAATAAGTCGCTAGGAATACTTAGTTTAGATTGGGTGTAGTGCATGGATACCGGTGTTCGGTAATATCGAAAAAACGGTAACACCGGAAGTCGTCTGCGTCGTCTCCTCCATGTAGCCGGCCGCTCATGTTGCGAAAAAATATCAATATGCAACGTTCACATTCATCTATTGAATAGATGAATGTGAATAGTCTGATTGAATAGATTCTATTCAATCAGACTATTCTCTCTTTACTACACACGCTTAGACGCGCGCGCTGTCTCTAGCTTGTTGTAGTATCCATTTGTGTTTGTTTATATTTTGATAAATTTTTCATGGTATTGCTGAGGCAACGATGATAATTGCACCTGGCAACATATAACACGCGCACGCTGAGAACTAACGCAAAGTAAACCGAGTTGGAAGAAGCTATTAGCAGGTGACACTGGGATATCAATATCTTAAGGTTGTCTGAAATCCAAAGAGAGGGAGAGCACTCGATAATTCTCATCTTAACTCTGGTAACTTGCTATACTACCGGAAGTGCGACCAACAGTCCCTAGTTGTTGTCGGTTTCATCGTCCACAAGCCCTTTGTAAAAAAGGAGACCACCGTCGGAACACCATTCACCACCACTGTTTTGTAATGGGAGACTTCAAAGCTGGGGGAAACGGTGATGAGTTGAGAGTGGGTCAATTTGGAGTTGGGCAACGGAAAGCCAGAGGCTCTTTATGATGAACTCCTTCTTTAAGAAGCCGGAAAGCCGTTGACAGGGCTCTGATGTTAGCTGTCAAAAATGACGTTACGCTAAATGGCGGTGTTAGCTCCTTTTTTGCCACGTTGATTATAAGAATTGTTGCACGTGCCACAAGGCTTATAATTAACGCGGGCGGAGGCGCTGCAGACCTGTCAATAATGACATTTCATGTTAGTTTAATTTATGTCACGTTCAACTTACGGATAAGCCTTGTCGCATTCTCGCAGTGTATTTTTTTTGTTAGTTTATCATCATAAAATTGTAATTTCTGTTGATTTGTATAGTTAGAAAAATTATAATTTTATTTGTTCATTAAACAATTATCAATATCAATACTTTTTATATAAAAATACGTGTTTTACTTTAATCAGCAACAATTTTTAAAGTAACCTTAATGAATACCGAAAAACCGGGATTTTTAAATAGCTAATTCCGCCATGCGGTTAGGGTGTCGCAAAGGGGGTGGACTTAGAAAAATTTCGACTGATTTTGTATTGAGACAGGACTTAAAAAATTTTTGCGGGGACTTGTGAATTTTTCAAATATAAAATTTTATAAAAATGAGAGGTTCTCGAAAACAGGTACGTTATAGCCAAAATTAACCAAAATTTTGATAATAATAATAAGCCGGAAGTACTTAGAGCCATCCGAGGGACTCATAACTATGTACCTATGGACTAAAAAAATGTTTAGAAACGGGAAAAAAAAGAAGCGGGGGGACGGGGGGGCGTAGCACCCCGCCAAGGGGGCTCGGGGGGCGAAGCCCCCCGCCACCCAAAAAATGTAAAGGTTGTTTTAGGTTAGGTTAGGTTAGAACTGTGATCAAAACGGCGCGCGAGCAGAGAGAGCGTAGCAAGCGTGCCGCGGTAGCGGCCGGCGAAGCGTCAGAAAATCATTTTTAATTTTTTAATTATTTACGCGGCGGCGCGGGGACAACTAGGAGTGCATCGGCAGTTGTTTAATTTGATACTTAATTTTAATAAGACCAAGTACAAAGTCAAACTCGGACTGACCATTTTCGATAAGTACATCGGATAGTTCCTAAATACCTCCGGGGATTTATAAAGGGGATAAAACATTCATTAGATTTTACTACGACGCACCGTTTTCGAGATATTCTCATTTTTATAAAATTTAATATTTGAAAAATTTACAAGTCTTTGCTGCATACTAAATCAGTCAAAAATTTTCTGTCCTGCGCCCCCTTTGCGACACAAGTCGGAGAAAAAACAAAAAATATTCTAAGTTCAAAATCCATACAAAATTATTTCGAAATTTTTCTATGTCCTGGCTCCATACTTAAACAGTTAAAAAATTTCGAAGTCCCATCTTCATATAAAAATTTATTGAAAATTTTGTTTTTTCTATTTTAACATATATTCTTCATTCATGCAACTAACAGTCATCTAAGTTTAAAACTATGCCTAGCAAAGCATTATAAGATATTCCTTTACAGCAACATCTCGCCAATCTTGAATAATTGATACACTGCATAGGAGTACCTACCTTAGGTTCAGGACGCGGCTGTAGATTTTTTGCTTGGATAACTGGCCAACGGGTAGGGAGTACGGATAGTTTGCGTTTCACCCCACAAGCCCTAGTAGCCCCACTTTAAATTTTAAGGCGCTTTTTCTGTTCCTGTTGCAAAAAAAAATGGTCAAAGGTGATGCAAAGATCATCTAAAACTAATTTCAAGTTGATAACATTAGTAGTTCTTGATATATCCAGCTGTGACAGACATACAGACAGACTGAGTCGCACCATAAGTGTTCCTTTTTACTATTTTGCTACGGAACCCTAAAAAGAAATCTTAGTCTGATGAGAGATTAAATTATATCCGTATTCTCTAGCATAAAGACGGCGTTCCACTAGAGTTGTGGCATGGCTAAGATTTTTCATCATTCTTATATCAATCTGAACTTATTATTTTTACAGATATTTAAATTTATAAAAAAAATGGTCAAAGGTGATGCAAAGATCATCTAAAACTAATTTCAAGTTGATAACATTAGTAGTTCTTGATATATCCAGCTGTGACAGACATACAGACAGACTGAGTCGCACCATAAGTGTTCCTTTTACTATTTTGCTACGGAACCCTAAAAAGAAATCTTAGTCTGATGAGAGATTAAATTATATCCGTATTCTCTAGCATAAAGACGGCGTTCCACTAGAGTTGTGGCATGGCTAAGATTTTTCATCATTCTTATATCAATCTGAACTTATTATTTTTTCTTACTAATGATGATGTCAAACTTATGTCAGCACAAAGATTTACTCGATTTTATTGAAATGTTTGAATATAATAATATATTTATATTTCGATGGGCTTACTAATGATGATGTCAAACTTATGTCAGCACAAAGATTTACTCGATTTTATTGAAATGTTTGAATATAATAATATATTTATATTTCGATGGGCGCGATGGCGCAGTGGTACCTTCACATCATACTGAGCCATAGGTCGTTGGTTCGTTCCCACGCTTGACAAACTTTGATTTAATCCGTGTTTCTAGGTATTTCTGGTTAACATTACATATAATGTTACCTGATATTTACAAAAGATATTTATAGCTTTATACTCGCTCGTAAGTGGTGACAAGGCCAATCGCCAGCACCTTGCCGGATACGGGACCGGACGGCTCGCCGTAACGCTGTGCTTGCGATACTTAGCTCGGAATCAATTATACGTATGTGATGCTGTCTAACATTTAACTAAGGTAATTATCGTTCTCGCTTCTAAGTGTTGAACAGCCCTATCGCCGTGCCGGACATCGGACCGGCCGACCGTAATTGCGCACTGTCAACGGCACGCCCGCGCCCCTAGTCGACGAGATGTCAAAACATTTCGTAACTTAAATCTTTTTTGCTTTCGGAGTTCGGCCTATACCTACTTACGCTAATAATTTAGTCGATTACCAAAGTCCATTGCTACGCTTGTTTTTTTTGTGAGAGCTCTGTTTGCGCATGTATTGTAAGAACCAAACTTACTCATTACAGGATTTCAGTTAGGTAAGAAAGTAAGTATCATTGCTGAGATTCTTATACAAACATGTCACCATGTGTCGGTCCGATTACAGAACCAGAGCACAATACCCATCCAACTGCAGCGAGGTGTGAGACAGGAAAACGTCATTTCTCCGAAACTGTTAACAGCTGCATTGCAGGATATCTTTAAGCTCTTATCTAATACACCTTCGTTTTGCCGATGAAATAGTACTTATGGCTGAGACCCTGGAGGACCTGAACACAATGCTTGAAGATCTCCGTAGTGCTTTCCAAAGAGTGGGTCTTACGATGAACATGGATAAGACGAAAATCATGTCGAACTCCAATGTCGTCGAAGTCGAAGTCGTTGAACATTATGTTTACCTTCGACTTCGACAGACAATCCAGTAAGGTAAGTCCAACTTCGAGAATTAGATCTCTCGTCGAATAAGTAGAACTCGGATGGGCAGCATTCGGGAAGCTTGTCCAACTTACCTAGACGTCTAGAAAGAAAGTCTATGACCAGTTTGTGTTGCCAGTGATGACTTATGGCAGTGAAACGTGGTCGCTACGCTAACACCTTGGACGCCAAGGCTACAGCTATGGGTCTGATAAAAAGACTCAAGGTCACACAGCGTGCAATAGAGAGAGCTAAAGAGAAGCAGACATGAGGAAATCCTCAGAACTAAAGTTACTTAACATCGCTCGAAGGATTGCTCAGCTGAAGTGCAGTTGCTGGGCGGGACACATAGCAAGAACCGACGGCCGTTGGGGCGGAAAGGTTGTAGAATGGCGACCGCTCACCGGACGACGCTCCATGGACCGACGATCTGGTGAAGGTCGCGGGAAGCCGCTGGATGCGGGCAGCCCAAGACCGATTGTCGTAGAGAACCTTGGGGGAGGCCTATACCCAGCAGTGAAGCTGAGACGACGAAGTAAGTATTAGAAGGTACGTCGAGAGTTGGGGCAAAACTACATCATTAAAAAAAAAACAACTACTTAGGTACCTACCACCTTTTTTATTTTTTTTATGAACGACGGTGAGTCTCTTAGCCTTCATCATACCTGATGTTAAGTATTGATAAGGCTACCGGAATCATCAGTCACTGATGAACTGGCTATCTTGTCTCAAACTGCTTAAACACAACAATGCTAAAAACATTGTTGTTATGGCGTCAGGCTTAAATAAGATGGTGGTAGCTAGCCAGGCGGACTTACAACAAGTCCTACCACCAACCAAACCGAATACAATATGCACCCCCGCTGGGAATCGAACCCGGGACCCCTGGGTCTGATACCGGTGGTTATACCACTAGATCACAGAGGCGGTACCTACCTAAATAATTCGGTTTTTATTTAAATGAAAGGAGAAAACGTGCTTAAATCGAAATGATTGCTTAGTATAATAGTTTACCTACCTACACTTACCTTTACCTTAGTAAACAAGAACAAAGATAATAAAACAGACTCTACCACCAATCCTAATGACACAATGTTGAGTGTTAAATTTAGTAAGAAAAATAGTATAAAAACCTGTAAAAAGCAGTAAAATGTACATCGTTAATCCAAAAGTGGCAGGTGAGACGCGGTCCAGGGGTTCCCCGTCGAAATTAAGAAACTTCCTAATAGCGTCCTTACAATAACTTTTACCGTATTTTTATGGTCTCTTTCCTCAAAAGGAAAAAATGAAATCATTAAAGGAACTCTTCTTTGTTAATCTGTCTGAAACTCTGGACAGACAGTAGGTATATGCATTGGAACTGAAAATACCATTTTTGACAAGAATGTACATACAAAAATAATGTAAAAAATATATTTGTGTGGTTATGTGGTGTCATTGTGTTATTTTTTTCTAATATAATATTATGTATAGATTAAATGCTGCTGGTGTCAATTTGACTTTGCTTACTTTAACTTGAGTAATTTACTTTAGACGCTTTACGAAAAAGTGCGTAAGTACCTACTTTTTGGTATAAAACTTTAGGACAGTAAGAGATGTCACAAATCTGGTAATAAGATATATATTTCTACATACCTTTATCTAGATTTGTAAAGTTTCAGAAACACGATTTTATGATTTTGCCACGACACTTTTTCTTTTCGAAATGACCCCTTAAAAATTTATTCTCAAATGGGGTTACATATTACTATTGTAAATTGGTCGTATAGTTTATTTTCTCTTTAATCGCTATAGTTATTTACTACGAAGTGATTTCGTGGTTTTTTCGCCTAATCTGCAAAATCGGTCTCGCTCTCGCGCGTCCTTATTACTATCTCGCTTCAGTCGAGTAGAGTAGTCGCCCCTTAAGGCGGTACCCCCACCGAAAGTGGCGCCGCGTTGAATTTTATTTAATATCGCAATTCTAATACACAATTTTAATAAAACTTTACGTGGAATTTTTAGAGCCCATAGTCTAGTATTTTTAGACGGTATCATTACATTCCCTCGTAGTCACTGCTAGAAGTAGATAGCAAAACTGCTAAAAGTGGCCGTTTTTGACACATTTGCTATCTACTTCTAAGAATGACTATGACGAGATGTAGCGATACCTTCTAAAAATACAAGACAATGGGCTCTAAAAATTCCACGTTTAGTTTTATTAAAATTGTGAATTAGAATTACGATATTAAATAAAATTCAACGCGGCGCCACTTTCGGTGGGGGTACCGCCTTAAGACCGACTGTGTCGTGGAGACGATTGTGTAGGTACCTAGAGTCGATACGCGTCGCGAGTCCTTGCGGTAGCCTCTTTTTCCTTCTGAAATATTGTTTCGGGCGATAGCGTTTCCTGCCCCCTACACCTTTACGAAATGAGGTAATTGTGGTGTCATTCGATTCAATAAATAAATTAAATATATTGTAACGCTCGAGGTTGTTTTTTAGTAAAAATATGGATATTGAGATGCTAATATTTTTTGTTATTAGCAATAAGTAAGAATTTCTTTAAAATAAAAACTTGAAAAAAATTATCATAATAGGATTATGTTAAGGGGGGAGAAACGTTATGGCTTCTCCCCCCTTTTGTATGAAAATTTACAGCTACACCATCTTATAATTTGACTTGATTAGTATAAACGCTTCTTTTTCTATTTCTGTTGTGGTTTAACTCAACTCGTTTTTAAAGATGCTTTAGTTTGTCATTGGCGTAGGTATTGTTCATTTCCACTGTAGGCAACTTTTTGGCCGAAAATGTAATAGTTTTAGTTTATGTACCTAAGGCTTTTTAAGTTTAAGTAGGCTGTTGTTGGCAAAATAAACAAATACATAGATATTACGTTCGAATTCTAGTTCAGAATAAGAAATAACCATGTTTTTGCGTCTCCGGCGGACCTTTTTTTATTACCCCAGGGCAAAACGTTTTGGGATACTTTAGTAAATGAGTGAAATTTGCAAGAAAATCTAAGTTCTATTCTATTCATTTTTTTTGTAAAAATGTTTACAAATGCTATAGGTACCTACATATTCTTAGTTAAAAGTAAGTAAACTTAGTTTTTTCTTACATACCTACTCTACATTTCCTTGCCATACTTTTAATAATAATTGTTCGCGTACCCAAAACGGTACCTAAGTAGGTACTTAGGTACCGTTTTGGGTACGCAAACAACTTACTACTATCTAAAACCCTAACTAAATGAACAGATGCGGATTCTGTGTTGTTCATAAAAATAATATTACCTTCACTGCCCTAAAGCAAAGGTTTATTAAAGCTTTATTAAGGCTTTATTAAAGAGTCGTAAACCGGAAGTGCAGGGGTACACTCGGTGCAACCAATAATGACAGTCGTAAATGAAATAACCCATAAACTCGACAAAGATAAGCATTTTCCCTAAATTTTCAGACAAGGAAATGTAATAACCATCCCTCTGAACGCTGTATTCGTAATTCGTATTAAAATTAAATATATAAGGTAGGTAAGCAGTAAGGTACTGTATGAAACTTTATTAAAAGGTTACCTATAACTTTTTAATTTTGCACATTACAATGCTATTTTTATGTGATAAATATTAAACAAGAAAATATACTAGAAAAAAGCAACTAGTCTCATGTCGCCCTGACGGGAATCGAACCCGGGCCCCTGGGTCTGATACCGGTGGTTGTACCACTAGACCACAGAGGCGGTAACTAATAATGCCGTCAGGGCGACATGAGATTAGTTGCTTTTTTCTAGTATATTTTCTTGTTTAATATTTATCACATTTATTAAAAGGTTTTAAGAAGTTTATTTTAATGTTCTTAACAGGCATAAAAATGTAGTTAGGAAGCTTAGGCGGCTTAAGTATGTAATGGGGCAAAGTGGAATAATTCTTCTTTGATTTGTGCCTGATTTGAACAGCTAATATCATACCTACTCAAGGTAATGACAAAAGCACAGAATACTTAATAGTACAACAAAAGGAAGACGTGTGACGTGCGTTGCGTCGCTATCCTTTAGTTAACCCGAGAATCAGAAGCAGTCCATACATTTCCCTTTCTACAAATGAATATCTTTTTTTTTTCACTTACTATAAAAATATACTTACAGGATAATTAATATTAAATAAGTCTTTTCCATGCGTTAATGTGTGGGATTGGCTTAGATTGAACGACTCACAATCGATTAATCTAAGCTAATCTAACTAATCGTTAGTATTTAGTTTAATTTTGATATAAAACTAACTTGGTAATGCTAGTAGATGATTCAGTGGTGAACGGAAGAAAAATGTAGGTATACCTAGTATTATAATTTTAAAGTAACCTCTAAATTTCAACAATAACTGAGAATATTTAATGGGTGTTGTTTGTATTGTTATGCAACTTTGAAACTGATTTCTTGTAATATTTTTTTTTGTTAAACTTGTTTATCCCTTTTATTTAGAAAAATATATTTTTAAGGAAAACCTGTAATTGGCTTTACTAGATTACGATATAGACCTATTTAATTAAACAATTTGTAACGATGTTGGTTTTCGAATAAATAAATAAATAAATACTATCGCTAAGAAAGAATCCACGAAGGAGCGAGCTAAGAGCTAATCCATCGTCGTCGTCGTCGTCACAGCCACATGACACCCACTGCTGCGTATAGGCCTCCCCCAAAGCTAACCCATATGGTAATGTTATTATGTGTAATATAATGATTCTTGCATATTGTTTATTGCATGTTAGATTGTTAATCCCATTTGACGTGTATTTGCAATTTATTATTATTATTGCTTTTTATAGATTTATTTTAAATAGGTACTAACTATCGAATAGGTAAGAAATTGTTTCTAACAAATATGGATGAATGTTATCTAATGACTAAATGAATTTAATTTAATTTTATCTAAAATAAGGTGCCTATTCTATTCACCCTTGTTTTGAAAATGGACGGGTTAGGTATACCTAAGTATTTAAAATACAGACGACGTAGGGAGTTCCACTCCTTTGCTGTGCGCAATATAAAAGTTGTTGAGTAGCGCTGTGTGCGACATTTCGAAATATCAACCAAGAAAGGGTGGTAGCCCGCAGTGCGTCTGGATGCCCGATGGAAGAAGGGCGATGGCGGTATGAGCTCATGCAGCTCCTGAGCACACTCTCCGAAGTAGTATATTATATTCGCGTTCATGGCAAAGTCTCTGTTTTCGAGAAGTCACTTCTTTCAGAATGTAGATACCTACTTAAAGCGTAACATGCTCCTTCTTACCACTTTCTTGTGTGCAAAACTTGCCCGTGTAGGTAATTTAACATATTATTATGACAATGCATTCTACCTGTTTCCTCCCTTCAGTCAGCAAAGTCGGCGCATAGTCTCACATATTAGTACCTAAGACGCCAAAGCTCGCGAACCCGCAAATTGTTTCTAAGGTAGACGCTGCCGCAGACCACATGCACTCCACCTTTGTTCCGACCGTTATTATGCACAATTAAGACATATACCGCGCACAACTAATTTTCAAGTAACTTCGCTTGCTCAGTGAGATATTGATAAATAGTTGTCGTGTAAATGGGCACGAATTGTAAAGTAAGGAAGTAAAAGATAAAAAGTCTAGGTACAGTCATAAGATTATGAAAATAGTCGGAGCTTCTCATAAAAAAGCACTATCAAAAGTGTAAAATAATCTGTAATGATCTCAAATTAGTAATTTTTTGTCGGTCGGATTATTATATTCCTAGGGCTTGCACTTACGAATTTGTGTGAGAAGGTTTGCTTGCTCATATTTGAAATGTCTATACTTTACTACCATGTGGCTGAGACGACGATTTGAAATGTATTTAATTATTATTCTTATTACTATTGCTGGTAGCATTTAATGTGGTACGTACATAGATAGTGTTATAGTGTACTTAAGTAGTACTATAATGAACCGATTTATTCCAATATAAGGTACAAAACGAATATCGCTTAACGAAGAACTCCTGTACCACAAAAAATAGGGAAATATTGAGTTATTGACCAGGTGGTACATATATTAAATGCCACCATTAAATACAATAAGTATGTACATTACTTTAAAAAAATATATTTAAATAGGGCAAGCAAGCAAACCTTACACACACTCTTAAATGCAAGCCCTGGGGCAGTCCACTATTTTTTTTACGTGGAAACTGCCTCACTGGAGTGGGGCTTGGTATGAAATGCCTTGGTGGGGTAAAGTGTAATAATTCGAAAAATCATCATGACTATCAATTTAAGTACGTATCTACTAGCCAAAAATAACACTTTAATGGCAAATACTTAAATGCCGACCAGACTAATTAGTCGTTACGTTTTAATTATTTGCTTGGACTGATGCACGACAAGGTAATCTATAATTCAACGGGGACTCCCCAAATCACAGCCCGAACCCAACAATCATACAGAAATTTACTCATGTATCTTGCATATGAGTAAATGGTTTTCGGCCTCTTCCTGTGGGACGATCACTAATAATTAAGGCACCAAGAACTTATGCTATTGTGATAAGGTTTAAAGTCCATTACAAGTTTATGGAGCGACCTATAATTATCGGGGATTGAACTGTTGTTGATAATTATTGTTGGTGAACTGTGTAGGAAGAATTCGAGGTGCGCGAGTAAGTTGTGTACAGGGAATTTGAAAATGAACCGTTCGTGTCCTTAATTATTGATTGAAATATGACTAATGTAAAGGTATTGGTCACGGCAACAAAATAGAAGAAAAGTAATAGGCTGCGAACATGTAATAGGTAGTTCATGCTTGTTGTATGTGTGTAATGTGAAACCGCGATATTTTTTTTAATAATTTTTCTTCTCTTCGGTACCTACTGTGGAGATCGTATATGTATCCTCATTACAAGGAGGCCGCTACACCGCCGTTGCTGGCTAGTTTTGTTTATAATAAAATTAAGAAAAAGAGGCCCTTCGTGCGTAGATATGGACGGTCGCTTTGTCAAATAAAAATATTGATAAAATTGTAAAAATACTAATATAATTATCTTATCTTATAATCTTCGTTGTCTCAGCCACATGACACCCACTGCTGGGTATAGGCCTCCCCCAAGGATCTCCACGACGATCGGTCCTGCGCTGCCCGCATCCAGCGGCTTCCCGCGACCTTCACCAGATCGTCGGTCCACCTTGCCGAGGGCCTACCCACGGAGCGTCTCGTCCGGCATGCGGTCGCTATTCCAGAACCTTTCCGCCCCAACGGGCATCGGTTCTTCTCGCTATGTGTCCCGCCCACTGCCACTTCAGCTGAGCAATCCTTCGAGCGATGTTAGTAGCTTTAGTTCTCCTGCGGATCGCCTCATTTCTGATTCGATCACGCAGGGAAACGCCGAGCATAGCTCTCTCGATTGCCTTGAGTTACCTTGAGCCTCCTTATCAGACCCATAGTTAGCGCCCACGATTCACTGCCGTAAGTCATCACTGGCAACACACACTGGCCGTAGACTTTCGTCTTGAGACACTGAGGTAAGTTGGACGCGAAGATTTTACGGAGCTTCCCGAATGCTGCCCATCCGAGTAGGATTCGACGAGAGATCTCTTTCTCAAAGTTAGACTTACCTACCTAACTGGATTGTCTGTCAAAGGTAATAATCTTAAATCTTAATATAAATAAATCTCCTGTCACGATGTTTGTCCGCGATGGACTCCTAAACTACTTAACCGATTTTAAATTAAATTGGCACACCGTGAGCAGTCTGGTCCAACTTAAGATATAGGATAGCTTTGATTCCAAAATTCCCACGGGAACGGGAACCACGCGGGTGAAACCGCGCCCGGCCTCTAGTCTTAATATATCGTACCCTCGGAGAAACAAAGGCTCAATTGCAAAAATAGCAAAATTTTGTTAATTATGCCAAACCATTTTTTAAGTGCACCTTTAACCGTAGAAACAAAGATCCAATTGTAATTTCATCAATTTCCGCTAGATGTCGTGATGTGTCTTTGAGGTTCCGTTGTAAATTTTGTACGGAGTCGGTGACGCAAGGAGCGAACTGTCAGGTGTGCGGGGCGCTCCGCAGGTAGTGAATTTAATTTAGGGACACAAAGGCACATCTTCAATTTTATGTCAATTAGAATATTATTTTTATCGCTTTTGTTTGTTTCCTTTCATTATGTTACTATTTTTATTTAGATATTCATAATTAAATACAATATTATGAGGTAAAAATGTACCTACTTTTGTTTTCAGATTCTGTCACAACTGTGATAACGAATACAGCCAGTTCCTTCCGACTGAAGAGGGCATAGCTCAAGGTTCGATTATCGGACCTACCGAATATTTGCTATACTCTAATGACATGTGTAATATTTTCAGGGAGGGTTCCGTCTATCAGTTCGCGGATGATACATGTTTACTTGTAGCTGATAAGAATCTTAATTTTGCTCAAGATATAATGCAAAAGAATTTTGATTTGCTGTGCAAATGGTCGCACGATGTCGGCTTGGTCATCAACTATGAAAAAACTAAATACATTCACATTCACTCCTCGCATAATAAGACCGTGATTCAGCCATCCATCCAAGCCCACACTCACGACTGTCTGCACCATCGTAGCACAGTACCTCTAGTTCGTTATCATTGTAATTGTCAAATGATAGATAAAGTTTCCCAACACATGTACCTCGGACTGATCATAGATGACAAACTAAACTGGAAACCTCACATAAATTATATATGCAAAAAGTTAAGAGCAATTCTGGCTAAATTTTCAATACTTAAATATAAATTACCATATAATACACTGAGAATGTTGTATAACGCACTTGCTGACTCGATAATAGGATATGGCCTCAGTAGCTATGGTAGAACTTATAAGACAAATATAGAAGAAATTTATAAATTACAACTAAAATTACTGAAATCTATTGTTCCCATTACTGTTAAAAACACATACAGAAATGACTATCACAAACTGTTTAAATATTGTAAAATTATTGATGTCTATAGTAAAACTAAAATGTTTGTTATTTGTGATGAAATAGAAAATATTAACATGTTAAAGCCAACATTAAGAATTAGTAAATTGCGTAACTTATCATACTTACCTAGGTTTGTACTACCTTGTTATAACAATGTATATGGGCAACGTTGCTGGCGTTACATGTTACCTCAGTTTTTGAACGAGCTCCAAAATGATGTAATTGACAAATTACTGAGTGATCCTTTGAAATGTAAAAATATACTTAAACATGTTTATTTACAAATTAATAGCGAGTGACGACAGCAAACATAAACCTTATTTATGGTTTCTTTTGCTGTTCCTTATGTATGTATTTAAATGTATAATTTTATATGTGAAAATAAATTGAAAAAAAAAAAAAAAAAAAAAAAAAAAAAACTGTACTTAGCAATTCATGTACTTAGTGCCACAAAGGCACATTTAAGGGACCTAATTACTTCAGATTTTTTTTTTACAGTTGGTAACTATTTCAAATTAAAAAAATATTGACTTTCTTAGTAAACACCCTCTTGTTACAGAAATCGTGAACAAAATAAATAAATAAATAATTCCCTGATCAGGAAGTCCACAAATTATAGAAAAAAATCTTTATACTCAAGTTCTGAAAAATGTCAATTTTACAGTTGTGCCTTTATTTCTCCGGAGGTACGATATATAAATCTCCTGTCACGATGTTTGTCCGCGATGGACTCCTAAACTACTTAATCGATTTTAAATTAAATTGGCACACCGTGAGGAGTCTGGTCCAACTTAAGAGATAGGATAGCTTTGATCCCAAAATTCCCACGGGAACGGGAACCACGCGGGTGAAACCGCGCCCGGCCTCTAGTTAAATATAAAAACAGTATCGAGTTAAACATCGTTTTAATTCAATAAAGAGCACGCCCCGTTATTAGTACCTACATAAGTACTTTTTGTCATCATACTACCTCCTTAAAAATCTGTAGGCACCATTGACTTATATATTAAGGCACCGTATTATTAAATGTTGAATCTTATTTTGCTTTAGAGTTTGAGACGTTCTCATATTAGAAACCGACCAAGAGTATTCTCATTAGTTTCATTGAATATTCATATCATTATTTCACTTCTTCTTTTAAAGTCGAAAGCAGACCTAAATTGCATCGGGCCGTTTTCATTAACACGCAGGGGTTTATTTGTGTTATACTTCCCAGCAGCGCCACTAAATTGTACAAGTTTCAAATTAGTCTCAAATGAACAGCATAAATTGTTCTAAATGGTCCGCTGTTGCAAAAAATTGTTCTAAAGATAGTTTCAGAGATAAAAATACTTTTGTGTGGCGCTGCCAGGAAGTATACTTCCTAGCAACCTCACGGCGTACAAATGTGCAAATCATTTTAAAATATCGGCCATAAATTGTTCGTAATTAGTTCGTAATTAACCTCAAATATGCGTAGTTTTGCTGGAAAAAATCCTTTAATCAATTACTTAAATTACAGATAATAATGCTCGCTCATTGCCACTGCGGACCCACGATACCCGTGGTGGTATTGTGGTCTTTTAAAATCAAGCGATACTCCAACAAATAGTGTTGCGACACTAGTTAATTAGTAATAGCTTTTTTAATGTTTTTCGAAAGTAAAAAGGAGCGATTGCCACTACCAACTCCATTTCGCTCGCTTTTGTAAAAAAAAATGCCAATCTCATCCGAAACAAGCTAGTTTATCGTTATCTTTGTAGGACGAAAAATGAACGATCAGCAATCGCTTAAATACGTAAGGAGCATTTTTTTCGGTTAGGGAATATATTGCATGATAGAAAATTGATTGACCAGGTTTTACTAAAATAATATGTTTATTTTAAAAGCGTAAAGAAATAATTTTCGTTAATCATATTATCATCATATTCATCATACAAAGGGCTTAGCAGGCTAAGGAAGGACGTGTGGCCCCTGTGAGGAATAGTTGAATTGGTGAATGTCAATTGTTTGTCCCCTCACAACTAGTAATCACCCCAACCTTTAGCCCTCTATCTTGAACTGTCACAGAAGTACTGTCAAAAATGTGTTTTAAAAAAAAAAAAATTCAAACGTGTGTATCTCCTAAACCATAGCAGCTAAAGCATCGAAATAAAAGCACAGCTACGTAGTTTGAGTGGGAGTATATCCTGTAATTTAATTGATATTTAATACGTGAAAAATAAAAGAAATAAATGTCAATTTATTTTTTGACAGCTCTTTTCAACAGTTTTTTTTTTAAGTACAACTATGAAAAAAAAAATATAACTTGCTTATAGCATTAGCTACTAGCGTACGAAAAATCAATTGATCATATTTGGTGCAACATCAGTAGCTTGATTTTATATTGAACTAGCCGGCCCGACAGACATTCTCCTGTCTAATAGCTGACGGTTAATGTTTAACTAACTGACAGTTATGTCAAACGCCATAAAGTTGCATTCGTAATTACAAATTGTCAAAAGCACTAATAAGGTTTCATTATTATAGTAGATTGTAAGTATTAAAAGGGGGTACAATAATATTTACGGCGAGGGCGCTATTTTGAATCCAAAACGAAGCGAAGGATTTTAAAGTGGAATCCCGATCATAGCGAGGGATTCTAGAGTACAATCCTGAGCGCACTGAGGGATTCAAAGTACATCGCCCAAGGGAAAAATTGTTTTGCTCTCGCCTCTGCTAACTACTGAGTTACCGAGACCAGTATCGGTAGCTCAGTGGTTAGAGCAGTGGGCAGGATTCCCAAAGATCATGCGTTTTTTATTTATTTTCTTATTTTTTTATTTTATAAGAAGCTTCTCTTGACAGTAACAAACACAAAAAAGAAACAGCGCAATATGGGTAACGACATAAAAATCGGCGCAATTATATAGGTAAATACTAGATTAAACATACTTGACGACCTCTGTGGTAGAGTGGTGCGAACACCAGATTCAAGGTGTCGCTTGTTCTGAGGTCCCGGGTTCGAATCCCGATAGGGGCAAACGTTTGTATGATGAATACGAATATTTGTACCCGAGTCATGGACGTTTATATATATTTCTACTCATAAATACTACTACTACATACATGTATAATTACATGTATTTATATCCGTTACCCTAGTCTCCCATAATACAAGCCTTACATGCTTACTTTGGGGCTAGGTTAAGTTCACGGGGATCCCCTGGGGGATCTGGTTAGGGGATCCTAGTGGACGAAAGAAGTTAATTGGTGTGAGTGAAATAAATATTTATTTATATTTAACACCCAGACCAAGACAAAAACACATGTTCATGCACACAAATATTTGTATGATTGTGCGTAGAAGGCAGACTATGTACCTCTACGCCAGACGTCCAATAAGATAAGTTAGATAAGTGTGTTTTACATAAGCGTTGTCGAGTGTTTGATCTCTTCTTCTAATCTAAAAGAACTATTACCACTGCAATAAGCGAGCATTATTATCTGTAATTTAAGTAATTGATAAAAGTATTTTTTTCAGCAAAACTACGCATATTTGAGGTTTTTAATTACGAACTAATTACGAACAATTTATGGCCGATATTTTAAAATGATTTGCACATTTGTACACCGTGAGGTTGCTAGAAGTATACTTCCTGGCAGCGCCACATAAAAGTATTTTTATCTCTGAAACTATCATTAGAACAATTTTTTGCGACAGCGGACCATTTAGAACAATTTATGCTTGTTCATTTGAGACTAATTTGAAACTTGTACAATTTAGTGGCGCTGCTGGGAAGTATAACACGTTTATTTAAATATCAAGCAGATCCTTATGCCAGCCATTTATATATTCGCTTCAGTGATTCGCAATAAGAATGGAACCTCTACGACCGACGCTTCATTTCTGGAGATCTGCAGGTCGTGAACTACAAACTTTAGGTACTCTAAGCACTATATCTTTCTATAAAGTTGACGTAGTCGTTATTTTTCTGGGACACTCGCCGAGCAGTCGAAACTGATACAAAATCGACTAGTCGGATTATTAATTCAGTACCTATAGTAATTTTAACGGGTGTCAATGTGACTTTGTAAAAATAATACTGCCCAGCTTTAAACTGTTTTTCGTAATGACTTGCGAAGATCCAGTTCCAGTTCAGTAAGTATTAATTCCATTCACGCACACAAATTCATATTTTTACAAAGTGACATTGACAACCTGTCAAAACACTACTGAATTAAAAATGCGACTATACTTGGACCATTTATTCTTTAACTGCCCTAATCTACATAGATCCCTGTACGATACCCTACCCAAAGATATTCTTCGCCCTATTAATATGAAATCCCTTTTATGTCTCATTAATAATAACACCCCCTTATTAAAAATATTGGCAAAATTTATCTCCCACAACAACCTAAAATATTAAATATATACTTCTCCCATATTATGTTAAATGTCTGTGATGTTTACTGTCTTGTCTTTTATTTTCAGTAAAATAGCTTAGAATAAAATAATATCAAAATTTTACATCCCACCTCACCGTGTAAAAGCTACCAACACGTGACATTGGCGGAATTATGTTTAGAGCATAGAGCAAGCCATTCATAAAGAAGAAGAAGAAGACTATACTTAGACTGCAGCATCAGCATTATTTCACAAAGGGCAGGGTAGAAATAAATAAAAGAAAATTTTAATTAAATTATTTTACTATCCATACATGGACACCGGGAGTCTCACACTTTAGCAATGTTTTTATACAAATGTCAACTATAAACACATTGACAAAGTTGAATCAAAATGTCAAATAGAAAAATCAATATAGGAGAACCCTAAAAGGACAATACGTAATTAATTCTAAGTCTTATAGTTAATTGATTACATTATTCTAAGTCGATACATCCTGCTAATGGGTGGGTTACCTTAGTTTGGAGTGCACTTCTAATTTCCGTATATTTCGTCCAGTGCAAAAGCATTATAGTACTTTTGACACGAGCAAATTAAAATGGTTTTAAGTACCTACTATAATCTATTTCATACGAAGTTCCTGTATCCCTGTTTGTTTACTGTTTCATACTGGCTTATTCCTAGTAAAAACTGTGAAAAACACGTAATTATACTGATGTTTTATAGGCTTCAAAGAAATATTTTCACAGTTTTCAATAGAAGCAGTCAAGAAAATTCAGTTACTACGATTATAGTAATAACATTTCGAGTTTAATATCGGCTACCTAACATCTACATCTTAGTTAGAGCGTTACGTCGGCGTCGCCCTCTCTAAACACTAATAATGTCAATAAAAATCTTATTCTTTGAAACGGCGAAGGTAAATATAGTAATTTAGTTGACACAGTAGTATTTTCTAGTGTGGCTTCAGCCGTTACCTTAAAATCTCACGATATGAATAAAAAAATGGCAGTCAAAGATTAAACTCAAATATTCCACACGCTCAAACATCCAGTCTTGTCCAATATTAAATAAAACGTACGATTGTAACAAAATAGTAAAAAACACATTCCAATAATCATTAAATAAATCAAACAATCATAATAATTATACTTCATAAATGCTCCGTCCGGTAATTTTAAATCGGATAAAGAATGACGATTTTATTAAAGCCTATAATAATTCTTATTATTATTTACCCTATTTTCCGATTACACGCATTTTATACGCAAAAGTATAAAAAGAGCGATATAATCAATGCAGGGCGTAGTTTTGAATATTTTTTTAGATGATTTTCTAGTTTTAATTTACCTTAGCACCAATACGAAAAAAATAATGGCAATTCAGTCATATTTTGTGGGTAGGTAACATTTTGACATTTATCGAATAATTTTATGCGATGATTTATGAAGCTGCTTTGTATCACAGGTTGCTAGAGTTAAACATGTCGTCGTTAATACAATCAATAAATCATTTTCATTTACTCCAAAATCATCCACTATCTCCATGTTATATTAAGGCTAGCTTAGCGTAACATGGAAATAAAAAAAATATGGACTCACAGTTTGCAAAATGGGGTTATCGAAATGATTACTTACATGATTTCAAAATAATTAGTACTCTTATGCTTAACTAATTATAAAAAAAAATGAGACGCCATTTGGATACGCATGTCGGTACATGGCTAATACCTTCCGTATTTCTTGTCTCAATCTCATGCATACATAGCTTAGCGGTTAATTGCAAGCCTTTTCTTAAACATTCTAAATCTTAATACTTTTATAAAATCACTTCGTCTTACTAATGATTCAGCCCTTGTAACTTAACAAACTCGAGGAAATGTCTGCATCAAAATGTTTCAAACGAGATTTTGAGGAGGCAAATCTTAGTCAATCTATCAAAAATTACATTGTGATGCATGTAGAGTTATCTTAGAGTTCGTCATGATACGCCTTTTTAGTAAATACTTTATTCTTTACTTTGTTCTACCTACACCTGCGCAAGTTTGACACAGTAATCGAGTTGTACAAACCACCCAATTTCATCATAGCTACTATATTTTTAGGTAGGTACAAAAACGTGCAATGACATGTATACACGTAATAACCTCATCACGGAACAAAGCTCTCTCTGTCCACTAATTTCTTTCAATATTGTAATGTGAAAAGGTTGCGTAGTGTTTCTATGTGACTATACTTACATGTACAAAAAATAACTATCCACATTTCAGATTGTCTGAGGTTTTTGCAAAGACAAATTGAAGTAATTCATACAATATGTCAGGCGAGTTGATCGTTGTTCCAAACCAGACGTGCGTATCCATTTAGCGCTGAACACCCATTATACATTAGTAATACAGTAGCGAGTCGTATAGCTTTTATAAATAATTAATAATGAAACTCCGCTTTTGACATTGTTTATAATTGCATAATTCGTGCCATAAAGCTTGGTGTTAACTTTACTTTTTTCTGCGTTATACCTTATTTATTGTGGCTGTTAAAATGGGGTACAAAGTGCCGAGTACGAGATTACTTTTTTTTTTGTATTGGCAACCTGCCATGCCACTCCACCAATGCCGTACAAAGAAATACGATTGAACGGGAAGGAAAAATCTTGTACTCATAGGTTGATTACACATAGCGAGTATAATGATGATACAGTGCTCGTTTGAAGAAAGGGATGGGGATAGAAAAATTATTTCTTTACTGGCACGATTTCTATTCACCCACGATTCTCTAGATATTATTAGCTGCTTCACCAGGAGCTGTAATCGGTGCGGTATGCCACATAGATTATTTATTTCGAAATCGAATACAGACTGAAGAGCTTTTTCGTCAATTTATCATAACAGTTGGTCATGTTTATAAAGAATAGCACTATGTAATCAACTAAGCACTCAGTACAGTAACCTTACATTGCTACAACAATATCACAGGTCCACATCATACAGCTGGGATACCAGCGATACTTGCGTAGAGCAATTACGCGGGGAGCTACGCTGGAGTACATTCGTTTCCCGACTGTATGATTGTTAAACTGTGACAATATCAAAGTAATATCGATACGGGAGGATCACTAAAATGTAGTGGCACCACCACCGACTGGACTCAAAGACTATAGACCAATCAATAGATTTTGGGTACAATTGGTGGTGGTGTCATAACTTCCGAGCTTGCCTCTTTGTTAACATTACTTCAACATTGCTATAACTGCATAAAGTAGCGGCACACTAAGACCGTTTTGATATATTGCATGCAAGGCAAAGTGTTCCTAACGGCAATGGAATAAAAGTAAAAAAGCAGGATCTGACATTTTTTTAAGACAGCTATACGGGAAAATAAAGACTATTCTTCATGTACATAACCAACATTTTGCTTTGCACAAGGTGTCAGAATCAGGCTTTAAGATCGAAATACTCTTGGCTAGTTTTTTCTAACTTCTTAAAAAAAAACAAAGGATAGCAAGCTAGGACCTCGGCATAACATTCTGTCTTGCTGTACTGAACTGGCTCGTATTAGAATAAAGCTACATAAGTTCACACGAAGATAGCGTGCTTTCCTTCCTAGCATGAAAATTAGCCTCATGTATTTCGATCATTATAACGCTACTGTGGTATGTAAAGTCAGTAGTACAGGTTCCTACAAGTCGGTGTCGTACCAAGCTGCCACATTGTTGTTGTCATGGGGAGGTTCCGGGAAGGCGAGGTCCGCGGACGCAGCGCCGGCGCCTTCGGTCTCGCCGATGTCCATCTCCATGCCGAAACCGCTGCCTATCTCCAAGCCCTGCATCGAGTCTATCGGTATTTGATCATAGCCTGAAAATGTAGTTGTAGGTAAATATGTGTAATAAAACTTGTTGGTTTTTATTGACGAATCACAATAAAATTAATAGGAGTAAACTTTCTTTTGATTGATATTTCAATGTTTCTACCTCATCATTTGATGGTAACATTAAGTTACTATGTTATTGGTACTTTCTGTGTTTCTGACATTGATATGATGATATGATGATATTCAAAATTAAGTATGCACCTAATAGGTAGAACTAATTCAGTTTTGAATAATAAGGATTATAAACCATTTGTTTATAAAACGAAATACTTTTAAGTATACCTTCACATGCTTTCAACTTTAGCATTTGAAGCGCATGTTTTCCGTTTATTCTTAGTTTAGAGTGGCTGCTGCTATTTCAATATAGCAATAAGGCAGCATACTTATTAAAGCAGTTGAGCAAAGCTTAATGTTTTATCAGATATATTAGAGATCCAAGAGAATCCGTTTGATAATTTTGAGCATGCTAGGATGTTAATGTAACACTTGTTTTATGCTATTTGTGTCGTTAAAAGGTAAGTTTCGAAAGGGAATAACCACAAACATAGATAATTAAATTAGAACACAACACAATAATAGTAATAATATTCCCATCACCTGTGTTTAGTGATAAATAGGTCCAGGATTAAGCTGCGTGTAAAGAAGAGAGAAAAATATATTTATACAGAATTCACAATTTATATGATAGGAACGTAATAAGTGCTTTCATAGCAAAATCTTAACTACACAGACATATCAAACAAAATATTGTTTTCAATACTTTAATCTAGATATTGCAAAGTCCATATATTTGTAAAAAAAAATGTTAGGAACACGGAAAAGGAAATATACTTTTCTATATATTAAAGTATTAAATTAAAATAAAATCAATCACGTTCTTTAAAATGGATAACTCTTTGCTATATCTCGATAAATTCAAATATAACTACTTAGTTAGATGCTGTTCCCGATGGAAAGAATGGTTAGTAATGGCAGAAAAAAAACTATAAATTATGAATAATAAATAAACTTTGACATAAGTAAATATTTAATGGCGACTGTACACTCTCGCGCGAATGCTCTCGCCACGTCTCGCCGAGAGCTCTCGCCCCAGTCACCTTTCAACGAGGGCTATCACGAGGTGAGACAAGAGCGACCCTGTACGAGGGCTGATCCCTACGCTCCACCCCTAACTCTCTTACAGTGAAATACAGGATTGGTTTTCAAGGGCGGACAAAAAATGTTCCAGGAGGCAATTGAGATGCTGGAGCACCGATGGAATAAGAGTATCAGTGTTCAGAGAGTCCATATAGAAAAAAAATATTTTATTTTCACCTCACACGCTCGGAAGGTTTTTTTGCGGCGCCTAGCGCGGTAAAGTACTTTTTTTAATTAAATACCTAAAAATATGTCATAATGCGTTCCGAATCGCACTATTGACTTTTTTGTTACATTTTATTCTTATTTTAAGTAGCTTTGAATTAATTATAATACTCCGTTTTGGTTTTATTATATTATTTTAGTTCATTGAATCATAAAAACAATAACAATAAGATTAAAATATTTGTTATAAGAATTTTATATTAGGCGGGGTGAGATTTCACAACCTATGATTAGATTTCGGAACGTGATATAAATCTTTATTTTTAAATTGTCTTTGTCTTCTACCTTATGACAGTGTCAACATTAACGGAATCGTTTTTATTGTTATTTAAAAAAATAACAATATATTCCTACTTCAAATAACTTTGAATTATGTATATAATTTTAATAATTATTTAATGTTAATACTCCCTTTGTTATTATTTTAGTTTTTTTATATCATTACAACATATAAGGTATATTTAGATTAAACTTAATGTTTAAATATTTTTTTACCGGAAATTGATCGCGGAACCATTTATAAAATGTTCCTCGCTGTTGTGAGGTGAAAAATTGTGTGTTGCGCTCGGAAGAAAGTTTTTAGCGTCTTGTACCTTTGAAATCTTTGAATTCTATCCTAAAATCCTTCACTTGCTCAGCTTTCAATAGAGGTAACTCGCCGCTAAATAACCAACTTTCCAGTCTTGCATAACAAATAACTATTGTAATTTAATTGTAACAAGGTTAGGGGTGGAGCATAGGGATTAACCCTCGTATGTACGGCCTCGCACTCGGTCTCGGAGTATTTCGCCGAGTGTATAGCCCCCATAAGGTTTTATTTTATTTGTGTGTTGTTAACTTTAACTAGGTATAACCATTTTTCAATCAGTCACCGGTTAGTTGGACAAACTAGCTATAGCCCTCATCATACTTTATGACCGCTATGAGAGAAAAAAATGCTATTGTGTACAAGATGCTATCGAGATACGACAATATGATTTAGAAATTATAAAGGAAATGGTAGCATGGAACATCACAAAAATGTGAAAAAGGAAGCCATTGGGCATTTGGTGACTATAGTGAGTGGAAACAATAGAATCCGTCTACAAGACACCATATTTTTGCGAATATTATTTTGTTACTTACGTTTACTTAACACACGTAAAATCTTGCACACACAGGTGTCTTGCATAATGATAAAATCTTAGAACAGACCTACGGCAGTGTTTAAAATATCGAAGTACTAATTTAGGGAGAAATGTGAATAATAAAAAAATAAGTCATGATGGTAATAATCAAATAATCAACCAATCAAATAACATATACGATTCATTATTTATCTCCACATCGTACACAATTCAATGTTTTTAATCTATGAATGTGTTTGCTCTTGATCACAATCAAGCCTAGAGGCTAACCCCCATATTCTAAGTCGTTCCTCCAAAACTTTTTACACTCCACTCAACCTCGTCGTGGGTAAAAATGGTAGTGTGCGCTAGTCATAACACGGAGTGGCTTCGTACTCTTTGACTCCGGAGTTATGACTTAGAATGCCGATTTCGAGGAGTATTTCGAAGAGGTTTTCAATGAGGTTTCGTTAAGTCGAGGACGAGTAAGTTTTGGAGGAACGCCTTAGAATATGGGTGTAAGACAGGATCCACGATTGAGCGAGCTAGCCCAGAAGGTGTCTATTCACCCTTGCTTTGAAGATGGACGGGTTATAAGCTATATTCGAACTACTCAGCGCGGCCATAAAGTTTGTAGAGTCAATCACACGATTCAATAATACGACTTACCTTGCTGATGAAACGACGGTCGGGTACCGTACAGTCCTTCGTACCCCTGCTCGGGCCCAAGCATGTCCTAACGAATGGGGAGGTTGCATAAATCATACACATTCATACACAGTCGAAAATAAAAGTTTAACAAAAAAAAATACACGTATTCGACATTGAAGCGAAGCAAATACATTTCTGCTAGGCAAAAATGTGAGCTTATTTTTTTCTGTCAGTTTTGCTTTTAAATAATTGATGAACAAACAAAACACAATCAGTTACGACAACATTAAAAAGCACACTCTCAGGAAGTTATTCTACCACAAAGGGAATTTACTTTACGACATTGCGCTGATTACTGCATGTATAATATACATGAGACTTATTTCTTTGTGTAAATCAAATCACTCTTTGTGTAAATCAAATCACTCTTTTTGTAAATCAAAAACAACAAAGTGCACAAGTAACAAATAAACACACAAATTATGTATGTACACAAAGTATGACTCTAAACAAAAATAATACCACGCAAGCTTGATTCTGATTCAGTTCAGGAAACATATTTTTTAATCACTCGAATTACTATTCGCATACGGAATCGCAAGATACGCATGCGAATGCTAAAAACCGTATTTTTGAAATTACAATTCGCATTCGAATCTGCAACGCGTGCTCCCGACTACTCTTTTTGATTCGAGCGATAGAAAGTTTGACGTTTGGCACTTAGGGCCGGTTTCAATAATCTATCCTTAACAAGAGATAGGCCTATCTTGGTTACTTAGCAACCGCTGTTGTTTTGAGCTGATTAACAAAAATATCTAGGCAACAAAGCTCTACTAGGCCTATCTCTTACTGGGGATAGGTTAATGAAACCAACCGTTACTGTCTTTTTCAAATTGACGGATAGTTTGACAACTTAAAAACGTTTCGTTTCACGTAATTCAAGTCTGATTTAATATAGGTTTTTGAAACTATATGGAGAGTTAGTATCCGGTTTTTAAGTATTGTGCGTAAAATGAAACAATGTCAAGGGAGTTTCAAGAAATGGCAACGCTGTATTCGAGTGATTAAAAAATGCGACAAAATGGAAGTCTGTGAATTTCAATTCGAATGCGAACTCGCATGAAAATTTTGAATGATTAAAAAATACGTCTCCTGACATCACACATCAAATCTACAGCACATTTGATTCAGTTAATTTTTTATGTACTTTTTCTTTGGCACATTTATGGCACAGTCAACAACTTCAACACAATACAAGCTAGATTTAAACAAAAGCCTTTCTTATAGAAAGGATACAAAGTATAAAATACTTCCATGAGTTTTGTGTAAAGCAGAAGCATAATTCGTATTAGTTATAGTATTTTTACCTGCAGATCGGGTTGCATGGCCAAATCATTAGGCCACATTTGGGGATCCTCGCGGAATAGAGAGTTGGTCAGTTCCATAGAGAGCCTCTTCTTGTAATCGTGCGGTTTGTCTTCCGACAGACGGAAGAGAACGGCGGCGGCGTATGTGGCCACTCCTGTACAATAATTAAAAGAAATCAACAACATATTTGGTATATCAATTTTAAGGAGTTTATGAAAATCTTGCCATTTTAAAAATAAACAGAATATTTACAACTGAAGATTCTGAAGATTAATAACATCGTTAAACATTATTGGAATATGTTTTAGGTAGGTATTGGTAAATGTTTGGTAATACGTATTTAGATAAAGTCTGAACCTCTGAACAAGACTAAAATATTATGTCCGACACAGAAAGGTTTGTGTTGTAGCTGACACATCAGTAACTTTAATCATAGATCTATTTGAACATCTAACTAAACAGTCATACAATTTGTTAGTGTTTCATCTTTATAAATCCTTATTATAAAAGCCTTTAGAATTCTCCATTTTGCACGTTTTACCATTGTTGAACTTTTACGTACCTATATCTAATGTTTCTTATACTTGTAGTCAAAATATAAGTAGATGAGTCTCGAAGTATTTGTACCTTCGTTACGTGAGTGCAGCAGTTCAGTGAGCGGAGCGGTGGCGCCCTCTGCTTCTATCATCTCAGCTCCCTCTTTGTCAACCGCCAGCTCGCAAAGAACTCCGGCTGCCACGCGCTATAAATACAAGAAATAAAAGAAATCAGACTTAGGTAACAAAATCATTATTTTTCTAATAAGCTCTTTCTTTATAATTAGCGGTGCCAATATTCAATGCACCCTACTTCAGTCCTTAGATCTACGTACATCCCCCTAGAAAGATGAAAATATCTTAAAGCTATCTATATCCTGCTACTCGTTGACACTACCGTGAGCAATCAATATTATCTTAACAGTTTCATCTGTATACTGTATCTCGATGAACAGCAGCTGCACAAATTTCGGGATGACATTCTGATGCCTTATGAGCTGCTTGTTGACGCTATCGCGCGCAAGTATATGCGTCGTAGGATATTTTGATAAATAGAATTTTCGCAAACATCCTAGAGATATTGCATAAACACGGATAATTAGACAATAGTGTTGACGTTTCTCAAACTTACTGAAAAAAGATAGGGTTTTTGCAAAAATACGGGTTGCTTTAGGCTTAATTTTCGCTTGCTTGCTAACTCTTATTCTGATTGGTTGGATGGAGAGAATGGATTGACATTTGAAACGTCAAGTCGTCTACCAATCAGAGAAAATGTTGTTTTGGACGATCCGACTAGCCAATCAGTGTTCTTATTTCGTAATAGCCAGCGATTTTTTCGCAATCCTAAGGCAACCAGTTTTTTGCCAAAATCCTATCCTTTTTCAGTAGGATTGAGAAATGACAACACCATTGTCTAATTTTCCGTGTTTTCGCAATATCCCTAGGATTTTCGCAAAAAATTGTTTGATCTAATTTTCCTGCGACATATGCAACGCGTCGACTGCCTCTTCCACGATCTCTCCCATCTCACATTTCACTACAATGCCTTCACATTCTCACTTGTATTTTCCTTATAACATCGTCATATTCTAACCTGTATATTCTCGATCTCGTTGAACAGCAGCTGCACGAATATCGGGATGACGTTCTGCTGCCGTATAAGCTGCTTGTTGACGCTGTCGCGCGCGAGTATATGCAACGCGCCGACTGCCCCTTCCACTATCTCTTCCATACGAACGCCGTCTGCGTATGCGCCTCCGGGGCCGCCAGCGCCGGATACTGATGAGCGTTGCTGCAATAGAACTTTAAATTAATATAAAACATACGAGCGAAACATGAGAAGCAAAGGCAATACAAGTTAATTTTGATTTGGATTCATGGTTTCTTATCTATTTAGTGTTCTACCCTAAAATACAGTTCTGTTTAGTTTGGATAGGGTTCTACGTTATGATCAGTGACCGGAATAGGGTGAGTATATTTACCTACAGTTTGTAGAACAGAGACAAATATCGGAGACTTCCTTAGAACATTTTTTTTAACGGTAAATTAACCGGGACTTTAACGTGAATTTTAACATATTATTTATTATTTGAATTTAAATTACAAATGCTTTTCGTCTTTACACCACTGCTCAAAAAAGGTGTGCGCAGGGGAAGGCCGAGCATAGCTCTCTTCATTGCACGCCAAATCATAGTTAGCGACCACGTTTCAGCTGTCCTCCAAAGCAGCTGTGAACAGTTTCGGAGAAAGGACGTCTCCCTGTCTCACACCTCGCTGCAGTTGGTGAGTCGTTAACTGATCAACGTTAACACGATTTAACCGCCTTTGTGGTCTAGTGGTACAACCACCGGTATCAGACCCAGGGGTTCGATTCCCAGCGGGGGTACATATTGTATTCGGTTTGGTTGGTGGTAGGACTTGTTCTAGGTCCGTCTAGCTAGCTACCACCATCCTATCTAAGTCTGACGCCATAACAACAATGTTTACAGCATTTTTGTGTTCCGGCAGTTAGAGATAAGATAGTCAGTCCTCTGTGATTGAGGATTCCTGGAGAGGCTCGCTTCCATCTTCAGCCTTATCAATACCTAACATCAGCACCCCGACCGCCTAACGGTATATCCTAAGGCGGTCGGTAGTCGGTAGTCGGTTGATAGCTATAGCGATACCACAAGCTATAGCTTGTGGTATCGCTATAGCTATCAAACTTCAAACTCTTATAAAACCCTTCACGAAAGGGTTTTTGTCTAATTCCTATTCTATTCATCTATTGTATTCACTATTGCATTTTTAAGTATGAAAGTGATAGCGTGAGCGAGAGCCCTTGTAGGGGGTTTGAAAAATCGATAGCTATAGCAATAGCACAAGCTATACCGTTAGGCGGTCAGGGTGCTGGTATGACGAAGGCTAAGAGTCACTCCGTCGCACAGTGTGTTTTTGACCCTCATTTTGGGACAGCCTAATTTTTTTGAATGATCGAATGGAGAAATATATCACAAATGCTAGAGTAAAACTCCCGTGAGCCTCGCTTTGATAGTTTTTGAAAAAATGCGATCTAAGTAAAAGTACCGGTATTTTTTTTTTTTTTGTTTTTATAATTTTTTATTTTTTCTATGAATGTAACACTTAATTTTGCAGTGTGACCGTAAAGGCCTATCATAGGGCAAAATTATGAACCATGAACGAGGAAGATACTTCACAGGTTCAAGATAATCGCAAAAATAACAAAATCGGAATTATTTTTTTGTGGCTAAAGTATTTAGTATTAGCATTTAATTTTTACTTAAGAACATAGCATAGAAAAAATAATAAAAACAAAAAAAACATTAAATACCGGTACTTTTACTTAGATCGCATTTTTTCAAAAACTATCAAAGCGAGGCTCGCGGGAGTTTTACTCTAGCATTTGTGATATATTTCTCCATTCGATCATTCAAAAAAATTAGGCTGTCCCAAAATGAGGGTCAAAAACACACTGTGCGTCGTCCATAAAAAAGAATACAAATTAAAGTCACCCGCTGCGTGTCGTTGAAGGCGCGCATGAGCAGGCGCACGAGGTGGTGCACGGCGCCGTGCTCGCGCAGGGGCGCGTAGTTGGCGGCGCACAGCGCCAGGTTGCGCACCAGACCCACCACCGCCTTCACCAGCGGCCAGCGGGACGGTGGCTGCAGCAGCTTCACTATCACCTGCAATACAAAATAATAATAATAATAAATAATAAATATTTTTTTATTAAGTAACAACACTTTGCCATTAATAGGCTAATTGACAGGTTTGAAAATCAATTTTATATTATGTAGTGGAGTTTAAGGAACCCAGTAAAAGTAGATTTTTTTTAATTCTGGTACATATTTGCTAAAAAATATCAAATTAAAAATTCAATATTTAAATAGCGCGCCAAAACGCTACTTTGACAATATGGCGCTGCAATGGGTTCGGTGGCGTCACTTGCCTGTATTCTGCATATCATCCACATACGTAGTCAAACGATGTTTACAAGCAGGTGACAAACTCGACGAATCAGGAGCGTTTTGTGTCACGTGACAAAACGTTTAAAAAATGTATTTTTATTTACGGATTTTTAAATAAATTTATAATTATTTTCAACTTACGTTAATAAAAAACCATTTTTAAACTCATAATTTATACTGATAACAGTAATTGACACTTTATTTTTCGCATTGTCAAATAGCTTATTAAATGGTGATTGGAGCCTCCATTTAAGCGAATATAGCTTGTGTATGGGGGCTCCGCTCGTCCTTAACTAATTATTTTAGAATAACAAAGAGGCGATATGGTTCATTCTTATACAAGTTTATAACAAATACAAGTTTAAACTCATCGACACACCGGTTTGGTGCCACCTGCACCCCAACCGCCTAACAGTATAGCTTGTGCTATTGCTATAGCTATCAAACTTCAAACCCTCATAAACCCTTCAACGATAGGGTTTTTGTCTAATTCCTGCATATTTCTATTCATCTATTGGATTCACTATTGCAATTTTAGTATGAAAGTGATAGTGTCAGTGAGTTCCCTTGTGAGGGGTTTGAAAAAGCGATAGCTATAGCGATAGTACAAGCTATACCGTTAGACGGTCCGGGTGCTGGTTCGCCACTAGACAATGATTACAACGCCAATGCATCGTTACTCTCAATGGGGATGAAAACTGACAATATTCGCCGCCAGAGGCGCTGCTATCGTTGGACCCACGACATCTGCCAATTATTTACGTTTATATTTCTATCGTTTTATCGTTGTGTGATGTAATGTAAATGGTGACCACCTCTTTCCCAATGATGAACGACTGTGAGAAAGCTATGGGTAAAGTAGACAGTATGGTGCTACTTTTTTCATCACGATGTCTCCGTTTGAGGTAATTAAATTTTAATATCTTCAGTTTAAGATCCTGAGGGATTCCTAAGTTAAAATTGTGGCCAAGAGACTCCAAATTCGCAACATAAAAAAAATATTTTAAGTTATGTTTACATGGTTCCAAATACAGAATACAATGTTGAAAACTTGAACAGAACGTATTAATTTGTCTATAATTTACTTGAATATACTACGATGTGCCAAATACAACATGACATTGTTTCATTAAACTTATTTTCTGGCTTTTTTACCCATTACTGACCTACTAACTAGGTCCGCTTTATGACCCTTTACCGGTCCTCCTTGGTTCTTCATCTCTCCTTAAGGTGGTACGACTTCTATACAAACAAACATTACACAGTTATTGGTTCATCAAACCTTAATAATTAATAAATACGTGCGCAACTAACTCGTTTCAGTTATTTGTTTGCGCGAAATAATAAAAAAATTGTACATTCATACATAAAATACGTATGTGTACGTATGTGTGTGTGACCCATCGCATTTATATACCTTATGTATGAAAGTACATTTTTTAATAATTTCGCGCAAACAAATAACTGAAACGAGTTAGTTGCACATGTATTTATGAATTATTAATGTATGATGAAACAATTAATGTGCAATGTTTGTTTGTTCGGAAGTCGTACCACCTTAACTGTTTCACATTATTTTATTTGTAAAAAGAAAAATACCACAATTTCACCATATTCTGAAAAAAATACCACCGAACCGACAAACTCAAACTGACGTATTACGTGTTAAGGGTATGACGAATGCAGCGCCATCTGTATTAGGCTTAGCTGTCTTCCCCATTAGACACGACCCGACGTCACGATTCGCGACGCATTATTATAAGCCAGTTTCACTTCACATCAGACGACTCAAAGCGCTCCGATCGCGCGCGGCAGGTGGTGTAGACGGGGCTGGATAGGCTGTACCGTGTCAAAACGAAAATGCAGCTGAATCGAATGGAGCCATGACAGACAATTCAATGCGCTTCAAAAGCACGCGGCAGGAGCGCGCTAGAGGAGTGGTTGACGTATGGATGTGTAGAAGAGAGCGGCGAGTTATGCTATCCTCACTCACCGGCAGTCCATAATGCACTCGCACCGCGTTCTGAGCCATCTCACTCTCCACGTGCCTAGAAGTGAGGTGTCTCAGCGCACAGACGGCTGGCTCGGTGATTTCCTCGCGATCTCCAGCCGATACCACAGTGCGGACGAGAGCGTCTACACCGCCTGCTTGGCATACTGTCACCTGGGAATAGAGATAAGAATTATAATAACGAAAAGGAGTAAATAGATAAGGTGTATTAAGGTCCAGTCTGACAATCTCCTAAAGATAGATTAGAGCTGTAGAGTTTTTTAAAAACAATTTCAGTTATTCCAGGGCAATGATACGACGACAAAAAGTTGTGATTTGCTTTCACCTATAGTTCTTGATCCACTTAGCAGATATCTGACTTTTAAATAACCAAGATAAGACGCTGCTCACGTCTTAAAAGCGTATCAACTAAGATGGATCTTGAGAGTGGTTTATCAATATGTACTGGTTGATAAATAGGTAGGTGGTTACATAAAATTATTTTTATTTATACATATAAGTATCTTTATTATAGAGGTACTACGATTATGTAATGTAGGTATAATTTATTCTGTGGTTAATACCTACGTCGAATGATCTTCACAGCAGTATAAGTACTTTTAGTTGAAAGGGGACGTGGATCGTCTCTTCTCATTAAACTACAAACACCACTTCTTTCTATTTTTTGCGTCTTTTAGGACACAAAAATCAATGTTTTCGGCGTAGCAACACCTTCGTATTCTGGCACATTAAAATATTTATAAGACGACATTAACCGTTTACGTGTAATACAAGTCACGCGCTGCTAGCAAATATAGTAGAACGCACGGTGGCGGTGAACGCGATCGTGCCTGATGACGTCATTGGTTAATCGTGCATATCGGGCGTTTTTGAGAATGAAGCACTAAAATCGCTACAACTTTGTAATTGTTGGTCCAATTTCAATAATGATTTCACTGGAGTAATTGGTTTTGATGCGATTATAACCGTACGTTTTTAATTAAAAACCTTGCTGATCCTTATTGTAAAACTATACTTATTAACTTGCCACTGGACTCCTAACTCACAGAGTGAGATACAATTTAGAGACATTTATTACTGTAACTCAACACTTATGATTTTTTTTTCATAGCTGATTTGTAATCTTACACTTACTTTGTTGCGCTGGTTGTTGCAAGTCAAGTTGGAGAGGATGCCGGCAGCGCAAGTGACGATGTTCACATCGGTAGACGCGAGCACTTGCACTAAGCTTTGCAGAAGACCCTCCAAACCTTCCACCTGCAAATAAAAATAAAGTAAGTAAATGAAAATAAGTAAATACCAATGAAATATTGCAATAGGTACTGATATCTCAATAAGGTGAGTATATCTATGAACTAAATCCAGTTAACATTAGGACCTTACTGGACAATAGTTGCAAAAGATAGAGGACAATGGAAAAATTGGAGGAGGCCTATGGCAAGAGGCAGAAGGCAAAGGAGTAAGAGAGGCAGAAATAACAAATTTAATTTAAAACAAAATGTTAATGTAAAGTAGTAATGTGTAAAATTTATAAATAATAGGCTTTATTATTAACTAAAAAAATATAAAATAACTAAATATAAATATTTCTTACACTCACACCAATTATTATTAACCTATCCCCAAAGTAAGCACTGTAAGGCTTGTGTTATGGGATACTAGGGTACTTATATACATAGATAAATCGATTTTTTGCGAAAACATGGATAATTAGACAATGGTGTTGTAATTTCTCAATCCTACTGAAAAAACATAGGACTTTAACGAAAAAACTGGCTGCCTTAGTACCTAAGATTGCGAAAAAAATCGCTGGCTATTATGAAATAAGAACACTGATTGGCTGGTCGGATCATCCAAAACAACATCTCTGATTGGTTGACGACTTGACGTTTTAAATGCCAATCCATTCTCTCACGTGTAGTAAACTGTCTTGAACCAATCAGAATAAAGAATATCCAATGATACTAAAGCAACCCGTATTTTTGCAAAAACCCTATCTTTTTTCAGTAAGATTGAGAAATGTCTTCACTATTGTCTAAGTATCCGTGTTTTTGCAATATCCCTAGGATTTTTGCATAAATTATATTTATCAAATTATCCTACGACACATATAAACGTCCATGACTCAGGTACAAATGCTCGTATTCATCATACAAACATTCGCCCCTACCAGGATTCGAACCCGGGACCTCAGAGTAGGCGACACCTTGAAACCGGTGTACGTACCACTCTACCACGGAGCTCGTCAAATTGTTTTATTTTTTTTTTTGTTTTAGAAGTCGGTTTTTTAACATAGTTTTTTCTTTCTTTTTAGTGTCTCTTAATAGGTTGTTTTGTATAAACTACAGATTTTTTCTAGATTAGATTAGGTTTCATGTACGTTATAAACAAAATAATCGTGAAAATTAGCTCGTCCAAGTTTGCAAAGATGCTCATAAAAGAAAAAAGTACTGGGCCAAACTGAACCATATTCATATAGGACCAAATGGCAAATATTTCGCATCAAGGAAAATATAATCAGTGTACATACATAACAAAAAAAAACCAAGAGAATTGAGAACATTCTTCTTTTTGGAAGTTGATTAACAAGATACAATATTCAAGTGGTTTTGCTAATGAAATAGATTTAAATGTTTACATGGAGGTGGACATTACTGATTCACTGATACAATTTGTTAACTAATGGAGTAGGATAAGCTGGAAACATCCAACAATCAATACATCAAATAATCGTTTAATATTGGAATATTTGAGCAATGAGAGATGTGAGTCAAAAGAGTATAATGAAATGAATACCTTAGTAGCCGCATCAGACAGATTCCTCAAAGTCCACAGGCAATTTTGTACAAGGCGGCCACTGGAGTTGCCCAAATGCATGGCCAGCGCTTGCATTCCACCAGCTTCTACAATCGCTGGTTTGTTGCTTGAGCATACAGACAGCACCTGGTAAAAAGATATGTATATTTTCAATGTTTTGCTACAAAAGGTATGCTGGAAAAAAAATTTTCTTTCTCAACTCCTTTCATAACATAATAAAATACGTACCTTCAATACTCTCGAGGTGGTCCACAGTAACTTTTCGTAGTCATAGGAACGCATGATGCGAACAAGTTCAATAGGCCCCTGGGATGCAAGGATGATAAGCTTCGACTCCTGGTTTCCATAAGCCAGAATCTGCAGGCAATCAGTGACAATAGCTAGGAACTTCACATTGTTACGCTGGAGGAGAGCTACCATCTTTTGTAAACCTCCAGCTAGGCGCACCGCCATTTTAGATCCATCTTGGTGGAGCAAAAGGTTGTGTAGGGTCGTGATGGCATAGAATAAAACAGACTCTACTGGAGAGCTGAGTAGCTTCACTAGGGCAGGAATGCCTCCACTCTTGAAGATAGCCAGAAGACCTTGGCGGTGGTGAGACAAGTTGTGCAAAGTTCCAACAGCTCCTTTGGTTGTCTCCAAGTCATTGCTGTAAGAAATGGCGCGTACCAAAGCCGCAACCATTTCAGGAGAATTCATGATGGCGTGACGAGAAGCTTCTTTCTTGGACAACTGGTGAACCATCATGGCAGCCTGGGATACCACTACTTGGTCTTCATCATTCAAAAGTTTGATCAACTCTGGTATAGCCCTAGAAATAAAACGTAAATATAAAATCTATATGCATAGGTGGTATACAGACAAAAAAACACTGTTCTTAAGTTTCAAAACTTTTCTTATAAATAGATTCCTCTTAAATAGATGAATCAAACTCATTCAGTATTTCAGCTTCAGTATATTACCTTAGTGGTTTAAAAAATGAGATTAAGTAATGAACATTGTTATAACCTGCTTTTTATATGGTAAATAAATAAAAAATAAAAAAACTATATCAATATCAGTATCTTCCCCAGTGTTGAAGCAAATAATGTGAGGTTCTACCTAGTAGCCAAGTCAGCATCATCTTGATAATTGATCAAGTTGACAACAGCATGCTTCAGCATCTGAGATGGCTCAGCAAGGCGCTGAACCGCAGTTGGCTGAGCAGGGTCCAGTTGGGTGGAAGGAATCTCGATGCCCTCCTCCAATGTTTCAGGGAACATGGCAGCTCGGACACGCTGTGAACGTGTCTGAGACAGCTGCTGGTTCATATCTGTTACAGATTTTAATGTTAAAACATGAGTTTTTGATTGTACAATGAACTCTGCAGAAAATATTGTGAAATATTTACCATCAACTTGCTCCTGTGTGAACCCCTGAGCGAACCCTTGGTCCAGATCAAACATGAGTTGATCTCCTTCCATTTCGTCATCTTCCTTTCCAGTAAGTGATGGCACCTACAAAAGTTTCACAAGTTACATAAGTATTCCAGTAAGTGATGGCACCTACAAAAGTTTCACAAGTTACATAAGTATATTTCAGGTTTGCTTGAGATACATATAATTTATCAATGTCTCATAACTTGAGATTAAAGGCTTGCGTTCAGGAAAGTAAGTTGAATAAACTAAAGTGACAAATTTATTGCACAAAATACTTCGTAATGCAATCCTAAACATCTAAAACATTACTATGTCTTGAAATATAACATAAAAGTGTGAAACATATTGTCTGTAGCTTGCTTATACAACAATATGACACAACAATCAACATTACTTTTTATTTAAGTATTACCAAGTAAATTTACAATGGCGTTGAAGGTCTATAAAGTTTTTAGTTGTTACCTGAGTAGCGGCCCCAGAGTTGATACCAGAATCAACGAGGTAGGAGTTCTGCTGCCACATGAGGGTCTGCTGCTCCTTGCTGGGAGCCATTGGCACATCAGAGCCTCCATAGTTACTATGTGACACTGAAATTTATGTAAACAATAAACTGACATATGGTTTAATTTTAATAGAAAAATCAACTTTTATCCCAAGTTGTTCTCACTTTTCTATAATTTATCATTGAAAATGAAGAAAAAGAAATTCCTAATTTGACATGAGTTTTGTAAAAAATAAGCCTGCTAATAATAACATTCATGTGTGCATTAATTATTGTTGTTTTTGCAAACAATTATACTTTAATCGCTTCTTATCTTACAAGCTTGCTAACTATAACCAAAATTTTACATTGCCCAAAAGGTTAAAAGTTGTGGTTGTGTAGGGGTTGTAACAATTTTGTTGGAGATTGTAAGTAATTATTATTTACAGACCTTGTTCATATCAAGCATCAATGGCTCTTTTGATTGTAAATAAAGCAGTGTATTGAATATTAAAATATGTTCAAGCATGACTATGTGAGATAAGAAATAAGAATATTGATCCCTATGTAGTAGAATATAGACAATACCTTTCACATGAGTCATAGTCATTGCAATTTAGATGCTATGGAGTTGCTGTATAGATCTAACATGATCTATAATACAGTATTTTATTTAGCACTATGATTACATTGAAGAAAGTCATAATTGGAATAGTACTTACTTGGGCGGCTTTGCGATGATGGTATTTGGTAGCTCATGTTTAGAAAGGATGCACAAGTGCACCCTGTTTCTGTGAATACAAAACAAATACTTTATCTCTCAACACAATGTCAGAAGATATTGATTCGAACTTGGAATACCATGGAATACACGTTATTGAAATAAACACATCTCCCCGTACTTTATGCAATCGATGGAACAAGTATTGAACGAAATAAAACAAACAAAATGTATCCTGTGAACTAAATACCACACCCCGACACACATACTTTGGTTCACATAAATTGTTGAAGATATTACACGTTCTACTTGTACTTTTGCTGAATTCTATAATAAAAAATATTTCACTATCTTACCTTAGATACAAAATCCTGTAATTATTGAACAATACACGTTTTCGATATTTTTGGAAGAAAAGTATTCACTCACACAACGAAATCAACCAGCGTCACAATTTGACATCAAATATGGCGTCCATATCGGACAAACTCGGATATTATCGGCCGACACGAGAAGAAACCTTTTTGCTTTTTTCTACTCGGCGTAAAGCGGACTGGTTATCTCTTTCTCTCTTCAAGCTACAGTAGTGCCAACTTAGTGTAAGGGATACAGACGTTCCGATGTACGCTGCGCTTAGATGAAGGGGAAATTATGGAATAGGAATTTATTACAATGTAATTAGAATAATGTTTTAGATATTATTCTATAAAATAATATCTATAGCAATTAAATAAAATTATAGATTTATATATTTGTTTTTTTTTTCTTTCAACATCTTTGCACGGTGCTCAGGGGATTTTTTATCCCCAGGCGCGGCGGGGTGGGCATTTCCAAAGCCATGGCAATTCCATTCTACCTATAACAGCTTTTAGAGTCATAGACCTATTCTTATCTCCTTGTATGGTGTTTTTGTATGGGGGTAGAACTTATTTTTCGTGAATTCATATCAAATTAAATCTGTTTTTAAGAATGACTTTCATTAATGATCCCCCATGAATATATACTCAACTGACAAAGTTATTGGGGGTGCCACTAGTCAACAATTGGCAACCATCTAGGAAATATTTCACTATTTCCACTTCTTAAGGTGGTACGACTTCCATATAAACAAAAATTGCACATTAATTGGTTCAGCATACATTAATAATTCATAAATACATGTGCAACTAACTCGTTTCAGTTATTTGTTTGCGCGAAATTATTTAAAAAATGTACTTTCATACATGAGGTATATAAATGCGATGAGTCACACACACATATGTAGAATTATTGAAATTATGATATTAGTTTATTCGTGATTTATGTCTGAAATTATTTATTTTTTATTTTTTCGCGCAAACAAATAACTGAAACGAGTTAGTTGCGCATGTATTTATGAATTATTAAGGTATGATAAACCAATAATTGTGCAATGTTTGTTTGTATGGAAGTCGTACCATCTTAATACGAAAATGACTATTTATTATGAAGACGCTAAAGGTTTGACAGCAGAATTACCACCTTGACAGTCGTCATGTTGCCTTACATTGAAGTTGGTAATTAGTTCCTCAAAAACCGTTTTCTACTCTTTTATGTCGTACAGCCTTACAAACAGTATACACATTTTTCAACCTATAAATCAGTCTATCAAAGATATAATGGAATAGGTGTACTTGTTAATATGTAGTTTCTGACTAAGAAGCAAAGTTGACCTATTAAATAATTAGGAAACTTACTTCTGTCTTAGAAAATAGGCTTGTAAGAATATTAGAGCATCAATCGTCTCGTCCGAAAGTCGGTTTCTTATTTTTCGTCGACTAGCGCGATGCAAATTCTCAAATTTGCAGAAAGTCGAGAATTCTCGAGTTCCAGTCATTATTTTCTCGTCTCGAATGAAGCCATATTTCTCGAGTTTTCTCGAGTTCGAGAAAGCTCTAGCAGAAACCGTATCTGCGGCCAAAACCATTTTACTTCTACCGCTTTCTAATGTTTGAGCATGATTTTAGCATAGAATACAAAACTTAAAATATATTCTGCATCAGCCATCAAATTCTACTTCTTCTTCTTCTTGGCTGAATGGCTTGCTCTATGTTCTAAAATGTTATCCTAAATTAACCACTCGATACGTAGTGATTACATACTCTTTGCACTCGATAATCTTCCGAGTTCTGTCACGTCACGTAGTGATTATCTTCTCCATATAATTACTTTACTCTTTGATCTTCATAATTACTTTACTCTTTGATCTTCTCTCTGTCTGCCACATTTTATGCCACATCAACAAAAGGACTACGATTGCAAAACTTTATTAATAAAAATGTCTTCTGGCATTTATAATATACCTAATTTTAGTAGATTTAGTATTTACAGCTATAGTCGTTTCAATTTGTCTGTTAGCGAGTCTGATATATGTGTATTCATCAAAGAATATAAAGAACGTATAAAAAAGCAATTGATACTTGAAGAAGAACATAAGAAAACTCCATTCATATCATTTGCTGAAGTTGCAACACCTGAAACTGAAGAATGGCTGAGAGACAATTATGAAAGGTTCTTCCATTACACACCTAACGTGGAAATAGCTAAAGTGTATTTTTTATCCGAAATGGGCTACATTTGCTGTATGCTATATTCTCCTGATGGCACATTCATTATCGTTGGGCATTCTACAGGATTGATTCAGGTACCTTTAATTGATTAATAATAATGTTAAACTACCTTCTGTCCGTTATTAAATTGGTAGGTACTCTTCAAATCCTATAATTATCCATATTTTGACCCCTCGCCACACACACACACACACACACACACACACACACACACACACACACACACACACACACACACCTCTTAACAAATATGTAATAAAAAAATATGATAAAACATTACAACTTGCTACACCAAGTCACGTGGAGCTACGTACTTGCTACGACGACGCTACGTCGTAGCTTTGACTAAGTACAGTCGCGAAAGTTCTAGGTCCACCACTTTGGCGATGTGCGCTCTATTGGACAATCCTATTGGCTTACAATTGCAACGTCTGATAGCCGTGCAAAGGGTATTGCACGGGAAGTAGACTTCGGGAATTTCCGCGTTTGTACACGAGAGCTAATTGTATCGAGATATGGATTTTAAACAAGTAGGCCAAGCTGTCAAAATGGATGATATAAATGATATTATCACTAAGTTTTCCGAAGATATTCACAGATATTACAATATCAACGGTCATAATATCCACCATCACGATGACTCTGTTTCGTATCCTATGTTTTATAACGGTACGGTTAGTGAGAAAAATAAACATACATGGGTGATGGAAAATTACCAAAGATTTTTGGAGAATACCCCTAATGAAATATTGCGTAACAGATGGTTCAATGCTGAATCAGGGTTCATCACAGCTCTTGTTTATACTAAAAATGGTAACAATATCATCGTTGGTCATTCTTCTGGGTTGATTCAGGTATTACGTTATTATTTAGGTTTATTACAGTTATTCAAAATAACGAAACGTGGAATATGACGGTGAAACTGACCCACATATAACACGTCGCTCAGCGAACTATAGAAAGGTGGGCAGGGGATCTCGTTATGGGAAAAAATCCGGTATGAGGTCATCCGACAGAATACCAAGTGACGGATGTAGTAAGCCGAAATAGCAATGGGCCGGGCACATCAGCCGTAGAACCGACGAACATTGGAGCAGACGAGTTCTTGAATGGAGACCACGTCTCGGCAAACGTAGTGTAGGACCCTGCTACATGGACCGGTGACCTAAGAAAGATTGCTGGTAGTGGCTGAACGAAAAAGGCAGGAGATCGTGTCTTACGTTCAGCAGTAGACGGCAATAGACTGAATGATGATGATGATGATGATGATGATTCAAAATATCGCGGTGGTATTAACTTACTATTATTTATTAGTTAAGTACGATAAGTTTGCCTACCACATTATGCGAGGCACTAACATATCGGAAGATGAAAGAATCACAAGAACTTTTTTTTGTAATGTGTCGTAATAACGATAGCTATATAAATCGGACTCGGTGTTAAGGTGGTACGACTTCTATACAAACAAACATTACACAATTATTGGTTCATCATACCTTAATAATACATAAATACATGCGCAACTAACTCGTTTCAGTTATTTGTTTGCGCGAAATAATAAAAAAATTGTACATTCATACATAAAACACGAATATACTAATATCTTATAATTTCAATAATTCTACGTATGTGTGTGTGACCCATCGCATTTAGATAGCTCATGTATGAAAGTACATTTTTTAATAATTTCGCGCAAACAAATAACTGAAACGATTTAGTTGCACATGTATTTATGAATTATTAATGTATGATGAATCAATTAATGTGCAATGTTTGTTTGTATGGAAGTCGTACCACCTTAACTATAAATTACACTTAATTTCGTGGTGCCTGCCATACTCTCGACAGATTTGTTTTTTCCCAGATGCGCCACGGTTACTCCGGGGTAGTTCTGTGCACGCTGCGAAATATCCAGTTTCCCCCCAAACCGGTGTACGCTCTTGAATACAGCCGCCTAGAGGAGCGAGTTTGTTATGCTGCCTGCATGGACGGCACTGTTTATCGAATAGAAATACCAAATGTGGGTTAAATATTTTGGCTACTAGCGGCCGCCCGCGGTTTCACCCGCGTGATTCCCGTTCCCGTGGATGAATATATGTAAAGGGTATCAAATGTTTTAATCCAGGCTATCTACTATCTCCGCGACAAATTTCATCCAAATCTGTTCAGTAGTTTCCAGGTGTAATAGTAACAAATAAACAAACAACAAAACTGTCAAAAAATATGTCATTCATAATTATAATGGCCTGCGCAGACGACGGACATTGAAGGACTTTTTGTCCGCGACACGACCTTATTACTAAGAACATAAAGTTGAATAAATAACGAGGACCATCGCGTACTTTCCACGGATATACGCGATCTAAGTTGAATCTTATTTGGTTAACAATAAAGACGTGACGCGGACAAAAAGTCCTCCGTTATCCGTCGTCTGCGCTAGCTCTTAGTAGGATTTACTGCAAAGTACAGATATTTTGTAGAAGCAATGTTGAAGAAATATCACAGAACTAAAGATTAAAAGGAGCAAGTTATGTTAAGCATTTAATAGAAAGAAAAAAAAATCTATTCTATTTACATGTTTGTTTGTTATAGCCGAATTCGAAAGGGTTCTTACAGGTCTTATAATTACTGAATGATGGTTTATTCTTTATTTCGTTTTTACAGATAAATATAACGAATTCAGAAGCAACATCAATGTGTATCCGAGCGGATCCAGGATTGGAATCACTAAATATGCAATTCTATGGATCACCTGGGATATCTTCGTTTTCAACGCCCTTCATTACTCGTATGTGAACTTGCAAAGTGTACCTATTATGATTTTCCTGACATTATGAATTTTCCAGGGGCCGCGGTCATTAAAGTTGTATATATGATTTCTTACGGTAACCATATTTTTCTAGAAAGATCGCCTGCTCTTTCTTTGGGTTTGACAGAAGACGGTTCCAAAATGGTCATAGGTTATGCTGATACATCTATCAAGATTCACGATATGGAGACACAAGAGGTAAGAAAATATATATTTATCTTATCTATGATTTGAAAGATAAATATAATGATCCAGAAAACACAAGAATTTACTTAAATCATAAAACAGCACATAGGCGTTTAGTTACTAAAAAACAAGCCATTTTTTAACTTAGAAATTTCCAAGACAAAGTGTTTGATAGATGGACTGCTAAGTTTAGTTTTTATTTTGAGCAAAGGAATATAACAAGCGAAGCAGCGTTAGAGAAACGCAAAAGTTTATATTAAATATTTTTTCTCAACTCCTACCTTTGAACATACACAAAGCTAACAGGTAATTTATTAGTATTACACACGCATATAAAAGAGAGCATGAGAACACTAAGGTGATTTAAGATTTTTCTCTCTGTATTTAGAAAATTTATGCTCATTGGATACTTTATTACATTTCAAGACATGTATTTATGTACCGAAGCGATGCAAATGGTGTATGCAGGTGTTTTATTGTTCTTTACTCTGTTATATTAGAAACGCCTTTGCTAAAAGTGCTTATATAACTTGTAGTCTGCGATTTGATTAAGAGCTTGTTATTTTGCCTTTACAAGGACTAGTGTGGTCGGCATCAAGATTTACCCTTATCATCTCTACGTAAATCAGTTTTAGTTAGCTGACTAATTTCCTGGAATCCTCAATCACTGAGTAACAACAATGCTGAAAAAATTAATGTTTTGGCGTCAGAGTTAAATAAGATGGTGGTAGCTCGCCAGGCGGACTTACAACAAGGCCTACCATCAACCAAACTGAATACAATAAATACTCCCACTGGTATCGAACCCCAGACCTAGGGGTCTGAAACTGGTGGTGTTATCACTAGACCACAGAGGCAGTTAGAGACAAATTCAGAACAACTTAATTTTATGTTTGAAGTAAAATCAACAATACGCTTTGTTTTCCTTGAATATTAGTTATAATTTTCTTTAGTAGGTATACCGGAGGTACACTATATCGTCGTCATCAGCTTGTGGACGTCCATTGCTGGACAATGGCTCTCCTAGCTCACGCCTATTGTAGCGTTCATAGGAGGCTATTAGCCTACTACTACCACACTTGCCAGACGGGTTGGTAGAGGGTTTGTTTCAAGTTTTCCTTCTCTCGCACAGGTGTTCAATGCGTCGAGCCTCTTAGTCGACTCTTACGACATCCCAGGCATGTAAGGGAGTGGTGACACTTGTATTCTTAGGCCGTCACCACATGGCACTACATATATACAATATATTCTTGTCTTCTCAATTTGCATTCTTCCCACAACCCAGTTTGTCAGTTCCATCCCTTATTTTATTACCAAATTAATGCCAGTATTAGGGCGAAATAGGTCGCTCTAAACAAAGAGGTCAAATAATTCCTAAAATTACAATTGTGTGCGTAAATGTAACCACCAATAAAACGTTACTGCCTAATCTCGGTTTACGGCCGTAATAAATTCAAACATTGCTTTTATGAGAACCGCAAAAGTCCTTGATCCTTTAAAAGTCCTACCCATTGGTAAAGACAAAGAGGAAAATTATTGGTCCGTATGGAAATAACGTTCCGATGATTTATGTTTGGATTAGTTTTGCAAATATCTGGGGATCGATGGAGTTATCTTTTATTAGATAAGGAGATACGGTTTTAATAAATAAAATTCTGTTTATTATTGTACTTTTTTGGCCATATATCCGAATGAAGTGACAGGTTATTCTATAGAATTGCGTGGTCTGTGTTACTTTATTCTTTCTTTCAAAATTTTATTGACCTATTACCAGATGCTATATCAAATTGTTATCTTGAAAACGTTCTAATAAATATGAAGATGACATACTCGTACTAAAAACGTGAAATTAATTCAAACTTTGCTTTTATGAGTACCGCAAAAATTCTTGATCCTTTAAAAATCCTGCCCATTAGTAAAGGCAAAGAGGAATTATTGTCGGTCAATCGATCAATCAATCGGTCAGTCGGTTAGCTTTTATTAGATTAGTAGGTAAAATATAGAATTACTATTGTGTTTAGTTTTGTACTTATCTGGCCACCATATATCTGAAGGAAATAACATGTTGAATCTATCAAATTGTAACGTGCGTCTGTGCTACTTACTCTCTAAAATTTTATTGGCCAACACCTGATTATAATGTGCTCCTACCGTCGGGAAAATTACTAGATCATACTATTCTAACTTTTCTCTTGAAAAGTTTCTTATTATTAAGAAGATGACTTCCACTTGGGAACTGTTTTGGTACAATCGGGGAACTTCACGGTTGACTAGAAGATTTTTTGTGGGAAACGTTTTTTCGAAAAGTAATCAGTTTAAACAATTATTCTTTAAATGAAGAATTCTAAAGTCCTGCTTAATGCAGTTTTCGCAATATTTTTTACGTTAATGTTTGTTCCGCTCCTCTTACTTATAATTTTCTTTTTAGGCAATATCCACCTTTAAAGTGCACAAGCTTCGGTTGCAATTCATCCCCAAGAAACTGCAGCGTATGCACTTCGGCCAGGTGTGTGCAGTTCGGTGCCACAACCAAAGACCGAATGTTTTCGCATCTGCAGCGTGGGATAAAACTTTAAGGGTAAAATATAGGTAGTTAAAATATAGACGGATAAGTAGTTAGATAAAACGTTTATTGGCATCAAAAATACATTATTGTGATCTGCTAATAAAGGTTACTTTGTTACCTATTTATAGATGTTATTAATATATTTCACGAACTTGAGGCAGGATTGGAAGTGGAAACCCATAGGGATATATAATTTTATTAAAATATGTTGTTTATTTTGTTGATACCTTCTCAATTTTCACACAGTAATTTCAACATTTATTTTTATGACAAGAAGTCACGAGGTTTTCTTTCTACAAAGGCCCATAATTCGAAGAAAAATACATTTAAAAATTATACTAAGGGCCGGTTTAACCACCGACAAAAATAAGCTCTGGATAGCTTATCTGGCAGATAATTTGACAGTTATTTTGTATGAAATATTGTAGTTGTTGTATGAAATATTGGCACCTTCTGGGTTAGTTCGCTCCATCGTGGATCCTGTCTTAACTCCTTGGCTTGATTGGGATTAAGAGCAATCCATTAATAGTAAAAAAAATAAAAGGAAAATAGGTCATATTATCTACCAGTTAAGTTTTCCAGAACTTATTGGTCAGGGTAAAAGTGGCCCTACGTATTAATTCTTCTTTTCAAATACATAATATGAACATTTCGTCCACAATCAAATGATCTAAACAAAACACATAAATACATCGAAAAACGAAAACATTTGCAAATTATTCTTCAGATAATGAAGTCGCTAAACTGTGGAAAAAGTTATCTTCAAAACGAGCGCTGTAAATTCTGTATTCAGCAGCCAGCCGCGATAAAAATTGATCAGAAATCGTGACATAAAGACGTATGCTAAGATTGTCCTTGATCCGAATGTCGTAAATTTATCTCGTTGTTGCGTACCCTTTCGAGTATCAATATGTAAATGTCTTTCCGTTCATATATTATGTAAGCTGTCTAGAGTACTTGAAGGCCAGTTTTGGATTTATCTTCATTGAACCTTTCGTTACATTTTCCCAATAAAACTTGGAAAATGTATCACTGAATAAATCGTTAACATAATTATGATGTCGAGTTCCGAGAGAACTAATGAAATAAAAATATTTCATAATATTTTTATTTCATTAGTTTATTTTCTTGATGAGATTTTGAATTAATTATACCTACAATATGTTATATAACTGATAGTAAGTTCTTCTTTATCATGTGTGTCGGGAATACAGGTATCTTGAATAAACATGACTGTGTATTTTCATAAAGAGTTTTCATACTTTTGACAATTTTCTGAATTAAAAACAAGCAAGCAAAAGTTTCTTTACCTACCACCAACTCATCAGTACCAGTCACTCAACTTGATACTTGCAAACAACTTGAATAAAACACTGCGAGCAACGACCGTCCAAAGCTCGAGATTAAAATATTTCGCTTAGCGCATTATACTGATGAAATTATTTATTAAACGGTCCTTTGGAAGTTTTTAACAGTCCCAGAGTGCAAGGCGAACCGTGTATTGTGAAACTCTAAATTGTTTGTTTTAGATTTTAACATTCATACGGTCAAAGGACGTGAGCTTTGTCAAGAATTCTTTTGATCCAACTGCGTGTTTCTCTGTACTATATTAATTAGATAAGTTTTGTTGGAATCTCAGTGATTTTATGCTGAAACTTTTCAGCATGTGTTTCGTTTATTATCACAGGATTTTATTACTTAAAGTGCAACTTAGCTTGTTTTTTCAGATTTGGGATACAAGATGTAAAATTGGCTGCGTGATGACATTTGAGGGTGTTGATGTTTGCAGTGATAGTATTGATCTTAATGTAAGTATTATAAAATTACTAGACTTAAGCGCGTGCTACGTAGAGATGGGCGGTGGGTTTTTGTCTTTTCTGCCCAATGGGTTTTAATCGGGCAAAAAGGATTTAAATCGGGCAGAAATGGATTTTTGCCCATTTTGGCGGGCATAAATGAAAATTACAACAAATTACCTATATTTTGTTTGCAAAACTTCATTTGGAAAATATTAAATGACGAGAACCAGGATAAAAACATAAACAAACATAGGTCGGGGTCAACTTCGATTCTCGCTTTTAATACTTTAAACTTTCTTTGCTTAGTTATGAACTGCAAATAGGAAAAAAAGAAAATCCTGAGATTGTTTTATTCAGTGAGTGTCATCAACTTACCTACAGTCTGTAGGCAATGTCAATGTCAGTGTACGGATACTTAAATTGATTACTTAATAGGTCAGTTACATTCGCGGCTTGCCTCGTGGCTCGCGCGGTCGCCTCCAAAGCAGGGATTTTTGGCATGAGTATGCGAGGCGAACCACGCGCGCGCGCATGTTCACACCCTCGCCTCGCTACTCACTGGAATATCTCTTTCTATCGCTTGACAGGAGTTACCAAGCAGAGCAATACAATAATCCTTTCGAACTTTTATTTTTATCCTCCAGGGGGAAATGCCCGCGCATACCTTTCTGTCCGGGGAGACAGGTAGGTTATGTAGGACTCGAACCCACTAAAACCCCCTGGTTGTTCCCTCTACGCGTTGGCGGAGATTGTCGGGGTTGGGGTGACAGTCGCCGGGCCTCCGCCTGCGTGTATCCTTTGGACACTCCCAGCGGAACGTCAGTTCCTCTATTCACTGGAGGTCCTCATTGGACGATATTTATTTTGCGAACAGTTAAAGAATGGAATGCGCTGCCTGCTCATGTGTTCCCTGATTCTTACAACCTTGGTCTCTTCAAGGCGAGATAGTGAATAGCCATTTCCTGGGCAAGCATGCAAGCAACACCTTAGACCACATCCTGTTTGTTAAGCACGATGGTGATTGGTGGTCAAACGCTTGCCCAATTATTATTTTAAAAAATACCTATTCGTCTTTAGATAGGTCTTTAAAAATTACATTGAGGTTCCCTAAACTATTTTTTCTCAAGGTCAACTCTAACTTTTAAGGTGGAACGATTTTCATACAAAAAACAGTCGAGATAATCTTGGTAGATTAACAGAATTAATACTTAAATATATGTGCAACTATTTATTCTCGGGTATTCATTTGCGCTTAATTAATAAACAAACATTGTTTCATTCAGAAATCACCTATAAATGAACACTAAATTATTGCAAATATTACGACTGTGTATGTGACAAATGTCGTGTACGTATACAAAAATCGCGACGTTGCCATTCCATGCTGCTAAGACGCGCAACGCGCGAAGTTGCCGCTCTTACGTTTGTCTCGATTTAATAATTGTTTTAATTTCTCTTTACTAGATTTTTCAGCTGTGTTGCCGTTGCGTCCCAAAAGAGATGAGTTTCGTCAGTAATAATTTACTTTGGGATTATGATATAAAGTTGTGATTTGTAGGATTTATCTTGACTCCGATTTTAAAAAATGCTAAACACGACTATTTTGTTTTTTATGCGTAAATCTTTTTTTCTCCCATCACTGTAAAAAAATAGAAAATAAGATTTTATAAAGGAAAAAAAAAAACGAAAATTGTATCTGCTTCGTGCAAATAAAATTTACTTGTATTATGTAACGTACTTACTTATTTTATTTTTTTTTATTTAGACAAATGTCATGTGGTCCCTTTTCAAATATTAAATTGTCCGCAATCACATCTACGTACTGACAACACCGTTCCGTATTTGTCATTTGTTTGTAGTGTTTTTTCATTGTGACTAGGGAATGGGTCCAGTAAAAATTTCACTGAAATGAAAATTAAATATAAACGAAATTTATGAAATCTTTCAAAACGGGTGGAAATATTTCAGTTTTGAGTGAAATTTATTTTCTGACTAGAAATGATTTATTTTACGTAAATCTTAATGATTTATTTTATTTTTAATTTTACAATTTTAACGTATTAAATGTTCACTTAGCTATTCAAAACATCATAAGAATGATGATAGCATAGAGATAAACATAGACTAAGCCAAATACAAAACATGAATTTGACGTCACATATCACTTGACTATTGTTGTTTCGACTATGAATCAGGACATTTGCGCGAAAAGCTAATAACGCGAAAGACTCTTACACGAAAAGCCGTTTGCTCGAATAAACATTTGCGCGAATAGTGCACAAATGTAATTAAATTTGCCTCAATTATTGGTCAGTTAGCCTTCAAAAACATTTTCACCGTACAGCGCATGAATGAATGTTAGCGCTATCTCAGCACTTTTTTTCTAGATTGTACTTAACATTACATAATACATATTTAAGATACACAAGAGGTTAGCACTTTTTATTTTATATCCTCTCAGGCATCGGAAAACGAAACACAATAGATATTTAATTGTTTCCAACCCCGGTGTTCGCTGCGCTGCTTTACGAATTAAGTATTTGTTGAATAATACAATTTCATTTTGAGGTAAGTACTTAATAGTAATTTTTTTTGGGGCATTTTTGCTTACTTACATGTTTTATGTATTAATATTTTATAATATCAGTATCTTTATAAATTAAAACACGAAATTAGTTTTATGCACATAAGTGCCAAGACTCAATCCTCAGAAACACGTGAAGTATCAAATTGATATTAATAAAGATTAAAGTATATGGTTCCCCCGAACTGTAAAAATCAAGCTTCTAAGTTTTTACATCACCATAATAAATTATCGCAGTAAATTAAAGCTTTAAAGGTAGAATTCAACAAGATTTACAAGATGTAAAATTTCACCACATAAGTAAACAAAAAGAGTAAGTATAAAAATGGCCTCTCGAGCTTGATTCCAAAACTATTATAATATAAAATGGAGATTGTAACTAACAAACAAGTAGACAAAATATGATCATTTGCGCAAATTTATATACGCGCCAATATACCGAAAGGAGCTAAATGTATTGATTTTAAATAAAACTAATATAATAGTATTGTAGTATTGTACTAGCGGATCCTCGCGGTTTTACACGCGTGGTACCTGTTCCCGTGGGAATATCGGGATAAATGTTGTTAATCAGTTAATCAGGGATAGTGTAGCATCCTAAAAGAATTTTTGAAATGTCCAGTAGTTTTTGAGTTTATTCATTACATACATACATACACATCTTTCCTCTTTATCACTACATAGTATAAAGCAAAGTCGCTTCCCGCTGTCTGTCCCTATGTATGCTTAGATCTTTAAAACTACGCAACGGATTTTAATGCGGTTTTTTTAATATATAGAGTGATTCAAGAGGAAGGTAAAATAACCTTCAATATATAGTAGAGAAATACTGTAATTTTTAAGGTTTCTAATGTGATGTCGTAAATGATTACATTTTTTCCGCTTACATTGCAAACGCAGGCTGAACCCTACGAGATTTATCAATATAAGGTAATAAGTATTTGTACACCTTGAAAATGTCTACAGAAAACTCCGCGGTGGTTTATGTTTATCTCTTATGGATAACCCACAATAGCATAAGTCGTGTAGTCCACGCGGGCGAAGCCGCGGGCGGGAAGCTAGTAATATTATATAGTATAGAAGTATAGAAAACGGTAACATGATGATCCAACAACCACCACCACTTTTTTGAAGTGAAAACTTCTTTAGCGGCGTTGAGCACTTTTTCTGTAATGGGTATAAAATCTTAAACTCGCGTCAGGACACGTGACCTGATCGAAAAAGCGTAGGACGGATGGAAAGTAGACAGCTATCCCCTCTCTACGGCGCGGCGAAAATGTATGCCTGGGCCTACTGTTTCGTTTAGGCTTTTAATAAATTTAATAAATTTGTTTATTATTATTATTATTATTATTATTATTATTATTATTATTATTATTATTATTATTATTATTCTTTATTATTATTATTATTATTTATTATTATTATTATTATTTATTAATAATAATATGCAAAATTATTCCCTAACCATTCCAAAATATCAAACATGCTCAACGTTAATAATCAAGTTTTCACTTCTGCCGGCACTCCCGGAGTGCAACCCGTCTTTTTTTTTTTTTTATTGAGGAAACACTGCAATATTAATCAAAATCTGTTCAGCAGTGGTTTAAAAAAAAGATATTATAATGGGCAAACACACTAAGAAATCTTAAAATTTTGAGTATCAATTACATTCTTGTCACTTGTGCAATTTAAAAAAGTTGCAATTGCATTTGTTGCAATTTATACATCAAAATTAATATTGTGATGTTATTTAAATAAACAATAATATAAAATAAATAATAAAAAAAAATCTACCATCAGAAGTCTCGAACCCTAACTCTTTGATATCTAAGCCGAGTACGTAGACCGCTGGGCTACTTTATCATTTTCAGCTGGGTCGAAATATTCTACTACAAGAAACTCAGAAATAAGGTATGCATGTGTGAGTGATTAGTAAAATTGGGAGACAGAAACACTCTCTCGAGATATTTGGATGATTTATGTACTACAAAAAGATAAATGTTGGTTTCGAAAATTCAATATTTATTTATAGAATGCGCTTATAGTATTTTGAGTTAAAAAGATACAAAGAACAATTAACAAATAAATAAAAACTACTAAATAGCGAAAGTAGCGCCATCTAACGACCGTTCAGCTTTTTGTAACTTAATCGTTCCACCTTAACGAAAATCGGTTCGAACGAAATATAGTTTTAAAAATATAGCACATTTTCCAAATGGAACTGAAATTAAAGAAAAAATTGCATAGGTCTTTAAAAATTACATTGAGGTTCCTAAAACATTTTTTTCTCAAAGCCAACCATTCGAAAGATGTACACTTCAAAGGTAAAAAGTGTGCCCACCCCCCACTTTAACTTTTAAAATAAGAAAGTGAAAAACAAAAAATGCTGTAGATCTTAATAAAAACTTTCAACGAAATTTAGTTAGCAATTTTAAACATATAGCACATTTTTCGCGAATATAACTTTGTAATTTTTTACAAACACTATGAAAACCAAAGTAATTTTTGCAGACGAAAAATGTTAGTGATATTTTGACTTGCGCGTGACCCGACCCGCACTTGGCCGCTTTTTTATCGTTTGATAATCCCTACATTATTTTCAATGTACAAACATTTAAGTTAAGTTCGTATTTCACCTTGCTGTAGCTTCTTTTGTCACCGATTAAACACTGAGTATAGGAAACAAATTAATTTAATTTCTGCCCGGCATTTATTAAAAACGCCCGGCATTTATTGGGCAGAAATGGGTTTTAATCCAGCGGTGGATTTTAATCCGGGCGTTTACCCATCCCTAGTGCTACGCACGTGTGCAATCCGTCAGATTTTTCAAGTTTTTCTGACCTTTGACCTTTAAAAGGTCAATTAAATATATATATATATATTTTTTTTTTTTTTTTCCGGCCGTCTGCATTTTTTTGTGATTTTTGAAGCTATTAGTGAAGGCTGTAGGTGTTATACTCATGGCGCTGGAGGGAACATTAGAATGGATAACACGGGCCTTATATATTCTTAGAGATTCATTACTTTATGATTTAAATTCTAGAAACACTATTCTGTGTTATAAGATACCTGAGAAAATAACTAGTCCCCAAATTACTCAGACGATTCTCGTAACCGTAACCACTGTACCTCTAGAAACTGTGAAATCGGAGTGTGTTTTGCTAGTAAAAAAAATACTGTACAATATACATCGACAAACTACGATATAAGTAGCGTTATAATAAATTTTGAATTAAAAAGTATCTTTTGCTTCGAATAATAGTTATTTTACAATACTTCATGGATTCTAAATCAAATTAACAAATGTTAATATTATGCGCATAATTAATTGCGTCCTTATCGCAATTTGAATAATTTGCTTTTAGATCAAAATTTATATTTCAAGATAATAATTGGCTATGAGGTTTTTCTCGTATAAATATAATTAAACGAAAGCTTGATCTTTGATCTTATTACGCCAGGACTCTATAAAAGCAACGGAATATTAAATAATTTTAAATATTATATTTATTAATACAAAAAAAAAGTATAATGTCCTTTAACTAGCTCCTATTCGTTCAAGTTTTACTTAATTTAAGGCTAGACAACCGCCTCCGTGGTTTAGTAGTATCAGACCCAGAGGTCCAGGGTTCGATTCCCAGTGGGGGTACATATTGTATTTATTCGGTTTGGTTGGTGGTAGGACTTGATTACCTACCACCATCTTATCTAAGTCTGACGCATAACAACGATGCTGCAACAATGTTTTCAGCATTGTTGTGTTCCGGCAGTTAGAGATAAGATAGCCAGTTCCTCAGTGTTTCAGGATTCCGGGAGAGGCTCGCTTCTATCTTTAGCCTTATCAATACTAACAGGTATGATGAAGGCTATAGGTCTCCCCGTTGTTCATAAAAAAAAGATGGTCGTGTGTTAAAATATGTGTAGGGATGATGGTGGAAGTATGGAAAAAATGGTTGATGTTAAGCCACTTGCAGGAAGGTTGAATAGCGAGCTCTTTCTCCGGAAAGGGTGAAGGTAGTCCGGGGACCGCGGTACGACTGATGCTCGTCGGACTTGGTATAAATGTGAAGAGGCTGGCGAAACTTTGTAAGCGCAATGTAGGTTTCCATACATCTTGCTCAATCCCATACTGAGTTGTTGTCAGCGCTATCTTTTGTCACAGTAGATAGGTTCTTTCTTGCACCTTTCGTATGTTGTTGTGTGTGCGGCGTCAGATAGGTGCCGTGCCTACACAAAGTGTTAAAATTAATTAATTTAGTTATGATCTAAACTTGTAAAACTAGGTGTAAACTAGGTTATCTAAATATCCTAGAGATACTATATAAAGTAAAATTTTCGGGGTTGGGTAAAACTGCCTTGAAGCAAATACTAACTATTGGCCGAAATTAATAACCTATTTCTAGGATAGGGCTAGGGCTAGGGCTATCTGAGATAATTGCCTTGGATACTAGTTTTGTTACCTAACAACCGTCGTTGTTTTGGTTGTATTAACAAAAATATCCTAGGCAACTATCACAGATAGCCCCTTTTGAGGTAGAGAACAGATAGCCCTTTCTTATCCAGAGGTAGGTTATTAATTTCGGGCGTAGATCGACACTGAAATTAAGTATTAGAATTAGAATAGGTTAGGTTAGGGCGTAGATCGACACTGAAATTAAGTATTAGAATTAGAATAGGTTAGGTTAGGGCGTAGATCGACACTGAAATTAAGTATTAGAATTAGAATAGGTTAGAATTGGACTTCTTTGTAATAAACGATTAATAGCTTCCATTGGCCTATAGGCTCACGTCTCAGGCAGGAATAAAGGGAGCATTTAAAATATATATTGTTCTCATTTGTAGCTGTCAGTTGGGGGTTCTGTTCAAATAAACCTTTTTGGAGTTTGTTGACGGAAACAAACTCAGGATTAAATTCCTCTCCCCGTAAAATTTTTTTTTGTCTGTGGAATACGAAATTAAAATTTGCTTACTACCTTATTGATAACTTAAATAAGTCGTCAAGTAGTTAGTTTAAATTTTGATAGAAAATAAAACTGACTTCAAAATAAAATAAAAGTGAAAACTAAGCCTTTAGGAGTCGGTGCCAGGCAAGGCAAGAAGTATAGAAATGCAATGTAGAATTTAAATTAATGCACCATCGATGCCTTATTATAATATAGATATACATATGGCTCCCCATGCATGGAACTGATACTGAATATTTTTTTTCATAAAAACATACGTTTAGGATATTTATAGACAGGTCTTAAAAAATTACAATTAATTATAAAAATATTTTTTTTTCTCAAAGTCATCCGTTTGAAAGATGTACACTTCCAAAGTGGTAAAATGTATTTAGTCAATAATATTCGCCGTTAGTGTTTTTCGTGTATTGTATAGTTTGTTTGTGTTGTACTAGTTTGTATGGAAGTTTTATGCAGTAGGTATTTATAGCGTAGGTAAATAAATTCTCCTATGTTGATAAATTGATGTTAAGCACATAGCGGCTAATTAGACCTTCACGATAAGGTATGATACATAAGAGTTAAGTAAATAGCTGATAAGATGTTAAGAAATAAAGTATATTTTTTCGTGTGTTTTCTCATTTCCCAAAACGATTTATAGGTAGATTAGAAATAGTATTGAACTTAGTATTGTAAATGTAACTTAACTTGATAGCAATAATTTTTTAGAATATTTTAATATGTAACATGTAATATTGTGACTGATAAGGAAATGTTAGTGATATGAAACGTCGTATGTGCATAGATAAAATGCTTGGACGAATTAACCACTGGACACGAATCCCGAGAAGAATGTATGAAATCACGATCAACCAATTCTTGCGGGGGTGAGGGGCGATTACTAATGTCAAATAATGACAGTAGCGCTTGAAGTAATCGATAATTTTTTTATCGATAAGTAAGGAGTGAATGAATGAACCTAATGAGTTTAATAAATCATGTGTGATTTATAGAAATTAGTAAGTTAATTATTTATTTCGAGGGAAAATAAAAAGCAGGATAAGTAAGGAGTGAATGAATGAACCTATTGAGTTTAATAAATCATGTGTGTTTTAAAGAAATTAGTAAGCTAATTGTATATTTCGTTGAAAAATAAAAAGCTCCTAATAATATGAAAACCTCATTAAAAATCCCTCATATTCATAAAAACTATAAAATATGGTTTCCAAAGCGTTTGTGTTTGGTTTTTTTGTGAAAAATGGGTAGATACATGCAAGTACTGATAAGGCTTAAGATGGAAGCGCACCTCTCCCGGAATCCTCAATCACTAAGGAACTGGCTATCTTACCTCTAACTGCCGGAACGGACTTAGATAAGATGGTAGTCGCTAGCCAGGCGGACTTACAAATTACTTACTAACACTCTTTGAGTGAGTAAAAAACATTAATATTTGGTTTATATAATAATAACTTCTTCTTTAATCACTCGAGCTTTTTTTATATAAAACAAAATATGGGTAATTAGTTAATTACAGAACCTTTGTATAGGACATACACATAAGTGTTTAATTTTATAATCGATTGCAATCCCTTTCAAAGGTCAAATAGTTGTGGCGCGATGCTCGTAAATGTACCTTTTAAATGAAAAATTTAAAGGGATTGTGATAGATTTAAAATTAGACAATTAGCCCCCTGTGTGCTTCTCTTTTCTTTTTTTTTATGAAGTACGGAAGACTTTCAGCCTTCATCATACCTGATGTTAAGTATTGATAAGGCTGAAGATGGAAGCGAGCCTATCCCGGAATCCCCAATCACTGAGGAACTAGTTATCTTATCTTTAACTGCCGGAACACAACATAGCTGTGACATCTCGTATTCGACATTTTTTTGGAGTCAAAAATCTAAGTATACTAAAACTTACTGAAAATAATCATCGACATTATAGGATTGTCAAAGATCGTTGAGACTAAAACATTTTAATTTCAATTCTAGTATCCATTTACATTAAAAAAAATATGCATATTTGTAAGAAAAAATTTAAACTTGTTTTCACTTTATTAAAGATCTCAAAATTTACGCCACTGTACAAAATTAGCACAACCTAAACCCAAATTAGAAAAAGTAGACTACCGTTTGGATAGCGTATGGTCCAGCATACGCCATGACAGTTTTAAACAACAAACTCCCAGAAGTTATCAACAAAACATATAAATTACCTTATTTAAGAAAAAGCCAAGGCAGTATCTTTCTAGCAACTACTAGCTGAAATACTAATTGTAAGAATATTTCAACCAATAGTTTATTGTAGTTTTAAGATTGTTTTACTTGAATATAATAAAATGATCTTAAAATTAAAATAATTAAAGATTAAAAAATATTATAATAAAGCTTATGTACATACTAAATATAATTAATTTTATTCTTGCTGTGACCTAACAAGGTCTATGTTAGAAACAAAATGAGCTACCGAGACTTGCGGACCACTGTCGAAATTCTCCGATACTTTTATATTTTTAATACGCTGTAAGAATATCCTTCCTTGCATTCGAAAGAGAAAAAAACAAATGTAGAACGATCAATTATGACGCAACAGCTAATAATTTATGATTTTTGAATTTTTGCGTTGTCAATGCTATTTTTATACTTATGATAATTTTTAAATGTTAATGTACAACACACCATAATAATGTACAACATAAGTCTAATACTAAAAAACAATACCGTAACTGACTGACAGGTAATGCACAGCCCAAACGGCTAAACCAATTAAACTGAAATTTTGCATACAGGTTCTTTTAACGCTGTTGGCGAGCACTAAGAAAGGTTTTTTGTTATTACCTCTCGAACGGGAACCATGCGGGTGAAATAAGCAACACTTTTTTTTTAAGTTTGAAGCTATATTTCAAATATAACGAGCTAAAAGTTCGTAGGGTTGCGTCGTTTAATTACAGAGTTCCTATAGCCATCTTCTGGCTCCATCATCAGACCTTAGATGTTATCTAAGACCTAAGTACTCGTCCATGTTATCTCCCTGCGTACTGATTCCAATCAATTTCTTCTTATTACTTCTTAATTTTGCATTTTACAATGCTATTTTTATGTGATAAATATTAAACAAGGAAATATACCAGAAAAAAACAACTAGTCTCATGTCTCATCCCGTCAGGGCGACATGAGACTAGTTGCTTTTTTCTGGTATATTTTCTTGTTCAATTTCTTCTTGTTAGGGGTTCAACTGGAAATCTTAAATTAATTTGAATAGTTCCTACATTAAAATTGGATTCGTTCGTTCATTTACATACATCGATATGTTTATCGATATGTTCAAGCCCTATACGACATAAAAATGACAATTGATTGAATGAGTGATACATATAACCCAACCAAATTACTTATGCAATATCTTTGAACAATTTACATGTACAATGATTACTTTTTGAAATGATGTATTACATTTTGTTTACAAACCAAATTTTATTTATTTTACGAAAAATTGCTACTCTAATAGATTAAAAATTGTACTTACGCGTGAAAAGAAACATTTTGTTATTGTCCGGTATGATTTTTACAAATTAACACAGCGCATTTACCCATTTTTGAGATAATGTCACACTTCGAGATCTCGCGTCATACTGACAACGCCATATTGCTTACTGTGTCTAAAAGGCTCAGTAAGTGACAGAGGGGTAAAGGCGAACGCGGTCCTCGTTACGCGTCCAGTGGTTAATTCGTCCAAGATAAAATGAGATAAATAAAGTTGAAAACTAGTGAGCTTGCACGCGTTCTCTATATGGTATTGCATTTAAGTGGCTTAGTGAGAGTTGGGTTTCTATGGCTACGGATCATCACTTGTCCCACTCTCGCCTCAAGACTCTGAAAGAGACAGCAAGCAAACTCTCCTAGTTCCTGGTACAACAAGCTCTTCTGCGTTTTACTTCGCAACCCAGCACCCAGTTCACGATACCGTACGTCTCGCCCTCCGCAACGATACAGTCCACTGCCAAATCCGAGCGGGGCGTGCGGCACATATTTAGTAGTTTCAGAGCTATGGCACATTTTCCAAAACGTAAGTATAACTTCGAATTAATACAAACACTAAGAAAACGAAGTTTTTTCACGATTTCCTGAAAACTACTGAACTGATTTCTAAATTTAAAAAATGGGTGAAACTTGGGAAAAACCCGATGTGACGTTTGACGTTCCAGTCATTTCAATCGCAGGCGTTCTTGTGTAATCGGTGAACATTCATAAAAATATATACGCGACGAATAGACAACTACCTTTTTTGAAGTCGGTTAATGAAAGATCAGAAAGCTTCACTTTGACATTTTTTTAGAAGGGGGAAAAAAGTCCCATTATTACATCAGATTTGTAGTTTTATCCAAACTTACAGACATAATGAATAAACATTTAGTTTACAAATCTAGACTTTATTATCTATTTGTAACACGTAACACTGCAAAGAAGTAGGACAGTCAGTGTAAAACTTGATCGTTCAAACAACTCGTAACAACGAATACAAGGAAATTGAATTACAAAATGCACCGTTTACCCGCGAGCAAGACATGCCTATGAACGTTTACAAGGAAAACGACGAATAGTGGGGAACAAAAATACACTCGAGGCACTTGAGGCGTTACATCTCGCAAATACATTATTTGTTTCGTAATGTCACTCGTTTGTCACGATTCTTGTGTGAACATCACCTAAAATGTTATTAGGGGCTCAGGATAAACGTGGCTTGCAAAGATAAATGAATTTACTTTTGTTTTTTTTATGTAATAAAGATCGAATGGCTGGTATGATAGCGCAGTTGTGCTTGTGCTGATTATTTAATTGAGCTAGGTGTTGTCTGTTTCCTGTTTGTTCTGGGTACTCTGTGGCAACTCTATGAATGGCAGCTCCTCGCTCCGGTCTGTGCCAGACCACTACCAGTAGTGAGATTGCTTGTGTTCGACTTTGTGAAAATAATACTAATGTGTAAAGCTAAAAGTCTAATAAATAATAAATACAAGTTATTTCAATAGCTTATTTGAAGTGAAAACTTCTTTAGCGGCGTTGTGCACATCAGAGTTTTAAATTTTTGGGATGGGAAAAAATGTTAAAGTCGCGACAGGACACGTGACCTGATCCAAAATTCGTAAGACGGAGGGAGAGTAGACCGCCGACACGGCGTAGGAGAGGAAGTAATATCCCCCTCTCTTTCTACCGCGCGGCGAAAATGTATGCCTGTCCCTGCTGTTGCGTTTAAGCGGTTTTCACTTTTGCCGACACTCCCGTTGTTTTTTTTTAACCATAATAAGACTGTTCACCTCTTCGAAGCGAGCCTAAACATCTTTAAGGGTCCATATTCGGTTGCATAAAACAGAAATGCATATTTTAGAGCTGCATAACGTTTTTTGGCATACTTATCATTTCACATAACGTTCATACAGAATAAATCATAACGCATACTTTTTTCCCCATAACCTCTTTTGTAATAATGGTATTTCAGTATATATTTTTTTCGCATAAATGTTTTCACCATAACGATTACTAATCATAACATTTATTGGCATATCAATCTTTATCACAAAATATATATCAAATACTTTAATGTTAAAAGTATACAATACAAACATGCAATGCATGCAAGCAAGCAAGCCTGCAAAGCAAGCATGGAATCAAGCATGCAAGCAAACATACAAGCAAGCATGCAAGCAAGCATGCACGCAAAGTAAGCATGCAAAGTAAGCATGCAAGCAAACAATCATGCAAGCATGCATATGGAAAATACACGTCTCCGGCGCTGCGGGAAGTGCAGCCCCTTCGCCCTTGCGTATCAAAACACAGACACCGCGTGAGGCGGAGCGGCTGAGTCTGGTCGCCGAAGGCGACCAGCAAGCCGAAGCTGCGTAGCCGATCTACGGCGGGTGGGGGCTGCTCTCCCTCCGCGCCTCCGGGCTCTAAATTGCACTCTAGTATTGGGCATACAAGTACCACGGCAAAGTGACCACGGCAGGTCGGGATCGGGACCTAATTCTCTAACTTAAATATAAACTTTAACTCATAATTGTGGATGGTTACAGACAATATAGTTATGGATAAGTCTATTATGTATTTCGTATTTTATGATAAATTGCCTTTAGACGTATAACAATTATGCCCTTTGATTTTATGGTCATTAAAATTATGTTAAAGGAAATTAGAGTAAGTAAGAATTATGCTGATGAAACCATTCTGCGTTCATAAAACTATGCTTATCATAATTTGTGCGAAAAAACTACATGCCAAAACTGTTATGCTAAACGACATTATAACTAATAACATTATGCAACCGAAAGGGCACGCTTTCTAAACAACGTTATATTTTTTTACAAACTAGGTACATATTTGTATAATTCTACATTGAGACATTTTTTTTGGAAAGTAAACCCCCGAATTCGCAAAAATTAATGAGCTGTATCATACATTTTATCATATTATTAGTTATATGTGAATAAAAAATTAAAACTTTCTTTGGCTGGGCAATATGAAAAACTCTTTAAGATATGAAATATACTGCCAATAGAACAAAAAGTGAAACTGAATATTTTAACAGAACAGTACCATAATTTAGAATTTAAGCAGAAAAGATCATACACTCACTCAACCCGTCAATCGAAAAAACCTAAATTTCTTGTGCCTAAAACAAATAATTACTATGGAACACGTCTCAGGCGCTGGCTGACACCTGTGTATTGCAACGAGCTCCCGCCGGAGCTGCACGACAGGGCGCAAAGCAGAAATCACCTTAAGACTATTTTAAGAAGACACTACTTGTCGTTATGTCCGTAGGCGATTTTTGTTTTTGTCTTTAAAATATTTCAAGTTTATGAAAGTTTTTAAATATAATTAGGTACATATTATTATTATTATTAATTAGTCTCTTCTAGATTTTTTTTTCTTCTAAATTTTAGTAAATACTTAAGTACGTACTACATAGTTACATTTATTAATTTGTATCTAAATTAAGTAAAAATAAGTTTCTTATAATTAAAACATGTTTTTGTTTATAGTTTAACAGAACTACAATGCATACTTATACAATAATGTACTACTTTCCACGAGAGCTACTGCCGACAAACTGTTGTACAGTTTGGCAGACGTTGGATAATTTGTAAGCACTGTATTCTTGAGAGATCAATAAATTAAAAAAAAGAGTTCAATAAAGTTTCGTATGAAACAGTTTTGGTCACGTTGTCAGGGTTTAGGTAATTGTTTTGAATTTTTTTATCGAAGATGGAAAACGTAACTATATGTGTGACATCCTCCTTGGGTCTGTTAATCGTAAACTTCACCCAAGTGTCATCCCGTGACCACGGCAGCTGTAAAGGTGCCGAAACGTCGGGAAAATAAAAAAACGCCAAAAAAAAAACCCAAAAATACGGACAATTACAACTTAGTTCGTAAAAATATAGCGCGTTTGATATCCGTAAAAGTTGTTTTATTTCAATGAAAAGCGCGCCAAAATATGAGATGTACGTATGTTAACCCAAGTGCTTGACCTACCTTGTATATCTTGGAATTTGAGCAATTTATGTGATGTTGTCTAATACTCTTATTTATTTGTTTTTCTTGTTTCGTACTGTCAGAGTGCTTGTGTGAGCGCTACGTATAATTTTATTAGGTACATTCTGGCTAAATTCTGGCAAGAACGTGGTTAGTAGAGATAAACGAATTCACTTTTGTTTTTGTTTAGGGAGAGAAATGTGACAGAACTATGTGTCTAGGTCGTTTTCTAACTAATTAACCTATCAGTTGCAATTTAAAAATATATTTACTCCAACTTTCAATAAATCATACATTATAAAAAATTACGCTAAACAGCAGTGGAAAGAAATACTTAGTTTCCGACAGGATTATATGGATTAAATAGTCTAAATAAACTCGCATTCCCTTTTGAAAGAGTTGAATTAATAATCTCATTGATAACAGCTTATCGTAAACAAATTCCGCTTTAAACAATGCACATTTTCAAAGACAATCTCTAACCCTAGTTCACATTGTACTGTGCCACATATTTCGTCTGCACGCTCAAAAACTTTAGAATGTTAGGCAAACGTTGTTGCAGACAAGAGCTCAGCTATTTTTGTTATGCTTCAATCTGGAACTGACTCCAGTATAGCGCGCTTTCATTTTAGCGAAGTACGGTTAACAACAGCTCCGGCTTTACTAAACTGTTTCTCCAATTTACTATTTCACCAATCCATTTTGAACTTTCTGATAATGACGTAAGCTGGTGAGTTCGGAATGTCTGAAGGAATTTGACATTTTGTATAAGCCGTTGCTGCTGCTGACTATACACCGTTTGAACCGCGAACGGTTAAAATGCTTTGTTATAAAGTTTACCGTTAACATCAGATACGTGGACCAAACTAAATACAAGGCACTTTTAATTAAAAAGTCAACCTTTGTCGCTGGGACTTGTTAGTTTCTGCAGCTTAGACTTTCACTCGTTATGAAGTTTGATGTTTCATAGTTTGCTGTTTGCCTTTGAAGTGTATTACTTTCCCGGCTTTCGTTATTTTTAGCTGGAACGTTTTGTAGTTTGTCGCGTGCTCGGTAGATTAAATGGAATGTGAGGGTGGCTCCGTATGATTAAAGGAAAGAAAACATTTTATGACAGTTGCCGTAAGTTTCATACGTTTTAGCACTTTATGAGTTTTTGTTCACATCACCTGGCCAAAAGTCCTTACCTAACTCTGGAACCAAAAATAGTAAACTTTCTTCCGAAAAAACATGCAAGATGCAGAGCCTGCTCGCCCGCAAATAATGCAAATTTAAACAGTGACACACCTACAATACTTACCAACCATCAGGCCAGTCCTTGCTCCTACGGAGCACGGTGTGACAGCTCCTGAAGTGTTGAGTGGTCGTTTAATGTTCAATGTCTCTTTTGCATTTACATTTATTTGAGACTACCTTCCTACCCTACGCATCTATTTCTTCACATCAAGTCTATACTAACTTTTGGTGCAACATCGCTTTTTCACTTTATAACTTTTTAATTTTACATTATACAATGCTAATTTTATGTGATAATTGTAAAACAAGAAAATATACTAGACTGAAAAAGCAGGCTTTACCCCTGCTGGTGAATCCAGCAGTAATAACGCTTTTAACCGTGGACCCACTGCTTGGTATATAAAAATCTCGAAACATTTAAAAAGTAACTCCTGGTTAACTATGTATTCCTGGTACTTTTATTATATATTATTTTAATTATTGGAATGGTCGAGTAGGACAATTCTTGAGCAGTGGGTCTACGGGGATGAAAATTATCTGTTGAGTTACCCGTGGGGAACCAGGGGAACAAACCGGTGGGACCACGGGTAAATACTGGAAAAAAGCAACTTGTCTCATGTCGCTTTTTCTTTAAAGAATATTGACAATAAAAGACCAATTTTACGTACGCTTAAATGGACTTGGACTATGGAGTGTATATGGATTGATGATAAGCCTCTGATAGGAAAGTTAAAGGGTTAGCTCTTCCTCCGAACTGGGTGTTGAACTGTTGATAGACTAGGGACCGCGTTCCAACCGATGATGGTGTAAGTCGTGTATGTTAGGTGCGCGGCGTGGGGTAGGTGCCGCGTCACGTTCCTAATAAAAATAGACACTTTTCTTCAGAGGGACCATTGCATCTCTGGCAGCTGGCAGCCAACCGAGGCGCTCTGCATCTGGGACATGGTTGCCCGCAAGAGGCAGAGCGTTATCAGGGTCCAGAACAGGAGGCCTGACGTCGATGGAGAGTACATTTACGCTTGCCGATACTGGAAGTCTTCTCAGGTATTTTTTATATTACACTACATTGACGCACGCGGATGATAAATTTTAAATAGAAAAATATTGGAAAAAGTCAACTCGACCACAAGTGAATTCTCAGATGGGACTCGAACCCACGACCTTTGGAAATCCGGTTCAATGCTCTTGATTTCTGCCCATCTGAGAATTCACTTGTGGCCGAGTTGACTGTTTCCAATATTTTTCAATTTAAAATTTATTATCCACGTGCGTCAATGCGTTAAGGTTGTAAAGTGTCATTATGTACATATTAGTGTCAACATGTCATTGCTCATGACTATACATCTATACTAATATTATAAAGAGGAAAGATTTGATTGTGTGTTTGTTTGTTTACATTGAATAGGCTCCGAAACTACTGAATGGATGTGGATGAGATTTAGTACACAGATGGTAGATAGCCTGGTTATAAACATAGGATACTTTTTATCCCGATATTCCCACAGGAACGGTAACCACGCGGGTGAAACCGCGAGCGGCCGCTAGTGTAATATGTGTTCAATGCTCTTGATTTCCAAAGGTCGTGGGCTCGAGTCCCATCTGAGAATTCACTTGTGGCAGGGTTGACTTTTTTCCAATATATTTCTATATAAACTTTATCATAAGTTTAAAACTAGCATTGAAAAATGCAAAAATTCAAAAATCATAAAAAAGCTTCCTCTGTCCAACAAATGTCATCTGATTTTTTTTTATGACCGACGCACATAAGGACAAAAACGTGATTTACGACGACAAAATTAGAAAACTATTATTTTATAGATTTTATTGCTACGAAATGAGTTATAATGATGATGCTGCCTTGCTGATGTTATATATGATTTTCACGGTTGCTCCTGCTCCCCCCAAATTGTGATTTAAACATGAAATTAAATAAAAGTAAATATTGTTTTCAATTAATTATATATTACTATAAATTGCACAAAACACTTTTTTAGACATTTACTATCGTTAATGCTAATCTTATTTATTGTTAGTTATTCTTCTTATTATTTATAGTTCTCTTCTTTTTATTTTCATTTCTATTGCAATAGGTGCAGAACGATTACCTGCAAAGATACCAGTTTTTCTAAAAAAGGGGAGAATATGGGGAGGTGCTGTTTACATGATAACAATCATAATTAGAGGTTCTTTAAAAAAAAAGCGCTGTGTAACTCGTCGGTACTTTTTTTTAAACTCTAGTTTAAGTCAGCATATTACTTTTACTTTTACAAAAAAGTGGGTAAATAAAAATGGGTATTTAAACATAAAAACTACAACTGTTGAATTACCAATTATTGCAAGTGTAGGTACATAACCTAGGCTCCAGAATCCATGTTACAAGTTTGATACCTGAAGTTTGTGAAAACCAGACAAACGCAGTTACTCCGTTAACGAATTAATAGCGACTGAGCAGCTATGCGACGCTTTTAAAAATCGTCAACTTCGTGCACTCACACAATCTTTTGCGCTGTGGACACAAAACAAAATATGAATATATTGAAAAGACTGGGTATTAGAGTATGTGTTTAAGTCGTTATTTGTCAACAATTAGGTAAAATATATTTCTAATGTTGTCGTCGTAATTAACGTTTTTGTCCTTATGTGCGACGGTGAGACTCTTAGCTTTCATATTACCTAATTTTAAGTATTGATAAGGCTGAAGCCATCTTCAGCCTTATCAATACTTAAAATTAGCGTGCCTCTTCCGGAATCCTCAGTCACTGAGGAACTGGCTATCTTATCTCAAACTGCCGGAACACAATGATGCTGAAAACATTGTTGTTATGGCGTCAGGCTTAGATAAAATGGTGGTAGCTAGCCAGGCTGACTTACAACAAGTCCTACCACCAACAAAACCGAATACAATTTGTACCCCGCTGGGAATCAAACCCGGGACCCTGGGTCTGATACCGGTGGTTGTACCACTAGACCACAGAGGCGGTTCAATATTGTAATGAGACAAGGTTGCTTAGTGTTTCTATGTCATTGCAACACTTTTTACGGATTTCAGTGCACACTGTTTCTTACCCGATATTTAGTGGTATACTGTACCTTCGGTATTAGGAAGCAAGTGACGAGTATTGGATTAATAATGATCTATGATTTTGTAATTTTTGCATTTTTCAATGCTATTTTTATACTTATGGTAAATTTTAAATAGAAAAATATTGGAAAAAATTAACTCGGCCACAAATGAATTCTCAGACGGGAATCGAACCCGCGACCTTTGGAAATCCGGTCCAATGCTCTAACCGCTGAGCTACCCAGACTTGTCTTAAATAACTACATCATAGATGTTTCAATATAAGTATGGACCATGTCGGGTACGAAACTTGGGGCTAGAAAAGAGTATGCGTATTAGCGACTAAGAAGTAGTCTTTTTATTATTACCAATACAGTAATGTATGTTATTTTGTCCATGTTTAATAAATAAGAATAAAATAAAATAATAAATATGCAACTCTCGCTTCGTTTAAAACTATTACTTATATGAATAGTATTATGAGAAAAATCTATTTGTAAGATCTTCAGTGTTTTTAGTTGATTAGAATAAATGTTTATCAGAAGATAATATTATTCCAACCAGATTGTATGACACGTTTACTCAAAGTTTGAAATAGTAGGTAAGTACAAAAGTTTTCCGGAAACAAACTGCAAACAAACACAAAAGAAAACTTTGTTATAACATCTAGTGTGCAAAGACATTGTTATGAATATGCTAATATTCCTACACTAGCTGTGCCCGTAACTTCGTTCGCATGAGATTCGGGACTTCGTTTGCAATTACTTACTTCCCGACATAGAATATATTTCATTCACACTGTTTTTTTATGAATAACGGGGAGACTCTTAGCATCGAGGTGACAAAACAATGCATACAAAGACACAGGGGTGCCACTACTGGCTGACATTTTCTTCATACGGAAGAAATTTAAAAATAGAATATTAAACAAATAACGATCGTAGATCTGAGGGTCGTGCGATATAACCTTGCAGTGGCGTAGCGGTACACCCCGAAATTCGGTAAAATGTTGCAAATGTGTAAAAGGCATGAAAATCGGCACGATTGCTCTTTACGTCACATTATTCGATTTGACCCGTACCCCTTAAAAAATAGAGCCTTTCGGACTCGCGCACCAAGGGTTCCGTACAATCATATTACATAATAAATATTTTGGATATGTATTACGTTTCAGTCCTTCTAAAGTAGGATAGACCGTGGACAGGTGGATGGGCGAACAGGATGGGTTTTCTGGGAGAATTCAGCTAGGGGAAGTCTAAGTAAACAACACTGTGATTTTTTTTTATAAATACAAAATAAACTGGGTCGGAGACAAACCTAACTTTTCCGATGGAAAACTGTTGTCCCCATACATCAACATAATTAGGTCTCGGACTCGGTCAGTTTACCAGCCGCTAATAAGTGTAAAATACTTAATCGCTTTTTAATAATTTCTGACAAAGTATGCTATTTAGAGACATCGTTTTATTTTTTCTGTAACATAAACTTTTTTTGCATAGAATAATTTATGTATTTTTTTCTTTTAGAGATAAAACTATGCGGCCTAAAAAAAATATAAAATGTTTAAGAATGTGCAAGCAACGCTCTTACATTATAATACCCCACATCATGCCCTAGTAGCCCCACTTCGAATTCTTAAGACCTTTCAGTCCCTGTTGAAAACAAAAATATACTTATTTTTCAACTCACACGCTCGGAAAAGGAGGTATTGTCATTAAATTTCTGCGTGGAAAATGAAATCTTGCGACCTAGCGTGGTAAAGTACTTTTTTTTAATTTAGATCCAAATATAAGAATTTGCTTTTTAGGCTGGGTGACATTTCACAACCTGTGACTGGATTTCGGAACGTGACAAAAACCTTTATTTTTAATTTACATGATGAAATTTAGCGAATCGCCTTTATTGTTTTTAAAAGTTGAAAGCATTTATAGTTAATTTGGCTCATGGCCGCACTTTATAGACTGATCGTATTCGATCACGTTTTTTAAGCAACGTTCGGCCCGGTCAGGTGACGGATGGATGACCGTAAAGTGGCATTACAACTGAGCGTTACCGTGCTTTGGAGAGCACGCGCACGTTAAACCATCGGTCCCGGCTATTATTATGCATTAGTAGTTCTTGAGATATCCTCCACAACCTCTTCGGGTAACTAGTAAAGAATGCCTAAAGACATTAAGTCCGCTTTTTGCTGTATGTGCAACAAAGTATCAATAAATGAATAATAAAGCCAAATAAACAATATTACTAAAATCTTTTCCAAAAAGGAGAAGGTTCACAATTCGGTCGGTATGTTTAAAAAAAAAGCAAAATTCAATATCATTTATTCATACGTACATCTTATGTTTTGGCGCGCACTGTTCATTGAAATAAAACAACTTTTACGGATATCAAACGCGCTATATTTCCACGAACTAAGTTGTAATTGTCCGTATTTTTAGGTTTTTTAGGGGTTTTTTGATTTTCCCGACGTTTCGGCACCTTTACAGCTGCCGTGGTCACGGGATGACTGGCTACTTATAAGTCTACCCTCGAAAAGTTAATTTATTTTCGTTCGGATACGGTTAGATATTTACTATGGCACAAATTATTATTGATTTGATATTTTGATTTAATTGTTATTTTAATTCTTTATTATTAAGAAAAGAGAAAACTAAAGAAAACTGGAAATATAGCGCGTTTGATATCCGTAAAAGTTGTTTTATTTCAATCATTTATTCAGTCTAGGCTGTTACAAGCACCTTTGAACGTCAAAGAAGCTACGCCATCGGTTCACAAACTCTTCGGCGGGAGACCTTCTAACGAGAAGAACCGGCAAGAAACTCGTCAAGGGCTATTTTTTTCTCTCTGTTTTATTTCATACAGAGTCGCCACATTGAAAAGTGACCTTAAACAATTGGTAAGAACAATTTTCATCACAAAAAAAAACTAAAATAAAAGTACACTTTATGGTTATCCTGACCGTAAACAATTTTCAACTCACAAGGAAGGACTTACCATTTTGTGTATGTACACCGATTACGCCGAGATCTCTGAAATGATTTAGTGATTCTTTTTTTTCTTCTATGCGGGTTAGTTGCCATTTGGTCCCATAAAAATTTGATTCAGTTTGATCCAGTAGCTTTTTATTTTATAAGCATATTTGTTAACTTGGACGATGTAATTTTCACGATACTTACACGGTTTATAATGTACATTAAACCTAATCTTATTATCTAGAAAATCCTACTGTAGTTTACAAAACAACATATTACAGATACTAAAAAGTAAAAAATGAAAAAATTGCATAAAAGAACCGACTTCAGAAAATAAAAGTAGAATGGCTTGGCTAGCACCGACTCCAAAAGGCTTAGTTTTTGAAGTCGGTTTTCCTGGACTTCGTTACAAAGTCACATCGTTACGTCCTTTCCCGCAGTGTTGTGACACTTCGGATTCGCTTATATACGAATGATCGATAAAAATATACGAATGATCGAATTTCTTGATAACGAGTCATTGTTATTTAAGGCGTATATCCTACTATTCTACTAATATTATAAATGTTTGGCCGCATAGTTTTCAACTTTTGATGAAAATTTAAAAAAATACCGTACTTCCCTTATATCCAATGTTTACATAGAGAAAAATATGAAATTATTCTATGTGATTGAAGTGTATGTAAAGATTACAGAAAAAATAAAACAATGTCACTAAATAGCATACTTTTTAAGAATTCGTAAAAAAGTGATTTAATACTTATTTGCTTTTAGTTTGGTATGTCGATGTATGGGAAGAATATTAGATAGTACATAACCCTCGGTACGTGAGCCCGACTCGCTCTTTTTTCACTCACCGGTTTTTTCCTCTTACATAGCAGTTTAAGTTCTGAAGTTAATATTTTGGAATCAAATCAATTTGATAAAACTAATATGGTGTCTTGTGTCTTAAATATTAAATTATTACTTACAAATGACCCATACTTATCCGACGTAATCGCAGGCTGAGCATTAGTCACTGCGTCATCGAGCTCCTCTGCAATATCAATGTACACAACCAAAAATTAAATCAAAACACTTCTATAGCAAAACTTTCTTTTATCTATTAAAATTGTAATGGTCCTACAGCGAATCTCGACCAGCGAAAGAAGCTGTCAGAAGCAAACTCCCTTCGCGTGTTTTCGTTTAATTCCCGAGGAATAAGGTCTTGGTATTACCAAAGTTTGTGGATTCAAACGTTAGAAGCGGTCACAGCGTAATATCTTTGCCAAGTTGAACGATTTTAAGTCATCAAACTGGTCTGGAGGGTGTAGTAATAGAAGAAAGGGGGAGAACAGAAATAAAGTAGCAAAATATCGTGTGTTATCGGTTATGGGCAATGCCATATCTGACCTAATTTATGTCGCCGGTCTTGCATTGGGTAATTTACTCGACTCTAATCTACTCTACTCAACATAAACGCAAATGTGAGATCAATATAATAGTTATTTGTTATGCAAGGCTGGAAAGTTGGTTATTTAGCGGCGAGTTACCTCTATTGAATCCTGAGCGAAGCGAGGATTTCAAAGGTACAAGACACTAAAAACTTTTCTGCCGAGCGCAACACACAATTTTACTTCACAACAGCGAGGAACATTTTATGGTTGTTACCGCGGTCAACTTCCAGTAAAAAATTCTTTAAACATAAAGTTTAATCTCAATATACCTTATTCTCGTTGTTTAAATGATATAAAAAACTAAAATAATAAAAAAGGGAGTATTATGGTTAATTCAAAGTTATTTAAAGTAGGAATATATCGTTACTTACTAATAAGAATAAAAACGATTTCGTAAATGTTGACACTGACATGAGGTACAAGACAAGGACAATTTAAAAATAAAGATTAATGTCACAGTCCGAAATCCAATTATAGGTTGTGAAATCTCATCCAGCCTAGTATAAAATTCTTATAACAAATAGTTTAATCTTATTGTTATTGTTTTTATGATTCAATGAACTAAAATAATATAATTAAACCAAAAGGGAGTATTATAATTAATTTAAAGCTATTTAAAATAAGAATCAAATATAACAAAAAAGTCAATAGTGCGATTCGGAACCCATTAAGACATTTTTAGGTATGAAATTAAAAAAGTACTTTGCCGTGCTAGGCCGCAAAAAGCTATTTTCTACGCCTAAACTGATTGACAAAATCTCCTTTTCAGAGCGTATGATGTAAAAAAAATATTTTTATCGGCGTCAATTTGGTCATTATGTGGCTTTGCCCTAATTGCCTTGAGTCGTATAATATCTATGAGAAGTATGAAGAAAATAAAATTGTGTAAATTTTGTGCCTAAATATTCATTTTGTATCTGTTATCGGTAAAAAGTTAAAAGAAAAAATAGTTAGAAAACAATAGTTTGTCTTGGTAGTCAATAAACCTGTTAAAATCACTATGATTTTAGGTGTCTGTGCGATTGTCTACTTCTGTAATGGGATGGTATGGGTAGGAAGTTTAATCTAATGACGAACTCTCGATTCCTTGATTAGACGACAGAGTTTTCTGAGAACACTTTGAAAATTATACGGGGATGGAACGAAGACGGTAGAACCGATAAACAAGTATTCAGTGAAATGGGAAGTTCTTCCTTCGTTCGTGCTTTGATCTGGATGCAACTGTTGTAACTTAGATAATGATACACTCACCGGCACATCTAACCGCCCACCCCATTATTTTCATACAAACATGTTCACTTTGCAACTCTATACATAAAAATGACAATATATTTATAACTTTTTAATTTTGCATTTTACGCTATTTTTATGTGATAAATATTAAACAAGAAAATATACTAGAAAAAAGCAACCTATCTCATGTCCCCAAAACCCGTCAGGGCGACATGAGACAAGTCGCTTGGATTTCCAAAGGTCGCGGGTTCGATTCCCGTCTGAGAATTCACTTGTGACCGAGTTAATTTTTTCCAATATTTTTCCATTTAAAATTTACCATAAATTTTATAAGTTTTAAAAATTTGTTTGATGAATCCTAGTCCTATCCTATGTTTGTTTTGAAATATTTTGACACCATTCACACTTCTTCGAACTAAATTTCTTTCATACTAATTCAACTATGATATTTCGCAGTACAATCGCAAAGGCAAATACTGCATCATTGGAGGCAGCGGCACGAAATGCGTCGAAGTCATCAATCTTCATAACCGGTGAATATCCGATATGCTCGATAAGTGCTGTCTTATCTAATGTTCAGTTTTTTGATACAAACCAAGTGCTTTAATAGTTTGACTATTGAAAAAATAACGTTATTATTTATTTACTTCTAGAGGTTGAAAATAGAGAATATTATTTTTTCTTATTGTATAGTTTTATCCAGTCATTATTTATCATCACCATCATCAGTATTTTTTTGCGATATGCTAGCTCCGAATCTTCACGCTTGGCAAGCTGGTTAATCGCACAAGTTATAATAAGAAAATACTCGTCCCGTTTTCGTATACCTAGGTGTGCAACATTCGCCACTTACATTCACGGGACATTGGGTAATAATGATATTTAAGCAGAAACTAAAACCCTATCTGATCTCCACTACCCGCCTATCCAAATGGGGTAAGAAGGATTAGTTCCGTCTTATGCTGGTATCACGTTGCAGTAAACGTAGTGATAGGCTGGTACTAAAGATTGTTCTCCATAATTTGCAGGTATATCGCCTGTTCCTACCCTGCTGCGGGCTCAGTACTAGCCGTCGCAAGTTACGACGAACGCATAGCCTTCGGTGGAACCGCACCTGTCTTCAACATTGTGACCTTCCACGACCCCAAGCATGAAGACTACGAGGGACCACCAGAACCTTTGGCTGATTACACCAAGTCTTTTACTTTGTACCAGGATGATTCGGATAGCGTGTACTCGAGTTATGAAGCTACTGAACAGCTAAAAGTGACACCAACAGATAATTGATTTTTGTTATTTATTATTATATTGGAATTAATGCCACGGTTTATTTCATTTAATTTCTTTCCACTTTGTTAGTTTTGTTTATGTTATTGGATTTTTAACAAATAAGATTACAATATATTTTGTTTCTTTTTTTCTAATTTAGCTTGCTTTTCATTTTTGTGCTTGTCAAGGCATCACTATGAAATGTGTGTCATAAATGATGTATTTGCCTGTAATAAGTGATTTGTCTAGTTGGTTGTCCAATAAATAAATTATTTAGTAAGTAGCTCTTATACAACTTATATCAGTGTCACACAATAACAAAAACATTGCACCGTGTTACTTTTGCGGTTTACTTTTACGTTTACGCTATCAAATCCCATATATAAGTATTATAAGCCGTAAACGTAAAAGTAATATGTTGCAGGGCGTTTTTCAAATAAAATGGCCCGTTACTTACGTGGAACCATTATTGCCAATGTAATGAATTTGTATGAAATGGGTAATAAAACTATAGGTAATTAAATAAATCAACTAATTTTAATAAAACTTATATAGATATATGAAAATAAACACAAAAAAACCTATCTCTTCTCAAAAGTAAAACCACTTTTCATTCCTTTACATAACATTTTAACTTGGCATTTTCACAAATAAAACTATTTGTTTATAATCACTACTTTGTTTATGGAACTAAAAATAATATATTCTTCTTCAAAAAATCAACAACAAACTTATAGAATATTCGTAAATCGCCTAGAATTTATCGGTGAAACGTCCATTACGTCACTTTTGTGCCAGTAACACCACACAAAATAACTAAACATCACATTAGAGTTAACATAATTTGAAAGTAACACAAAAATAATGTTGGTGAAGTAAAACAATATTGTATTTCTAAGTCAGCTTTAAGTTAAAAAAATCCAACATTATATAATACACTACAGGTTTAATGGAAACGTAAGCCTTCGATTCGGGAACTTATTCTGGACAACGAGGGGCGTTGAAATATTTTTTCGCTGTTTTCACAAATTCAATAAAAAAAACGTTTTGGTGCTGAAGCCTGTAATTATGATAACAGCTAAATTTAACACGTACCATGATAGTTTAAAGGTTTCAGTAAAAAAAAATGTCAGAAAATCTTTGAAACTTGTGAAAAAACCGAAGAATCAACATGGAGGATCTAGAATCCCTTCTCGAAACGATGGTATCCGGTTCCATGTCATCTACACCATTTTATAATTGCACGTTCCCTGTACAATAATAAAAATAAGAACTCACACCTACAATTATTGACCTTAATCAGAGTCAAGGCATATTGAGCACATATAATCAAAACAGTCAGTGCCACTACAAATAACACATACCCAATTAAAGCATTACCCATTTTTTCGGTAGTCGGGTAATTTATAACAAAAATCTATGCAAACACAGCCTTATAATTCCACTAAGTAGCGTTTGCAGTCTGCTTATGCGTAACGCTACTAATAGATGTTACGAATCATAATCTGAAACTATTGCCCACAATGATTTTATATGAAATATCATAAATATTATTTATTTGTGTCAAAAACTACTTACGGGTAATTAAAAGCAACAACAGCATAAATTTACGTTAATAAACTCTTTACTTACCAGTTAATGAGCCGTTCTTAATGGAGCAATTTTTTTGCACCATGTAACCTCATAACAGAACGTAACGGAATGCGTTTAAAAATAGCGGCAAAGAGAGGACAGAGTATTTGAGATGACACTAATGTTGCCAAGACTAAGAAACTAGACAGAATATAGAGTGAAGGGTAGTTTTTTGTTTTGTAGCCCTAGTTTTTGCCGTTACTTAAGTGGATTCTCCACCACTCCGATTTTTCAGGACAAACTTTAAACTTACTTTATTTATTCTAATTCCTTTTTAAAGTATTACAATAACTTTGATAAAAATAATAACAATTATGCTTCGATTGCAAACAATTTAATAAAATAAATGTAATTTGGGGGTACTTTAATAAACTGTAAAGTTAACATAGTATATGGTAGATTATTCTTAAATTATGATTTTTTTGCTATACATTTTTGCCCATATTTTAATTTTTACAATTTATTTCACTGATTTATTGAAATTAAACATCATCATAATCCTAGCCTAAGTCCCTATTCGGGGTCGGTATTTCTGTAGTTGAAATATTACTCTTGTTAGTGAAATGTTATAAGGTTGCTAAGAAATTTACTGTCGATTTTGGTGGACAACACGAATCTGAGGCGCCCATTAAAAAAAAAAACCTAGTTGGCATTTGTGTTAAGGATATTAGAAATAAGTAACTTATGTACAGTTATAAAGACAAAAACGCCCAGACGTTAAGTGAAACAAATCTGAAAAGTTTATTACATGTCTGTTTTGTAGGGTTTTTGAGGATCGAACTCAAGACCCCTCGTTTGTAGACAGAGTAACTACTCACTGCGTTATCGATTGGCTCCAGTCAATCAATAGAATAACGAAAGAACTTCCAAAAGAATAATAAATACAACACATAGGGTAAAGCGAACATTTATATAAAAAAATGCTTTGTAAGGTTTTAATGGAATATAAACTGAGCTTTTAAAGCGCAGTAGGTTCTATTTTGCTATTTTTGACATTGATAGAAAGCATGCAACTAAACAAGATTGAATAGCTTTCGCAGCAAACCGATGAAAGGCTGTATATCAGAGACAAATTCATAGAGCTAATGCTCGTCGGCTTATAGACCCAAAGCTTTTACTGAAGTGAAAATTGACATACAAAATGGTGATGACGTATCTAATTACATTGACATGCAAACGGCCTATCACGCTCCAAGTAATCCGTTTCAATTCAGTTGATGAGATATATGCGTTCGTTTTAAAAGGGTGTCACCGCAAACGCACTTTAGACGTCGTTATAACTCCACAAGCTTGTTCAAGCCAAATTGGACAGTAGCAATAACAATATAGTCGTTCCACCAACAAAACCGTGTTGAAACATTGAAGCTCTGAAAGGGAATACATTTACGGAAGTTTACGGAAAAAAAGTTGTTGCGGCCCATTATAAAATTAGAGTTGGTATTGCGAATTCAGCCGGGAGAAGTACAATGGCGAACAAGTTGCAATAGAATTTAAATAAAGAAACCGTTCCCTAACAGCGTGAACGGTGTGCGAGGCGTCGTGAACTTTCAACTTTTGCCCGCTCGTGTTGCTAGCCACCCCCTACCCCTTGAGGGTGGGTGGTGGTTTTCCGTACTTGAAGCGAATATTTACAGCGCAACCTAAATATAGCGTGTCGCTGCTCAGCTGGCTCGGTAGGGGGGGTAAACATTACCCCGGCGAGCTCACCGGCGCGTGGCCATTCGAGCGCCAGCTGCGGAGGTACGCGGACGTGCTCGAGACCACCCTCCGTGGCCATGACCCCTAAACCACGAGCGGAGTGAGCGGCTGTTCAAGGTCGCGCCATTAATTTCGCCATGCAATGGGGTTTCTTACGTGACGTATGCAAACTAGTAACACCATTACTGGCGCTTTCTAGAACGATGCGAAAATCGATAGCAGAATGGATTTATATATAGGGGACCTTTACGGGTCACTATGATTTATTAGAACGATTCGAAACTCCTAGTTTCATTTTAGTACAAACTATTGCACAAAGTAGTAGTACTGAAGATTTTAGCCAAGTATTCTGCTCTATATAGACAGAATCTACTTAAGTATCTCCAGTAATCTCCAGACAAACAAAACGTGAGATAAGCTTTTTAGACGTGTGACAACATGTTTTACGAAAGGGGATGTAATAAAAACATATATATGTTGTTTTATATGAACACATATATATAACAGCCTGAAATATTAATGTGTTCGCGCTACCCTGCTGTGAAATAAATACATTTATTTTTTAATTTAGATTCGTTAAATTGTTTTGTTCAGTTACGTTGTTTTTAATGGAAAACAAAAATTACAGGCCGTTATTCATTTTGTGGTTTTTTGTTGCGGTGTTTTGGAACAACGCCATTTTGTTTATATCTCTCGCATTTTTTAGCAATTACAATTTGTTTTCATTACTATACGGTTCTGTCAGTCATATTCCAGTGCGTTATCTCAGGGTTCAACAATTTTGATAAAGTTTCTTTCGTAAATCTGTCGTATGTTAATCAATATTTATAAAAATAGAACATCTCTTGGTAATTTTATTGTAATGAAATTGTAGCTACTAACTCTGTGGTTACCTAATAACATAATTTTCTTTGTTACATGAACTGTAATTTACGTTGTTACTGTATTCAATTATGTTAAAATGATGATACCATTTTCGTGACATATCTCTGAAAGTTACATTGTACATCACCGCAGTAGACGAATAAACTATTTTCATAAAAGCTCGGTTGGCATGTAATATGTCGAAATAGCAACTCGTAGCGTCGTAGCATCTACGATACTGGCTGAACGCTACGAAAGTATTTCGTAGCAACAATTCCGTAGACGCGTGGATTTTGTAAGCGTTTTATAAAGACTTGTTAGTTTATATTATATTTTTTCGCTGGACTTTCTAAGCGTTTCATATTGAATGAAAATCCGTAAAAGTTGTTTTATTCAATGGCAGTACGCGTACAAGATTTTCTTACGTTTCATAATGATATGGAAGTCTTTTTTTTATTTGTTTAAGCTACCACTTAGTTTAATTTCTATCTTTGAAAGTACTTCTGAAATAAAATCTAAATATTTTCATTGTTGGGAGTTACTCAAATATCAGTATTTTTAACTGAAGGATTGGAAACCCGAACAACCGCTTTTTACGACGTCTTTCAGTTAGTAATAATGAGCAAAAGATACCTATAAAGAACGATATCTTTAAGACATCAAAAAGGCTACAAAAAGGATATCGTTACGGAATACTTGGCAAATATTCCAAAAAAGCGAAATCAAATTAATAAAAACCATTTTGCTATTGATACTGATATTATGAAACGCTACTTAAAGCTAGGTAAAGTATCTTTTTTTATAATAATTATAGTTTTCCTCATAGAAAACTTGTTTGAAATTGAACCAGTAAAGCGCTTTTAGCGCTGAAAATAGCCACTCGTATAGAACAGGGAGTTAGTGGGCCACACCAACACTTTATTACAATTTATTTGTGGAGAGGAACCTCTGCACAAACGTTTTAAAAATAATATCTTCCTTTGCCGAAAAAAGTTACTATTTCGGTGAAAAGCTAATGTTATGTAATTAATGATAATTTGGTTGTGCCGTTTTAAAATTAATAAAATAATTAGGTTATTTTTTAATGCTTTGGTCAGTGAATTTTAATTTACTTAAACTAATTTATGTTTGACTAGCCACCGCCCGCGGTTTAACCGACGTAGTGGTTCCCGTTCCTGTGGAAATATCGCGATAAAACGTAGTCTACTATTTGGAGTCCCTACATGCCAAATTTCATCTAAATCAGTTTAGTATTTATTGCGTGAAAAAGTAACAAACAAACTGACATACTTTTACATCAATAATATTAGTAGAATTGGACTGATGACGTAATTGTTAGGAAGAACCGGTTAACTGCGCCTTAGAGAGCGGCTTCGATTCCCATTCATGCAGTAAATGTGTCAGGATGTAATCCTAACTAATATTTATTTGCGAAAGAGTGTTTGTTTATCCTTACTTCATGCCCTAAGTAACCAATTCGCTTGTTTTTCAGTAATCAATGATTTTTTTTTAAACCAAGCAGTCGATTGACATACTTCGCATATTGATACAAAGATTCGTTAATGTTTCTCGAAAGGAACAACTAAAGGACTGTGTAATGTAAATAAATCATAAGTAATTATTATTCGTTTAGCTATAGACGACGAAAATATTACTTTACCATTACAATATTAATGACTTGTATGCCAAAGCTTTGCTTCGAAGCAGTAATTAATATGTTACACGGTACAAGGTTCTATTGTGTAAAGTTATTATTCCTCGTCTCTGTATTACGGATATATCTTCAACCTTAGTATCACGTACAATTTAGCTGGAAAATTGTAGGGCTAGCACAAAAACTTTTGAAATAGTATCGAGGACGTATCGTTAAAAAATGTGTAGATAAATTCCTACGTCCGGTAGGAATGCTGCTCAATACCTATGTTATACATTTTTTAGGGTAGAAGCTCCGGTTGTGGCTAATGACCCAGTACGGCCATTTTGAACCTTAACGCTTTGTAAATTAGTATCATATGAAAGTGGCCACGATTATTGTTTAGAAAGGCTAAAACTTGGTCAACAGCCGTACATATGTAATTAGAAAGGTATTCAAACTTTTTGTTTACGAAGTGATTGTAAAATGGGCTCACTTCTATATAAAATGAGATAAAGATAAAACTCGTTATCTGCAATTTATGTGCTTGTCAGTGTTGGTTTATGGAGCCATTCAAGTTGCTAATGGGAGTTAATGACGCTCATTATTATGATGGGTTACGTGATGGAGAGCTTAACGCCTTTTCCGCACTTACTTTTACATTTTTATAGACTTTTGTAGTGACATTAAACAAACAAACGGTTCTTTAATCGTTCTTTTACATAAGTTTAAGTCAAAGCAACGGGTAGTTATCTGTTGTGAATAAAAACTTAGCGAATACGATGGAATACCAGTTACTTAGTAATTTTAAAAAGGACCTTTATTGTGTCAAACTTTAAAAGGGAAATAGGCAAATTTTAAAGGCTTTTTTTTATAAAATCGGTGCTAAGAGTGGTCACAACTATTGCTTCTTAACTATTCTAATTAATATTATAAATGCGAAAGTGTGTTTGTTTGTTCCTCCTTGACGCCCTAAATAAGCAACTAATCGAGTTGATTTTTGGCATAGAGTGAGTTGAAATGTCGAAGAGTAACATAGCCTACTTTTTATCAGATATGTTTAAGCTAGGGCGGAAGCTAGTACAGCCCAATATTGAAGCAAAACTTCGAAATTGTAACCCAAAAGTAAAACAAGCGTTATCATAATATGCGAAGCCTTTCACAATTCATAATCCAAAAATAGCTATGCAAGCGCTAAAATCACGTACACAGCCCAATACAGTTCTATAATTAATCGAATGTGTGTCACAAAAAGCGCTGCCGCGCTACAACCGGTAGGGTGGGGCGGCGGGGCTCGCGGAGCTGCATCGATCGAGCGCTCGACCTTGACCCGCCCGGATGTTCCTAGTGCGCTATTGTCGCTGCCGGCTTTTATTAGCGCTGCGTCGCTTTATTCGTAATCTGCGGGTTAGTCTAGACGCTGTATCCGTATGTAATGTAGTCTACGGTTTATGCGTCGAGATCGGCAGTTTTGGGGGTGGTTGTCGTTGTCTTTGTAAGGTGGTATTGTAATTAATTATCATTATGGTGGGAGTAACTATAATAATAATTAATTAAGATACAGGGTGTTAAGAGATCCATACCGAAGCCGTAATAAATGAGTACTGTACATCAAACTAAATAAGAATTTGTGAAAATAATCGTTGGAAAACTACTTTTATTTTTCCTTTTGCATTTTTTGATAATAAAAATGATAATTGGGTGTTTTTTTACACGTAAAAAACTCGTGTAACAACGTGTGCGTGTGTCTAGAGGGTACGAGTAGGTCGCCGGGATCCAGTTTCTTTGATTGGTTTTGATATTCTTTACGGTTTTGTAACTTTAAAAGATAATCTTTAAAAATAAATATTGACTTTGATCCTTAACAACTCCACAAGTATTAGGTTCCCAGATTTGGCTCCATACAAGAAAATGATAACGATGGCTAGAATACGTGGTTTTCGTTTTCGTTATGGGTCTTTTAACACACTGTATTATAAGTGGTTTTAAGAGAATATTTTTTACAAGTGGTGTTTTAAGTTCAAATTAAGATCCTCATATCATAAACAAATACAGAATACGCCTGTTACTAAACATTTATAGAAAAATCAGGTTCCCAGATTTGGCCACATACAAGAAAAATATGGTAACGATGGCGAGAATACGTGGTTTTCGTTTTCATCATGGGTCTTTTAACACCCTGTATTATAAGTGGTTTTAAGAGAATATTTTTTACAAGTGGTGTTTTAAGTTCAAATTAAGATCCTCATATCATAAACAAATACAGCATACGCCTGTTGCTTAAAATTTATAGAAAAATGAGATTGATCCGCCCGTATGTTTCTAGTGCGCTATTGTCGCTGCCGACTTTTATTCGCGCTGCGCCGCTTTATTCGTAATCTGCGGGTGTGTCTAGATCCTGTAGTGTATGTAATGTAGTCTATGACTTATGAGTCGAGATCGGGAGCTTTGCTTGTCGTTGTTTTTGTAAGGTGGTATTATATTACCATTATGGTGGTAACTGTAATAATTATTAATATTATTATACTTTTATTAAGAACATACTTTTTACAAGTAGCGTCTCAAGTTCAAATTAAGATCCTAATATCATAAACAAATACAGAATACGCATGTTACTTACTAATATTTATAAAATACTAGCTTCCGTCCGCGGTTTCACCGGCGTGGTTCACGATCTCGTGGAAATACCGAGATAAAAACTAGCCTATGCCTCTCCGTGTTTTCACTAACTCTATGACAAAAATCAAGTCGGTTGGTTGTTTAGTTAGGACGTGAACAAACACACTTTCGCATTTATAATATAAGTTAGGATTAGGATTAGATTGACCCGCCCGGACGTTCCTACTATTGTCGGTGCCAGCTTTTATTAGCGCTGCGCCGCTTTAGACGTATAATCTGCGGGTTTGTCTAGACACTGACGCTGTATGAAGTCTATGGTTTTGACGGACTAAGAATACAAGTGTCACCACTCCCTTACTAAAATCAGGGGACTACAAAACCATAATTTCGGCTACTAATTACTTATAGGAATTTTTCAATTCTCTTGCCCTTGGTATTTCCTCTTAACGACTTATTGAGGAAACAGTTGGTGACGTTAAATGCTGGATAGCTGGATTATTTCTTTGTTAGCATGTGACAATATTGAATTTTATGTAGCGGTTTTAGTTTTCATCATCAGCCTGTGGACGTCCACTGCTGGACATAGCCCTCTCCTAGATCACGGCTATTGTGACGTTCATAGGAGGCTATTAGCCTACTGCTACCACGCTGGCCAGACAGGTTGGCAGAGGGTTTGTCTCAAGTTACTTTCTCTCGCACAGGTTTTTAATGCGTCGAGCCTCTTAGTCGACTCTTACGACATCCCAGGCATGTAAGGGAGTGGTGACACTTGTATTCTTAGGCCGTCACCACACGGCCTTGGTTTTAGTTTATCTTTATTTAATTCCATTACTTACCACATTTTGCCAAATAACTTGCGAAAAATTTAAAATAAACCATATTATACGAGTACTAACTATTACTAACGTATTAAAATTACTGTGAGCAAAGCATACTAACTATTATTAGCTATGAGTATTATTAGTAAAACAGACATGTCGTCATTTATCTGAAAACTTATTTTCAGTTCGGAGATTAAATTAAACACTGCGCTGCTACAAGATTCCTCATGTTATTATATCAATATATTTAGTACCCAATAACAAGAAGAATGTGTTATGAGAGATTCCTAACTACACTAAAATGCAACAACACGGAAACGCCACTTTTTATTCGATATTTATATATCAAACGACTTTAATGTTTACGATAAGGTCGAAGTACTCATAGTGTATTTATAACTCTTGACATCTTATTTCCACAGCTAACTCATAATGAGGCTGAATGAGGTCACAGAAATAGGTCAACCTAAAAAGGACTTTATAATGCCTGTAAAATATTTTATATTTAAATAGTAGGTACTTAATGTAGTCAAATTAATAGTTTCCTAATAAAATGGATAAAAAAGAATTGCAAATTGAAAATGTTAATAATTTGATTCTTTGTTTTCAAATATTCTATAGCTTCCTATATTAACCAGTCTTTAAAATAAAGTGTTGAAAAATGTTCAATAGAGGTAAATAAAGACTGTTAAGTATCCACAGAAAGAATAATGCTAGCTACTAGTATATAAATACGAAAGATCGATATCAAAACGGTATGTAACTATAATGCAAGGTAAGTATGTAACCTATGTCACAAAGTACATATACGAGACTATTCGTAACTAAGCGACATATATCAAGTGCACACATTGACTTTACGTTTACATAAAACATTTATCTGACTTCCGCAAGATAAAAGTGCAAGATGCATCGCAAACAGAGATACACAATCACATCTTAAGTTTCTTCGCGCACTCATAATTGAAATAAAACAACTTTTGCGGAGTATATAGTGCGATTTATTTACCCGAAATATTGGTACTATAGTTTTTCGGTTTATTTGCGTTTCGGCACCTTTCAGTTGCCGTGGTCACGGGTTGACTAGCTACTTGTAAGTCTACATTCACAAAGTTCATTTATTATTTCGTTCGGATACGGTTACATAATTACTAATTAAAAGTTAATAATTTTTACTATGGCAACACTATGGCTATGAACTATTGAGTTCAATATTTTAATTCGTTTGCTATTTAACTTATTTATTATTAACAAAAGAAAGATACAGTGTTACACCTTGCACTTTCACCAACAGACTACTCTCTACACGTATTTTGCTTCCACAAGACGCAAGAGTTATTCGACCGTGCAAATCAAGTAGCGAAAACAATTCTATTTTATAGTTTGATATAGATTTCCGTCTGGCAACGCTGCAAAACAGATTGTATCAATTATTAAAGAAACAATTTTCTACAATTGCTTCGTAGAATCAGTCCTTCTGCTAACTTTTCAATTTCGTGCTAATGTGCTGATTATGCGCACACTCATTAAATGCTGTATCACTGGTGATCCATCACTAAGTACGTTTTAAGCCTCACACAATGTGTAGGTATACGAATTTCAGACGCTTTGTGGTTCTAGATAGGTAGGTATATAATATGTACTTTGTGGAAGAAGAATGTGTATAAGAGGAAGCTTTCATTAAAATTAATGAAGTTCTTTTGTTTGCCAAATTGATCAATTTATATTAACAACGTCGCTGAATGAAACGGCTATCGACGACGACTATAACTCGAATTAAATTAATAGCGTGTCATTAATGGCATGGCATCAATGAGTAAATGATGAGTTCTTCCAAAATAAATGATTTTGAGATTCAGTAAATTTAAGTAACTTTGTAGTGTGAAGATAACAACATCACAACCAACAAATACAAATGAATGTTATTTCTGGGTCATAAGGGTCAAGAAGTAGGTAAGATTCACAAAACATTTTTATACAAAGAAAATTATGAGTAACTTTTCATTTTCATATCGATATTTTTTTTAACATTGTTTGTATAAACGTTCTTCCCCTGGTTTACCGTTTGCAGGATTTATTCAGAGACAAAGGAAATCTATGACCTTCTGCAAGGTCATATTTTCTCTCTTAGTTTCCTTAATTTAGTATTAGGGTGGACCATGACTGATGATAAATGCTGTAAAACATCACATTAAAATCCTAATACTAACTAATATTATAAATGCAATAGTGTGTTAGTTTGTTGCCTTTCTTTCACGCTCTAACTAATCAACTAATCGACTTGATTGTTGGGATAGAGTTAGTTGGGAGAACGGAAAGTAGCATGGGCTATTTTTTAAACCCGATATCCCTACGGAAACAGGAAAGACTAGGGTGAAACCGTTGGTGGAAGCTAGTTACCGCCTAGTTTAACCGCCTCTGTAGTCAAGTGGTAACAACCACCGGTATCAGACCCAGGAGTCCCGGGTTCGATTCCCAGTGGGGGTACATATTGGAATCGGCTTGGTTGGTGGTAGGACTTGTTGTAAGTTCGACTGGGTAGCTTCCACCATCTTATCTAAGCCTGACACCATAGCAACAATGTTTTCAGCATTGTTGAGTTCCGGCACTGAATAAAATAGTAAGCGGACTGTAATGCTCAGATAATTTGGCCGGTAAATAAATAAAAAATGGTCTTGAACTCACGCACAGTTTATTCCTACGGAGGCAAAAGAGACACAATGTTGTCATCACAGAAAAAACATTAAAGTATACAATTATGTTGCCAGCTATTGACAAATTATAAATAAAATGTTGGTAATTTCAACAGGCAGTTAGAGATAAGATAGCCAGTTCCTCAGTGATGATGAGTCCGGGAGAGGCTCGCTTCCATCTTCGGCCTTATCAATACTAACCAGCAGGTATGATGAAGACTAAGAGCCTCCCCGTTGTTTGTATAAAAAAAAGTTTGATATAATTACCTACTTTAAGATAAACGAGTAACTTTGTAATTTGTTAAAAATAAACATGAATTGTAAATTGTTCCATCCTGGTTCCATTTATATTCCGAAAGCTAAATATTGCTTTAAAAAGCGCGACGGCATGTTAATAATATTCTTATCTTACATTTCTTTTTCGCATACACTGATTTAATATTTTTCCTCGTCTCAAAATATTTCCGCATAAATATGAATGCTCGTTCATCCATGATGTAATGAATGTCGTGATTTCCTCAAACGTTTCTTTGTAAATGGAAATAATACCATCCAAGAGCGATATATATGAAATGATTTATTTCACGTATGTTGTACTTACATTTCTGTTTTTGGTATACTTGTAAAATATTATTTAGGAGTTACTTAGGTATGTCTCGAAAGGACAATGGGCGTTTTGGTCCAATCCCTCAACAACGTTGAAAGTGGTACAAAATGAACGATTATGGGATACACTTTATTTAATATTATGTTGATTTAATTTTATATATGATATATAGCGCGGTCATGGTGTTTTGATACATTTTCAAACCTAAGAAAACATAAACTCTTAACATCCAGAACCGTAAACAAATGTTCGCCCGCATTGCTATATACGCATAGTTAGGTAGATTGAGTCAACTTACTACAGGTTGGTTAACTAAAGCTGGCACGTTTAACACATTTACAAGTAGTCTGTGAATAAGCGCGCGTCGTGACTTTACTTTGCATGGGCATCAAGAGCAGTCTATCTGTCTCTCTCGCGCGCGGTCAAACTCATGAGTATGTAGGAGACAGTATTGTTTTGTTTTTGCTACTAAAGAGTGAACTTCTGTGTATTTGTACATTACTTTTTGAAATCGCATTGATATCAATTAAATGCATGTAAAAGGCGCGTGAAAATAAAGTGCAAGTTTGCAAATTACAAATGTTGCAATAATTAGGTTCAATGTGCGGTTCACCGTACAGTGTTAGTATTAAGAATGTACCGCTTTCGTTCACCGACCTATATACCTGTATTTACAATATCAATGGTTGGTTTCTTTATTGAAAACTTGTATGATATTGTATGGAATTGATGTATAACAAACGACTTTAGGACAATCGACATTATGCGAAAAGTTCCGCCCCCGCCGAAAATCACTATTCCACGCGGACGAAGTCGCGGGCAAAGCTAATAGTTATTTTTATATTTGTATACAATTCTACAAACTTTTACTGTAATGAAATATTTGACGAAGAATGGGTTTCAATCTTGGACGAATTCGTCCTAGGGTAACAAGTAAGTACTTAGTATAGGTAGGGTGCCTTTTTTCTGTTCTGTGTAGGTAGGGGTTGAATTACAAGTGCTAGTAATAATCACTTACAACCTAATAGGTATTTGACGGCAATAAAACAAATTATTTAGGTCTTTATCTCATAATGATGTATGTACAGTCAACAGCACGCACGGCTTTATACTTTGACCTTGAGTACGCCCTTTCGTCGTCGCTCGTAATAGCGGCGCGCGGGGCGGTCTTCGTAGTGCAAATGTAAAGTAGTACGTGCTGTTGACTGTACCTAATTGATTGGGTGGATCCAATATCGACGTTTTTTCTTCTTTCGAACACGAGCAAATACGCAATAAGTAACAGTAATTCGTCCTCCAACTTTGCTTTCTTTGCATACCCTGTACCTACGCAAGCACTCCACTCGCGGTAATAGCTCAAGAACGACTAAGCTTAGAAAAAGTCGGACGTAAAAATCGGACGTCTATGGAGTGAATCCGATCCGATTGTCTGATCAGACAATCGGATCGGATTCACTCCATAGACAGCAAAATTGGACGTCTATTGCCAGTGTGTTTAAGAGGTACCTAGATAGTAAGGTAGGTAGGTATATCTATCCATAGGTACTTTTACTATGATCAGAGAATGATTTACTTTTTTTCTTGCTAGGCATTTAAAAATAAGTGTCAACTGCTTTCTGCTGCTGTTTTGACCGATTGCTGTTTTTTTATCGTTACTCCCATGGGTATTTTTAGAATATCGTAGTATTCTGAATGTTTCGTAATACTTCAGAATATTTCGAAAGTATTCCACGGGAATGATTCGGAATTTTTCCCAACAGCAACTCTATAAGTAAACCATTGTTACCTAATCATTGCATTTTTTGTAAGTACTAATGTTTCGTTGAAGGACTATAAAGATTTGTTTATTATTAATAATATTTAATATAACACTCGACTTTATTCACAATGAAGCCTGCCAATAAAGATAACAAAGCACGATACCTTTCAATATCATATTCAGCTATTGACATTGTAATCTGATAGGCTTTTAGAAAATGTAACTTGTTTTGAAGTAATTGTGTATAGACAAATGAAAATAAATTCGACACTCTAATATTAAACGTCAATGAAAATTTGATACTAATAACAATTTTAGACTTGAAATACGGTTAGAATAACCTTATGAAAGACGATCAATTTCAAATTACTAAAACTTAAATATTTAATTAAGTATTTATTTTCGAGACTGGGCAAGTATTTGACCACCATCTTGTTTGGACAAAGGATGTGGCACAGAGCACAGAAAGTCTTTTCTTAAGGAGTGGCATAGGATGTATCATACTTGCCCAGGAAAATGCCTATTCACCCTCGACTTGAAGAGGCCAAAGTTGTAGGAATCGGGGAACACATGAGCAGGCAGCGTTAGTTAGTAATTTATAAAATTCTTCAAGATGAATTCGTTTTTGAACAGTCGGATAATCTGTATAGGTAGCTGTGATTTTTTTTATTTTTTTTTATGAACGACGGGGAGACTCTTAGCGTTCATCATACCTGATGTTAAGTATTGATAAGGCTGAAGATAGAAGCGAGCCTCTCCCAGAATCCTCACTCACTGAAAAACTGGCTATCTTATCTCTAACTGCCGAAACACAACAATGCCGAAAACATTGTTATTATGGCGTCAGACTTAGATAAGATGGTGGTAGCTAGCCAGGCGGACTTACAACGAGTACTACAACCAACCAAAATTTTCTTTATATCACAATTTTATATCGGTTCTCGGTGGAAAGCAAACGAAACAATTCTATTTTGAAACAGAATAGGATTGTTACGACACGACATATTTTAAACAATTGATGTGTGCAACAAAATCTCCGAAACATTGTTCCTGTCAGACAAACGTGTAGTATCCGTAACGTTTCTCAGTGAATACAAGGCTTTACATCCAAGAGGTACCTTTCACTGGTTCAGAGGCCTTTGAGCAATATTATAGTAATATTTTAAAGCGAGATGAAGCTAAACCTACGCAGTGTATAGCTCCGCACTTTAATCAACTTACTTCAATATTGGAATAACAGCTGATGTTAGGTAGTCGTCTAGCTTTGAACAATAACAAAGCTGAGCGTGGAAGAGATTCCTTTTTCTAGTCACCTTGTAGAAGCGAACCCCTTAGTGATTTGGTGAATTTTCTATTTGTTTCAACGCTAACGCAATCATTAAAGTTGAAAATATTAATATTATATTAACTATAACATTATACGATGTAATCTTGTTGATATACAGACAATACTTCAATGTTTGTTTTTTAAACACGTTCACTAACAGTAAACGGCTATAGACGTTCTAACAATAAAAGATCTATCTCGTTAACTGCCAGCAAAAGTTCTAATCATGGATTACATACTTTTAAACTAACAAGTTTGCGTTAGCGTTTAATCAAACGAAAAGAAAATTCGCCGCTTGAGTGGAGAGGCTCTGACGTTCGTGTGACAAGAAGAGAGCGGAACGAAACTTCTCCTTACGCTTCGCTCTTAATGTGTGTGTTTAAGCGCATTCGATATAGTTATACAAAATGATGAGGAGCCCGTGGCGCAGTGGTTCACGCACTCGGCCTGCGATTGTTGAGGTTAAGCAACTTTCGCAATGGTCGGCCACGGGATGGGTGATCAAACATTTTGGTACTATCTCGAGCTCCTCCGTGCTTCGGAAGGCACGTTAAACCGTTGGTCCCGGCTGCGTTTGCAGTCGTTAAAACCCACGAATCCGCATTGGGCCCGCGTGGTGGGTCATGGCCCGTTCTCCTTATCCATCCATAAGAAAGGCCAATGCCCCAGCAGTGCGGACATTAAAAATGGCTGATGGCGATACAAAATGACGCTTCCCTAAAAACACTGAAAGCGTTGTTGTCTCTGCCAGCACCTACACGGGTATGCAAATAAATGCAATCTGCGTTGGTTGGTCGCATAGCAATGTATGCAAATGCACGATAGCCAGTGACGTATGGTCACTGTGGCTGAACTACGGCACCTGACCGTTTCCACTTTTGTGCAACATTATGAACAAAACTCTTTTTAGTCTATGCTAATATTAATAAAGCGGTAAAGTTTGTAAGTTTGTTTGTAGGAAGTACCTAATCTCTGGAACTTCAGAACCGATTTTGAAAATTCTTTCACCAATAGAGTGCTACATTATTCCTGAATAAAAACATACATAAATAAATATATACAAAGACTTAATTGACTGTGATTAATAATTTATTAAGTGAGACACGGGTCAGCTAGTATGGCGTAAACTATTGTGCTAATAATGTGCTTTAATGTAACCGAACGATTAGTAATTATGTAAAAAATATAAGTGTAATTTAGTAGAGATTGTTATAACAATACTTTTCATGGCATAGCTAATTATATAATAAAAAATAATCTATAAAGAAACATACACTTAATGTTATAAATACTTTACTTCAAAATCTATAACTGCCTGTTTTAGATTAGCTTGTTTAGTCACCAAGTTGGAACTGAAACCTGAAAGCCTCGATTGTTAGATTAAGGCAGTTAGTGGTTTCTGATTTATGGTAACGTCACTAATTTGTTTGTGGTCCCAGCCTTGAAGTGGTAACATCTATCTCTATGTTCGTTTTACAGTTCAATTTAATAGTACACTGAGCAAAGCTAACCTAACCTACTGAAATACTAAGTAGGCGTTAAAATGTTGTGTTAGTTTTTGGGTGCCAACTTATTATTAGGGTTTTGCCATTTAATATTTATGATTAATATTATCTTTATTTTGCATAAAAACACTAAGAATTCTGTATCAAAAATAACACAAAAAGTTTTAAAATGTGTTTCTTGCAGTGGTATGCGAGGTACACTGTAGTTGCAAAGTATTACAACGTTTTTCTAATCTAACAGAGTTACTTTCGTTTTTATAATAAAATAATAGCAGGATTAATAGGAATAAAAACTTCAAAGACTTTCATTTCACAAACAATATTAGGTTCAGACAAAAATAAAGTTTGGAGATAATGTCTATTATTGCTCTTTGTCCAAAGTGTTAACCATCAAGACTTTGTTGGATAAATACGCAGCTTGTATAATTTATCTATTTTCAGATTCATTTACTTCAAGTGTTCTGTGGAATAGTCAATCAATCTTTAATGGGTAAACATAAAAATCAAATTGTTAGAGTTCTTAGCACAACAGATTGCGGTTGTTATTATTGAATCGTTCGTTCGTCAATAACCGTGGTATAATATTTCAAAGCTTTTTTACTTCCTTTGAACTCTTTCATTGTTTATTGTTGCCACCAAAAACATTTTATAATTTGAGATGGTTTGTAGGTTTTTTTTTACTACTGACTGGGCAGGCATTTTTTTTTTATATATTTAGGTCGGAGCAAATGACTCTACCTCCACCTGATGTTAAGTAGAGGTAGAGTCCAGACGCGAAGATAGCTGGTGCAGCAGATCAAACTGCCACATCAGCCACCCTCACCTTGCCGGCCTGCTAAATGCTTCTTCACGCCTCGTTTAAAGGACCCCGGGTTGTAGGAAGGAGGGAAGACGTGGGCAGGCAATCAATTCCATTTGCGGATAGTGCGACAAAGAAATGAGCTACCAAATTTCTTTGTTCGAGTTGGAATCGCTGCCACAGTAAACCGGTGGCAACTCAAGCCAGCGCGCGTAGTCCTATAAAGGAAAGGAGAAGGTGAGATAAGGAAAAATAATTCTTCAGAGCACTCGCCGTGGTATAGGCGGTAGAACGCGCTTAATGAAGCGACTTGTAGGGGCTCCAGGTTTTTTGTTACCTCTACATCGCCGACGATGCGAATTGCGCGGCGCTGCAACCTGTCCAGTGCATCGAGCAAATACTTAGCGGAGGCATCCCAGAGGTGTGAGCAATATTCTACGCAGGACCGTACTTGCGTTTTATATAACAAGCACAGTTGATCTGGCGTGAAAAAACGCCGCATCTTGTTGAGGACTCGAGTTTACGTGAGGCTGTCTTAATCACGGTTTCGATGTAATCTTTTGGATCACAGCGAACACATCCATACCGAGCATGGTAATACTGCTATTCACCACCAACGTGCTTAATAAACAGGTTGTGGTCTAAGGGCGTGCTCAGGAAATATCTATTCACTCTCGCCTTAAAGAGATCAAGGTTGTAGGAATCGGGGAACACATGAGCAGGCAGCACATTCCATTCTTTGGCGGTTTGCAAAAGAAATGTGTCAGCAAAGCGCTTGGTACGGGCCGTTGGAATGTCAACGACGCGACGTACGGTTAATAAGGTCACCGGCGGCCGGTACCCAGGTGGTGGAAAGGGGCTGGAGGAACAAGTTCGTGCAGTTCCCTTGCACACTATCGAAAGTGTATCCTATAAAAGACCTATATGGTAATAGGTAGATAGTAATTAAGGCTTATCTGGACTGCCTGTCAATACCTACTGGATTTGGTGATCAACTGCACGGTTTAGCTATAATAGAGAAGTTACATGAAGGACTCGAAAAAAGTACACAGGTATTTAATTTGGCACTTATTACAACACGAGTCGCTATTTGCGATTAAATTCAACTGGAATCTGCGTGAGAGTGCCTGTTCAAAGAAAAACAAAAAGTGCTTTGTTCTTAGTGGTCCCTATGCTTAGGGACCGGCCGCCACTTTACATAGGTACTTTTCGGTTAGGTGTGTACCGATCGTGTGGGTGCAAAATACGTGTAGAGTATTTTATAAAGGGTACAACGTGTGTCACTGTTTTTCTCTCTCAAAGCGAACTCAAAGCGAAATTCCATTTCTTTGTTCTTATAGAAACATTAATATTTCGCACGATTCAATATTTACACTCCCTCTGTTGCAGATGGGTGTATAAATCATAAAAGTTCTTTTAGTGCACCCTTCTTAATTTGTTTGCTTTGTTATTCTGCTTATAATCTAGATTAATTTTCCTGACTATGCTTTTGAAAGTTTTGAAATGAACACGGTTGACGATATTAAACGAGGCGATGCTTTTTAAGTCCCTTGTAACTAAAAGCACGTAGAACCATCAGACATCAGGTTTTACAAAAAAGTCAAAGGAGAATGTGCGAATTGTCCCAAGTGTTGTATCACTTTCAGTTGTATATCATTACATAGGTATTGTTTAGTAGAATAATTCATTGTATGACAGTGAAGCTGAGTTCCGCGTCAGAAAAAATGTACACAAGTTTAAAAATCCTTCAAATAATAAAGAGGTTTTAGCGTGTTTTTACTGTACTTGCGTAAAGAGGCAGTCGTATAGGAACCTATATCAACCATAGGCACTGGTGTGGGATTATGAGTTACATTTGGTATCAAGGATTTGCAAGGCACTCTAACAATTTACAAAGCTCGGCTGTATTTCTGGATGATGTTATTTTGATTGACCGAGATGAATCCACTTGCTAGAATAGCTCCCCCAGAAATCCGTAATGGCCGTAGGGCCATAGTAAACAGCATGGCCGCGTCATTTTATCGAAGTCGATTCTTAATTCGATAAAACGAAAACCATTGCGAATGCGTATGTTGTAACTGCTATATGATTCAATGATAATCTCAATGGTTCAAAAATAGTTATGACAAAATGGAACTCAATGACTTTCAATTCGCATAAGAATTTCGAATGATTCAAAAAGACATTTCCTGTTCATGTGGGGTTCTTGGGTAATTCCAACTTGGATCTTGGTGGTGCTGCCCCCAACCGATAAAATAATGGTAAATAGCGCTAGGCACAATGTGTTGTACAGGACCGATCAGGGGATTAGTCCCGACACGGAGCAGAGAAGTCGGAGACGCTAAACGCTGAATTCAGCAAAGAGGTCCTAATCAGCATCACCAATAAACATTATAATAAAAAACACGGAAAAAATCATCATACAAACTTACAAACTGAGATTATTGGCTTACGAAGTTCTGTTTTTGTAATCTTTGAAAATTATTATTATATTAATATTACATATTTATTATACATTTTATTATTATTATTAATGATTTTTGAGTTTTTCATTTTTCAATGCTATTTTTATACATAAGATAACCACTGAGCGACCGAGAACGAGAGTTTCGTTAGCTCACTGGTTAGAGCATTGGACCGGATTTTCAAAGGTCGTGGGTCGAGTCCCATCTGAGAATTCACTTGTGGCCGAGTTGACTTTTTTCCAATATTTTTTATTACTTCGACATTACTAAGGGCATTAAAAATTATAAATTCTCAATGAGGACCACAAGAACAACATTTGAATACAATCCTATATTGTTACAAGGGTTGGGACAAACTTCATACTAAATTGCCCAGTCTCCTTTCTTCAACTGAGTATAAAGCGTGTGTAAACGTTAGGTTTGAAATCAATTAAAATTTTAAAAGTCGCTCGGTATCTGACTGAACGTTTTTTTATTGCTTATATCTACATTCAATATAAGTAACTTTATGATTATATGATAATGTAAGTGCCTATATGAGTACCTATGATTATGAATTTAATTTGGAGATGTACGAGTATTTCATTAAAATTAGAAAACGGATTTTTGAGGAACTAACAGCAAACTTCAATGTAAGGCAAGATGACGACTGTCAAGATGGTAGCTCTGCTGCCAAACCTTTAGCGTCTTCTTAATAAATAGTTATTATCGTAATAAGAAATGGAAATATCGAAATATTTGCTAGATGGTTGCTAGTTATTGACTAGACGACGCCTCCAATTATTATCTACTGTTTTGTGTCGCATTGTATGTTGTTAAGAAAAAAAACAAAAAATTACTTATGTCTTTTAATAACACTCAAACCTCATTTTATGCTTTAATTGGATTTGAACAAGCTGCAGAATACGCGAGAGGCTCGTTTGGTTCTTTGATTAACATCCCTCGCAGGCAAGGCGTTGTTAGCTTAGGAGCTTACTTCTGAACGCAAATAAAAAGCCTTACCTACACCTTTCACCTAATTTCGGAGGAAATTCAATTACTTTTATACTTGTTGCTAGGATATTGAGCGATAAGAAAGCGTGTGTCTAAATAAAGATTTGTTATCTCGGATTTCCATAGTATACATGTTTTTGTTAAACTTCGAAATAATTAAAACAGTATCTAGGTACATAACGTTTCGAAAAAGAAAGATTTTGAAGTGGAAAATGCCAGTGTTGTAAAGCTTGAAAACAACAAGAAAATGAACTCATCACGTTTTAGTGTATCAAATCAATCGAAATATCGATCACAATATTCATAATAATACAGAAAAAATAATCATAATTATAACATTAATTATTATCGTCCTGTACTCAGTATATCATAAGGTACGCAGCTGTTACCTCCAAACTAATATTATTAATGAGTTGTGAGATATGACGGTAACTCTGTTCGTAATACATGTATCTGTTGGTCATTGTGACATCGTCATCAATGTTTTAAATGGGAAAATAATTTACCTGTGCTTTTGTCATATTTGCTTTGGTATCCGTGTGCTTCTAAAAGGCATCGTATCCTATCGACTAATTGGGATGCGTTGAATGAAAGCGCAATTCAATTCGTTGACGGGAACTGTCATTTTTAGGGTTTCGTAGCCTAATGGCAAAAAACGCAACCCTTATAGTTCGTCATGTCCTATGTATGTCACAGCCACTTTATTCCAAAACTATGAGGATTACACAGTTGAAACTTGGTGTAGCGTATTGAAACACCGGTGTCGGGCGAACAACTGATTTATTTAATAATCACAGTACCCACAAGACAATTATTATTAAATTACCCACATCTCCCCATATATTTTTAATGTTAAATAATACTTAAGTAAATGTACATGTTGCTTTAACCTCTAAAAACAAGTACTTAGATAAATATTAAAATATATAGCAGTAGGTATACAAACTAATTAAAACACCTATATCAACCCCCTTAAAAAAAAACAGCTATTAAAGACATGCTGCTTATAAGTAAGGTAAGACAAAATAATGCTTTTTTACATTATATTGGTTTTGCTTCTAGTGATAGGCGGAGAATATGCTTCTACAGAATTTGCGCTTTTTGACGTTAGCGCGTCACTAAGCGCAAAGTCCTCGTCGGAAATGTCACGATATTCGTCATCACTAAAATGTGCAGAAACCGGTTTGTTACACTCCAATCGAGTATCGGACCTTTCTAACTCGTCAGCCATAGTTTTGATTAGATGTCGGCGATTCCGGCGATAAATGCCTCTCCTATTTTTTATTAAATAAGATCGAGGTGTTGGTGCTATCCCAACAACAGTGCCCCGAATCCTTTCATTATTATTTTCCAACATAATTACGTCATCGCCGACATCCAATTCCGGCAATGGTTTATCGTAATAATATGTACTTTTTAATTGCTTGTGTAGCAATTTTTCATGTTGCTCTTTACAATCGTGCTGATTAGTTCTCAACAAATCAGGATGAACGGGTAGTCTACACTTTAACCTACGGCCCATCATAAGTTGTGCAGGAGAATCCAAATTATCCCGAGGTGTATTTCTATAACTAAGCAAATTCAAATAGAAATCGGATCCACTTTCAACAGATTTCTTTAAAATCTTTTTTACAGTTTGCACAGCCCTTTCGCTTTTACCATTCGACTGAGCATAATAAGGAGACGAAGTGACGTGATCTAATACCCATGTAATACTACATGTATTGTGTGCCGTTATCGTTCACTACTATTTCTGGTATACCATAACGAGCAAAATTTTCCTTCATGACACATATGACTGATTTAGCAGTAGAATCGTTTAATTTTGAAACTTCTACAAATCCTGAAAAATAATCTACTAAAATCAAGAAGTATTTCTTTCCAAATTCAAATAAATCTGTACCAATTTTATACCAGGGTAAATCTGGTATTGGAATCGGGATCATGGGTTGTTTTGCAGGCCTATTTGATTTCTCCTGACATGATCTACATTTTCTTACATAAAGTTCAATGTCGTCTCCAATGCCCGGCCAAAACAATACTTCTCGCGCTTGCCTCTTACAACGGTCAATTCCCAAGTGCCCTTCGTAAATAATTTTTAACATTTCTGGTCTCAAAGCTAATGGTATCAGAATTTGTTTATTTTTAAATATTAAGCCATCAACACAAATAGCTCATCTTTCATGGAATAAAAATATTTAACACAGTCCGGCAGCCTGTATTTATGTTCAGGCCAACCTTGGTTGATATATAAAATTAACTCCTTTAAGACAGGGTCATTAGCTGTTTCCTTTTTTATAACAGTTACTTTTTCAATGAAATCGGCATATTATTGATTAACATTTTAACTTGATAAAGAACCAACTTACTAATTTCTTCATCATATAATTCAGGCAGAGGCGCGCGCGACAAAGTATCTGGAATGAACATATATTTACCAGGCTTATAAGTAACCACCAAGTCATAGCCCTGCAGTGTTAACATCATTCTTTGCAAGCGAGCTGGGATCGAATTTAATAGTTTCTTATAAATACTTTCTAAAGGTTTATGATCCGATTCAATCACCACTTGACTTTTACCGTAAACATAATGACGGAACTTCTCACAAGCAAAAACTATAGCTAACATTTATTTTTCAATTTGTGCGTACCTAGTCTGTGTGTCTGTAAGCGTTCGAGACGCATATTCTATAGGGCGCCCCCCCTGCAGCAACACGGCGCCTAGCGCGACGCTGCTCGCGTCCACCGACATCACGACGGGGCTACTAACATCGTATAAGGCTAACACAGGTGAATCGCATAACAACTGTTTTAGCTTTTCGAACGCACTTTATGTCCCTGTTCCCAACTCCATGTGCTTTCTTTCTTTAGTAATCTAGTGAGAACATGAATATTCTCCGAATAGTTAGGTATGAATTTTGAAAGATAATTGACTGCTCCTAAAAATCTTTCCAAACTTTTCCTATTACTCAGTTCTGGCATATTTGTAATAGCCCTTATTTTTTCAGGGTCTGGTTTCATACCACTTTTTACGGTTTTTAGACAAAAATAAAAATGTATATATTAAGGGGGGTCTCCCCATACATAGAAATGAAACTGTAAATGATTTTTTTCTTCAAACCTATACGTGTAGGGTATCTTTAGATAGGTCTTTAAAAATTACATTGAGGTTCCTAAAACAGTTTTTTCTCAAAGTCAACCGTTTGAATAATATACATTTGAAAAAGGGAAAAAAAATTATGTCCCCTCCTCTAACATTTAAAATAAGAAAGTGAAAAATCTTAAAAAAAAGTATATGCTGTAGACCTTTATAAAAACTTTCAACTAAAATTAGTTTGACCGAAATATATTGTGCAGTTTCAGAGCTATAGCACATTTGGCAAAACCGCAAATATAACTTTGTCATTCATACAGATACTATTAAAAACAAAGTTATTTTTGCAGGCGAAAAATTATAGCGGCATTTTGAGTAGGTGTATTTAATATAATAATAGAAACTTTATTGCACGCGATACAAAAACAAGCACATACAGAGAAAATCACAAAAAAGAGGAACACACAATAGGCGGTCTTATTGCTACATAGCAATCTCTTCCAGGCAACATTGGGTGAGAGACGAAACCCTTCATGTGCGAGTTCGACTTGCACTTGGCCGATTTTTACATAATATAGTAAGCTACATTCAGTTGAATGTTTTGAAATCACTTACAATGTTATTTTAATAAACAAATCGTGGTAAATAAAAAAAAAATAAAACTTTTAACCCAATTTAAACAGAAATGGTAGGCAATTTTTTTATTTCGTTGTTTAAGATTAAAATTTTCCCGAACAAGTAATATTGCTACCCAAACAAAATATTCAACCTAACTCGGTACAAGTTCACCAGATGATTCTTTAATGTCCGCTTGTGGTCTTTGGGTACTTACCCAAGGACCAAAACTCTGGCGAACTTTCAGAAATACCCTGAATACTCTACAATATTTTTGTATTCCGCCGTCACTCATTTTCCTCTTCTTATTCTATCTATTTTGGGTTGTCTGTATCCAATTATCTGGCCTCCAGCGTGAAAAACATCCCTGTTATTGTCACAAACACTTTGTATTTACATAATATTAACAGGAAAATTTAATATTCCCTGGTATATATACACTAATAGTTCTATCCATTTTTGTACGAGTTAATACCTTTTTAGGTCCAACAACTTATTCTAATATAAAATATTCAATTAATATGTTGTATTGTATGCTTACATTGACGACCTCTGTGGTACACCGGTTTTCAAGGTGACTACTCTGTCTGTGGTCCTGGGTTCGAATCCCGGTGGGGGTAAATGTTTTTATGGTGAATACGAATCATGGATGTTTATAATTATGTATTTATACAAAAATATTTTTATAATTAATATATGAGGAGCCCGTGTTGAGTGGTTCGCGTGCTCGGCCAGCGAATGTTGAGATTAAGCAACTTTCGCAATGGCCGGTCACGGGATGGGTGACCAAAAGTTTATATTCTCGAGTTCCTCCGTGCTTCGGAAGGCACGCCGTTAGTCCCGGCTGTATTTGCAGTCGTTTAAACCTACCAATCCGCATTGGGCTCGCGTAGTGGGTCATGGTAAGGCCCATCTTCTTATCCATCCATAAGGAAGGCCAGTGCTGATGACGATGACGACAAAAATATACTTACTTAAGTATCAATATGTATTTCTATGCCATAATACAACTGCTTAATTTGGGGCTAGGCAAATTGGTGTGAGTGTAAAAATAGTTTATAATATTTCTTGATTGTTTTAAACACTTTAACAAGGTTTGGTCCTAGCTGCATTTGCATTTGCAGTTACTAAGCACCTGCAAGCTGTGTAGTGTCAGCTTAGAAGAGCACTACCCCCTCTCATCCCGTGGGTGTCGTAAAAGGCGACTAAGGGTCTTAGCCTTCAGGAGATGGGCAGCAGCGTCTCCTACATACTTGGCCATTACTGCGATCGCCAACCCGCCTGCCAAGCGTGGCGATTATGGCAAACCCCCCCTTTTGGGGGAGGCCTATACCCAGCAGTGGGTGTTATATGGCTGACACGACGAAGCACCTACCTTGATCTACTTTGAGCCCAATCTACTTTGAGCCCATTTACCTAGTGGATCATATCCCATTCTCATGGTCCATATACATTTGATTACGGTTAGGATAACCATAGAGTGTACTTTTATTTTAATATTTTTTTTGTGATGAAAATTTCCTGACTGGTGAGTTTTCAATTTGACCACTCTGTATGAATTAAAACACGAAGAAAATAGCAGCCCTTAACGAGTTTCTTGCCGGTTCTTCTCGATACAATGTCTCCCGCCGTAGGGTTCTTGAACTGATGGCGTAGCTTCTTTGACGTTCATAAGTGCTTGTTACAGCCTAGACTGAATAAATGATTAAGAACTTTGAAAAAAAAAAACAAAAAAAATAACTTTTTAAAATCCTCAAGAAAGCCCGTGCTCCAGCAGCGCGCTAAAATGTCTGATGATGATTCATTTTAACAACTTCAACCCTTGTCGTTAAGTACCTTTGCCACATTTTTGGTAACATCCTGCCACGTAAATTACCATTGTTATTTTACGAGCCGATCGCACACCCTCTTAATGTATTTTGAATTAACTAATCAATTATGTATGTTGAGACAGCGCCGCGAAAATGAAAGGGGAAAGTGGATGAAAGTTTTATGTTATGACGCAATGAAACTGTTATGTTTTGGCACGCCGAGGAGCCTCCTTTATTAAGCATGCATACATACGAAATGGTTTCCGATGTGATGAATATTAATTTCGTAAATGTTTGCGCGTATCTTTTGTTGGTGTGTAATTTAATATTTTATTTTATTTTATGGAAGATTGACTGACAAACAACAACTTAAAACTAAGATCCTTACAACTTTTAGAATGTTGATCAGATCAGTAAGGTATGTATAGCAATCTGGATCTCCTCCATTCACTCCCTGGATGGCCATTATCAGATCACAGCTTGGTCAATCTTGACAGAGTACCAAGGCTGAAAGTAACCTCAATTGTATGAAAATCGTTAATTTATGTGGCCAACAATGTATATATATATATATATATATATATATATATATACATTACATATAATGTAATATATATAATATTATAAATGCGGAAGTGTGTTTGTTTATCCTTCCTTTACGCCCTAACGAAGCAACCAATAGACTTGATTTTTGACATAGAGTTGAAAGTTGACGAAGAGTAACATAGGCTTTTTATGAAATAAAACAACGGGATGACAGTCATCCCGTGACCACGGCAGCTGAAAAGGTGCCGAAACGTCGGGAAAATCAAAACATAAGATGTACGTATAGGCTTTTTATCCCGATATTCCTACGGGCACGGGAGACACGCGGGCGAAACCGGGGGTGGAAACTAGTACTTGTATATACAACGTTATTTTATATTTACCCAAAACCTCAAAACCATTTGTAGAACTCATCAATACGAACAACTTTTTGTATGGAAGCAACCCTGCAATCGCGAAAAAAAACATGTTTTGTTTCGCGATTTAAGGGGGTCTACAAATGGATATGAGGTTTTGGGTAAACATAAAATGACGATGTATATAAGAAAAATATAATTGGACGTATTAGTATGTAGGTACTTAATAATATTTACACGTAATTTTTCAGATAGGTACATTAAATCTGCTATCAAAAGCTAAATTAAGCAGCTGAGGGACTTGTTATACGGATGTCAAAACCAACAGTAGATGAAACATATTCAATTTAACTTTTTAATTTTACAAAAAAAGCAACTACCTCTGCCCTAACGGGACGTCAGACAAGTTGCTTGCTTTTTTCTAGTATATTTTCTTGTATAATATTTATCACATAAAAATAGCATTGTAAAATGCAAAATTAAAAAGTTACAATTAGATGGCTGTTTCATCTTTATTGATAGTCAAACATCTGTAAAGATGTTTCTTTCGAATGCGAGGATATTTCTCTCATTGATGAAACGACGGTGGTCAACACCGTAGAAAGGTGAATATTAGAAAGATTCGACAAGTCCTCATAGGTCTCTGTAGCATAATTGGTTAGTGCATTGGGCCGGAATCCCAAGGATGCGGGTTCGTATCCCGTCTGGGCGACATGAGACAAGTTGCTTTTTCTAGTATATTTTCTTGTTTAATATTAATCATATTCAATTTAGCATGTAACAAGCTCAAAACGCTAAAAAAGCAACGGCATCGTTTCGCAAAGCTCTACGGCAAGGCCTTGTACTGAGAAAAACTCTCAAGGCCAGTTTTTCTCTACGCTTTTTATTTCTTTCCGAGTCGTTAAAATGAAACATTACCTTAGCGTATATCTATCTTGAATCAGGTAACTTTTCATCACAAAACAGAATACGAAAATTTACAAATTCTAAATTTTTCCATTTACAAAGCTATTTAGTACGACAAGTAAGTGGTATTTTCAGTGCAGGAAGATCAACGAAACTTTAAGGTAGCCATCTGACTGGGAACATTTTCGTGGTAACGTAACGCTACGTTACAAAATATTTCAGTCAGTAGAGTGATCCGAGCGGCCTTAGTAAGTAAAAACACGTTCGCCATGAGAAAATTACGCTCGCCCCGAATGGTAGGTTACGATGAAATGTTCTTGGTCAGTCACCACCTTTATAGAGAGGCATTACTGTGTATGATTAATTTCCAACTTTCATCAAGGGCTGGAGGGATTTTACTTATCCACCACCACAATTGTCGATCTTATTTATTCTCATAACAAGATCCGTCGCTCCCTTCGTCGAAGAGTTTGACTCTTATCTCTTTGTTTTATGGAAGGGCCAATTTGTTCCCGTGAAATGTAGGCTTTTGTCTTCCAAAAGCGTATGCCATCCCTTTTCACAGGTAGAGTGGAACCTTTTTGTGTAAATTTTGCAAAGTATAAAAAGAGTAAGTAGGACAAATGTGATCATAAATCTTTATTTTCCACTTTTAGCGATGTTAGTTTGTTGAGGTACGAGATTCAGCATGTTTATGTATTTTTTTTTTGGGGTGTCTTCAGTAAGGTGCTCGTTAAATGTACCAATTCAATGAGGCATGCTGTTATTAACTTGGCAGATAAATATTATACAAGTTACTTAGGTGTTTGTGTTTTTTTATAGTTTCCAACCAATATTTAACCGCCTCTGTGGTAACAACCACCGGTTTCAGACCCAGGGGTCCCGGGTTCGATTCCCAGCGGGGGTACAATTTGTATTCGGTTTGGTTGGTGGTAGGACTTGTTGTGAGTCCGCCTGGCTAGCTACCACCATCTTATCTAAGTCTGATGCCATAATAACAATGTTTTCAGCATTGTTGTGTTCCGGCAGTTTACAGATAGCCAGTTCCTCAGTGGTTGAGGATTCCGGGAGAGCCTCGCGTCCATCTTCAGCCTTAACATCAGGTATGATGAAGGCTAAGAGTCTCCCCGTCGTTAATAAAATAAAAAAAAAACAATATTTTCAAAAAAATACTACCTTCGTTAGATTATTTTGACATCCGATATGTTTAGTTGCCATTTTTACATTCCAAAGTATATTTTCCTTTAGAACTTTAGGCTCTGAGTCAATATTCAATCTCAATAACTTCACTTAACAGTTGGAAAGTATTTTAAAATGTTAAAGTTCACTTATTAGTAAAATGCGTTAAGCATAAGCAGCCTATAACATAAACAATAGGATAATGAGGCTATAGTCACGACCTACTGCTCTCATTTCTTTATTGGATCCCGATTTATAAATAACAAGTGCTATTCGCGAAACTATCACATAAACCCCCGTAATATTCTTTTGTATTTAGATGAGGCTCAAAAAGGTTGAGATATTCCTGTAGACCTAGCACGAAAAACTTTCGAGTAATTATCGAGGACGTATCGTCAAAAATGTATGACATAATTTTGAGCAGTATTCCTACCGGACGCAAACGGATTGCATTTTCCTATACCTTTTTTGACATTCCGTCCGCCTCGATACGACCTCGATCGTCACTATTTCGAAAGTTTTCCCGCTAGCCCTACAGAACCTTGGCTCGAAACATGTATGATCACTTGTCCATTGTGATATCTTTAATTAGGCAAACCATCAAGAGAAAGCGATAGTGGCGTACAAGTTGTATTTTCATACTACTTACTTTACTTGGCTTTCTAAAGTTTAGAAAGCCAAATCTTGTAGAGATTATTATGTACCTAGATTCTGCGAACAATGTTTGCAGCCTAGATTAGACGCTAACCTGATCAGCCGGAACTTAGGCATTTATCAATTTTGTGGATAAGTCGAATTAGAATAACTCGTCGGGCCAATTTGTCTATGCTCATAAATTCTTTGATATCGTTTTCTACGGTCAAAATAAAATAAAATTCACTTGTCATTTATTTGGATATTGTTGAAAGGAGGTTCTTTATGGAACTTTATGAAATACTGTCCATAAAGAACCAGTGTTCTGCAATCAAATGCACATGCGTCATAATATGTTTATAAACAATGGTGTACTTCAGTTGCGAACCTCATACGGCTAAGATGTGAATTGTGTTTTTATAAAGTATTGTATAGTTGTGAGTTCTCCGTAATGGCAATAAATCAGTTTGCCAGATCACTCCTTACCTACATGAAAACAAATATCTGGTCTAGTTTTATTCGCAAGATATAACAATGACTCTATTATCTCTCTATACGATTCATGAGATTTAATATCGATTTTAATTTTTGGGTGTTGTTTAACTAAGATAGTTAACACACATACACTCTCTAGCTTCACTGATATTGAATTTGTTCATAATCTTCTCAATATATGTTTTCTGAAAAATTCCATTTTCTTTTTGTTTTATATCCAAACCGATGTAATTAGACACTTCTTCACACATCCTCAAATTAAAAGCTTTTTTCAGTGTTTCTATTACATGCAGTAGGTCAGAGGTGCAGCATTTTTTGATACTGAAGAAGCTGAGGAAAACGAGAGTCGAGCAGTGGAAAACAATGAAAATAGAAGAATTCAACTGGTTACAGAGCGCAGATTACCTGAACGGTATGTATACGGATTTTGTTATGAACTATGATACTGAAATTTCAATGTTAACATATGAAGAAGCAACGCAATCGAGAGAAAACGATAAATGGAAGAAAGCTATAGAATAAGACATTAAATCATTGGAAGAAAATAAAACGTGGTTCTTGGTAGACAAGAAAGAAGCTGAACGTAGAAAATTAGTAAAGAGCAAGTGGATTTTCACGATTAAATCAGATGGAAGGTATAAAGCAAGACTTGTAGCAAGAGGCTTTCAACAAAAATATAAAATAGACTATGACGAGATTTATAGTCTAGTGGTGAATACATTCCTTAAGAATTTTACTAACTATTGCTGCGAATAAAGGATAAAAAATTAAGCAATTTGATATCAAGACCGCTTTTCTACATGGAGACCTCAAAGAATGTATTTATATGAAAGTTCCGAAAGAATAGTGATAAAGAAGGCAAGGTTTGTAGACTTAATAAAAGATTATATGGTTTAAAGCAAGCTTCACTAATGTGAAACATTAAATTTACAGATTGTTTAGTTAAACTGGGATTCAAACAGTTAAAACTAGATCAATGTATTTTTGTGATGAAAGGTGAAAGAAGAATAATTCTTGCTATCTACGTTGATGATGGACTGGTCGTTGGTGAAAGAGAAGAAGACCTACTGCATGTAATAGAAACACTGAAAAAAGCTTTTGATTTGAGGATGTGTGAAGAACTGTTCGAGGCAACAAAATTCTCCAAATTTTAAATGATCTTAATAACGTAGAAACAATTTTAAGATTTTTGAAGGGTTCGGAGGATAAAGGCATTCACTTTTGTGAAGGTGATAAAGTGCTTCGCGGATATCGTGATTCAGATTTCGCGGGGGATGCAGATACTAGACGTAGTACCTCGGGTTACGTGATTTGGTTGAACAGTGGACCAGTGGCATGGAGCTCAAGAAAACAGTCAGTTGTAGCGCTGTCGAGTACGGAAGCAGAATATATAGCTGCAGCAGAATGTTGTAAGGAACTTCTGTTTATAAGAGACTTCATCTACTTCATCATCTACGAATGAAAAATTAGAAATTGAAATGAGAGTGGACAATCAATCAGCAATTTGGCTTATGAAGAAAGGAATTATGAATAAAAGAAGTATACACATAGATGTGAGATATTATTATTTAAAGGATCAAATTGATGCGAACTGTCTCTACATGTACAGTCACGAGAAATACTAAAATGTAAACAATATATTAGGTCGGTGAAAAATTGTTTTCGCATAATAGTAGGTATGAACTTGTAATAAAATCTCGTTGGCTGCACTATTTGCCTCTGGCTGGTTTTGGTATCATTAAAAGTTTAAATTTTTAAGAAGATAATTCAAATTAGGAAAATATGTGATTTTCATTTGTTTTTCTTACTGTCAAGATGAGTGAATCTAATGAAGATACATCGATACATTTTAAAATTCTACTTCAAAAAAGGTAAAAATGCAACGCAAGCCGTGAAAAAACGATGTTTATAAACCTACCGCAGTCTGTGAGAGCAGCACAAATTTGGTTTAAGCGTTTTCAATCCGGAAATTTTGATGTCAAAGATGCACGTCGCTCTGGTCGCCCTATTACGGATAAAATGGATGCTATTTTTTTTTACTGGAGCAAGATCGGCCTATCAGTAGTTACAACGTAGCTGAAGAACTGGAAATTGGCCACAAAACAGTTTTGGTGCATTTGGGAAAAAATGGGTACGCAAAAAAGCTCGATATTTGGGTACCTCACAAGCTCACTGAAAGAAACCTAATGAACCGTGTACTCATTTGTGATTATTTATTACGACGTAATAAAACCGAACCATTTTTGTAGAAGCTGATAACTGGTGATGAAAAGTGAATCACGTACGAAAAGAACGTGCGAAAAAGGTCGTGGTCAAAGGCTTTGAGGCTTTACAAACTGTGGCGATACCCGGGTTAACTCGCAACAAGTTGATGCTGTGTGTGTAATGGAATTGGAATGGCATTATTCATTATGAGCTGTTACCACCAGGCAGGACCATCGAATCTGAACTCTACTGCGAACAACTGATGATATTAAAGCAAGAATTTGAGAGAAAGCCGCCGGAATTAATCAACAGAAGGGGGTGTGGTTTTTCATCATGATAACGCTAGACCTCAGACAACTTTAGCCACTCGGATAAAATCAAGAGAGTTTGGCTGGGAGATGTTAATGCATCCGCCGTATAGTCCTGACCTTGCACCTTCAGGTTTCTACCTGTTTCGGACTCTTCAGATTTCTTTAGGTAGTGTCAGGTTAACATTACGAGAGGACTGCCAAAACAAGTGGTTTTGGCAGTCCTCTCTTCGCGGTATTTTAATCAGAAGCCCCTAAATTTTAATAGCAATTGGATCATGTCCCTACCTATAAGATGGCAAAAAGTTATAGAACGAAATATCACCTACATACTTTAGTTAAATGTAAATAAACTATATTAAAAAATGTTTTGAATTTTCTTAAAAAATGCCAAGAAACTTTTACAGTCCCCAACCTATTACAATCTAGTCGCGAAAACTCATAGTACACCGTGCCGGGTACGAGCCGAACCCGAGTAGATATATTTTGTATGTACAACTCGGCCAACACTCGGTTGCAACGAGGGGCAACCGAGAGGTGTCCGAACAAAATATATAGGTATGTGAAACCTGTAGTGTAGCGTGTGTCATCCTTTACATACAATATCACGGCACTATGGGTGGACAATAAGTTAGCGTGAATTTTCAAGGCCGCCGCCCGATTTATAGGTTTTTATGTTATTTTCCATCACCATCACCAAAGGTTCGTTAAAATGATGAAGAATTTAAAGAAATAGGTATTTTACAGTCGGGGAACTTCCCGGTAGACCAGTAGAGTATTTTAAGGAAGCTGTTTTTAAAAAAGTAAAAGATATATAGGAAACGTTTATATTATATAACATAGAACATTATCAGGTATTTCATTTGAATAATAAATTATTTCTATAACCTTAGTACTTTCCGAGAAAACGATTCTTTAAAAAAAACTCTACTGATCAACCAGGAAATTCAAAATTGACATTACAAGAAAGGTGGCGTTTCCTTAATGGTTATGCTAAACGCTATTTTTCACTAAAAATACAAATGGATGCTACAGAATTTTACATGCCTAATGTGCCTACATGTTTCACAACATTTATGCCAAGAATTTTAAATTTACTCATGCTGCTCATTATCTTTAACATGAAAAACACATTTGGTAAACTTACGTGAAAATTTAAAACGTGGCGACGAATTTTTATACGTAGAATATTTGCTTTTAACTTGATCAAGCATTGTTGCCATAATTTTATAAAATTGTAAATAGATTTCACTATTTACTAATAAAGTATTTGTATTCACAATGCATTTTTTTATAATATTAGTAAATCTAATATATAAAATTCTCGTGTCACAGTTTTCGTTCCCATACTCTTCCGAAACGGCTTGACCGATTCTCATGAAATTTTGTGAGCGTATTGAGTAGGTCTGAGAATCGGCTACTATCTATTTTCTATCCCGAAATTCCACGGGAGCGAAGCCCCGGGGCACAGCTAGTAAGATATAATAATAATTATACAATGTAGTAGGTTGTAGTTTGCGCCTATGAACGCAGCACTAAACACGAGGAGCCCGTGGCGCCGTGGATCGTGCGCCTGCCTGCGATTGTTTGGGTTAAGCAACTTTCGCAATGGTCGGTCACGGGATGGGTGACCAAAAATTTACTATCTGCAGCTCCTCCGTGCTTAGGAAGGCACCGTCCCGGCTATATTTGCAGTCGATAAAACCCACCAATTCACATTAGGCCCGCGTGGTGGGTCATGACCCATTCTCCTTGTCCAGCCATAAGGAAGGTCAGTGCCCCAGTAGTGGGGACATTAAAAATGTCTGATGACGAACCAAATACACCAATTTTAGTTGATGCATTTCATCTTCAGCATTTATTGCAATTGTTTTCAGTTACCATCTATCTACGTCTATACTAGCTATTACTTAGGTAGGACTTGCTAGCCGCCTGGCTAGCTACCACCATCTTATCTAAGCCATAACAACAATGTTTTCAGCATTGTTGTGTTCCGGCAGTTAGAGATAAGATAGCCAGTTCCTCAGTGATGAGGATTCCGGGAGAGTCTCGCTACCATCTTCAGCCTTATCAGTATTTAACATCAGGTATGAAAAAGGCTAAGAGTCGCCCCGTTGATCATAAAAAAATAAATAATAATTTAGCCTGAATGGATAAACTTTTGAATGAGTACGCCTTTCATTCAAAACCTTATCCATTCTGTCTAAAATAGCTACTGACAGACAGTCAGACATGCTAACAAAAAGTAAAAAAAGAACCGGCCAAGTGCGACTGCGAACTCTCCTACCGAGGGTTCCGCACAAATTTGTAGGTACCTACCTAGGTATGCACATAACATTATAAATAATATAGGTATTGAGTCTCGCATTTTTTCCATAGTTTTCCCGAAATTCTGTTTCGAAAACTTAAGACTAAATTTTTCATGATTTAATTACAAATGTAGAAAAAAAAATGTCTTAAGTTTGCAGATATTTTCCTGTACTTATGGTAAAAGACGAGATTACTTGCCAAATTTCATAGTTCGGGGTCAACGGGAAGTTACCCTATAAACTTTGATTCCCTTGAGAGTGTCGAAGTTTACGTTTTTGCGGCGTAAAAGGTCCTATCTTTTTTCACATTAATTTACAAGTTTGTTTTTTTTACCCCTTCAACGAGCTGTTGCTCTGAATATATGGTTTTAATTTCAACTGGATACCTCCACAGTCCTCGAGATAAACGAACTCGGACGGACGGACGGACGGACAGACGCACAGCAAAGTGATTCCTTTTTTTCTTTAGAGATTCGGAACCCTAAAAATTACAACATTATACAAAGCAGTCTGGTTTATTTTTTACTATTCATGCCTCCTTCCAGATTTGTATTCAGTTCGTTCAGTAGGTACATACTTTTATTATAGATCTAGTTAAAGTTACGTAAATATTCTTAATCCGAGATATAAACAACTCCAAAAAACGTCTCCTTTTATCTTCAAAGCCTTGACAACTAACTTAAACTAAATATTGCAATAAGTCCTTGATTTGTATCTCAATCGCTTTGAAGGTAAAACTTGATCATAATATATTATTTTAGATCTGTCGAAGTTAAAGAGGTCAGGGGCCCGCCGTCTTCTATTTGTTCGATTTCCTAAAAAGTTCTTTCCTACACAATTACATTTAACCAACTGGCGTGGCTTCCATCGCTTCGCCTGCACCGGCACATTTGGAATTTTGCCAACTGTTATTGCATTGAACTCGGCACGGAGAGGCTGCGTTTGGAGTAAATCACTAATCCTTGATAGGAATTAAAATATTTTTATCTATCCTCCATAACGGTGGCTTAGATATAAATATTAACCTACTGAAAACGGTGTGCTTAGTAACGTAACCAAGATGAGGTTTTCTCACTGGGGTTAGACACTGAGAAACTGGGGTTAGAAAACTGACGTGAGTTAAGCAAAAGAGATTAAATTTTGGAGCCGCTTTCTAAAAATGCCGGCCAACAAAAAAAATGGAACGTAGTCGTTTGGTGCAATTGTTGATTATGACATAAAAGTTGTAGGACTTCTCTAAGTCAAGGTATATATAAGTTTTAAGATAAGCCATTTTCATACATTCCTTAATGTCTAAAATTGCTTAAAATGAAAAATATTCATACCTACATATTGCTAAAACTAATGATCCGAAGTCATCGTGAGATAAAACGATGTAGCAAAGTTTTTTTTTACGTTCGTAATTTTTATATTTGTTACAGGGATATTGTTAGATGTGTTATTAGAACACACAATCACCTCACTGCATAATAAAAATGTTTCAGATCAAATTTTATTACACTTTCAGAAATCCATAAATGTATAAAAATTACGAATCATTGAACCTGTATACCTCGATTTTGAGTAACCCTACAAATTTTGTGCCATATCAATTATTGCCCCAAACGACCAGTTCTTACCATACGTACCAAATTTTAGAAAACGGTCCAGAAATGTATAGAGCCTGAATGATCTCCTTTAAGTTTCTTAGTTTTGTGATGTGCGTTGTTAGTCAATGATCGGTTTCAATAAACCAGTAGGAGATAGCCTACTAGAGTTCAGTGTCCAAAATAACTGCGGTGCTTGCTAATTTAACCAAGTCAGGCCTATCTCTTACAAGAGATAGATTTTTAAAGCAGGCCAAAAAAAACATTTTCCCCGAGCCTAATGAGCCAACGAGCTAATGGAAATCTCTCTGTCTTTCCCGATTTCTAACTGAAATCTTCATATAAATTAAACTTTTATAGTAGAAAAACTCGTAAACAATAATATTAAAGTCACGATTATAGCAAATTAATCAAATATAATTAAATTTGAAAGCCGTCGGGAAACATTGTCAAACCTGTCCCTTGTTAATAAGAACGAAGCGATGGGTTTAATTGTATAATTAAACATTAATTACAGTAAGCCATCTTCATAATTTGTTGGCAAAAGTAAGACGAAACTCAAAACTGTCCCTGTAATAATTGGTGTGATAAATTACTTACAATTTGTGAGCACCTAATTAAAAAGGTAATATTTTGATACAAGCAATGTACAAGCACGTCTCAATTTGTTTTATTCAAATGCAATATACTTGTATTATACGAGTATTATACTTTAGAGATACTTTGTTAACCGGCTTCCAAAAAGGAGGAGGTTCTCAATTTGGTTGGTATGTTTCTTTATGTATGTACACAAATTACGCCGAGATTTCTGATCCGATTTACATGATTATTTTTGTTCGATGCGGAATAGTTGCTTTTTGGTCCCATAAAGTGGTTAATTTGTCCTAGAGTTTGATTAAGTTTTTTTAAGTCAAAAGTGCAATTTCGAACTGTTTTAAGTCGTCGTCTCAGCCACTTGACACCCACTGCTGGTTATAGGCCTCCCCCAAGGATCTCCACAACGATCGGTCCTGCGCAGTCCGCATCCAGCGGCTTCCCGCGACCTTCACCGGATTGGTCCACCTTGTCGGGGGCCTACCCACGGAGCGTCGTCCTGTACGCGGTCGCCATTCCAGAACCTTTCCGCCCCAACGGCCATCGGTTCTTCTCGCTATGTGTCCCGCCCACTGCCACTTCAGCTGAGCAATCCTTCGAGCGATGTCAGTTACTTTAGTTCTCCTACGGATCTCCTCATTTCTGATTCGATCACGTTGGGAAACGCCGCACATAGCCCTCTCCATTGCACGCTGGGTGACCTTGAGCTTTCTTATCAGACCCATAGTTAGCGACCACGTTACACTACCGTAAGTCATCACTGGCAACACACACTGGTCATAGACTTTCATCTTGAGACACTGCGGTAAGTTGGACGCGAAGATTTTACGGAGCTTCCCGAATGCTGCCTTGTTGGACTTACCTAACTGGATTGTCTGTCCAAGGTAAACATAGTGGTCAACAACTTCGAGTGTAGTGTTCCCAACGTAAACTGTAGTGGGTATGACATGGGAATTCGACATGATTTTCGTCTTATCCATGTTCATCCTAAGACCCACTCTTTGGGAAGCACTACGGAGATCTTCGAGCATTGTGTTCAGGCCCTCCAGGGTCTCAGCCATAAGGACTATATCATTGGCAAAACGAAGGTGTGTCAGATACTGGCCATTTATGTTGATGCCGCGTCCTTTCCAGTCCAAAAGCTTAAAGATGTCCTCCAACGCAGCTGTGAACAGTTTCGGAGAAATTACGTCTACCTGTCTCACACCTCGCTGCAGTTGGATGGGACTTGTGCTCTGGTTCTGTAATCGGACCGACATGGTGGCATGTTCGTATAAGTACCTTAACACCTCGATATACCTATAGTCCACTTGGCACCTCTGGAGAGACTGCAGCACTTCCCAGGTCAGGCAGGTAAATCCATTAAAACTAACCTGGCATCAATATGAAAGTTGGTAGTAATGAGAGATCTTTATTTATTGGTTGTTATTAACTAATATACGTAGATCTTTCAAGTGTGAGACTTTATGTAATTTGAAATAGGTCAACGGTAAATGGTCTTACGAATTTTCGATCAGGGTCACGTGTCCTGACGCGACTTTAAAACTTTTTACCCGTCCCAAAAATTTAAAACTCTGATGTGCGCAACGCCGCTAAAGAGTTTTCACTTAAAAAAATAATAGAAAATATTGGAAAAAATAAAACAGTTCTCAGACAGGATGGTTGTGACCTGTCTGAGAATAACTTGTAGCTGAGAAAAAAAAGGCATTGAAAATACAAAAAATCATAAATAAATCATAAACTACTTAGTACTTCTTAACTTTTTCTTGTGTTCTGTAGAAATAACTTTAAATAACTGTAAGAACTTACATTTTATTTTGTGTGCTCACGCAGAACTAAGTTCTGCTATCTAGCTAAATCAAAAGCAAACGTTTAAACTAGAATTCAATCCGATCGCTTCCAATTTGTCTATTTACTCTTCTTTTTTCAAGAGATATATTATTGCTTTGGAACCTATTTTAGAAAGCTTTGATATTTTGTCTCACTAACTATGTAAGACGCTTCCTCAATAATTTGAAGTTCTACATAAAATGTAATTACGTTGTAATTGCTACGATGTGGTACTAAAGTGTCCAACTACTTCGAAGGCCGAACCAACGAACGTAAAAAAACAAACGATTGATTAAGGGGCAAGAAGTTCCCCAAACTGTACTATTAGGTATATTTAGAAAAAATAAAATAGACACTATCAGGTCAGCTGCTGTTCAGTAAACAGCAATTTCCATAATTATGTCTGTCCGTCCATGAATGTTTAATTTCGATTTCGACCTAAAATCCATTCCGTTTTCCGCCCACTGCATAAAAACCATTAGAGCTAACGTTGTGAGCTTCGAGAGTGAAGCAAGATACTCGAATCTTCAGTGGTTGAGGATTATGGCTGAAGTGTACTTCCACCTTCGGCTTTATCATCATTTTCCGTCAGTCGAGATAAGTAACCTTTAAATGTTATAGTCTGTTTCGTATTCAGAGGTCTATTTTGTCCATAATATTACACTTACCTACTTAGGTTAGGTTTCATCGCCTGCTGATAAGTTATAGATAGTAATAAATAATAATAAAACAATAATAATTATTATTATCAGATAAATATAGCTTGCATGACAGATCATTTGACAGTCGTAATATGAAAAATATTTCAAATTATTTTCCAGATAAGCTATCTAGAACTTATCAGTAAGTGGTGAAATCGGTCCTTCGAATATTTAAAAATAAAATCGATTCCGACCTAAAATATATTCTCCTTTTTTATGTTCTTCTTTTATTTTTTTTAGTCCGCTAGTCGTGCTAATTTTGTACGAGACAACCAAACCGAAATCGCTAGTGATTTGTAGTTGTTTGCACCTTAACTTTTCGGTGTCGTTTTTATTTTTCAATATTTAAATTATTTAATTTGATCCAAATGTATCATCCTCATCAGCTACTTTAATTACTCTGGCCTTCCATATTAGAAAATTGGCAAGTATTCCTATGAAATAAGAATGCCTAGGAAACATTATTAAATTTCCCTGTTTCTACCCGTAATCGGCAAAAAACTGTCAAGGCTAAAGACAGTCAGGACAAAAGGAATAGTTAGCTCCTGCCTGACATTACGTGAAACAAACAAAATATGTTTTTTTGTTATTACTCCCCATACATTACAATGACAGTATTGTTCGCATAATAAGGATATAGGTTGGTAGGTCGGCCTAACAAAAACTAGCAGGGCTGCCTCTAGTTTATGTCACAGTAAATATTGCTAAGCCAGTATCTCAACTAGGCTGAGCTCTTTTTTAACGCTCCTTTTAACAAATCGTCAGGGTTGTTGTTGGCATTCATGAAGTAAAGCTAGGCAGGTGACCGGATAATCTGAACTGCACTGTGAACCTCGTTTAACCTTAGGTCGGAGTGAAGTCCACGTAATTTTTTGTCAGTCAACTGGCTTTTAACGGGTTGAAATCGGTTTATTACTTTTCAAGAAATCTGAATGAAAGACTATCATAGTCCATGGAGCAGTATTTTGAGTAAGTAAGTACTGGACTTGCAAATTTTGTGAGAGTCAAGTGTCATAAGTATTGTTGATAATACTTAAAATGTTACTGTATCACCTTATTTATGTACTGTGCTAATGTACTGGGCGCCTCTGTGTCACGCTGGTCCCGTTTGGCGCGCCGCCAGGGTCGGCGAAATGAATGAAGAACTTGACAAGCTCTAATCGACCTGAAGCGAATCTCTCTCGTGTATCATCCTTGACCGTCTATGTTTTTTCGCCGAGAATAAAAGTTGAAATAAATTATCTAAAAAAGGTTTTTTCATTGAACTGCTAATTGTATTGAGAAAACTTAATACAACTGTTTCCGAAGGACGAGTTGACGTTTACTGTCAAGGTGATTGAAAACTGCGGGGCGGAGACCCGGTAGACTGCTACCCTTGCCCCGGTAGTCTCCGTCCGTACGCGAGGAAGGAAAACCAGGGGGTTTTAGTGGGTCCGAGTCCCACATAACCTCTCTGTCTCCCCGGACGGGGGGGGTATGCGCGGGCATTTCCCCCTGGAAAAAAAAAAAAAAAAAAAGGTGATTGAAAACTATGGAATGCATTGCTCCAGTTGGTTAAATATTCTATGGGTAAGAAAGACATAAAGCGAAGGTTTTCGATAACGCAATCGTGTACCATTATTGGGGTCTTTAAATGTCAAAACCATTATGATTTGATTTAAGTTGTTGAAATATGGAATTGAGCAACACGGATCACCCAAAAACCGGGTTACTTTAAATTACAGAAAAAGTATTTGATGTTCAATCATAACCACAAAACAGATACATTTATTGCAACTCTAAACCCTGTATATGCAAGAAAAAGGGGAAACAGGTTTAATGCAGTTCCTCTTACCCATTTCTTACATAGGCCTCCGTACATTCCATTAGCAAGTCACTAGAAAACAGACAATAGTAAACACAGTGACCTTATTTGCCTTAATGAGGTTCCCTGGCGTATAACTCTATCGAAAGTCGCACGAAACTTACGTTCCTTTACAATGTTTCACGGAGAGAGGGTATTTTTGGCTTGCAGCCAAGTAGTACTTAAGCTGTACGCAGACTATCGAATTATACAACACAACGGCTGAAACGGATATTCAGTAGAGCCTACATGTTCCACGGCTTTGATATAGCCGCTTTGCCTTGTAGGTATGTATTTGTTCTGCGTATGGAACATACAGGAACTAAATTGAAAGTCAAATGGCATTCATTATAGCACTTGGGTATATGTAACTATTGTTTGTAAAAACTGAGCAAACCTTAAAGAATGTGGCAACTAACTGTTGTTCAAAATAGATTTTTGAAGTGAAAACTTCTTTAGCGGCGTTGAGCACTTTTTCTGTAATGGGTATAAAATCTTAAACTCGCGTCAGGACACGTGACCTGATCGAAAAAGCGTAGGACGGATGGAGAATGTTGAGGTGACAGGTTGACTATGGTCTCGGTTGCTTAGCGACAGACTGTTGATAATGTCTTTTACTTGTCTCTTGTTTTATTGTCAATATATATTTTTCGATTCTCTATAATAACTAATGTTTTCTTATATCTTATTACCTAACTTAACGTTCACTTTAATATGGTTTGTCATGTTTGTGTACGATAGCGCAATAAATGAATATTGTATTCTACCACATAAATGATAGTACTTTTATACTGATAAAGCAATTGGTGCAAAATTATTCCCTAACCATTCCAAAATATCAAACATGCTCAACGTTAATAATCAAGTTTTCACTTCTGCCGGCACTCCCGGAGTGCAACCCGTCTTTTTTTTAAATAAATATATTGGCTATTTCTTCTAGTGTTTACGTATGAATATGTCCTCCGGTGCCCGGTCCCTGAATAAGTGTCGAAACACCGGGAAATCCCAAAAACTATAAAGTAACAAGTAACATAAAAATATATACTTACTAACCTAATTAAAAAACTAACGAATCCATAAAAAACGTTAAAATTTTAGAAAGCAATCACTTTGCCTAATTTAGATAATTATGCATCAAAATAATACAAAACTACTAAATAAACTTTAAGCGGAATACTTTATAATCGCAAGTGTGTATCAAGCCTTTTGACTCATTTGACTCGGAAAACATGTGTTCTAAACTGTGTCTTTACACTTTAATGACAACTAAAAGCTTACACAAAACTTCTTTAACGGCTAACAACTACTAAGAACTTGGGAAGAAGAAGTAACTAAACACTTACTGCTATGTTTATTTGAAAATTAAAGGAAAGCTAGAAATAGGTTGAAGACATTCTACATTTGCTAATTACGTGTATCATTTTACCGGTTTCACCGCTGACTGATAAGTTCTGGATAGCTTACAGAATGATAATTTGACATATTTTCTATATTACAACTGCCAAATTATCGGCCATGTTAAGCTATTCCGAACTTATCTCTCGGTGGTGAAATCGGCCCTTGCTATTTTAAAAAGAAAGAAAATAGCAAAGTTATCATATATACTCTGTTTATTTTTTATGAACGACAGCCTTCATCGTAAATGATGATATTTGATACCTAGTTACTCCAAAAAAGGTTGATTCACCTCTTTTTTATATAAAACAGATCAGTCAACAAGTATCACTTTCAACAGATAGAAAAGTCAGCGAAGTGCAAAGAAAAATTTTAGTATCATAGAATTTACTTAATCAAAATCAACCTAAATATTATATGAAATCTACTAGATATTATGAAAAAAATCCAATTTGCCTACGTCACGTCCCACCTACTGGGCCGACGTTAATTAAGGAACCATTTAAATCGTAACTGCCTTTGTTCCAACAGACATTTAGATAATGAAAATCGTTTTTCGAATGGCTGATGAGTTCGAAATTAAACATTCATCATCGGAGAGACTCATTACGAATTTTAGGAACCTCTTAAATATAAAATTAAAAAATATTAAACGCCATATTGATAAAAATCAGATCATATTTTATAATATTCCTGTTTAAAACTTTTATAGTGGGACCATAGTTCTCGCGGTATACCAAGTCGCGGTTAGCCGTCAGATTTGGAATTTTCTTTCTGCAAAACTGTCATAAAATAAACAGACTATCGAGTGAAGGTTGTGGTAGCGAGAAGCCGCAGGATTCGAGAAGCGCCCCAAGTAACAAAGAACAATGGGCAGTTTCGTCCCATTGTTGTAACACTTTTCTAACTATATCGTGCGAAAGCTCTCAATGAGTGTAGTTTTTTTTTGTAGGGGCTTAATTTATCTCATGCAGGAAAAGAGGCAGGTTATACAGAAGACCGATGAGTATAATCTGCCACGTTGCTTGGCGTTTGTGGACTATGAGAAAGCCATTGATTCGGTAGAGACCTGGGCGGTGCTACAGTCTCTCCAGAGGTGCAAAGAGGACTATAGGTATATCGAGTTGTTTAGGTACTTAAACGAATATGCCACCATGTCAGTCCGATTACAGAACCAGAGCACAGATCCCATCCAACTGCAGCGAGATGCGAGACAGGGAGACGTCATTTCTCCGAAACTGTTGACAGCTGCGTTGGAGGAAATCTTTAAGATCTTGGACTGGAACGAACTCGGCATCTACATTAATGGCCAGTAGCTGACAAACCTTCGTTTTGCCGATGATAAAGTCCTTATAGCGGAGACTTTGGAGGACCTGAACACAATGCTCGAAGATTTCCGTAGTGCTTCTTAAAGAGTGGGTATCAGAATGAACATGGATAAGACGAAAATCATGTCAAATTCTCATGTTGTACCCAGTCCAGCTCACGTTAGGAACACAACGCTCGACGTTTACCTTGGGCAGACAGTCTAATTAGATAAGTCCAACTTCGAGAAGAGATCTGTCGTCGAATGCAACTCGGATGGGCAGCAAAGCTCCGTAAAGCTATGCTCGGCGTTTCCCTACGTGATCGAATCAGGAATGAGGAGATCCCTAGAAGAACCGACATAGGTCAGAGGATTGCACGGCTGAAGTGGCAGTGGGCGGGTAGCGAGAAGAACCGATGGCCGTTAGGGCGAAAAGGTTCTGGAAAGTGAACCGCAAACTGGACATCGCTCCGTGGGTAGGGTGAACCGTCGATCTGGTGAAGGTCGCGGGCAGCGCAGGACCGATCGTCGTGGAGATCCTTGGAGGATGCCTATACCCAGCAGCGGGTTCATGTGGCTGAGACGAACGAATTATAAGGATATGTAACACAAAATATATAAAAAGTACGATTAAAACAGTATTTAATACAAAAACATTTTCTTCATTATTAGCCCAATAACGTTGCACACAATTGTAATAGAAAATTGGATTATTAGTATAATAAGCATCATAAAAAGCATGTAATAAACATGTTTATACTAGTTGCAACTTGTTATAAGGGTTGGGACGCAACTCGTATAAAAATGCCCATTGTCCTTTACGTTGTATAATAGTTGAGTAAACGTTTTTCATTTTACTTATGGTTCTACAGGTTCGTCGTCTGTAGACGTCAGATTCAAAGACATTCTAGATATTTAGAAGTTCAATAAAAGTCAGTCAATAACTATTTCAACGTTGCTTAAATGTTAAATAAAAGTTTTTGACGGACCTTTTGGTAACATAATGGTTATATCCTGATTTTATGGAACCACTAAAGTCCTATAGCAGTTTTAAAGACATTAAAAATGACTGAAATGTTTAGTCACAGGACTAAATCGTTGTAGGAATAACGGTAACACAACGTTGTAGTTGTCTCATAACACCTATTCAACAGTTATATAACCGAAAGTCGCATAATACATGTTTTATACGGCCAATTTGTTTGTTGGGCAGGACCAATCGTCGTGGAGATCCGAAATTCTTTGCCCAGTATTGGGCGTCATGTGGCCGTTCTTCTGATGATGATTGTGATATTAATAATTTGTTTATTAGTAGAGCAAATGTTATTTATTATCTCCCTAAAAGCAGTTGATGAAGATAATAACATCAATATGTAATCGCTGTAAAAGTTTAAACCTGTCATTCCTTCATAAATTAGTCAATGGTAATATACTTATAAATTATCATATAAAAAACTAAATATCTGTATCACCCATAATATTCAACGGCTTTCTAAATAGTTCGTCCTTGTTTATACCAAAACATTCCAAACTAACATAAGATTATGTGATAAATATTAAACAAGAAAATATACCAGAAAAAAGCAACTAGTTTCATGTCATCCAGTCAGGGCGACATGAGACTAGTTGCTTTTTTTTAATAATATATAATAATATCTAAAATAGCATAGTAAAATGCAAAATTAAAAAGTTATAACATAAGATTACTTATAAGAAGTTCTTAAATAGAAAAATATTGGAAAAAGTCAACTCGGCCACAAGTGAATTCTCAGATGGGACTCGAACCCACGACCTTTGGAAATTCGGTCCAATACTCTAAAATAAATATAATGCTCTAAAATAATGCTCACGAGTATAAAAATAGCATTGAAAAATGCAAAAATTCAAAAATCATAACATAAGATTGTTCTCTCCTTATAATAGACTCCAAGCTGATTATAATTCTGTCAGTAAAAATAAGGAATATTGATATTTTTAGACTAAGTTTACCTACATTTCAAAACAAATTATCTTTATTAAGCTAAGTAATTAGTTTACTAATTTATAGTTTGTCTAGCTGATTCAGGCACAGCTTTCTATTTCATAAGCATTTTCGTGTAATTACTAGTTTTAGTAAGATAATTATGGATATTTTTTTAAGTTAGGAACGCCTTATGCTCCCAAATGTTCTTTTAAAATGTTTCCTTTCCGTAGCAACCTTTAATGAATACAGACAGCACCAATTCTTGAAACCACTCTACTCAACGTATGTGTATGATCTAGTTGGTAGTCCAAATAAAAAAAATGTCTCTTAGTAAAATTGGGTAAGTAAATTATCTTCTTTAATTAGAATTATCCTTAAGTAATTCCCATTTTCAGGGAGTTCGTGACCTACTTTCTTTACGACTTTTACAAGTAAACAAATAAATTACACGCAGCGGGTAGTGTCTCGCAAAATTTATAGGAGTCACTCGAAAACCTTCGGCCAAGACACCGGAAGTAATTAAATTTACTCAGAAAATTTATTTATGGCATAATTCATAACAAAACCTTTTTATAGTAAAGAACCAATTATTTTTTTACACACATATATTATCATTGTATAGAACCAAATTCTTAATCCTACATAAGTTTCTTGTATAAAGGTTCTAATCAAAGCCGTTCACCGTACAATATGCTTTTCAAATTCAAACTGTATTTCATAAAATGAAAATTAAAATCTAACGTCTAATCAAAATCTTATCATTAGTCGTTCATCTGGTTCTATTTGACAGAAACAGATACATATTTGTCTCTTTTCCGTAATCTCTCAAAGAGCATCAATGAAAATTGACTGGGTGAAGAAGAAACTAAAAAAATATACAGGAAGCTTTCATATTACTGGTAGTTAAGGCTACTTACACACTATGACGGTGGCAATACCCGGTGGATTGCTGCCGTGAGGGTAAGGAGAAGTTCAATTACCTACACTTTATACGCCACTAAAGGTCGTCCGCGGTTTCACTCGTTCCAGTTGTAATGTCGGGATAAAAGTACCTATGATTTATTCCAGCCTATCTAAGTACTATCTCTGTGCCAAATTTCACCCAAATCTGTTCACTAGCTTTAGCGTGAGAGAGTAACAAACAAACTAACTGACATACTTTCGCATTTAATATTAGTAGGTTAAGCAATTCTATAAAAAAATTAATAAGACCCGATTATTTTTAGGCCAACTAGGCACATGAGATGCAACCCTCGAAAGTTCTCTCACTTACGCTCACCTGAATGATAGAAACAAATTGATCTTACGAGCATATCTGGATATAAACGTACACATAAATTACATGAAAAAAAAATGGCACCCAGATCCGGAATAGATACAAAAATGTTAAATATTTTTTTTTAGGTTGGGATGAGCTCACGACTCTGGCTCAGAACCAGGGTCAGTAAATTAATGTATCACACTCTTTAAGCTCTTATGAGCGCTCTTAATGCTATCTGGCAAACAAACTAATCTCTCCATTAGATAAATCCCCGTAATGAGAAACTTGTTGTTGAAAAGGTAATATATTTTGTTAGGTGTGTAATTATTTGGGTCAGATACAAAAGACAACATAAGCGAATACGGGGTTCCTCCGTGTATTTTTATTATTTGTTGGAAATTAAGGATGCTAAAGATGCTAATGCATTAAACATTGTTTACTTCAGGACCTGAAACACACAAACAAAATATAGGTATGACTAGGTTTTTTTTTTACGGGATTAAATGGCAACTATTCTTCATCGGTTCGAAAATGAATCACGTAAATCAGATCAGAAATCTCTGCGTAATCGGTGATCATACATAGAAAAAAATAAATAAAAAAACACCGGAAGTCCTGTCTGGGAATAATTTCTAGCCGAGTCGATTTTTTCCAATATTTATCTATTAATAATTTATACATAAGAGTAGCATTGAAATGCAAAAACTTAAAAATAATAAATTAAATGCCTGTTGCATCCTAATCGATTGTTGAAAAATGTTTCTTTCGAATGCAAGGATATTGCTCGCTCTTACATAAATGTTACGACACTGGCATACAGCGTATTGAAAATGTAAAATGGAAAATTTCGTGGGTTGATCGGTCGCAATGCTCGATAGCTAAGTGGTTAGAGCAGTGGGCTGGATACCCAATGGTCGCAGGTTCGTGTCCTGTCCGAGAATAATCTGTGGGCGAGTCGGTATTTTCCGTATATTATGATTACAAATTAATTTATAAAAAAAAACAACCAACTGTTAGAACCTCCTCCTTTTTGGAAGTCTGTTAGAAGAATGATCATTAGTAAATAGTAACAAAAGATAACTTAGGTATAATTAAATATTAAAAAAACAACTTCCGAGTCGTCACTTGAAAAAAAATGGAGTGTTCAATTTCCAAGTTGAAGCTCCGAGCGAAGTCCTTTATACAAATAATTACTTACGAGAATACTGGGTAAGATCCCTTTGAAACAATGAAAAACTCACAAAATGTTTCAACCACCGTTACCACTGCCTAATTCGGCAAAAAAATATTTGAAAACCAAGTTAACAACAAAAGAAAAAGGTTTGACCGCTTATTTTACGTAATAAAAGGTTAAATAACACCCGCTAATTTTAAAGGTAGGTAACTATAACTTTAACTATATCCATGTCGTTGGCCGATCGTTTAACTGGGCCGATCGAGATCTGTCTGGGCACATCACGATACGCCGGCATTTCTTGATTTGCATGTCTGAAACCCGCCATATCGTTCAAAGCATAACGTTTGACGATGCGCCCGGCCACGTTTGGGCAGATCGATTCTCATTAGGCCACCTAATTATATGCAAATAAAATGTAATGTAGCACACTTATAAATAAGATTTCCTTTAAAAATCTTAATCTAAAACATTACTCGAGTAAATGTGAAATAAAATGCTAAATAAAATCTTATTATGGTGTTAAAATTTATCAGCTGTTGTGACGCCGCCATCTTTCTCGCAATCAGCTAACAGAGTGCTACGGCGCCATAATAAATAAATATATTTTTTTTTCATCAAGGGTATGCGTCACAGCGCACGTGAAACATGGTTCTTGCTTGATGCATGCGCTATGACAGTTGCGCGCGCATGGTTCACTAAGCTGACAGAAACTCCAATGACTACGTTGACGTCGCGTTCGTTGATGTAAGGTTGAATAAAAAGATGACGAAGAAAGTTGAATATAAATATAAAAGGGCACAGTGTGGACAAAGTGCTATGTATGTGTGATAATACGCAATTTTTGACAGTGTAACAACTAAAGTATGGTAATTATGTAATGAATTATTTTAAATGTTTTTTTTCTGTAATTTAATTATATTGTAACGTGTATATTTAACTAGTTATAACAGTGTATTACGTAAATAATCATTCAATATTATATTAGTTCGTATTTATTATTATTATCAAATTTATAAAGCTAAATTAAGTGTAATTTTAAAATAATGTAAAATTAATGTAATGAAATTTTGTATATAATTTAATTAATAGTAAGTAAAACGGCAATAGCTGTCCCTCATAGTTGCTGTGCCCTTGCAGGGCGTCACTTGTACGTATTTATTTTTGTAACACCTTGTTATACCTGTGACTTGCAATAAATAAAAAAAAAAACTTGAGAGCGACTTTGACCATGATTAGGATTCACTCACTCTAATCATATATTAAACATCGTTATATCTACCCCTTTTTTATTGACAAACGGGGTGACTCTTAGCTTTATTTATAAAGAGTATCTTATGATGAATGCTCCAAGAGACATCACATTGGAGACACCTTCACAGAGACTACCTGGTGTGCCGAGGTTTTTTGCCGTTGTTTTTTCTGCCTACTTACATGCAGCCCCTGCGTAAAGGGCTCCTACCTAAATTGCCATGAGTAGTGATTGCACCTGTTATCAGAAGGAACAGTGGCCTAAGTTTAATTTTGACAAGAATTCAAGACAGTTGGTTCCATGGTTTTCATGAAAAGGTATCAGATCGGATAAAAGAGTTTCATTTTAATTGAACGGAACCCTAAAAATACAAAAATTTGGTTACAGTCAAGAGAGAAAATAACGTTACTGGCTTTCTTGAGAGGTTCGCTTTTCCGTGTCTAGAATCTTGTTAAAATAGAAAAGATTTCCTTTAGCGCGGCCTACGAAAACGTTTGAAATGTCAATAAATTCAATAGAGTGAAATAGTAAACGAATTTATCGCGAGACGATGCCAGACAGCGGCGTGTCACTAGAATGTCAAAATAGTGGATGGATTTGTATGTGTGTATATGCATAGCGTATGAGTAAAATCTAAAGATACTGTTATATGTATTTGCGTAGCATTGTTTACTTTCGAGGAGTACAGAGACAAATTATTTGTCTTTTTTATGTCGCGATCTTACATAACTTATTTCCTAACTCGTAGGTAACTGAATTATCAAAAGTTGATTGTCACTATCTCTGAGGTAGGTAAACACCACATTTGACAAAGTTTTTATAACACGTAATACGTAATTCATATTTTTTATGTAAATACAAAAATACTATTTCTTTACACTATTCTATAAAAATAAACAATTCTCCCATGTACATATGCATGCACCTATTCCACCATCAAGACAATGACATGACAGACAACTCTCAAACGCGTTCAAATACGCAAACCGTCGAAAATCGGCCGTTCAGAAATTGAACAAAGTTTAACTTGAACGACGACATTCAGTTTATGTCGGTGAAACGCAAACTCAGCTTTAGCGCGTAATCTGAGATTAACTCGAATTGATCGCGTTCAATTGCAGCGGTGAAATCGGTCCTAAGTGACTGTCAAAGACGAATAGCATGAGCAGAGAATTTCTGTGAAAATCTTTGACAATATGTATTTATTTGCTACTCATAATGTTCTTTTAAAATTAGGACTTTTTGTTCATTGAAATGTATTTTTGATTAATGTGAAATTAGGACTAAGTATGTTTATTTCATTTTGGAGCCATAAATTCACTGCCCTTAACGTAACGAAGTTCAATTAAACTTTAAAAGTTATCGCCGTAAAATGTTAAATGATATTGAACATTTGAAGAAGTCGGTTTTATTATACATTGTATTTAATTTAAAGAGAAGCTTTATATCTTAAGTTTCAGACTATTATACTACAACCTAAAGTCTAAACTGTTTTATTACTGTTGCATTTAGAATATTAACTGATAGTACTGTATTCTAATAAAATTTTACTAATATGAATATAAACTTAAAGTTTTAGTTATAAAAGTAATCTTGAGAAATTTTAAGTAAGGCATAAAGTGGTAAACTAGTTGAAAAAAAATCTTTTTATATAATAATTATATAATTAATTAATTTTATTTTTATTAATTATATAACGACTTCAAAAAGTAGAAAATAAAATAAAGCTTTCGGAATCGTTGCCAGTCAAGGCATTCTACATTGCACTTCTATATTTTTTTTTTGCCTTGGCTGGCGGGTGAATCTACGGGTGTTTTGAACGCCGTCATTGTCCTCAACATATTTTCATATTTTTAGAGTAATATAATTCTGTCCTCGTGTGCAGTTAGGTCCCAGACGAGTACTAAGTGTTTAGCAGCATAACCTTTATTATTCGCACTTATCATGCATGACACTTTATGTGTCGAGGACAATGATGGCGTTCAAAATGCCCGTAGATTTACCCTGGCACCGACTCCAAAAGTTGTTTTTTACATTTTGAAGTAAATTTGATATTTTTATGAAAAGTTTCTTATGTCACAAGCAACTAGTTACATTTACATGTCCCGTTACTTAGAACTTAACAATCAGCCCATACACAACAATGATGTCATCTAAGTAACGACTACTTGGCAAAACGAATTGATATTTTTCGGGATTATGAAAAATTTACTAGCCAGATCTTCGTAAAACTTTTATGGGAATACACTTGAACTATGTTCATATGTTTTATATGTTCTGTTTTGTATGTTTTATATGTTCTTTCAGATAAAAAAAAAAAATTATAAAAATCCGATGACAACTGACGATGCTATTTAAACATACGTAAAAAAGATATACAGCTGACTTGAGAACCTCCTCCTTTTTTTGAAGTCGGTTAAAAAGTAGTGGAGTTAGTCCGCTTTTTTATCTACATAGATTTTTTCAGTTCCCTCTAGAAACTTATCGGTAGACGATAAAAAATCTCAAACAATACCATTAACAACAATAGCTCTCAAAGTATACAACTTTATAAAGAAACACACTCAGAACTTATCCATCTAAGAGTTCCAAATGAACTTACCAGGGGAGCAGACTTACAAGGAAATACCGGACCTGAGCTGTAACTTATTAGAGTGAACCGGCTGAGCCGCTTGTTAACCCAGTTAGGCCCAAAGCTCGACGCGTCTTTCAAACTCTTTAATTTAACATCACTAGTTATGCAAACCCAGTACTTTTGACTGGTCTATAGAACATGACTTATTTTTATTTTTATTAACAACGGAGAGACTCCTAGCCTTCATCATACCTGATGTTAAGTATTGATAAGGCTGAAGATGAAAGCGAGTCTCTTCCGGAATCTTCAATCACTGAACTGACTATCTTATCTCTTACTGCCGGAACACAACAATGCTGATAACATTGTTGTTATGGCATTAGACTTAGATATGATGGTGGTAGCTAGCCAAGTGGACTTACAATAAGTCCTACCACCAACCAAACCGAATACAATATGTACCCCGCTGGGAATCGACCCCGGGACCTCTGAGTCCAGTCTAATAATAATAAAAAAACCGACTTCAAAAAGTAAAACATAAAACTTTTGGAGTCGGTGCCATGCCAGCCAAGGCATTCTACATTGCACTTCTATTAAATAGTTAAACATTTTTTTTTCTTGCCTTGGTTGGCACCGACTCCAAAAGTTTTATTTTTTACCGTTTACAATCGGTTAGTCGGTAATAAAGTCGGTTTTACAATTTTACACAATTTAAATTTTTTCACAATTTTAGTTACATCATGTGCCGTTACTTAAACTAAAAATCAGTCCATACAACAATAATGTCATCTAGGTAAACGACTACTTGCCATAACGTTAATTATATTTTTCAGGATTATGAAAAAGCTACTAGCCAGATCTTCGTAAAAATTATATGGGACCAGATTTGAACTTTGTTCTTTCAGATATATTTTTTTTTATAAAATCTGTTGACAACTGAAGACATGATATTAAAACATACATAAAAATATATTTAAACAGTTGACGAAAAGTTTTTTTGTCGAAGTCGGTCGAAAAACAATCGTACCAAGATGCTTTTAACTACCTTTTAGTAAAGAAATTGTCTTGTGTACCTATAATAGACAATTAATAGACAAACTAAAAGATATATTTTAAAATGTACCTAGGTATGTGTTGAAATATGACCTAAAGACACCTACAAATCGTCAAACTATTACATATTACATATAAACATGTTAGGCTTCTAGGTATGTTTACCTGCTTCAGCAATACTCAAAAATACCTAAACATATTGAAAAAAGAACTGTCAATGCAAATATATACTAAGGTAAAAAAAAAAATATCAAACTTACGGGTGAAAGGAAGTCTTTCTAGTGATTTAATGCCATAAATAATATTGTTTTCGTAAACATGCTATGAAGAATGTTAATTTTGTATGGTATTACTTATCTTTGGACGACCTAGTTTCTTTGGGGTGCATTTTTAATAACAACAAGGCTAAAATAATATTGTCTTTGTCTCATTTATATTCTTAAAAAATGGGAGGGAAATTATACTTTCTAATGTAAGAAATTGGCATAAAAAGTTTTAAATGAGATGTTTTGGGAGCTCATATTTTTTGTTTATTTTTATTGTTGTGGTTACAAGTACATCTACTTATAAATATATAGTTTTGATCTATTAGTTCACGTCTTGTTTTTGGCCCTATGCAATTATTTTGATGTAAATTGGGAATAACAGTGATTTTAATCGGTACTAACTAAACTAAACGCGATAAATAAGTTATATGCTATTTGATATTGTGTGTATCATTACGTATCTACACGAGGAATCTGCTCAGAATGTTGTAAAGATATGCCCCTAATAATTAGGTGCTGTTAATGTGAAGTGTATCTACAAAACTTTAATTTTTAGGCTGTTAAAAGACACCTCGTTCATCTTATTCATTTCATTTTTGAATGATCGTTTCTTTGCGGAGCGGAAATGCGCATATAAAAAGCTTATACGACCTTTACATTTCCTTCATAGCTAGGTCATAACCGGCCTTTAAGTTAAAATGCTCTAAAAATTTCTTTTAAGACTTGCTAGGATAAGTGCTTTTAATTTTTTACCTTCGCTATTCAAATTAAATATGAAAAATGTTCTTCCAACTTCGCGCATTAAACACGGACTCAAAACATTTGCATACTAAGTACTAAAACCAACAGGTACTAGTCAAGTTTTATTGGCTTCTCAAAGTGTTGGGACCGTAAAGTACACCGGCTGCGAATTTAATGTTATCTAAATGCGCATAACCCGGTCTTAGTTTATTTTAAACGCCATTATTAAAGGTTTTGTTGATCGTATGAATGTTATTTGATAGTTTTTGCGAATTCGAAAATTAAATTATTATTTTTATTACAAGCTTTTATTGTGGTCTAGTGGTACAACCACCGGTATCAGACCCAGGTGCCCCGGATTTGATTCCCAGCGGGGGTACATAATTGTATTCGGTTTAGTTGGTGGTAGGCATTGTTGTAAGCCCCCCTGGCTAGCTACCACCATCTTATCTAGACCTGAGGCTATAATAACAATGTTTTCAGCATTGTTGTGTTCCGGAAGTTAGAGATAAGATAGCCAGTTCCTCAGCGGCTGAGGATTCCGGGAGAGGCTCGCTTCCATCTTCAGCCTTATCAATACTTAACATCAGGTATGATGAAAAACATCATTCATAAAAAATCAATAAAAAAAAGCTTTTATTTCACCTTTCCGGTGTTTGAAATGAAATCTTACAAGTTAAATTTGACCCACGTCCGATTGAGCTGAAATTTTGCATGAATATTTATATCGCGTGATTATACAACATTTATGATGAGACGGAGGTAATTTGATGCTGGAAGGTGACCATAGGAAGACTGCAATAAAACGACATAACCCCATCGAGTAAGGGCGTTTGATTCATATTGATGAGTACTTTAATATTTTAAGGTAAGCATGAATACTTACTAAAAAGTGAAAATTAAAAGAAAAAACAACTAAAAAAAACACGCTTTTAAAACAATTTCCTTTTTGATGACAGGAGAAATAAAGGTTTTAAAAGCTTTTTTTAAAAAGTTATATGTTCTTTTAATTTTATTTCAATAGAAGAGAACAAAACAGGTGTTACAGGGTATACTATTTTAAGTCATATGGAAATTATTAGTAAGTACGATGCTACTGGATTCACTATTTGCACATTATAATACTCTAATTTCTAAATTGGAATACATCTAAACAATATAATGTACCTATATACTTTTTCAATATGACATAATACATTTTCCGTCCCGTAACGTCAGTAACGCTGAAAATTAGTTACGGGAGGTTTCGGGAGCAGTATCGGGATTTATTTAACGAGCCGTACGTAATTTCTCACTCGCTCGAATCTAGGTCAAGTTCCATTAGAATCGCTTGTGGATGGGAACGGCAGCAAATTGGAAATAATTTACGTTAGAAAATGGGAAATAATAATGTATATCAGTACCTAAGTATTAGAACTTTCCTGAAGAATACAACACCAACTTCTTAATTTTATTTAATATCGCTCGGTGGTGGCGTAGTGTTTTATTCTGTTGTGTTAAAAACCCGTCCAAAATATAAAATTGCTCTAAAATCATGAAATTAAAAGCGAGTTACCAGCGAGCTACCTTTTTACATATTAGCTCCACAGTCTCTACGCTAATAATTTACTTTCATTAGTGACGTTTTAATAATAGTCGCAAAAAATCAGCAAGATAATTTAAAAAGGAGTTTTAGTACAAAAACCTTATGATTCAACTTTTCATTTCTTTTATTTCCACTTAAAAAACGACGCCGTATACAAAGTTCCGGATCAAGTTGCAAAAGAACTAGACATGCTTTAAGTCTTTCATATTTCCGTTCAAAGCAAGTAGACTGGAATCGTTCGGATATCTACGTGTAGTGTTCTCGACCGGTCCGGACGGCTTCTGGACGGCACCGAAGTTTCCGGACGCATACGCAAGCTTCTGTGTGGGCCGGCATTTAGAGCCTTTTGGTCCATTCAGCTACATTTGAGCTGGGCTTCGGTCTGAAATTAAGGCATGAGAAGAAGCGATCTGGAAAATAGTTAGGTCGCGCTTTAATCCCCTGTTTTCTCGTGGTTGGCTTACCTGGGGGAACAAAATACGGGACTTTTTTGTCCCCACCGACCAACTGTCCTGTATTTTACAGGACGTCTCGTTTTTCAACATGCTATTTTGACCGTGTCCTGTATTTTATTATGAAAAATACATGACCATATAAGTATAATAAGAATATTAATATTTGATTTGAGCATTTGATAGTGATAATTCAACGAAAACATATCAACATACCAGCCAAATCTTTTTAGCCTTCGAAAGCATTGAAATTTTTAAAGACTATCAAATAAACCAATAAAATAATAATTCTTGTTCTCAGATAAAGTTCACAAAATTATCTAGTAATATTTTTGTAAGAACGAAATAGTAAGTGGTAAGGTTTTTGTTGTGGAAGTAAAACCTAATCTGCTGTTGACTATACAAAAAGACTGTATGAGTGAACTTTGACAATGGATCGGTAGAAATGTTTGAGATTTCGTTGCTCAAAGTTCAAGATAAATGTTTGACACTATAATGGTAGCTAGACTGACCAAATATTTGACTAAAAATCTAGAGTGGTTGAGTTGATTACTCTCCCGGAATCATCAACCTCCTCAGTGGTTGAGGATTCCGGGTGAGGCGCACGCGCTGTTAGGAGGCTGTCTCTATCGACTTTAAATAAAACTACTGTCTTCACACACCGAGTTAAATTCGTAGAAGAAAATAAAGATTTTACATTTTTTTACTAAAATTAAAATAACTAACACTAACACACTACTTTCCGAATCCTTGATCTTAATTAAAAAATATACTACTTAGCTATTTGGACGGTCAGTGACTAACTGATTTTAAATTATAAAATATTTGTATTTGGAGTAAATGCAATTCTGCGGAAAATATATAATGTAAAAATTTAGTGAATATTGGAAATATTGCGTAACCGATTTGGTTAAACGGTGAGGCTTTAATTAGGTATGTATGAAGCTAAGCGTTTCTCCGTTGTTCATAAAAATCGGTTGCCCGCTTTCGCTTATGTTTTAAGGCATACGTAGGCACGAGATGCGGACGCAGCGTGGGCGGCGCTACATCGATCGCGCGACCCCTGACATTAAACGAAAGACAGGGCCGTTCACGGTGAGGGCCGCAGCCTGCCGTAAGCTCAGGGTTTACGCGCTGAATACCATAGTGGCACGCAGTTCGTCTCGAGCGACCCACTTATTTTGCAAACGAAAATTTTAATAAAACATTTTCAGCGAAACGAAACTGAGAGGATAATCCTTTATATCCTAAAATGATGATTCGTTTTTGAGTAAAATTTCTACAGTGAAAACATATTTATTAAAATAGTTACCGGACTATTAATAAATCGTTCTTAAAATAAATACATAGGTATAATAGGGGAAATTCCCGGTTGACCAGTAGAGTTTTTTCAGGAAACCATTTAGTCTTAAAGTATTATGGTAAAAGTAATTATTTATTATTCAAATGAATTAATTACCTATTAATGATCTATTATTTGTGATATAAACGTTTTCTATAAATCTATAACTTTTTGAAAATAAAGCTTCCTAAAAATACTCTACTGGTCAACCGGGAAGTTACCCGACTGTATGAATCCCTATCTTAATATATTTTGTCAACAATGAAATAGTTATTTGTTATGCAAGGCTTGAAAGTTGGTTATTTAGCGGCGAGTTACCTTTATTGAAAGCTAAGCAAGTGAAGGATTCTAGGATTGAATCCTGAGCGAAGCGAGAATTACAAAGGTACAAGATGCTAAAACTTTTCTGCCGAGCGCAACACACAAAATGTTCACCTCACAACAGCGAGGAACATTTTATGGTTGTTTCCGCAGTCAACTTCCGGTAAAAAATTCTTTAAACATAAAGTTTGATCTAAATATACCTTATTCTCTAAAAAACTAAAATAATAAATAAGGGAGTATTATAGTTATTTCAAAGGTATTTAAAGTAGGAATATATTGTTACTTATAAATAACAATAAAAACGATTCCGTAAATGTTGACACTGACATGAGGTACAAGACAAAGACAATTTAAAAATAAAGATTTATGTCACGTTCCGAAATCCAATCATAGGTTGTGAAATCTCACCCAGCCTAATATATTTTTAATAACAAATAGTTAAATCTTATTGTTATTGTTTTTATGATTCATAAAAAAAAAAAAAAAAAAAAAATATAATAAAACCAAAACGGAGTATTATAATTAATTTAAAGCTATTTAAAATAAGAATAAAATGTAACAAAAAAGTCAATAGTGCGATTCGGAACGCATTATGACATATTTTTAGGTATTAAATTGAATCTGATAGACAAAACCTCCTTTTCAGAGCGTGTGAGGTGAAAAGTAACTTTTCAAATAAATACCGCGCTCTAATAACTTCGAGACGGGTGTAAATCTTTACACGTGCCTTCAAGAAATAAAATTCTATTCGATACATCAATCACACAATACAAGGGAAAATGGGAATAATATTTCAATGGAGAAAAATAAATTTTCTAGCAGATGCAATAAAAATAACCGGTATCCGAGATCCATATAAACCACCCGCTCCTCGGCAGTATTATCTGACATTATATTGCGAGAAGGCGGCATCCCTGCTGAAATGTAGGTCACTCACACTTGCGAAGTTTACGTACACACGCACTCGGTTGTACGCAGGACACGTCCGCTAAAGCTACCTGACTTTGTGACAATGTATACATATGACAAGTTGCTATTATAGGAGCTAGTTATATTTAACTCGGCAGCTTAATGTCGCTTGTTCTACGATGAGCTAGGGGTGTGCGTAGAACTTCAGGTTGTGTTCGCGCGGAACTTTACTTGCGGAATCTTACCACGGTTCTGTTAGCATGGTTTAGGCAGGTCATGATTAATTGCCTACGGAATTTCGTTTGCTGTGGCAGTGTTTCTTTGTTCTCGTAAGAGTGAGTTTGTACGCTTAATTATTTGCTTCCCTTTGTTGTAATGGAAAATTTATGTGGTAGACTGTGCTAATAAAATATGTGTCTTTTCATATAAGAAATAATTACACCTATTCTTTTCATTTCCTATTGAAAGGTTTCTGACGGAGACTATATTAGGTACCGACTAATGAATTCAATGAAAGTTCTTTCGACACATAAAATCTAACCAAACCCAAGTGCCACACCGCAAAAAACGTGTAACGTAGGTTTTTCCGAGTGATATTTTACGCAAAATAACTACTTATCATTAAAGTCAAATACAAATAATAAATTAAGAACAGTGTTTAAGAAACAGTTCCAATATGACTCGTAATTTAATGAACAAAAACATTTTACTTCTAATCTTATTTATTAGAGCTCTTCATTGTATAATCTCTTTTAGCTTTCACTCAGTTAACAGTTCGCTCTTAGCTTTAAAAGACGTATTGATCCTATTATTAAGCATTTACTTAACATACTTAAGTTATCTTTTGTCGTCGACTGAAGCAAGAACTTTTGAGACTAAAATAGGACTAAGATGAAAATGGGACAGTCAATTTAGTATTAATTTAGCTTAAAACAAAATACCATTTAGAACAAGAAACATATAACTATAGTTATAATAGGTAAGTAGCTGTGATTTTATACAGAAGTATTATGTGGCTCTTTAGGTAAATGTTATTAATAATCATAACCATGTAACACTAATACAATCATATACTTCTGTAAAAACGTACAAATATAAAAAGGATTTTTTTTATTTAAGACTTGTTCTTACAGGCATTGTGAACCTGTTTAAACGGTAAAATGAATTTAATATGAGTTAAAGTCATAAAAAAAATTCATAATAGCACATTATTAACAGACATCAAAGAGATCGAATATTAGCTCAAATTTATGCTTTTAAAGCAAAAGTCAAAAGGCACGTTGTACCAAATGGAACAATTAACCAAATTACAAAACAAAGGGACCGGTGCAAAACATGTCAGAGCATCAGACAAATGAATTCCTAATTCCGGAGTCTGTTAAGCGTATCGCAAATTAAAATCCAGCTCAGTACGACTCAAATACAAACAAAAGTTAACAAGCCCGTACCTACTCAATTTTTATTTACCCTCATTTTATATTTTGGCGAAAGGTCAGGTTTGCCGGGGATGTTTGCAGGACAGAGTTAGTGCTACCAGCTACCAGCTACCTATCCCTTTCTCACAGGCCTGGGAAAACCTAGATTCTGGATTTGCAATATTGTCGCTGTCAATGTACAACAGATTTTGAACTTTATTGCCTCCTTCATAGCAGCTGTGAGGCACGAAATGTTATGAGTTACGAGCTGTATGCAAAACCTGTTGCATCTTACGTCACTATTATCAGAATTGAATCAATAAGGGAAGAGGTGCGAGTTGAATTTTGCAACGTTGTTGATTTAATAATAATTCATTCACAGCCCAATGAAGGAGAGGTTGTACTACAGATTGTTATATAAATATTCCCGAGCTGTGAGAAATCTTTTATCTGGGACATAAATGTGGAAACCAAGATTCGAACCTCAGACTTTTGGCACTGTAGGCAAGATCTTTACTATTGCATCAAATTGTTTTATGCCTATCTGTAAATAGTACTCGTAAAATAAAAATCTCTGTAAATAAAAAGTGTCGTACAATCAGCACAGAACTCCCATTTTCTGTCAAAAAGCACCTGTCACCATTAATTTTTAATGTCCCCACTGCCGGGGCGCTGGTCCTCCTTATGGATGGATAAGGAGGATGGGTCATGACCCACCACGCGAGCCCAAAGCGGATTGGTGGGTTGTAACGACTGCAAATGCAGCAAGGACCAACGAATTAACGGGCCTTCCGAAGCACGGAGGATATTTTTGGTCACCTATTCCGTGGCCGACCATTGTGAAAGTTGCTTAACCTCAACAATCGCAAGCCGAGCGCACGAACCACTGCGCCAAGGGCTCCTCATTTGAAGATTGATTTGGATATTGATTTGATGATACTAGTTCAAAAAGGAAATTGAAAGAGTTTTTATTATTTATTCTAGTAATTTTCAAGTTACCATGTATACGTAGGTAATTATTTTCATTTTTTTTCATAAATTATTTAGAATTTCAGAAAATATCATCCATGAATTCGTTGAATTTGCTCTCAGACATTAGCCCAGTAAATAGAGATCAAATCAACTGACATACTTTCTCATTTATAATATTAGTAGGATTTTCATATAAAGCAGAGTATTTCCGAACGGTACCTATTAAAGCGCTCATTATTATGGTTCAGACCACAAAGCTTTGTCGGTCTGTCTGTAGCCGTCTGCCGTATTAATTTGACATGAATGTAACCAAATACCAAATATACATGGAAGCACTATTGCCAATACGTCAAATGGAAATGGGAAATACGAATACAATGTAAAGCAGAAACGCGTAACGCTTTGTTGTGTTCGAACAATAATTTCATTAGTTTAATTTAATATTCAGTGTCAATCATCATTAGTATGGTTATTGAAAATATCTTGATACAGTTTCCGGTAACAGATGTAAGTAATAATAAAATAGTTATTATAGATACGTAAAATAAAATAAAAACTGCATTCCATAGATTTAATAGTCCATTATTCTTTTATGGCAAGTATCTGATATTATCATCGCCTTACGACCACCAAACTTTTTATTAAATTTCATTAGTGCTAATTGAAAAGGTTATAATAATATTGCACTAGCCTCAAGAAATCACTGTTGAAACCAAAATCTGACTCAACTATTTATTGAAAATGAAATAACTCATGCACAACTTTAATATCTAGTACATTTAAAAAAAAATGTAATCCCCCGTTTCCACTAGCGAAACATTTACAAGAAAACATTTTGTAAAATATATTGCGGCTGCTGAGAGGATGACCAATAGCTCTCGATAGCAGCTGTCAAATAATGCATTCTCTCAGTGGCCGCATTATACGTTTAAATACAACATGTTTCCTCCTAAATGTTTCGCCAGTGGAAACGACGTAAAACGTTAGAGAGAAAAATATCTCATGCTTAATTTCATTTCATTGGGCAAAGCTTTTCAATGCATTTCCTGGTACAGGGTGGGAAAAAGGATCGCAGTTCGTGGTACCGGGTGGCCGGGCTCTATCGCTATAAATAGAAACTGGATTGCAGCTACCTTTGCACTTTGCGTTACATTTCTCTCACCAGCTTTATCGATTAAACCTGAATAGTTACAACATTGTTCATGACAGGTTTTTAACCGAACCAGTTTTTGAGTCTAGTCTCAAAAAATGGGCTGATCGAATTTTATGACCGACTCTTGATTAGAAGTAGGTCATTGCTTTTTGTTACCTATTATTGATTGTAGTGTAGACAGACAATGTTTGGTCTTCGATATCAATTATTACTTAAAGCTCGGTCATTAGTGTAAATAAACAACCATTCCGGTGTGTCTAATAATAATTCCAATCTGAACTAATTTCTGTTACAATGACAAATGTTAAAGTTTAAACAGATGATTAAAAGAAACAAATTGCTTGTTGACCTTTGTAATCAAGGTTTGAGCTAAATCAACAATTGGAAAGATTCCAAAATTGGCAAAGGTTCGACAATTTCTGAGATTGCGAGAGGCAAAGCTTAGATTTGTTCCGCAAACTGTCACAGGTACCATTTTAAGAGTTGATGTCATCATTAGCGAATTTTTAACCGACTTCAAAAAAAGAACGTGAGCGCCTTCTTTTTTCGTGGCGTATATATTTTTTATGTATGTACATCGAAGACGGCTTGACCGATTGTAATGATTCAAACGTTATTAGATTAGATGTGTGTTCCCAAGTTGGTACCACTTTCAAAAATTTCGAAATAAGTTCAGTATTTTTCAGTAAATCTCAAAAATACTGTTGTAAAAACCGCAAGATGACAATAAAGTTTACTAGAAGGCACCGCTTCTGCCTTTGTCTTTTAAAATTGTAAAATAAAAAACACTTTATTCAAAAAATAAAATGCACGAGTTTATTTTGAAAGAAGTTCACTAAATGGCACAGCTTCTGCTTTTGACTTTAAAAAAATACATGAAAAAGTTTTTGAAAAACTGTCGTTTTTTCGTTGAAGCGGGTTGATACACATCCGTCAGCCCGTTAATTATGGTTTGACTCAAACAAAAGTAGTAATGCAAGTGCAGGACACGTTCATTAACCGAAAAAAAATACCTTTTCAAAAATAAACCTGTCCGAGTCGGCCAGAGCCACCCAAGGCATCGATGGTGCATTCGTTTCGGTCAAACGGTTTGATTTAAACTCGTTCATCATGAACTCAACTGTTGCGGTTGTGTTGATAGTAGTTCCTTATATTAATTAACTAGAAAGCAGTTACATTTGGTGACTAGTTTGACTGAACACAGTCAACTTATAACTGACATAAAAAAGAAAATTTCAAGATATCGATAGTGCAGTCTTTTCGGTCAAGCGCTTTGAAACAAACGGGTTTGTTTCATTGTGGTTTGTTGTAGTTGTGTTGATAGTAGTTCGTAACATTAATTAACTAGCAATACTTCGTAATGTATTTTTCGATGGTCTCCCCATTTTATTCAAAAGTATGATCTTAATATTCTAAGTTTCAAACACAGGCGTAAGTAATGAAACCACTAAAAAGTCTTAAATAAAAAACTTAAAAAACAAAGAAAAACCGACTTTAAAAAGTGCAAAACGAGTAAGTAGAATTAGAAAAAAAAACCTTAAATCTACGAAACACCCTTAAAAACAGTAGTACCTGAAAAGCAAAACTAAAAAAAAATACCATAAAAAGTAAATAGTTACTTGCCGGGCATCCAGCGATTTCGGTATTCGGTTCCGTGAATCTCAGTCAGTTCAACAGCTCTGTGACAACTTCTGCCCTGTTTAAAAATGAAAAAAAAACCATCAAATATCTACAAAAACTTACCTATTTCCAACAAACGGGCTCAAGTTTTTCTATAAGAAAATTGCCATGAGGGTGCAGCAACTCATCAGCATATGAATTGTATTTATTACCAGGTTCAAAAATGGATAGGGAATGATTTAGAATCTGTTTGGGGTGGGTGCTGCGGGCTCTTTGCCTTCTATCTCAAAAACGATGGGGCGTATGAAAAAGAATATTAAACTCTGTGCTTTACAATTATTATTATCAGAATGTTTACATCATTGGAGCTATATGAACCGAGATAATCGCGAAAAACTGATTTTTATGACATTTGACATTGAATAAATGACGGCGCAGTGACCAGATTTTAGGAGACTTTTGAGACAACTTTTAGAACACCAAAGTGTATGTATACGAGCTTACAGCTTACCTTCTCTCATTCCGAAGTGAAACCCCTAATATGACTAGGCTAATGGTCACGGATAGTTTATGAATATTGAACTCATACAAAAAGTTAATGACTAATAATAAAATAAAATCCGAATAGTTGGAGGGACAGCTATTCGTATTTTCGTTAGGTTTATCTTTTCTAACGATAAGTTGATTTTTTCTAGTATAAATAAATGTGGCTGTAGGTTACATCCCTTATCGCTTAGATTATAAGAGCCATTTTCGTAGTACAATTGTTAAGTTTTAAGTACTGTACTTAATTGAATCATTTATAGTTTCTGTTTTCTGAAACTCCTACTCCTTTTTCTTTATTTCATTTTATGAGCCGCAGTCCTATAATAATATGCTTTTACAAAATATATGCCCTATCTCGTCCTGTTAAATTCTTAGTTATAATAGTACTTCATTATACATACAGATTCGGTAGAAGGGTCGAATTTAAATTTTGCAAGTTAACAAAAGAATACCCTCACAAAGATCGTTAAGTTTTAGTTAGGCTTTTGCATGGTAATATTGCGTTCAAGTTATTACGGAAACATTGAGAGATATCTTGAACTCTGTGCGGGCTTTTAATGGTTAAATAAAATAAAATATTTTTAGAAGTGAAAACTTCTTAAGTGGCTTTGTGCACATCAGACTTTTAAATTTTTGGGATGGGTAAAAAATGTTAAAGTCGCGTCAGGACACGTGATCTGATCGAAAATTCGTAAGACGGTGGGAGAGTAGACCGCCGGCGCGGCGTAGGAGAGGAAGTAATATCCTCATCTCTTTCTACCGCGCGGCGAAGATGTATGCCTGCTCCTGCGGTTTCGTTTAAGCGGTATTCACTTCTGCCGGCACTCCGGGCGTGCAACCCGTTGTTTTTTCTCAAACTACTATGAAAAATGGTTACTAAATATACAACTTTTTCTATTATAACAATAAGACCACTTTTTTATTATTCTTTACTTACGAGTATTACTCGATTAAAGTATCAGGCCCCCTAGCATTAGGGGTGATTACCACCACGGACCCCCGTAGGCCAATCGGCAGCTAGAGGGCAAGTAGTACCCCTCCCGGCCTCCCATTGAGCCTTTCGAGCTGAATGGGGGGCCGGGAGGCGGCGGTCCCTCCCTTCTCCCGTCCTCCTGCAGAGCTTTCGAGCTCGGCGGGGGGATGGGGGTTGGTTCGATCCTATCCCGTACCGAGCCGAGCTTGGTAGGCTCGGCGGAGTATCGGGGGGAGGCGAGGGATAGTGTACCGGATTCTTGAGTCCGGTATTCTAGGTGAGTCCAGCATAACCGTTCGGTATGCGTAAATGCATTCCCCTCACTCAAAAAAAAAAAAGGCCCCCTAGCATGAACACCGCTTTATCACGCGATATGATATGGCGCATGATGCTGTCTTGCTTAGCCCGTTACGATGCGAGCGAGACAGTGATACGTTATCGAGCTATCGAGTCGAAAGAATAATTTTGCTTATGGTTTACATCACCAAAAGTCGTTTGTCACAAAATTAAGGGAAACCTGTAATTAGCTTACTAAAGATTTACATAATTTATTATATAAACATTGTTAAAGCTGTTGGTTTTCCAAATAAAGATAAAATAAAAATAAAATAAGATAAAAGTCGCTCATGCTAGGCTAGCTGGAATATGAGACATGAGATATAATGAGACACAATCAATATTTCATTGTTCTGAGACCGCCGTCTTATGATCCTTATGTGTTAAATAGTTGCTAAACTATTAAAATATGCTAATATCTCGTACTTTTCATAAGAAAATGTCTTTAAAGTCTTCAGTTAAAAAGTATAGGCCTTTGAAGATACCTTTAGGTTGGTTAACTCATTAGGAGTGCCTGAAGCCCAGTTTACGAGGCCATAAAGTTTTAGCTGGTCGTTCGGTAGTTAAGCTCGTACCTACTTCACATTATAGTTCTGTATTTGTCGTATCGATGCTTTTATTTGTATACATGTATATTTGAACTTTACCTTAGTTTTTACTTTGTAAACATATAATTATTTTATAATATTTTAACTTTGTATTGGTGGAATAAGTTTTTAAATATAGTTTTTTGCTTCATAGAAATAAATATTGATAGGTACTTTCTTAAATAATTAAGAAGATATAGTGAAGATCTGACTTATGGAAATCCTTAATTACGATCTTGAATTCATGACTTGAAGACACTGGTTGTCATTCATAATAATTCATTATTGGTATAAGAAAGAAACTCATGATATGTTAAAAAAAAAAGATATAAATTCTAACAGAATCGAAAGACACGCTAAAAGAAGCTAAAACTGATGTGACACCTACCGGTTTATTGAAGCAAAAATTGACTTGTCCGGTTTGTATTTAGCATTTTTTTTATAGCGGCAACATAAATACGTCATCTGTGAAAATCGCAACTGTCTAACTATCACGGTTCATTTGATACAGCCTGGTGACATATGGACGGACAGACGGACAGCGGCCGTTTTACCATTTAAAACCAGTGAGAACCCTAAAAAGCATGTTTATCCATTTATATGTAAATTGCAGTGCAAATAAAATTAATTTACACATAAAACGAAACTTAGCACTCTTAATGAGCGTAATAAAATTAATTTGTATGCAATAAAAAAATCACTAAGCAATCTCCACAAGACTTAGGCGAAAAATGGCGAAAGGAGATTATATCGTCTAATTTACATTAAACAAACCGCTTACATTATTAAGCCTGAAAACCCTCTTTAATATTTATGAACCAATTTCGCCTGACTAATGTTCGGTTGTTTTGTTGATAATTTTTAATTTATTTATCAAATTAACAGATGGGCAGAAAATGTTATTTTAACAGAAAAGTCATGTTTACTTGTGATTTATTGTAATTACGTTTTCATTTTTGTACCATGAACAATGAATTGTGAATTTTAATACCTCCAAGGCCTAGGCACATATAACCGAATTTATATCGCCGATCTTTCGCTGAGTAAAATGTTAAAGTCACCATGGTATCTCGAAGATTATAGTTCCATAGCGAAACTGCTGTGTCTTAATAAATAATGTTGAAGGAAAACTCTTGTAATAGTAAATGCAAGGCTCTTTGAATATTATAAATAAACCCAGCTTGATGATTCCACTTAATTTGTTTATATAAACCACACATAATTTTCAGAACAAGACACAATCAAGACCAGTAATTGACAACCAAACCACAGACTACATAGCCCTCCACAGCGGAAGTTCTAAATCACAGATTACCCTTACAACACAAATGTGCGAAAGCAAAATCATCCATTTTTAACCGACTTAAAAAAAGGAAGGAGGTTATCAATCCGTCGCGTATATTCTATCTTAAAAATTGAGAAACAACAACTTTTTATAAAAATAATAAAAGGCATTATTTTTATAAAAAGTTTTTAACGTACTAAGTATATTGGTGGATATTAACGACTGCAAATGCAACCGGGACCAATTACTTAGCGTGCCATCCGAAGCACGGAGGAACTGGAGATATTAATAAGTATTACAATTTTGGTCACCCATCCCGTTACTAACCATTGCTAAAGTTGCTTAACCGCTACAATCATAGGTGGAACACGCTTACCCAAGCTCCTCAAATAGTAAAACAGTTTCCAGATCTCTTATATAAATGGCATATACCATTTCAATATTTATGTTTTTCAGTACCTAGCTAATCCCATTATAAGTGTGACAAATGTTTTCAGTGAGAAACTTTGCAAAAAACATTTGACTAAGAGACATTACAGTTTCTTGACAAAGAGTCCTTAGAGTATAAACACCGAGACAAATAAGGTTAAAAAAACATTTCAAAAATAAAATCCATTTGTGTTTTCTTTTTGTTACGTAAATAACATCGTGAATATAAATTGTTGTATTTTACTTATGCAGTTGTGCCTGCAGTAATCGTTTTCTATTTATTTAATTATACATTGGACATTATCTGGAATGAAAAAATTTAGATTTGGGAAAATAAAGACATAATTTTTAACCGACTTCCAAAAAGGAGGAGGTTCTCAATTTGGTTGGTATAATTTTTGTTGGATATTTTTTGCAATTCCTTTGCTGTGTTCAATTAAGATCAAGATAATTATGCAAATACAAAAAGAGTATACAATTATACGTCGATCACTGGATTGAGAAAGTTAAAAGAATTCTATTTTATATTCTTCTTGAAATCTGTAAAATGTTACAAAGTCTAGTTTTACATAAAACGACGAGTGAACCCAAAAAACCATTTAAGCTAATACCGCTGTACCTCTTATTAATTGCCTTCTTTATTAATAACTAATGTAATATGCAAAGAAAAACTGTCTTACAAATAAGTGCTTAAAGCTAGCTTTAACTTTAAATATTATAGGATAGAACCTTAAAAAAATTGACCCAAATTACGTGGTTCAAGTCCTAAGTCGTTAAGAGGCTTATCTTCTTATCTGCCTGGGATTTCGTCGAAATGCTCAAGTTGGAACAGTTAACTTCAAGGTTTAAGGTCGAAATTGATTGCCACATTTATACGTCTTCAGGAGAACTCGTCGAGAGCTAGCAGCTTAGCCTTTCAATTAAATAAATTTTAATAGGTTTGACCTGCTATCGTGTCAAATCCTTTTTTTTTTATTCACGACGACGGGAAGATTCTTAGCCTTCATCATACCTGATGTTAAGTTTTGATAATCTCTCCCGGTATCCTCGACCACTTAGGAACTGGCTATTTTATCTCTACCTGCCGGAACACAACGATGCTGAAAACATTGTTGTTATGGCGTCTGATTTGGATAAGATGGTGGTAGCTGGCCAGGCGGACTCACAACAAGTCCTACCACCGACCAAAGTCCATCCATGATCGCAAAAGTAACACTTTCATTAATTGCAATCGAGATTTTTATCAACAGGCCATAAGTAATCAGACCCCTGAAAATGTAGGGTCCGTTGCTAGCAACTCGCGATTGCAACAAAAACATTGTTACTTTTGCGATCATGATACATTGCAGGAGTATACGACTTTGACAGTTTCAGGAGCCAACACAGATAGCAATGAAAATGACAAATCGTACAATCATGATGATCGCAAATGTAAAAAAAAACTGATATTTCAAACAAGATACTATCATATAAGTAACAATTACACTTCAAATGACATAATACTTTGATAGTCAGAGTTAGATAAACACATCTTAAGTATCTTGGCGCCCTGTTCATTGATATAAAACGACTTTTTTTCACCGTTAGCACTCCACCAATTTGGTGGTTTTTCGGGTTTTCTTGGTTTCCCGACGGGTCGCACCATTTCATCTGCAATGGTCATGTGGTGACTGGCTACTTACTGACTTTTATTTTAGATCAGATTCAGTGTATTTTTTTATAGATATTAAGTTGTAACTTGGTATCAGCTAATCTTAATCAAGATATTTATAATTCGTATTAGAATCAAATTAGATTCTTGAATCATTCCGAACAGTTCTGCGTCTTAACGAAGCCAATCTTAGATTCCTGTTTTCATGTTCATTAAGTAAAGGTAATCATCAAAAGATCCAAACGTCTGCTAACAATTTGACCCTTTAAAGGAATTGTTAATTTCACTGAGCAAAGAGTAATTCTGGTAGATGGTCGTCTTTTGTTTATAAGATTTTCTATCATAAAATAATATTTGGATATTTAATTCAAAAGGAATAAAGAGCTTATTAAATTTTAACCTTTGTTTAGTTTAAAGTCTTTGGCAAAGTTAATTTCAGGAAATCCTTTCAAATTATTTACTGATGAAGTATTAAGTTACATAATTTCATTTTATGTTCAAAATAAGACTTCTTAGAAGTTATTATGTTTTATGATTATAATGTAACAAGCAAGAAACACAAGCAAGAATGCATGAAGGCAAGCAAGCAAGCATACAAGGAAGCAAGCACGCAAGCAAGCAAGCTAGCAATCACGCAAGCAAGCATGCAAGCAGGCATGCAAGCACGTAAGCGAACATTCAAGCAAGCATGCAAGCAGACATGGAAGCAAGTATGCAAGCTCGCAAGCAATTATGTAGCAAGTCTACTGTCACGGCTCCGGCGCTATGAGCCACCGCAGGCCCGCCGGCTTAGCCGGCCAGCCTCAGCCGCGGAGGCGAGCTATCAAACCCGGTCCTATGTACGCGGGCCGCCTGCGCGGGCTTAAATTACACCTAGGGGTAGGGCATACAAAACTACATGTAGTCGGTTTTTAGGCGATTTGTTTCTGTTTTAAACAATATTAGGGTTCTGCCACTGACTAGCATGCAAGCCAATACAAGTCTTTTGTCATGGATCCGGCGCTGCGAGGCTCCGATCGCAGACCATCTGCGATAACAATAAAGCTTGCAGTCTTAAGGCCACCTGCTTCTGAGCTCGCGGGCCACTTCTCGTTCACGTTTATTCACGTTCGTTCATCACGTTCCCCCACGGGAACACCCCAATAATATGAAAACCTTAATTCCAAATTTTAATGCTCCGATTTTCAAAAGTCAGATTTTTTATTTTGCTGAAGAATTAAAATCCCGATTATACAAAATCACTTCATCTCAATTGTCGGAATTATGATATTCGGAATACCGTTTTTCGGACTAATAAAACATCGGTTTTTTTTGTTATTCGTACCTTTTCGTACCTTCGAAATTCGGAGTATTTATTTATAACATTCAGAAAAATAATTACATTCGTGATTTTGAATAATCGGGATTTTAATCCGTCTGAAAAATTAAAATTCGGACTTGAAAATATGAGTTTTGAAATTTGGAATTTAGTTTTGCGGATTATTGGGGTGTTTCCCTCTTAGCACAGCATTGTTTCGATCTTACCTTGCTATTTCGTACGATCCTCTTAGGGCAAGCTTGTTTTATGACGGAAGTTTTGTGACGATGGGGCGATGCTCAATGAAGTGAAGTGAAGTGTGTCAAAATGTGACAACTTCAATAAAAACAAAACGGTCATAAGACATGACGGTTTCTAATAAATGATGGTAGCCCGCCTGCTAGCAAATGACGAATAAATGATCAAAGTAAAAACGTACCAATTTTATCATTTAATACCTACCAGAAGTTGCTTATTAATTATGTAAATCAATGCAACCCCGCTGGAGGCAATACAGAGCAAAGACAATCCCCTCAAGTTTCTCAACTCATAAGTGAACTTTGTAACTGAGATTCATAAAGATTCACTAAATAAAACCCAAGATATTGTCACTGTAGGGTTGCCTGTCCTTTCGGCTGCCAATGTAACTGTGTTTTATAAACAGCTACGAATATTCCTCTTGTCGCGTAATCAAGTTACTAAACAATACTTTTCTAAAACAAACATCTTAAGTTTTGACGCGCACTGTTCATTGAAATAAAAATAAATTAACTTTTCGAGGGTAGACTTGTAAGTAGCCAATCATCCCGTGACCACGGCAGCTGAAAAGGTGCCGAAACGTCGGTAATATCAAAAAGCCCTAAAATTTATATCCGTAAAAAATAATTATTTAATATTTTTTTGTCTGTTTTCGTAATTTTTTGGTATTAGGTATAACCACTTTAGGCACATTTTACATTAAAAAACCTCAATTTAGAATGTTATTCGATTGTAAGTAAACTTATGTAAGATTGTATAAAAATAGATTTAGAGATACTCGAGTTATACTCAATTTATAGAAATGACAACTTATCATAAAATTATGGTTTGGCCATAAATTAATGAACCTTGTTGCTTATAAACTAACATTTTGAAAACCATAAAAATAAAAAAAAGGAATAACAAATTAAAGCCAGACATGTACCAAAAATTTTTGAAGATCACGTAATAAGGAGGTAGGTAAGTCAGGATCATCGTCTTGAAATAATGTAGTAATTAATTCCGGCAAATCACATTTTAATGTTATTTTTTTAATTAATGTTTATTCCAGTAATCTAACACGAAAAATACAAAAACATAAAAAAAACATACTATATGATACGCTGCATTGACAGCCCTGTCAAACTTTGGCAATAACAGTTAACACCAAAGAGAAGTGGAACAGCGTAAGCTTTCAAATGAAACTCTTGCTGAGTAATTTCAGCCAAATCTAAAGTGTTTCTTGTTCTTCACGTAATTGTGTTTTATATACGCTGTCACAAACTACGTAAGACGAACACCCGAGAGAAAAAGTTCAATCAGTCCCTCTTGAGAATAACTTGTGAGTCGAGTCGATATTTTCTAGTATTTACCATGCTGGAAGATAAAGCTGGTGATCTGAAATGGCTTTAATCTGAATGAAATAAAAAGGGGAGAAAAATAGCCCTTGACGTTTTTAATTGCCGGTTCTTCTTATTAGAAGGTCTCCCGCCGTATGATTTTCCGAACCAATAGCGTAGCTTCTTTGTCGTTCATAGGCTTGTAATGGCCTAAATTTTAGGGATCATAACTTCACTTCCTGATTAAACGGGTTTATTTCCTTTATTTATTTCCTTTTTCCGTCTTTTTCATACATTTACCTCTTCATAATCCAACTTACAGGCGACATGTGTCACGTTATTATTGTTTTTTTAAACTTAGGCACCTGTCCGACCGCCGGCTATGAGCGAGTAGTAAATAAGGATGCACACGGTGCATGTAGCTGGAGCAAGTAAAGATGCGGGTTACACCCGTGAGTAATATGCGCAAGCTATTTGTTAGAGTTACTCGCTTTGTACTTATACATGGTGCATATAACTGGAGCAAGTAAAGACACAGGCTACTTGCGCAAGTAGTCGTGGTCAAGAGCTACATGTGCATGCTATTCGCACGGTAGCTTTATGAGTTGAATCGCGTCAAAATGTCTCGACGAACGAAAATTCTTTTAAAATCATTTGTTAAAAATGTAATATTACCAGAATTATTAAATATGCTAGAAGACGAATTAATACAATTACGAAGCAAAAAGTTATGGATGCGTAACTGGATAGCCAGATTTTTGAGATTTCTCGATTTTCAACTTTTAAGTAGATCGAAGAGTTCGTATTTTATTTTTTCCGAAACCGTCAATGCCCATCTCTTTCTCGATTGCTTCTAAAGCGTTCTCTCTTGATCGTTTATTTTTGTAGTTTGACGATTCCATATTCCACAGACAATCGTAGGATTTGTACAAAAGTACGAAACGACAAGTCGTTTCGTCGTTCCACTTATCTAATTTACTCATTATTGGTCACATTAAAACAAAAACTAAACAATTATAGAAGAAACAATTCACATAATAGAAAAACAATTAAATTAAACCGCTTCCTATCGGTCTGTAGCGTCGCGCTTGCGCACGTCTGAACCTGCTCAAGTGACATGCGCGAGTGACCCGCGCGCGTCGCAGAGCACGCGGATTAGTTGCGCGGGTGGCTCGCTTTGGTACATGCTCGAGTCAGTAGACCCGCACATGTTTTTTACGATGTATGTTTACGATGCATATAACTCGCGCAAGTGCCTCAACATGCGCAAGCTACTTGCACCGTGTACAAGCACCCTAAAGCTAGAAACCAGAAACAGATGACAAGCGGCGAGTCGGCGAGTTATAGTTCTCTCGCTCGGCAGTGAGCGAGTGTTTTTTTCCTCGCCGATTGTCATCTGTTTTAGGGCTTTTATCGCTCGGGGTTGCTAGTTACTACCACTACTTTCATAGCAATTTATTTTCATTATTATGTGCACTCAGATTCGCACTCTAGGTAGAAATGTCGGAGCGGCCGGCATGAACTCTGACCCAGTGTTGTTTTATGTACGGCATGTGACGTCAACTGCATTGATAAAATAAATGCTGGCGCATATTAGTTGAACAACTATTTTGTGGTGAATCATATGTTTATAGGAATATATTGAATTATGTACGGTATGTGACGTCAACTGCATTGATAAAATAAATGCTAGCGCATATATATAACTTTTAGTTGAACAACTATTTTGTGGTGAATCATATGGTTATAGGAATATATTGAAGCGCCCATACTATTAAGTCGATAGTTGTTCCACAATAAAGTCGCCCTCGACTAAACTGGGCCTTTAGCCAAAGTAACAATTCAAAAACGATAACGAAGTTCGAAAAGAATTAAATGTATGGGATTGGCGGATTGGCATAAATCGCGCTAAATCACGTGGTCTTACCGCAAGTTCATTGGCGAATATAGATAATAACGAATCGGATTATCGTTTCGCTACATAACGATAATACTTTGTCTGCGGGCCCTGTTTAGTTGTGTGGAAATTGCGAGAATTACACAACACAAAACTGGTAATTTGGGGATATTTTTAAACCCCCGACGCATCGCAAAGAGGGGTGTTATAAGTTTGAAGCCTATGTCTGTCTGTCTGTCTGTCTGTCTGTACGTATATTCGTAGAGCCTAAACGAATCAAGCGATATTAATGCGGTTTTTTTTTAATTGAAAGCTAAATTAATCGAGATGGTTCTTAGCCACGTTTGATGAAAATCCATCTAACCATTTATGGAGATGGTCAACTGTCCGCCGAAACGGTCAAAGATACAAAGGTAGTGATTTGACTAAAATACTGGGCTAATTTAGGCGCAGCAAAAAAAACAAAATGGCGGCAATTTTTTTTTTCTTTCTGTACATAAATATTCGTAGTGCCTAAACGAATAAAGCGATTTCAATGCGGTTTTATTTTTTATTTTGGGTGTAATTTAAAAAGGATAAAATAAAAATAAAATTTTAAAATTTTAAAAACCCCCCGACACAAAAAAATCTGTAAAATTTTCATAGGATAATAATAAAATAAAATGTTAATTATAAATATGCCAATGCCAAAAAAGTACCTAATAAACACCACAAGCTTTACTCGCCTGCGGTGAGACAGGGTGTCGCCCGGCGAGTGAATTTTTCTCGCTTAGCTACGAACTAGTAAAGCAAGTACTCGCCGGCGGTGTGAACAGCCTATAATTATATTAATATTTGCAACTCTTTTGTTTACACGGAATGTGTTATCATTTGTACGTTTCTTGAGCGAGAAAATAGCCCATAGTAACTCGCTCACTCGCCCGCGCCTTATCATTTCTTAAGTTCTTATTTCAAAAATTAATCAAAGGAGTTCGCCTTTAGATTTGCTTTCCGCAAAGGCTTTATAGTGCGTACCTAACATTTGTTTATATCTAAACGTTATAATTTTTTTTTCAGTAACAATAGTACCTACTTACTAGAAGTTTGTAAGAGACAATCGAGAAAGTTTCACTGAGCCTCATAGTGCACTAAGCAGCAAACACAGGATGAACATGAACACCCCCTATTCCGACCAAGTAGACCATTCCTCCGACTCGTTAAATGAGAAAACGCCGAATCACCAGGCATTTTTCGTGTACCCTACAATATAGCCACTGATGCGCACCAATTCCGAGTCATTTTACGCAGTAATTTTTTCTCTGGAACTAACTAAGCTTGAAATCTTTTATGGATTTTATATGTAGGTTATATGCCTCTTTTAGGCCTGAGGGTAAACCTTTAAGCTTTTTAACAATAGAGCGGACGAGACCCGACATTATTCACATTATGGGTACAATGTGTGTAATTTTTAGGTTCTAAAAATATGAGTCAAAAGCCTTTGTGAGTAAAAGTTCTATATAAACCGTTTGCCACATAATCAAAAACAATTCAAAAGTTCATATCTTTTTTTTCTTACATTAAATAGGCTTACTCTTGGCCTAATTCTGAGTCGTTGGATTAAGATTTTTTAAAGTAAGTGAAACGGACCAATACCGTGCAATTTCTTGGTGGTAGGACTTGTTGTAAGTACGCTTGGCTAGCTACCACTATCTTATCTAAGTCTGACGCCATAACAACAATGTTTTTAGCATTTTTGTATAGGATATCTCAGAAATAAAGCACGATGTTGAACTTCAAAACTTATTTTATTGTTGATCCAAACTTATATCACGCACAAAACTTAGTAACACTCTTTGCAACAAGACTTAGCATTCCAAGACTTAGACTTAGATACCCAAACTTATTGTAAGTACTTAACGTCCGACCTCGACGACTGCCAGCAAGAGAATGCCCATGACCGCATGGCGCGCCCGCTACGCAGCGCGCGCCAAAATGGCCGCCGTCGGTGTTGCCAGAGCAAGAAATTAAATTTCCACAAAATGAAACCTTACACTCGACCATCCTGAACAATGTGTATGTCCTCATACACAAACCTACTAGAACCTTACACTCGGTGAAATACGGTAATGATATGATATACTAATCAAAGAGAGAAAAAAAGAACTTTTTTTTTAAATGTATACTTCTTATTGATTAAATTTTTAATTACATAATGATTATGACTTTTTTATACATGACAAATCAGGTATAACTCAATATAATAGGGACAGGTAACTTCTACGAAAACTTATTTGAATCTTATAACCATTATATATAATAAATACTGTGTCCTCTATTGCTATTAAAACTTATAATGATTCTTGATCTAAATCAACTTAATCCATAATGTGTTTATTTCAGGTCAAGCCATTTCATCGGACACCTCGTACTTGACCTGAAACAACACATAAGAATCTATGTAAATACATTGTATTGTATACAGCAAAGTGATAGAAACTCTTATTATTTTCATGATAATCATCACTTAACACTTATACCAATCATAAGAACTGATTATAATAAAAATCAAACAAGAAACATAGAATTTACATTATTGTTGTCAAAATAGGAATACATTGTAATTAATCTTATACATATATTTTTGTTATTCTGATAAATTCTCATCACTTGTATCATTCGCGGCATCATTATCAGGGTCATCATCTATTTCCAAAGAAGCTATATGAATCCACGGTTGCATTCGATCTGCTGCAACAGTAGTCTTTCGCCTATTTTTCATTCCTTCAAACCCTGGGATTGGTGCTACTTTGTACCGGTCGTTTCCTAAGGTTTTCACTACCTTATATGGCCCTTCATACGATGGCATTAGCTTGGTACTCTTGCCATTATTCTGAAAAGCTACTTTTGTTATTTTGACTAAGTCGCCGTTGTTATAGGTTCGCGCAGGTCGGCGACCTTGATCGTAATATTGTTTTTGGGAATCCTGAGCCCTATCAATTCTATTTTTAACGGTATTTCGAATAGTCGGCAACGCACAGCTTTCGAGAGCTTCGTTGGTAACTTCGTTCATTGAGGGATTAAACTCGCTATTCATTTCCACACCAAATAGGACTTCCGCAGGTGATCTACCTATTATTTTTTTGTATTGTGTTATTCAGCCCCCATTGGATTCTACCTAATTTTCCATCCCAACCTTTGTCATCTCCATTAATATTTTGTGCTGTTAATGAATCTAGGATTGTTCTATTATACCTTTCGACCTGTCCATTTGACCTTGGGCTTGCCACCGCGTTCAATATATGTTTCGTCCCTCTATCGAGGCAGAACTTTCTAAAAGCATGGGAGGTGAAACAAGACCCTCGGTCGGTGACAAGTCGATCGGGAGCCCTGAATGTGTCAAATATGTCGCTTAGTGCTCTTATAGTGTTTTGCGTGTTAGTATTCCTAACTGGCTTAATAAATAAAAACTTTGTGAATGAGTCTACCACGGTCAAAATGTGGGTATAACCCCTTTTGGATTTCACAAAGGGCCCAAGATGGTCAGCGTGTAAAGTATGAAAAGGTTTTTGGATCTTTTCAATAGGATGAAGAAATCCTTCACTAGCAAGACTTTTCTTTTTGGCATATGCGCATTCGATGCATGCATTGACGTACTTTTTTACAAATCGTCTCATTTTTGCGAACCAATAACATTTCTTTATACGATCGAAAGTTTTCTCGAAACCGACGTGACCTATGTCGTCATGGTTTCTTTTGCAAACCTGCCATCTTGCACCCTTTGGGACCACCCACCTGACCTGTTCCTTATCGCCCCCTATACACCTAAAAAGCTTATTTTCTCTCAGAACATAATTCTCCCTGATATATTCTACCCCTTTAGCATCCAGATTACTACTTACAATATCGCGGATCCTTCTTAGCTCCGAATCCCCTAATTGTAGTGTGAGCAGCCAATCCTCCTCACTTATGACCATTACCCTAGGATACTGCTCAGGATTCTCAGTTTCAGTATCTTTAATAGGATTCCTCGATAGGGCGTCAACATGCGCCATTTTAGTACCTGCCCTATACTCTACCAAACAGTCAAATTCTTGCAACAAGAGCCACCACCTAGCAATACGAGGTATTAGATCTCGCTTTTCAAACGTTGATCGCAGCGCACTGCAATCAGTGACAAGTTTGAAGCTTTTACCCAAAAGATATACCCTAAATTTTTTTAGAGCACAAATCACGGCAAGCGTCTCAAGTTCATAGGAGTGAAAGTTCCTCCCCTCCGGAGTTGTCTGACGACTATAATACGCAACAGGATGAAAAGAACCCTCACTCCCTCGAGGACGCTGCAACAAAATTCCACCAATACCTATCCTGCTCGCGTCGGTATGAAGCTCGGTTTCTGCCGTCGGATCATATATGTTAAGCACGGGGCGCGTCAATAGTTTAGCTTTTAGGGTTTGAAATGATTTTTCCTGATCGTCTGTCCATTCCCACAAGACATTCTTTTTGAGCAGTTTAGTTATAGGATGGGCTAATTGGGCAAATCCTTGAATAAATTTTCTGAAATAGCTCACAAGCCCTAGAAATTGTCGTGCGCCATGAACATTATTTGGCTGAGGAAACTCTTGTACGCTTTGTATTTTGGCTATACCTGGTCGCATACCTTCTGAGCTTATCTCGAAACCTAGATAATTGATGGCATTTTGCAAAAAGGTGCACTTTGGCAAATTCAATTTTAAATTGGCCTCTTTCAATAATACTAGAACTTCCTCTAGCCTATCTAAACATTCCGATGGGTCTCTTCCAAAAATCAATACGTCATCTATGTAAACTGTTGCCTTACTAAACCGAACCGGGCCTAGGACATGGCCCATCATACGCTGAAAGACCGCGGGTGCGTTTGCCAAGCCAAACGGCATACGATTATACTCATATTGGCCATCCGGCGTGACAAACGCGGTTAGATGTTTACTCTGTTCTGAAATAGGCACCTGATAATATCCAGACATGAGATCGAGCGCAATGAACCATGCCTGACCCGATAGCCTCGCCACTTCATCTTCTATTACGGGTATGGGATAACGTTCCTTAACAGTGATAGAGTTAAGCTGCCTGTAGTCTACGCACAGTCTTAAACCACCATCCTTTTTACGAACTAGGATAATGGGACTCGCGTAGTCGGATATTGACTCCCTAATGATACCAGCTTGCAACATCTCGTCTATCATCACCCTAACTTTTTCACGTTCGTGATGCGACAACCGATACGGCCTATAAACGACAGGGCGTTGACTACTTAGCTCGATCTTCATTTCAGTAGCATTAGTACAACCTAAATCCGACAAACCGTGCGCAAAACAATCTCCGTATCGTTGAAGGATTTCTAAGAGCCTACACTTGTCACTATCGGAGACAGCATCACCCAAGCGAACTTGAGTCTCATCCAAACCGCTGAACAATGAGGTTTCAGTTTGTTCCAGTGGAGCCTTAAGGGGCTGTACATCCGTGAGTCTATAAACAGCCTGTACCTTTACTGCTCTAGAAAAAACAAAATGTTCTTGTAGGAGACATGGAATTGAACATGGTGTTACCGTAACAAACAAAAACCCATTCTTGACCTCATATATACCACCGTACACTACATATTGCTCGTTAGGTTTTCCCACGATTTTAGTATTTATTACTAAGCTTCCCGTAAACGTCGTTGCTGTCGCAGCTCGTACGCTTGCAGACCCATAAATGTAACAATGTGTTAACACCCTAATCCTTACTAAACGATCATCTTTATCGTGCAGGCTCGGTAGCTCTGCGTCGATGTGTAAAAACTGCAATTTGTTGATATCTTTATAGATAACAATGTGTGGTTGTTCTGAATAAGTTTGACCTACAAGAACCGGTTTCTCTAATAATTTATCGTCTACAACCCTACATAAAACCGTGGCCTCAACGTCATCGATTGACAAAGTTAACCTCGCAGAACCATCGGAGTGCACCAAGCAGTCACCAAATCCCTTCATTGAAGTTGGGATATTATCATGATTAAGACCAAGTCCAGCAAAATCAGACTTCCGTATAAGCGTTACCTCACTACCGAGATCTACAAATGCCTCCAACGCAGTACCATTAACAGTTACCATTTTAATAAACTTATTACAAGGGTTACAACTTGTTATACTCATGGTCTTCGCAACAGTGTCAGTTTTTGTTGGTAGTGTTTCCTGTTTAGTTTTGCATACATCTGACCTATGTCCTACTTTATTGCAATGGCTGCATTTAATCAAGGGTTTCGAACATCTAGACCATGGATGACCCCTTTCCTTGCAATTAAAGCAGAATAAGACTTGATTTAATCTCCCGCTTAGCCTGCTATTTTGCTTGTCCTCGGTTGCATTTACAATTCGGTCCCTAAAAGAAGTCTGAGGGACAGCAAGTTCCTTATTGTTACTTAGCAAAAATTTTAAGAGATGGGTTGGATCGTCGCAACGTAATGCTAAGGCACTTGACCTCATGGTCCTGTCGCTGATGCCATGAATGATACAATCAACGGCGCGCCTACCGGTAATGTCACATTGATTTAATAGGGAAAGCTTTTCGTAATAATACACTTCTATTAATTCGGTTGTTCTACTTTTACGCTTCAGCATATCTTCAAGTAACTGCCCATAATTTTGTTCACAAGGGAAGGCATTTGCTAACTTAACCTGCCACTCTTCCCAAGTGAACAATATTGAGTTAAGGCTCTCGTACCAAGTCTTTGCTAACCCTACAAGCTTCTGCATGGCAAAATGCACAGTTGTCTTCTCATCCCAGCCATAGACCTTTGCACATTCATTAACCTTTTTAAGCCATACGTCTATTCTTTGGTTTTTTTCTGAAGGATTAAATTCAGGGATAATATTTTTAGTGTCCAAACTTCTGTTAATTGAAACTGTGCTTTGGTTTAATGGCTGGGTTGGCAAGACATCCTTAATAGATTGTATTATTTGTATAACGTCTTTAGATGAAAAAGTAGGGCTACATGACCTTTTTGCATGATGACTGCTGGGGTGGCGACGACTGGGACGCTCTGGACTCGCTGTCACTCCCGGCAGCCTACTGCGACTACGGCAAGCACGGCTGGCTCCAGCGGCTGGGGTCTCCCGCCGACGTTCACTTCGGCTTCGTTCTTCGTCGCGTTCTCTTCGCAGATCTTGCTCCATACGGCGTACCCGATCCCGCTCTCGCTCCAAGGCACGCTCTCTTTCCACGAATAAGCGGCTGCTGCGGCTACTGTCACGGCTGCTTCTGTGCGTCTGACTTCGTCTGGAGCAGCTAGGGCGTGAACGGGAGCGCCCGGGTCTCTCCGCACCATGAACTTGACCTTCCCCGTCCATATTTAGATGAGTTTTTAGTTGTAATCCCACTTCTGAGATATAGGATATCTCAGAAATAAAGCACGATGTTGAACTTCAAAACTTATTTTATTGTTGATCCAAACTTATATCACGCACAAAACTTAGTAACACTCTTTGCAACAAGACTTAGCATTCCAAGACTTAGACTTAGATACCCAAACTTATTGTAAGTACTTAACGTCCGACCTCGACGACTGCCAGCAAGAGAATGCCCATGACCGCATGGCGCGCCCGCTACGCAGCGCGCGCCAAAATGGCCGCCGTCGGTGTTGCCAGAGCAAGAAATTAAATTTCCACAAAATGAAACCTTACATTTGTGTCCCGTCAGTTCGAGATAAGATAGCCAGATCCTCAGTAATGAAGGATTCCGGGAGAGGCTCGCTTCCATCTTCTGTATGACGAAGGTTATGTCTCCCCGCTGTAGGTGGTGAGGCCATGACCTGCCAGCGGTAGATTTTTAATGACTGTTGATGATGATTATGATGTTTTTGCATCGTGCGTTAGCAATCACGTCGGTAGCAATCATGTGCAATGGCTCTGATGTGACAGCGTCGTCATTTCTAGTCCCGTTGAGTGTTTGAGACTTACTAACCACTCGGATAAAACTAAGTATATAAGTTCTGCAAATGATAGTTGCCTCAGTAATTCTTGAAATGTTTATAATATTGTCCCACAGACAAAACAATTCGACGCTGACGAAGTTTCGAAAAAAAAACTGTAACAAACCGCTACATAGACTCTAGAGATCTGTCTATCAGGTCTATAATGTACCGGCCATACGCAACGTCTTACCTGAAAGCATACCTGCACAAACCGGTTTGCGCAATTAAGACGGAGCGTGTGGCCGGGAAAACGGTATCCCGTGCAGTCCTGAAAGCGCGGCCTGAGTAATCATTGAAATGCTAAAATTTCGGACAGCGCAAACTGAACTGCACGGTTTGTCTGCACTTGTGGCCGAGCGTTCAGTCCGCGCCTCAGTCCGTCAAAATTGTTTACGTGGACATACGTAGTTAATGTATGAAAATGAGCGATGCAAAAGGTTATTCGAAGGAGGTTTTAACTCATTTTATAGAGCTCTTTCTCAAAAGACTGAGGACTGCGCAGTTAGACTATGCGTGCTTACCTGCACGTGCGGCCGGTCGCTCGGTGTTTCGTTCTTTGCTCCGTCATGACTGCCCAGTCCTGGACTGCGCAGTCATGAAGGAGCGTGTGGCCGGTACGTAAGAGAGATACTTTTTCTCTACAGATACTCGTATTTTATACCAAGTACTTGTTGCGGAGATGTAGCTCGCCACCCATCACGTCATGGCTCTTGCGGCGGTTCTTCTTCGACACTTCTTTCGGTACTTGGCAGACAGTTGTTCACAGACAACCGCTTTGCTTGCTTTGTTTAATGTTATGTCCCGTCTACACGCTCTCTTGCCTGCTATCGCATGCCTGCACAAACTGTTTTGCGCAGGTGGCATGCTACTAAAAGAGTCACGAGACAAGAGAGTTGTTTGTTCAAATGTTAGAAGACGAATGGAAGGGTAAATAAATAGGGCAAGTGGCGAAGGGTCCATACAAACCGATTCCCATCGGCTTCCCTTTTAGAAACCAGACATACAAATATGCGCCACCGCTTCATGGTTGAGATCCCAAAGATTCGCACTAAACGTTTGGCGTCAAATTTTATCATCCGTACTGTCAGAGAGTGGAATGCTTTGCTGAGTCTGTGTTTCCTGATACTTACAATTTGGGGGTCTTTAAGTCGCGTGTGAATAGGTATCTTCTAGGCAAGCGCGTTTCATCCTAGATCGCATCATCGCTAACCATCAGGCGAGATAGCGGTCAAGCGCTAAACTATACATAACAAAATTTAAAAAAAAACCCACCCCACTGATACACCATACTAGAGAATTTTTCCTTTCGCCACTATGTGGTACCTATGGTATGTCAGACGATAGAAGACATGTGTGAGGAACGTGGTGAGAGTACAGGAAGGAAGTAAAATAATTATCTAAGAATCTTAACAACGGCTATTAAGGGATGTCTGACTACTTAACGGGAAAATTATGTTGCGAAGGATTTTAAAGCGTGTGTCAACTTACAAATAAATCAAAAAGTATTGACAGTTCTAATGCACAAGTCGAACATAAGTCGGGACATACAGACCAAGTAGTTTTATAGGGTGGGACACGATGTCCCTTCGCACTTATCCCTAATACAACTAAAGCCATAAAGACTGGTCGATGATAACACAGTATAACTGCATGGTTCAGAGACATGAACATAAACATATTAAATATGCGCGTATTACATTGGTACGCTGAGTGAACAAAGTTCCAGAAGTTACAAATTAAGGCAAGAAGTATAAAAGTGAAATGTAGAATATGAAGAATGCACCATCTCGATGCCTTGGGTGGCACCGACTTCAAAAGGCTTATTTTTTACTTTTTGATTTTTGAAGTCTGTTTTAATTTTTTTACCGTACTTGCCTACACTACTAGTTTGAGTCAAACTGAAATAAACGGGTTTGTGTCAAACCGCTTGACCGAAAAAACGTCAGTTTTTTCTAGATTTCTTGAAGACCACTTAACCGATTTCAAAATTTCAAAAAATGAGACAATCTTGGGAACAAACCCGATGTGATAACGTTTGAACCATTTCAATCGGTTCAGGAGTTCTCGAGTAAGCGGTGAACATACATAAAAATTTAAATATATACGCGAAGAATTGATAACTCCTTCTTTTATTTAAGTCAGTTAAAAACCCTAGTAACCATGACGTAGTAAAATAATTAAATTTGAAATTTCTCAATGGTTGTACTTTGAATGGATTTTTGAAAAGTATATTTTTATAAGTTAGTCATATTATTATATCGTATCTTGCGTACTGTTCATTGAAACATAATAACTTCTATAAATTTATTCATTTTGTTTTGGACACAATAAAACTCAAATAAAATTTAAGATCACATACAAAACTAGTAATTCCAGGCCAAAACAACTTTGTTTAAATGTTATGATATGCCTTATCTTACGATTAGATGCCTCGTAGCATAATAAATAGCGCGTTTTTTTTATTCATGTAAGTACTTCATGTATTTTTTTAATTTGATTTCTACAATTATTATGTTTTATTTCTCAAACTTGGCAAAATTATATCAAGGTTTAAGTTACTCTGTATCTTTTGCGAAAGAGTGAATCCAACAGCGAAATCTTCGTTGAGCTGTAAAGTCCGTGGAATGGTTGTTGGATTTCAAGACCACTAATGGATCTACGAATAGAAACAAGAAAATAAAACATCGCCGTGTCCGTCTGTCCGATGTTGCGAATGATTTCTTTGTACGGACCGGACTTTCAATTCATTTGGAATTTTTAATTTTCTTTTCATCACATTTCTTTTTAAAGACAGTTTCAGACATGATTGTTTTGCATTTTTTTTTAAGTATGTATGCTTGAAAAAGTACGTTTTTTTAATCAGCATGTTCGTCGAAAGGCGTTTTTAAAAGATAAATATATAATTATATTCGCGTTCTTGCATATCTATACTTATAAATTAATAATGTCCGTGACTGATTAATATATAACGCACAGCCCAAATGGCTGAACCGATTAAGCTGAAATTTTGCATACAGGATCATATAATGATGTAGGCGAGCACTAAAAAAGGATATTTTGATATCCCACTGGAATGGGAAGCACTCGGCTGTAACAGTGGGCGGCCAGCCTCTTAAAAAAATTAAAAAGAAAAAATAAAATAGTGAGAGTCACAGATTACCATTTCGAACTTTCGAACATAATAGTAATAAAGACGTGTTTTACGTGACGTCAGTGGCTCTGACGTCACGCAGCCATATATAGGTCAACGGTGCAGGCGAGGTGGATGTGGGTCACATCTCAGCCCTAGCCTTGATATCTAGGGCTGGGGCTCCCGGTATGAAAGTATACCTACATGTCATAATTTTCTGCTTATGAGATAGCATAAAATTTCCACCAGCAGATAAGCTCGGTGACGCAATGGTTCGCGCGCTCGGCCTGCAATTGTAACGGACGGATTTTGTTCAATTGGAAAGGAACTTTCGTTATACTTATGGTAAATTTTAAATAGAAAAATATTGGAAAAAATTAACTCGGCCACAAGTGAATTCTCAGACGGGAATCGAAACCGCGACCTTTGGAAATCCGGTCCAATGCTCTAACCGCTGAGCTACCGAGACTTGCGAACCACCGTCGAAATTCTCCAATACTTTTATATTTTCAATACGCTGTAGGCCAGCGTTGTTACATCAATGCTAGGAATATCCTTGCATTCGAATGAAACATCTTTTCAGGTGTTTAACGATCGATTAATATGCAACTGCCAATAATTTATTATTTTGTAATTTTTGCATTTTTCAATGCTATTTTTATACTTAATGGTAAATTTTAAATAGAAAAAACCTTACCACCCTTACTCGAAGATAACTTTCGTTATCTTTTGAGGGGTAACTAAAAACTGAATATTTTGTGCTCCCGAAGGCAAAGGCTCGAAGGCTTCGGAAACCACGTTAAGCCGTTGCGTTAGTCTGGGATGTATTTACAAATGGTTAAAACCCACCAATTCGCATATGGGCCCGCGTGGCGGGTCATGGCTCATTCTCATTATCTATCCATACTGAAGTGTCCCAGTAGTGGAAACATTAAAATGGCTGTTGACCTATGGCCCTTTGTAATTATCAATACCACTGCGCCATCGGGGCCGTCACATTGAAATAGCTGGAGAAGATTAATTTTATTCCTACATAGCTCTATTTTTGCTTCCCTTGGCAACCTTCATGACTGATTTTTTTAGTGTGGTACAAAGTCGGTAATATATGGTAAGAGTATTCTCGAAAAGTAAATATGGTGGAAAGAAGTAACACGGTGTAAGCCTTCACATAATTTTGATCAAGTCAAGGTCAAGACCCCTCATCATTTTTCCAAACAAAGAAGCACTATGACGTCACTAATCGCGTGACATTTTGTGCTGGTTAGTGGGTCAGAAATGGGTCGACCACCTGGCACTAGCCTTGATTTTAGAGCTTTCCTGGTTTCTTGCTTTACTACTCGCACAGTGTTGTAAGGTGTTATTGATGCCTTTTTGTTTTGCTATGTCATTTTTTTTTGTGAAACAATATCGTCTTCACTAAAAAATCGTCGTACTTCGTTAGCAGCAGATGACTAGGAAGGGTAAAAAACTTCGACGTGTTTTTGTTATGGCTTAAACCATAAAATGGATCATTATTATGACGAAAAAAGTTTAAGCCTTTTTCTTGTGTCTTGTGGTCTGGTTTAAACCTAAACTTGCAGCTAGATTTTCCTATAGTTACCTAAGAAAACACGCAACACACAACAAAATTGTATACAAGGTTGTCCCTTAACTTACTAACACAAATAAAATAAATCAGGCAAAAGAGTTCTCAAGTTCGTCATTTCATTACCATCATTAATTTTGTCATTTTACTTTCGTATTGATCGCATCTTTCATCAACATCTATTATTAAACCAAATTCCTTTGTACAATCCTTTTTACCCTTTGTCAAAGAAAAGCCTGACATGCTGTTCACCGTACACTAATCAGATTACAAATACTGATATGTCAGTGCAGGCTGTAAAGGCTCAGAAATCAAGGCTGCCCCCAGCGTTGACCTAGTTCAAGCAATCCAGTAAACAGCACGAAACGTGACGTCAAAATATCAAATTTACAATTAACAGCACGTCACACTTCGACCCTTTTTTAACCCCCGACGCAGCGCAAAGAGGGGTGTTATAAGTTTGAAGCCTATGTCTGTGTCTGTCTCTGTCTGTCTGTACGTATATTCGTAGAGCCTAAACCAATCAAGCGATTTTAATGCGGTTTTTTTTAAATTGACAGCTAAATCTTAGCCACGTTTGATGAAAATCCATCTAACCATTTATGGAGATGGTCAACTACCCGCCGAAACGGTAAAAGATACAAAGTAGTGCTTTGACTAAAATTATGTACACCCTGGGCAAATTTCGGTGCAGCAAAAAAAAAACAAAATGGCGGCAATTTTTTTTTTGTCTTTCTGTACATAAATATTCGTAGTGCCTAAACGAATTAAGCGATTTCAATGCGGTCTTTTTTTAATTTTGTGTGTAATTAAAAATAAAGTTTTAAAATTTTAAAAACCCCCCGACGTTAAAATTTTATTTTTCACACGTAATAACGGCGCGGATTTGTAGGGTTATAACACTAATTTTATAACAAATAACATAGAAATTTGGAAAAAAAAAATCTGAAACTATAGAAGACAGGTCCGTCTCATGTAAAAAAGAGGGTTAGATAGGGTTAGGTTTATCTTGGTCCCCGCAGTTGCATGCGCATGCGCGGTCAGTAAGCGGATGCACTATACTTCTCACTCCCTCAAGCGACTTCAATACTTCCTCCCTTTCAGAACAAAAATTATACTTGAGAAATCTCTTCTCCTTCCACTTTTCGACTACGCCGACGTCTGCTATCTGGATGTGGCGGAGGATCAGCTAAACAAATTGGAACGCCTTCAAAATCTGGCAATACCATTTATATTTGGCTTACGGAATGATCATTGTGTCTTCTTATCGCAGCTTGAATGGCTCCCCATCAGACTTCGCCGTGATATGAACGTGATATTTTACGAATTTTCTATAGAGTAGAAAGGGTTTTCTACTCTATAGAAAATTCGTAAAAATCCTAACTCTCCCAAATATAATAACTTGTATTGTATCCCGTTTCCAGATGCTTCCTCCCCCCTCTCGCCCTAGGCGGACTTGTATCACTAAGATGCTTGAGGTGCCTAGATACAATACCAATTTCCTCCTGAATTCATTCTCTGTTCGAGCTACACAGCTTTGGAACAGACTCCCGTTAAACATTCAGGACAGCACTAGTATTCGTCACAACTAAAAGCGCACTTTCTCTCACAATCATCCAATGCATTATTCCAACTCATCTCATATTAAATTATTTAATAGTAAAATAAATGTATATAGGTATATTTATTGTATTGTAGATGTATTTATAAAAATTTAAGTCATATTAAGCTTTACATTACCTACTATCATATTTATCTGACACGTCCTTGGCTGGAAGAGATCTCTTTTAGAGATAAGTCCTTTACCCTCATATTGTAGAAGATTTTTTACAATATGTGTTACAACTTTTTTGCAATAAAGAGTATAATTAGATAAAAATCACAGGTGCACATGAATTTTCTCACAGTTGTAGAGTCTCTCTCTATGATGAATGGGGGAGCAGGAGACGGTCCAATTGGGGTAAGTTGTTCACCACAGGATTGAACCTTAGGCGAGTACCACAAAAGCCACATAACCACCGACCGCATATCGAAGCGAACGGGGTAGGTATGCGTAAATGCATTACCTCACAATAAAAAAGAGTCTATGAGTTTACTGATTTATGTCAGTGTAACCTCGGCTATAAAGGCCCAGAAATCAAGGCTGCATCCAGGGTTGACCTAGTTTAGTTGATCCAGTAAACAGCACGAAACGTGACGTGATAACATGACGTCACGGCGCTTGCATTTTGTTTGCAAAATAAAAACATGGGGGTCATTCGTTCTTGACTTTTGCAAACAAGGATATTTAAGAGCAATTATTTAAGTTGCTATAAGCTGACTAGGGATGTTTAACTATAAGGAGTGTACAGCTTATAGCAGCTATAATATTTGACGACCTGTTTGGCGCAGGGGTACTAACCCCACCTTCTGCGCCAGAGGTCCCGGGTTCGATCCCCGGACAAGACAAATATTTGTGTGCATGAACATGTCTATTTGTCTTGGTCTGGATGTTTAATATGTATATTATGTATGTATTTACAAAAAAAAGTATGTAAGTAGGTTTATCCGTTATCTAGTATCCATAACACAAGTACTTCATGATACTTAACGTGGGCTAGATAATTGGTGTGATTGTTGATTGAATATTTATTATTTAATATTTATATTATAAGCCTTGTCTTACCGAGGAGCTCGACGGCGCAGTGGTTTGCGCTCTAGGACTACGATTGTTGAGGTTTAATAACTTTCGCAATGGTTAGTCAAGGGATCGGTGACCACAAACTATCTCGAGGTTCTCCGTGCTTCGGATGGCTCGTCCCGAGTACATTGCAGTCGTTAAAAGTCACCAATACGCATTACCATATGAAAGGCCAGTGCCCCAGAAGTGGAGACATTAAGAATGGCTGATGACTTAGCCTTGTCTATACTAATAGTTTAAAGAGGATAGATTTGATTGTTTGTTTGTTTGCATTGAATAGGTTCCCAAACTACTGAACGGTTTTGGATGAAATTTGGTACACATATACTAGATAGCCTGGTTATAATCATATGATACTTTTTATCCCGATATTCCCACGGGAGCGGGAACCACGCGGGTGAAACCGTGAGCGGCCGCTAGTCTTTAATATAATTCTTATTTGTAACATTGATCTAGTTACGAATATCAGAATTAACTTATTAAAAATAAGTTATAAAAATATACATTTGTGCAACATGCATACATCATAGCATGTATAGATCTTTTTTTCATGTGTATAGATGCTATGTTGTATGCAGGTTGAATAAATGTATATTTTATCCATTGGTCAATTCAAATAAAGCAACATTTCTAAACAAAAGTAAATCTAACGTAAAGTATTTTCGTCACAACCCTTTCCGTCGTCATAATACATAATTCTAAACATGATTAGAGTAAGGTTGCCTATACAGGGTCTTAAAAGACCCATAACGGAAACGAAAACCACGTATTCTCCCCATTGTTACTTTAATTTTCTTGTATGGAGCTAAACCTGGGAAACTGATAGTTAAGGAGTTATAGAGGGTTAAAGTCATTATTTTTCTTTAAAGATTATCGTTTAAAGTAACAAAACCGCGATGAATATCAAAACCACTCAATGATACGGGGCCCCGCACCGCGACCGCCTAATGGTGTAGCTTGTGCTATCGCTATAGCTATCAAACTTCAAACTCTCATAAAACTCTTCAACGGTAGGGTTTTTATCTGATTCCTACATATTTCTATACATTTATTGGATTCAGTATTGCATATTTAGTATGAAAGTGATAGCCTCAGCCTTTGTACGGGGTTTGAAAAATGTATAGCTACAGCGATACCATAAGCTATACTTTTAGGCGGTCGGGGTGCTGGTTGCCTACTCGTACTCTATAGACACACGCAAACGTTGTTGCACGCGTTCCATTGTATTTATTTTACCCTCGCAGTCAGCTATCGAACTATGAAATAACAACAACAATTAATAAATAAGAACATGTAAAAATGAGTTAAAATCCGTGTGGGTTTGTCACACCCACCTTATTCTCCCTGTTTAAAATTTTTACCTTACGCTCGCCGGGCTAGTTAGCATTACCCCGCCGAAAATGCACTATACTACATGTAAGGCAACTTTGTGCGTCATTTTCCTAGCTCACTGCATTTCCCAGGGCAGCGGGCAGGTCGTGACGTAGGCTCTGACGTCATAGCTGCGTCCTCGATACCCGGGCGAGCTCGATATAGGTCACGCTCAATGATTATCATCGACAGCTCTGATTGATTACAGACTCTATATTTAGGTCGTCAAGCTAGCTTTTAGGTTAAACGTTTAATGAGAGAAGTTTTAGGGACAAAGGATTTTGGTTTTAAGTGTAATATCGAAATTAATGGTTGTGGAATGATAAATCTGTTTAATGTAGGTTGTAAAAATAGCTTCCGCATTCGACTTAACATTAACTAGGTGGACTACAGGATGTTGAATGACCATAACCTTTCTCAAGCTTGGTTAGCTGAGGAGTCGAAATCTCTAGATCAATGGATCAAATATCAAATGCAAAAATATAATTGTGATTTTAAGAAGAAATTGTCTGTACAAGAATTTGTTTTCATTTAATTTAAATAATTAAAGTACACGTACTTGCTCAATTTATATTGATTAATGAGATAGAGGAGCCGTGGCGCAGTGGTTTGCGCGCTCAGCCTGCAGTTGTTGAGGTTGAGCAACTTTCGCAATGGTCGGTTACGGAATGGGTGACCAAAAATTTGCTATCTCGAGCTCCTCCGTGCTTCCGAAGGCACGTTAAGCCGTTGGTCCCGGCTGCATTTGCAGTCGTTAAAACCCACCAATCCGCATTGGGCCCGCGTGGTAGGTCATGGCCCGTTCTCCTTATCCATCCATAAGGAAGGCCTGTGCTCCAGCAGTACGGACATTAAAAATGGTTCATGACGACTGAGATAGTCACCCTGTAAAAGACAGGTTCAAAGAGCTCATTTAATTACCATTATTATTATTATAGTTGTTTTTATTATTATAAACAAACTGACATACTTTTGCATTTATAATAATTAGGATATACTTAGTAGGATAGTGGATGAGTGAATGGGCAAGTTTCTCAATAGAGAGATTTCATCTTGTACTTACCGAAATATTGCCACATTTGCGCCACACAAAGGGAAGATATGAAAGACGAATCTTATTTTTATTCTACCCATTTTACGAAGACTTTCATTGTCTATTTCTGTCCATGATTTATTTTTAAAATACCAAGTACTTAGCTTACTTCTCACATCTTTATCTTATACTAGCGGATCCTCGCGGTTTTGGATTCGGATCCTCCCGTGTGGTGCCCGTTCCCGTGGGAATATTTGGATAAAATATAGCCTATGTCACTCGGGAGAAATGTAGCTTTCTAATGGTCTAAGAATTTTCTAAATCGGTTCAGTAGTTCATGAGATTAGCGCGTTCAAACAAACAAACTCTTCAGTCTTATAATATTAGTATAGATTAACATTTACCAAAATTCATCACAATTTGGTTTAACAGACTGACATTTAAAACATTTACAGTTGTCATAGAATTTACTGTTATTTGTAATTGTGCCTGTGTTTTTTTTTGTCATCTTGGTAGTCAGACAAGTTGTATTTGGTAAAATATTATTTACCTTTGAACAATTTGACTAGTAAACGTTACGCTCAAAACAATTCGCCGAACTAACTTAAGCTACGATTTAACAGAATTAAACCTCGTTGAATAATCATATTTATCAAGAGAACTTACCAAATAAACACCTTTAAAGTTTCGCTCCTCGGCAACACTTTAATTAACTTAAGCTGCTTAATTACCTAAGTGCATAATATACTTTAACCAATTATAAAGTTCAGGTTTAGCTGAGAGGAAAACAAGAGCTTGTAATGTGCGCAAATATGATTTTTGGGGTCGTTTTCATCACCTTTTTGTCAATTTCAAAAGCAACAATTTGATTTTTTTTAAAGTTATCTGCCGAATAACTTACAACTTATTACTGGGTGGTGAGACTGCTTCAATTGACTAAGGTTTGAACTAGCGGCCGCTCGCGACTTCGATTGCGTTAGTTCACTTATTTTTCCATTTTACTTCAGAAACGTTCACCCACTTAAAGATTCTCATAATCGTTCGTTAGGTATAAGATAATGTTTTTTTTTTTAGATAAATTTGTATAAATTTTCTGTCTAGTACGACATTTCATATGCAGTGGGTCTACGGGGAAAACAAATATCTGTTCATTTACCCGTGGTCCCCCTGAAACGACAATAACGTCAAAACTATAGCGCAGGGGGACTACAGGAAAAAAAAATTACCCCTGGTCAAATCGGTGGGACCACGGGAATACACTCAAAGATTTAGTTTAGCGTCAGAGGATGGGAACTTCCCCTTAAATTTATTTCAGCATCAGAGGATAGGCTCTACCTCTTGTCAATGGAACGATCGCATTTAGTAAAAGATGTATCGTCTTTACTGTACGTACAATCTACAAAAATAAATTTAATTCAATGTTCAAATTCAATTTCTAGTAGGTATCCCAACTTTTCTTTGATTTTCTTCGTTTTTGTTTACTTTGTATTAGTTTTTATATTCTAATATCAATATAATATTTTATTTCTTTGTTTCTTACTAAACACATTTTTTTATAAAGGTATGAAACTCTGTGATAAAACTAAAACTTTCCTTTAACTCGTAAATGTTTTTTTTTATATGTAACTTATACACGCTTTTATCACAAACAATAAATTATCTTTCTCCATCATACATACATCACAGACAAAAAGTGTTATTAATACAAACGCGAGCAACATAATCCACTCTACGCACTCGGAGAAAACCATTTTATTATTGTCTGAAAAGAATTTGTACAAATGGAACTCCATTTATTGTCCTGTTCCTTCTTGAAGACGGCACGGTAATCTGCGTTGAGGTAACCTAATCATTGTATGAATTCAAGTACCTAGGTACTCGGCGATTACTATAAAGGCGTGTACATACCTATTGACATTTACCACCTTTCTAGTCTAGTGATAACAACCACCGGTATCAGACAGGAGGTCCAAGGTTCGATTCCCAGCGGGTGTACATATTATATTCGGTTTGGTTGGTGGTAGGACTTGTTGTTAGTCCAACTGGCTAGCTACCACCATCTTATCTAAGTCTGACGCTACAATGTTTTCATCAGTGAGAAATAAGATAGCCAGTTCCTCAGTGATTCCGGGAGAGGCTCGCTTCCATCTTCAGCCTTATCAATTCTTAACACCAGGTATGATGAAGGCTAGGAGTCAAAAAAATTTCAGGATCTGATGATGGTGTCCTGGAGAAACCTAGGGAACTCTTCAAATATCATAGGCACTCCTATAGCGTTTTTTGTGTTTTCTTTAGTACCTAACTCATGCATTTGCTTTCGATGAACACCATCTGGTGTAGTGGAACTGATGATGAAGACCACATATGGTCATCGGAGCTATTTATTACTTAGCATTTCACAAAAGCGATACCATGTTTGTATTTGTTTTCGAGTCCCCGATATTACGGCACAGTGGCATGCGTTATGATCACGGAGTAACTATCCCGCTTATCGTAAAAGTTATAGTGATAATGATAAAATGAAAGTTTATCACTAGGAGTGCCGAAAATGTCAACCCCCCTAGAACTGCCGCCGCCCCAATTTTGTCCCATTACATTTAAAGCAGATCGTTACATAGAAGTATCATCATCAGCCTGTCGCAGTCCACTGCTGGACATAGGGCTCTCCAAGTGCACGCCACTGAGATCTGTTTTCGGCTTCTCTCATCCAGCTCCTACCAGCGGTCTTGCGCTAATCATCACTCCACCGTGCCTGAGGACGTCCTATACTACGTTTGCCGAGACGCGGTCTCCACTCTAGAACTCGTTTACCCCAACTCGTTTACATAGAAGTATAAAGCATAAAATTATTATCAAAACAATTTGTAACTTGCTTCAAACACGTTTATGTACGTAACAAATTGCATATTGATTATAATTTCATGATCTATACTAATGAACTTTGAAATAATTATAATGAAACAAAATTGGCGGTATTATGGGGAGGGTAATTTTTAAAATATAAGTTATTTATAAAACGTTAGGAATGCTGTTATTAAAACAAATTAATGAACTTATTGGGTAGTGTTCTACGCCAAACAATGTGCAACTGATTGATCGCACCTATACATAATTGCATAGCCACACACACGTCGCCTCTTCACCCCCGCAAACTGACGCGATAAAGATTACCCAACGGCAGTTCTAGTTAGAACGATATTTTTTTATAACTGTTTTTATTAGACAAAAAACATCTTAAATGTAATAAGTATAATAAAATGTTGAATGCCAAAAAAAATTTCATGGTCTTACGTAAAAAAATAAAAAGTTAGAGACGACCGAAGTTGCGGGTGGGACAAAAATAGGACTGCGGTACTTCTAGTGTTAAAATGTATGCTTGTCTCAATGCATGTTATTAAGTGGAGCTGATGATGAAGTACCAGGAAATCTCCTCAACAATTCATGTGCTGCACCTGGAAAAGTAGCATTTTGTAAAGGGTGATGAGCAGTTGATATAAAGTTATTGTTCTTCGTCCCGAGTGTGAAGCAATATACATGTTATGCGTTCCCCTTAATGCCTTTTCAGCACCGCTACCCAGCAGTCTCGCAATGTCAATACACATCTTAAGAATAGGACTGGGCCAGCACCATATTGCCACGTCTTCCTACCAAACTAACTTCTCTGTAATTATGAAAGTCAATTATTTGAGATCCGTTTCAGATACTAGGCTTATTTAACTTAACATCAGGTATGGTAAAGTATGGTATGGTATGGTAAAGTACCTAGCGTAGGTATATATACAACTTTTCCATCGACTAAACTGTTTTGTCGGGTTGTGTACTGCTCGCGATTTCCACACAACTAAACAGTTTAGTTGATAGTCGACTGTTTGTCGAACAACTATCGAGTTGATTGATAGTATGCGTGCTTCAATATATTCCTATAAACATATAATATGAATCACAACAAAATAGTTGTTCGACTTAAAGTTGAATATATGCCCTAGCCCTATGCGCGCCCTCGTTGTTGAAGGCAAAACAAAAACGTTGTCGAATCTTGATGAACGAATCTTGACAGATACAGATCAAGTTGAAATTCAAACCCATGGTTATACAGGGTGGACATTTAAGACGGGGCAGTAAGGGTAGGTACCTTAACCGTTGTTGCTACATGAAAATGTTCTTAGGAAACCATCCTTATTTTTTTTGAGAAATATTGAACTGCACAAAATAATACAGTAAGTAGGAAAATAGTCAGTTATAAAAATATTTTTTTGATGTTAATCGATTCTGTTTCTCATAAGGATCAAAACACTCTAAGACACCAACTGAAGTATGATTACTAGAAAAGTCAGATGCTCGCGCCTCACGCCGCGCGCGGAAACCGGCTTCACCGACGAGTACCTTCGTTGATGGAACTTATTTTCTTAGCGAATATGTGGAAATACTTTTTCGCGACTTCTGGCTTTTCTAGTATTCATATCGTCAGTGGAAAGGCAAAATTACTTAAACGCTAATTTGGCCAAAATGAGTTATATATATATATTCGGAATCAGCGATTTTTTCTGCGTCGATCTATCTAGGTATCATTCTAATCAGAGCACTTTTGTGGCGTTTCAGTAACCGATAAAAAGGCGCTTTTCTTTGTTTACTAATTACTGAAGCGACACATTTTTCGGTCTTTTTTTAACGAGTGGCGTTTAAGTCATATTTAATTCCTATAAATTCACAATTGTCTTTCTAAGAAAAATTTACTTTCTGCTTTTTTTTATCGATGCAGTCTTACGGTCAGTTTCAATAACTTATCTACAGTAAGAGATAGGCTTACTAGAGCTTTGTTGCCTAGATATTTTTGTTATTCAGCCAAAAATAACCGGAAATAACAGCGGTTGCTAAGTAACGTAACTAAGATAGGCCTATCTCTTGTTAGGGATAAATTATTGAAACCGGCCGTTAGTATTTTTGCTCTTCTTGTGATTAGAGATAATCTAAGATAAGTAATTTTGATTACTTCAATCGGAAAAGGAATGACGTTTAAGTAATTTTGCTTTACTACTTTCTGACTGCTACTGAGGAACTTTGTAGGCTTTAAGAAGATATGGCAAATAATTTTTTATCGAGGGAATGGGCGTTTCAGTAATTTAGCCTTACTTTTATGGAGCAAGATTGTGAGCTATCAGCAACTTTGTTTGGGAATTGGGAGTAAATTTTCTCTAAATGACTATCCAACACCAGCCCCTAAATTTTGAATGGGATTTAATATTTACCCTAAGATCTACTACCCTGATATGTGCCCATGAAACAAAATGACTTCGCTGTTGTGGACCATGACTTACAACCCAATAAGACGAAACCTAGCAATAACGCTCCCCTCTTGAATCCGTATTGGTTATTGGAAAGGTTTGACCCATTAGTCTCTAGATGCTCTATGAACCTGTCTAATTTAATCTTGTAAAAACCCTTAACCAGCTCATTAAGGGGCCTATAGGGTGGTAGGCCGAGGGATCGTCCGGCCATCGACCATCTTTTGTCAAAAGACGAAATTTACCCTGTTTTGACATTTCATTTGGACCCGCCAAAATAGGCCGGCTTCCAGGAACGTGTTCAGGAGCTCAACATAATAATCGAGGTGATTAAATGCTATGGAGAGAATACGTTCTGGCACGCCGTTAGGACCACGGGTCCTTCTTTTCCCCCTTAGTCGGTGCATGGCCAGCTCTAACTCCTCGAGCGTATCTTGCGAGTATTCCTCCAATGTATACATCATTCATCGCTGCGGCGGCAGTGAGGAGAGGAACTTTTGGCAGCTCTGATGGAAACGGTAGAAATTATCTCCTCCAGTAGTTCGGGATTGAAAATGTCGGTCGGTGATGCTGATTGGCGTGATTTGCTTTGTTCCAATTCTGTAGGGCCGTCCCGTTTTTGGCTGTGTTATGAACCTGATACAGCTCTTCCTCTATGTCAAGATCCCTTCTTCTTCTACTATAACGGTGACGCATATAGGCAATCTTTTGGCTCTTACACAGGATATTCGCGAAGTGGCCACCGCCTCATTCCACCAATATACCCGTTTCTTGGTGGGGGGATATCTTACTCTTGCCATTGAGGCGTTGTATTATAGCCGACAGACATTTTTCCATCTTCCTGGCCCTTTTGGATATAGTTTTCGAACAAATATGATTTGACAAACTCGTATACTCAGGACATGGCACTGAAAATGTTTCCACATATTCGAAGGCTTTTCATCTTTTATACAAGGTTGGCTAGTGCAGAGGAGGTGAAGGTGATTGTGTGTGATCCACCATTTAGCACCTCATCTTCGAAAGGAAGTGCGGTAGATTCCCAGTTTGCTACACTACAATTCTGTATGTTGTGTGAAATGAAACAGGGTGAAAAAACAGCCCTTCACGAGTTACAAGGTCTCCTGCCGTAGGGTTTGTAAACTAATGGCGTAGCTTTCAGACGTTCTTAAGTGCTTGTAACAACCTAAACTGAATAAATTATTTGAGTTTGAGTTTACTACTGCCAATCCCATTGCGCAGACCAACCAAGGACTGCTTCTTCCTTGTCGGTGACCACAAGGCCGCATCCTTGGCGTTAACGTCGCCTAGTACTATAACTAGTATTGGGGTCAGACAACCTATGACACCATAAAAATTGTTCAGCCAAATTTGTAGATCTGATAAATCTTTGTATGGCGAGAAGTATGTTCCTATCCTACTATATTCAACCCATTCCAAGTGGCAACCACGTATCCCGGTCCCATTTCCTTAATTGTGAGTAGAGAAGAATAGTGTCTGTGGGATAGGATCACTACTGCCCCCTTGTCCTCAGTATCACAAGTCCAGTAGGAACGATTTGATACACAGTAGGGTTCCGCAATTACAATTACCTACGTCGATCAACCACTCCGTCGCCGACTGGATCATGGAGTGGCGCAGTGGTGTGTATCCATAACCTCCACAGCTGAGCCAAATCAAAGAATCAGTCTTTAGTATTTTTATTGTTGTTCCAAACTATTAACATATAACGTCATTTAACCCGCAATAGAAGTACGACAAACTTACTTTTAAGTCATTATAGCAAAGTGACATAAATACTGATCACCTTTTAAGACGTTGTGATAGACGCATGAAAACGTGTCCCGGAAGTGACTCGGTTTACCAGCTTAGCAGTATACTTATATTATAAGTATTTTTGCCATACTTCAATTTCTTAATTTCTGTGTTATCAGAAATTTTAAACTAAATATAAAATTTAACTTGACGACTTTGAGTAAATCTGCCTTGCTCTGAAATGAGGCTGCTTTTACTGAACCGCCAATTATTTCCTAAACTTTCATTCAAAACCTGAGCCATCATACTATTAAAAATAAAAGAAGAAAAAACTTGCCTAAATCAAGTTAGTTTATTAAAATTGGATAAAATTGGTAAAAAGATATGATTTTTTTTGTGAAAAAAAAACTTTAAATGGCTTTTTCTCGAAATGGTGTTTTGGCGTTTCAGTAATTTTGCCTTTCCACTGACGATATCATACCTCAGTTGGTGTCTTAGATCGTTTTGATCCTCATAAGAAACAGGAACGATTAGCATCAAAAAGATTTTTAAAAAATATTTGTTTTTCTGCTGACTATATTTTTTTTCAAAATCCGTGAATGCAGTTCAATATTTCTTAAAAAATTAAGGTTGGTTTCCTAAAGAACGTTTTCATGTAGCTACAACGGTTAAGGTACCTGCCCTTCGTGCTCCGTTTTAAATTCCCCCCTGTATATATATATATATAAATACATATATATATATATATATATATATATATAAATATATATATATATATATATATATATATATTTTATTCACGAAGAGGAGACTCTTTCATCATACTGTTGTTTTGTATTGATAAGGTTGAAGATGGAAGCGAGCCACTCCCGGAATCTTCAACCACTGAGGAACTGGCTATCTTATCTCTAACTGCCGGAACACAATAATGCTGAAAACATTGATGTTATGGCGATAGACTAAGATAATATGGTGGTAGCTAGCCAGGCGGACTCACAACAAGTCCTACCACTAACCAAACCGAATACAATATGTACCCCCGCTAGGAATCGAACCCGGGACTCCTGAGTCGGTGATTGTTACCAGTAGACCACAGAGGCGGTTAAAACAAATTAAAAAAAACTAAAAATAAAAAAGCAACAGCAGACTGTGGTAAGATTTGGGACCCTCTTTTCATCAAAGCTTGGACGTTCGCTTGACAAACTTTTCTTATAAAACTTGGTGACAAAACATGTTTCTCACGAAAGTCGAAACTTCCACTTTTTCGTTGCTTTATCGAACTTGTAGAAGGTTAATTAATAACAGATACTTTTTACTTTTACATGATAAAACAGTAAATAATAATAAAGTAGGTAATTAAAAGTTATTGAAAAAGGCCGTTTACGGGTTTGAGTGATTTTGACTTGTTTCCTAGCTTTTGTTGGAGCTGATTGGAACCAAATCAAACCAAACTGAATTAGTAACAATATGTTAAATTGAAGCTTATTTCAATACCTAAAAAGTGGACGAGACAATTTATTGAATTTCATTCTACTAATATGTTTAATTTCGAATAATCTGAGACGTGTGTGTTTTTACTAGGCGAAGTTCATGTTTTGGTAAATACAATGGAATCAAAATTACGAAATTGTGTACGATATATACAACATTATTGACCTTCAATAATCCTAAAAAGAGATAGAAAAATTTTCCGTACTTTTATATAGAATTCAAAGAAAAAATCAATAAAAAAGGCTATAATTTAAATTTTGAATTTACCGAAGTTATAAGCGAATTCGTCGTCGATTTCTAGCGCAGTTCATATAGTAAAATAAATAAAAAATACACAAATATGATAATTGATCATTACTTTGTCATGAACACTGTGATTTCGTATGTGTGAAGAAAAAACGTACAGAGGTAAACAAATATTTACCAAACCTTCAGACTTTAATGTCAGCAAGTAACCACATACAAATTTAATTACTTACCTAATAACTGAATGTGTTATGTAATGAGAATTTCGTAACGGCTCACTAAGACATATCTTAAGTACAGTGACAGCACAGCCAGCTTTAAACTTGACTTGAGCGCGTTCTTATCGTTCACGCCATAAGGGCGGATTTCGTATAGCAAATGTCAAGCGTGGTGTGGTGTTGAAAGTACCAGTAGACGTGGCGAAATCCTTGAAGGGGAGGATTTGAAGTTAATGATCTGTTCTGAGAGCTTGAAGAAGGTTTATAATTAGGAGGCATAAAGGTATTATGAGGATTACCAGGCAGACCCTCTTTGAAAGTTTCGGACTAGTTACTTGTTTGGTGTTTACAGTTCTAGATTATGTCATTTTGTGGTGTTTTATGGCATTACGTGTATAAACGTTTATTTCAAAATAGCGGAAACCTCAGATGGGCGACCAAATTTTATTACTTACCTCAAACTCCTTCGTGCTTCGCAAGGCAGACCCCGGCTGCATGACTCCTTATCCACCCGTAATATTTATTTTCACCTCACACGCTCGGAAAAGGAAGTTTAATCATTCAATTTCTGCACCGAAAACCGCATTTTACCAGCCTAGTGGTAAACATTTTTTTTTATTTAGAAAGGAAAATGCGTTATAATGCGTTCCGAATCGCACTATTGACTTATTATGTTACATTATATTCATAATTGAAATAACTTTGAATTCATGATAATACTCCGTTTTGGTTTTATTATATTATTTTAGTTCATTGAATCATAAAAACAATAACAATAAGATTAAACTATTTGTTATAAGAATTTTATATTAGACCGGCTGATATTTCACAACTTATGATTGGATTTCGGTACGTGACATACACGCCATTATTTTTAAAATGGCCTTTGTCTTGTACCTCATGTCAATGTCAGCATTTACCGAATCGCTTTTATTGTTATTACATTTAACAATTTATTCCTATTTTAAATAACTTTGAATTAACTATAAAAATCCCCTTTATTATTATATTAGTTTTTTTTATATAAAACAACAAGAATAAAATAAATTAAACTTTTAGTTAAAAAGTTTTTTTATCGGAATTTGACCGCGGAAGTAACCTAAAATTTTCCTCGCCGTTGTGAGGTGAAAAATTGTGTGTTCCGCTCGTGTTTAAGACAATTTATAAATAAACGTTCCTAAATCCAGTCATAGGTTGTGAAATGTTACCCACCGTAAATATAAAATTATTATAACAAATAGTTTAATCTTATTGTTATTGTTTTTTATGATTCAAGGAACTAAAATAATTTAATAAAAGTGTTATAATTGATTCAATATTATTTTAAAATACAAATAAAATATAACATAAAAAGTCAATTCGGAACTCATTATGACGTATTTTTAGGTTTTAAATCAAAATAGTACTTAAGCACGCTAGACCGGAAAATTTTCCACGTAGAAATTGAATGACAAAACCACCTTTTCCGAGCGTGTGAGGTAAAAGAAATATTTTTTGATAGAGGGTCGTACGGTGTGGGTAAAGCGTAACATTGAAAGTCCAATGGGTACCATATTTTTGATAGGAGTAATGGGTACTATTATGATGATGCGATCGAATCTTAAGGGTTCAGTGGGGAATCAAGAAGGACTGCGGGTAACCTAGAAGCGGAGATTTTCAAATGTGTGAAGACGACAATTTCAAATATTATTATTAGACGAAAAAGAAAATTCATCATTTGGCAAAACAAACAAGGCATAATATAAAAGATTGAAAACCTTTCTCCTTTGTAATCCATTACAGTAATTGTGTCAATGTGTACGTACAGAATATTGACTTACGAAATGGAAGGAGGGTAATATCCTCAGGAATTTATTTTCCCGGGAGGAATTTCTCTATCACGCTCCAGCCTGTGTAACATTTAATGCGATACATACACCTGCGTAGGTACGAGTATTATACGAGTACATCTAAATCTTCGAAATATTTAGGTTTCTATTTCTAGGCTGTGTAAAGGCGTCTGTACACTAACCCGTAATTGGTAGCCTGTGCATCATCATCATCATCATTTGAATTTCCCCATTGTTGGGGCATATCATTCCTTACGGATGGGTTATGACAATGGGCCATGACGACAGAACACAGAAAGCCTACCATGACCCACGCGGATTGGTGAGTACCAATGTCACAAAATTCAGCTGAACTAAGAGCTTGTCGAGCTATTTGAAGCATGGAGAAGTTACAAAGTTAAGTTTATGTCACCCATTCCGTGACCAATCATTGCGAAAGTTGCTTAACACGCAATCTTAGGCCGAAGGCGTTAACCACTGACTTACCGTGCTGGTCGTAAGCATAGCATTACCCATTTATTGAGAAGACACTGATTTATGTTAGACCCTAAGTACTAGTGCATATATAAAACTTCCACGACTAAACTGTTTTATCGAGTTGTGTATTTACTTCTCGCGATTTCCACACACACAACAAAATAGTTATGCAAAAGTCGATGTCGACTTTTTTGACGAACAGTTATCGAATTGATAGTATGCGCGCTTAAATATATTTCTATTAACATATGGTTCACAGCAAAATACTTGTTGTTTAACTAAGAGTTGTACATATGCGCTAGCCCTAACCTCAATGATTTTCATCTGAAAATTCATCACCAACTTTTATTCTGTGTAATATATGAAAACCGAGACCGTGTAATACGTGTAATATATGAAAATAAAACACACTCATATGCAACGTAGGTAATTATTATATTACTTTTATTTGTACGGAACCATGAACAAACGCGTAGGTGGTGATATTTCTTAAACAAGTAAATATTAGATGGCGACAGAAAATTTCTTGTATCGCATACTGCCTGCGTAGATTTTAAGCGCTTTGGACTTAAGAAAGCTGTTTTATTTCGTTCATATTCGAAATTCTGCAAAGTAACAAAGTTATATCACTTATTTTCTTTTAATTCTTTTGGCCGTAATTCAGGATTCAACTTTTTTTTCCTGTAAAGAATTCTGAATACGTTGAATTTTCGAAAGTACCTTAATTTTGAGCAAAACGGAAGCTGCTTCCTATTTGGTACCTATTTAAAAAGTAACCCATCTTAATATATGAATTAATTATTCTTCATTCACGCGAAAGTACCTAACGTTTCTCCGCTATCTGTTTACGTCACCACTGATTTTTAATGAATTTTGGTGTAGACACCGAACATATCTCCTAAATTAACAGTTTATCCAAGTTTGTGAATCCTTGAAAAATGATATACGCTACTTTTATCTTGAAGGAGTGAATGGTAATTAACTTCATAAGAAAAACTAGAAAAACGATAAAATTTAAGATCAGCAGAGTTTGTTTATTTCTTTGTTAATAACGTACCTCTGAACTAATTGTCGGATTAATTGGTTTTTCTACGTTCGGTATCCCGATTCTGGAGAAACTAAATAACCAGTTCAGTATCACGGATTGAGGGCGGCACTTTTTAGCTAAACTTATTGATAAAAAGGTGTCATTAAAAATCAATGTATCGGCAGAATTAAAGCTTATCTTACATTTCTGCTATCTCGACCCTGTCTCTCAAGCAATTTAACCAAAATATCCAGCAGCGTTTATAGGGTTTATAGGTCATTAATCGCCACACCAAAAGCAACCTAATTCGAAACCCCCGCCCCACTCCCCACTTAGAGAGCGGATCGAGAATCCTTTGGACCCTCACATCCTTGACCTGATTCGGGCCCGTTTTTTGTGATCTTAACGAAAACCAAAGGGGGACTGTAACGATGTATGTAAGGGTGATTTTTTGGAGTCATCTTTCGGTTAGGGTACATTAAGATAAACTGATGTTAGGTTTGTCACTATATACGTAATTTTTTTCACTTTTTTCAATTGAAAATCTTAAAATAACAATCATTTGAAACAAATTTTCTTTTCTTTTCTATCAGTAAAATAAAAAATATTTATTATGCATAATTCGATATTACCTAATGTTTTATTCAAACTTAAATGATCATACTTAGCATTAACTTAGAGATGGTTTCTTTGAATTAAAACAGCCTTTTTGACAAAATATAAAAGATTTAGTTACGCTCCTTTGTCTTCGAAATAGAATTAAGAAAACGTTCATTCAAAAGTAATGGCTATTATCTATTTAAATTTAAATAAAGGTATTCTTTTGAAAAAATCAAGTAAACACTTAACACATTGACTAATAAAATTGTCTGACAATGACTTGTATAAGATAAATTTTAAATAGAATAATATTATATCCGGCCCACTAGTGGTTCGCAAGTCTCGGTAGCTCAGCGGTTAGAGCAGTAGGCTGGATCCCCTAAGGTCGTGGGTTCGATTCCCATCTAAGAATTCACTTGTGGCTGAGTTCATTTTTCCCAATATTTTTCTGTTTAAAATTTATCGTGAGTATAAAAATAAAAAAATCCTATATGACTTGTTTATTCAAATCTTTTTGTTTTCAACACTTATTTCTTCTTACTTAAATACTTTTTTTAAATCTTTAAGAAAGTTTAAGTTTTTTTTTCATTGCAATAATTATATCGAAAAACTGGAGTTACAGTTACCTATTCTGTGTTCATGGGCGTCCGGAATAGTAAACTTCACCGAAATATTGGGGATCAACAACAAAGGTCTCGTTTTTAGGGTTCCGAACCTCTAAAGAAGATAAAACCCTTATTAGATCACTTTGTTGTCCGTCTGTCCGTCCGTCCGACCTCGATTATCTCGAGAACGCGTCCTCCACGCGTTGAAATTACAACCATATATTCAGGTCAACAGTCTGTTCAAGGTGTAAAAAAGTCAAACTTGTAAATTAATTTAAAAAGATAGGGCCGTTTATTAGCAAAAAAACGTTTATTTCTATACTCTCAAGGGAATCAAATTTCATAGAGTACTTCCCGTTAACTTTCTACTACGAATACAGGAAATAATCTGAAAACTATAGATTTGGAGTTAAATCATAAAATATAATCTTCATTTTCGGAAACTGAATTTTAGCAAAACTCGCGAACCTACACGCAGTAGGGAAAGTTAGAAAAACTATCGAAATAGTATCGAGTAAGTATCGAACACGTAATGTCAGAAAATGTATAAGAAAATGTAGTTCCGTTAACGTCTGGTGGGAACTCTGCCCAATATGTCATACATTTTTTTACTTTACTTCCTCGATACTTATTCTTGTTAGGCCTACAGGTATCGAGTTCGAGTAATATCGAGTCCAACTCGCACTTGTCCGATTTTTGTAATAATGATAGATATTCTTAATAGGTATGAAAGATTTTTTTTTTTTCATTGGAATATCTTTGTTTCCTCGGTTTCAAATCCACTTTTGACCCTGCTATGATGAAGAATCCTTATTCTGTCGAGTATGCCTCGCAAGTCTCTCGGACCAATTTCAATCGTATGTCACTTTTATCATTAACTAATATATCAGAAATCACAAATAACAAAGGACATCAATAAAATAAATTCATACATTAGTAACTCAGAATTTTAAAATTATTGCTAACACAAAACAAAAAAGGCAATCTTGCTGCTAGCCAAAGCTCTTATCATTTTATTCAGAAGTGCGATGATCGTCGGCTCTTGTCACGTCTCATCCTCTTTTGGTGGAAAGGCAGCCTCAAAACCGATAAACAATTTGACAAGGCAAGGCAAGGGAGCAAGCATTACTTCGTAACGTATATTAAATGTGCATAAGCGTTATTTCTAGATAAATTTGAAAGGGTTTCCATTATGTCAATATTAGTTCAAAATACAATATAATATTTCGAACCAAACCGATTCAATTTAGAGATAACTTTCAGGTCCCAACTCCCTATTGTGCTACAGAAAACTTGAAAATAGACCCTTTATGCCAGTTTAATCGAATTATTTAGGCTGCTCCTCATTTTGATAAAAAGACTTTGTTAGTTAAGTACAGTTAATAGCACGTCACTCGGCGGTTTTTTAACGCAAGTGTTGCCTGATATGCTGTTTACTGTACCCTCTGTTTTCATGAACAAAACATTTATCTACAAGAAAACATATTGTAAAGTATAATGCTGTAGCTGAAAGAATGAACAATGGGCTCTTGATAGGTGCTGTCAAATAATGCTTTCTGTCAGTGGCCGTATTATACGTTTTTAATGTTTTCTTGTTAATTATTTTCCAGCGGAAATGATGGGACATTAAGGATTAATTTGCTCGAACTCGGCATTAAATAATTCAGATTAAAAAAACAATAGCCATTTTAAGGCAATGTAGAAACGCAAACAAAATTAAATAATGTTAAATAAAATAAACATTGTCTGGAGGAAATGTTGAACCGTCTTCAATACAAAATTTAACGAGTTTAAAATTCTTTTCTTTTTCTGTTTCGGGAATGCGAAGGACAGCTGAAACAATAATGACTCAGTCTGAAGGGTGTACTGTTCTTCGACGATAGCTTTCGAGAAAAACCTTCGGACATATGTAGACACATTTCACGAGCGAACTAAATGATTGTTACGTTTTATTTCTTAACTGAATGTGAATAGGGAATGAGCTTCTCCTGAAACAAATTGCTTTAATTTTCTACTAGCTTTGAATGGGTATGCAGATATCTTATTATAGGTATGCACCTATGTAGTCATTCTCATCCTACTTACATTATACGAGTAAATGCGAATGTTTGTAAAGATATTTAGATGTTTGTTACTGATTCACGCAAAATCTATTGAACCGATTTGAATTAAATTTGGTATTCTGTTAGAAGATAGTCTGGATAAAAACATAGGCTGATAATCCCACGGGAACGGAAACCACGCGGGTGAAACCGCCGGCGGCCGCTAGTGATATTATAAATGTCGACAAGAATTTAATATGTTTTAGGCGGATTTCAAAACAAAGTTTTTAAGAAATGTCAGATAAAGCCGTCTTGTTTTAGAAGTTTATTGACTTTGTCATTTTTTATGAGAGCAGAAGAGGTTTATGGTTTCCCGAATTTTGAATGTAACTATTTCGTTTGACATGATTTTAATTGCCATAATTTCATTAGAAATAATGTTTTAATATAATTTATATATAAAGGCGGTTCCGTTTTGGATTTCGCCAGTTGTAAAAACTGGATACAGTTTTTATTAAATAATGATTATAGAATTTGTACGGTAGATTGAGTTAAAATAACTCACTAAACTCACACAATTAAAAAAACCAATAATGTTTCATTTGCCATAACTATCAAATTACATAAAATTATTTTAAAGGAGTCGCTCTCAGAATAAATACGCCATATTTAGGGAAGTGTAAAAGTATAATCACTATTAGCTATAAAATTATTGAAAGGAATTATTATGAAAAACAAAACAATAAGGGCAAAATTCTGAAATTAAACTAATGAAAATTATTTTTTGCATAAGCTAACATCTGCTAACATTTCTAGAACAGCTTTCCATTCGTTATTTTATAGTCATCATCTGTTTTGATAACTTTCCACGTCGACGTACGTACGACCCATATACTCGCTTTCGTGACTGGTATCCATTTAGTTTTATTTTTAGGTCACCGTTTGACATTGAACTTCTCACGTTCGGTTAGATAACCTCTTCAACACATAATACGACAACGAATCGAAAAAAGTGTTGGTTTGATGTAAATTTCAATGTAACAATTTGCATTTTGTTATTTTACCTTTAACAATAAAATAAAATAAATAAATAAATAATGCTCTTGCTTTTTACCTTGATAAGATTATCTCAATATTTTTGTTAAATTACTCAAGATTGATTTGGTTAAGTGTTTAGTAAGTTTAAATCTAAAATGTTTAAATTCCTAAACCTATTCCGACAAATTGAATGTAATATTCGGAAAAAAGTAAATTAAACCCATAAATAGTAAGTTTTAGAATGTCGAGCGGTGCTACGAGGAGCACGGAGACACGGAGAGAGGACGGAGCACAACAACTTTTGTTTGATGGTTAGTACCGCTAGATGGCGCTAGTTGTACTCTGTATCGCGGTACGGTTTGTCGTCGCCCGGAGCCTAAGTAGTTTTGCCAATCTTGGAAATGTTAAGACCTTACTTCATAGGATCATTTCTATAGTAAGCTCTTCGCTAGACCTTCACACCATGTGAGGTTCCACAAGCCGCGTTGATGAGATGTGGCGCGGTGCCCTGAGCGTGAGGCTGGCTATGGTGTTTCACCATAAGCCATCGATGATCGTTCACTTCCCTTCACGGGGGAGCGTGGGGTACTGTCGCTGTCTGAGCGGTTATTTTAATAAAGAAAATATACACACGTCAATATATCGCTGCAATAGATGATACTCGTAATTATTTTAAATCTTCTAGACCGTAAACGATTCTTTTTGTAAATTTCACTATTGGAATAAAGAAAGAATTAAAGTAAGCAACCAGCCTGAAAGACTACATTTGGTAAATGTTCACCGGATATTTTTTATAGTTAAAAAGTAGTTGATCCCTAGACAATGTGTAGGATACTTTTATATCACAAACAAAACAATAATTAAGTATAACTAGCTTTGTATCTAGAAAAGCTTATGAAAGTCTATTGCAAAGTAACAAACAACTCATATTGTCATATTGCCTTTATTTTTTCTTCTACTACAAGTTGAGAAATTATAAGATTTTAGTTATGTGGTAAGTTGGTTACCTGTCACTAATAAATTTTTATATGACCTTACACAAATAAACCACCCGTTGTGTAACAAATGGATAAAATATTAAAGCACAAAGAACTATAAAAATGCGTAGAAAAAAAATATGACTATCTATTTAGAAACAGTTTTATTTATTTATTTAATTCTAGGAAGACAAACAGTAATAAATAATACAAATAAAAGTTGATGGCCAATTAAATTATTAATAAACATTTATTTCAGATAATTTAATTCATACATTTAACATTATTAAAATTATTATTAAAGGTCCTCACAAATAGTAATTATAAAAATAAAATATTCACTTACGAACTAAGTTACACGCATCGTATAGCACACTAGAATCGCTAGGTAAATAAATTGCAAATTATACAAAAAGAAAGAAGAAACAAAAACTACTTGTTCAATATTTCAAAACAATCAAGAATTGAAAATGTCCACTGATCGTATTCCTAGCCACAAGTGTGCCTAGTGTGAAGAATTTATTGCAATAACTATCTGTGCCCGCAACTTCGTTCGCGGAGAACTGGAACATCGTGTGTAATCCTTCCCGACTAAATTTTAACCAACTTCAAAAAAACCGGCCAAGTGCGAGTGGGACTCGCGCACCGAGGGTTCCGTTTAAAATTTTCAAAAATATTTTTTATTATATGATGTAACAAAAAATTTACGGTTTTCGCAATTTTTCCTTTATCTGTCCTATAAGACGTTACTTCGTACCAAATTTCAAGATTCTAAGTACACGGGAAATACCCTGTAGGTTTTGATTCCCGTGCGAGTTTCGAAAATTTGCATAAACGGCTGTATCTTTTGATTGCTTTGGCTTAGAAATCTTAAAATAAATCTTGACAAAACAAATGTAATAAATTTTAGAAACAAAAACACGACGGCAAATAATTTACACATACATTACATTGGAAAAAAGATTAATGTAATATCATCTACTAAATTTTTAGGAATTCTGATTAACAATAAATTATCTTGGAAGGAACATATTTGTGCTACTCTAAGCAAATGTTCCTATGCACTATATATGTTACAAAACTAAATGCACTTTTGACCGCCTATCATGCGTACGCGGGTTAAGTGCTTAAATACGGGGTCTTAGTCTGGGGAAATGCCACAGATAAAGAAAAGGCATTTAAAACACAGAAAAAATGCATTAGAGCTATTTGTAAGTTAAAACCGACCGATTCATGTAAGCCCTATTTTCATAAATTAAAAATATTGACACTTCCTTCGCTATATATATTAGAAGCCGCATTAAATGTACGAAAGAACATAAAAAAATATGATACATTAATGAGTAAACGACATATGACGAGGATAAGGACCCAACCCTGCAGGACCACTCTGTTAGGAAATAGCGTATTTGTCATACAAGTTACTATTTACAACCATTCTGCCTAAGAATGTTAAAGATGCTGAATCATTCAAAATATTTAAGAAAAGGCTAAAAAATTTTTGATTGAAAGAACGTATTATACCATTAATGAATTTATTACAGACAAAAATTTTGACATGTAACAAATTTTTATATAAATATCAACTGACATTTTATTCTTTTAGATTTTTTTTTTTACAATTTTTTGACTTTTGGTTACATTTGCATTACATGGTTATTATTGTATTACATATTTATTATTATTATTTTAAATCGAATGTTAAAAAATTAAATTGTATATTCTTGGTGTTTTTGATACCCTTTTAATATGGAAAATGTACTAGTGACTGTTGTTAGTTATAAATAAGTATTACCTATTATTTAAGATAATACTCCTCAAACGTACGTTATTTTGAAATGTGTTTGATATGTCATATTTTAATTTCCATTGAAAATTTTGCATGCCGAATGGTTAAATATGGCGTTCTTAGGACTTGTAAGACCTTAATTATGTACCTACCCATATTTTGCAAATAAATAAATTTGATTTGATTTGATTTGAGAAGTTTGATTTTTTCACAGCTCCAAGGGACAGTAGACCTGAGTATTTGATATAAATTTCAGTTTGATACCTCTACGCGTTCCTGAGAAAAACGGTCTTGACAGACGGACGGACGGACAACAAAGTGATCCTATAAGGGTTCCGTTTTTTCCTTTTGAGGTACGGAACCCTAAAAAGGAAGAGCGTATTGAATCGCCTATATTCTTTACTTTTTGAAGAGAATACTTAACACATGATACCATTTAATTACATTCATATCATCTTATCGCCTTTAATAGAGAAGCTTATCAATTCGTCATTATCTACGTACTTATAGGTACCTATATTTTATAATAGAAGTAAAAGTTTCTATTAAAATGCGAAGAAGCATTGTGAAGTTGTTTTTTTTTGTTGTGATTATAATAATTAGATAGCCGATGCCTGTGATTTAGTTTCATCAGTCAAGTTTCAATGTGGCTTTGTAACACGCCTTCGAAATTAACAAAGTAGCTCAAGATTGTTATTGTTGGTCACCCACCCCGCGACCAACCTTAGCAAAAGTAACTCAACCACTATAATCCGCATAATTTACCAACGGATTGTATACAACTGGTACGACCTGTTTGGCGCAGGGGTACTAACCCCACCTTCTGCGCCAGAGGTCCCGGGTTCGATCCCCGGACAAGACTTAAATAATTTATACTTAAATAAAATATTTGTGTGCATATGAACATGTCTATTTGTCTTGGTCTGGATGTTTAATATGTATATTATGTATGTATTTACAAAAAAAAAGTATATAAGTATGTTTATCCGTTATCTAGTATCCATAACACAAGTTCTTCATAAAACTTAACGTGGGCTAGATAATTGGTGTGATTGTATGGAAATATTTATTATTATGAAAAAAAAATACTATACACGTATAGAGAAATAGCTAACACTCCCTAAGAAAGCCTTCTGGTTGACTACAGTACAGTGCAGTTCCCCGACTGTATGTAAGTAATTATAACTGCACCTGTTTTTACTGAAGAGCATCTTTGAGTCATACCATCATAACGATCATGATTGAACAACATGCACCCATTCCAACCCCCTGTACCATTTGCTCTATCTACAGAACAGTAGTTATTTGTTATGCAAGGCTGGAAAGTTGTTTATTTAACGGCGAGTTACCTCTATTGAAAGTTGAGCAAGTGAAGGATTCAAGGATTGAACCACGAGCGTAGCTAGTGGTTCAAAGATTGAATCCTGAGCGAAGCGAGGATTTCAAAGGTACAAGACGCTAAAAACTTTTCTGCCGAGCGCAACACACAATTTTTCACCTCACAACAGCGAGGAACATTTTATGGTTGTTTCCGCGGTCAACTTCCGGTAAAATATTCTTCAAACATAAAGTTTAATCTAAATATACCTTATTCTCGTTGTTTTAATGATATAAAAACTAAAATAATAAAATAGGGAGTATTATAGTTAGTTCAAAGTTATTTAAAGTAGAAATACATTATTATTTATTAATAAGAATAAAAACGATTCCGTAAATGTTGACACTGACATGAGGTACAAGACAAAGACAATTTAAAAATAAAGATTTATGTCACGTTCCGAAATCCAATCATAGGTTGTGAAATCTCACTCAGCCTAATATAAAATTCTTATAACAAATAGTTATTGTTTTTATGATTCAATGAACTAAAATAATATAATAAAACCAAAACGGAGTATTATAATTATTTCAAAGCTATTTAAAATAAGAATAAAATGTAACAAAAAAGTCAATAGTACGATTCGGAACGCACTAAGACATATTTTCAGGTATTAAATTAAAAAAGCACTTTACCGTGCTAGGCCGCAAAAAGTGATTTTCTACGATGAAACTTAATGACAAAACCTCCTCTTCCGAGCGTGTGAGGTGAAAAGATTTATGTCACGTTCCGAAATCCAATCATAGGTTGTGATGTTTCACCTAGCCTAATATAAAATTCTTATAACAAATAGTTTCATCTTGTTGTTATTGTTTTTATGATTTAATGAACTAAAATAATATAATAAAACCAAAACGGAGTATTAGTAGTAAGAATAAAATGTAACAAAAAAGTCAATAGTGCGATTCGGAACGCATTATGACATATTTTCAGGTATTAAATTAAAAAAGTACTTTACCGCGCTAGGCCGCAATAAGCGATTTTCTATGATGAAACTTAAGGGCCCGCTATAGGCCAACGAAAATCAGATTGCTTTACATGATCGTCTGTAATATCAATATTAATGAAAAACTGTATTTCAAATTAAGATGCAGGACTAACATTAGTGACTATGTTACTCAAAAACACGATTACATAAAATATTCTCTATAGCTCTTCTACTTTAAGCTTGTATTCTTTTATTTTTCTTGCCATGGCTGGCACCGACTCCAAAAGGCTTATTTTTTGCTTTTTAGTTTTTGAAGTCGGTTTTTTTAACGCAGTTTTTTTTTTACTTTTTAGTGTCTGTAATAGGCTGTTTTGTAAACTACAGCAGGGTTTTTCTAGATTAGATAAGGTTTCATGTAAATTATAAACAAAATTATCGTAAATACTACATCGTCCAACTATGAAATGAAATATATAAAATTGCTCATAACATAAAAAGTACTGGGTCAAACGAAACCAAATTTTTATGGGACCAATTGGCAACTATTCTTAATCGAACAAAAAAAGAATCATGGAAATCGGTTCAGAAATCTCGGCGTAATCGGTGTACATACATAAAAAAAAATAAAAAAAATAAAATTATACCATCCGAATTGAGAACCTCCTCCTTTTTTGAAGTCGGTTAAAAAACTGTATTTCAAATTAAGATGCAGGACTAACATTAGTGACTATGTTACTCAAAAACACGATTACATAAAATATTCTCTATAGAAAAAATTGCGAAGTTGCCTCCAAATCACTATAATTAACACGATAAACTGCTAGTATTCAAGTAATACATTAAAATAAAGCTTGGAACTTTTTAGTATAATTACACTATATATAAGGCAGGGCTTATGTTATATATTTTTTGTAAATAACCTTTAAATATCCTTTAAAAAAAGAATTTCCTTCATTTCTTCATTCCGGACTAGCCGAATGGGGCCGGAGAATTATATAGTAAATGCTGCCTTATTTCTCAAGAAATAAGGCAGCATTTACTTTGCAGTTCGCCGTTGCAGTTATTACTTTTGCTTTTGGCCTAGAGCGCGCCCTTAATGACAAAACCTCCTCTTCCGAGAGAGTGAGGTGAAAAACAACTTTACGGGCCGGTTTTACCACCAATTAATAAGTTCTGGATAGTTTAATTAACAGATCTTTTGAAAGTTTGTTAAATGAAAAAAATACAAATTATATGCCACATAAGCTATCCATAACTTATCAGTAGTTAGTGAAACCGACCCTTAATGTAAACCTACATTTCGATTCGTTATTAGCCGTTCAAAGAGCTGCCTTTAAAGTGCATTCTGAATTTTACAACAATGATGATGATGATAAGAATGTTTTGGCAATTGACAATAAATTCTTAAGCAATTAACATTTCGTACTCGATTTTCTTACACTTTAAATTTTTCCTCTACTAAATATATTACAGGAAAAAAATACAGACATTATTGTATTATTATGTATTGATAAGTATTAAAAATATACTCGTAAATATATGGTTAACTTAAGATCTCGATCTCGAGTCTGATGAAAGCTTCATGTGAAAAAATCCTTAGTATTTTTTGTATAAAATTATTCATATACATTAATTTTTATTTACATACTAATAGTGACTTAATTCCAGTTAACTTTTGGAACTCTAATTTGCACAACATTTGCACTAAAATTTTTAATCAAGTATTGCTTATTTATTGATAATAATATTGGATTATTTATTATTCAGTCTGTGCTTCGTCTAGTCGCTATTGTTTCACTCGGAACATTTTCCATGCAAATGTCTGGAATGCTGTTACCATATATTTTCATTTTTATGGATATACAGGACTGCTTTAAAGTAATTGTATTATGTATGTCTGTGGAAGTAAGTAACTCGTAACAGGCAATTTGGAATATATAAATAGGTTCTTACAAGTTTCTTTTTTCAATGTTTCAAAAGCTACTAATTAGGATGGATCTATTACAGAGAAGATGATAGACTGTGGATCTAATATAAGATCTTAAACTTTCGCGTTCCATTATAATTATATATTAAAACAACGGGACTAAAACGCGACATTTATTATTTAGTACAACTATGTACTTACAGCTTGACGTTTCGGCTATGTTGCAATAGCCGTGGTCACAAGCAGACTCACTTGTGTACTTGTGGATCACAAGTATAGTTGTGGATCTACTATATTAAACATCTAGTATAAATATATCTTTGATATGACAATCCTAAACTGAAAAATTCGTATGATACCTACAAATATAATAAAGCTGACCTCTATTTTTGAATCACTCGCCGCGCGAGTGGCAAGACGAACGGGGAGGCGATCAAGCGATTAGCGACCCTGCATTAGTAGACATAGCTCGCTTTCTGTTTTGCCCATCGCGCGCTCGTGTGGGAGACGGTATTACAGACGAAACGCGAAGCTATGTATATACGTGCAAGATCGCTTTTACGGAGGTACGGAAAAGACGGAAACTCTAACGTCGCACGAAAATCAGTAGAAGCCTCGAGACGAGTTAATCAAAAATAGAGCTCCTGAAGAGCCTTTTCACTCGTTACATACCAGTCAAATAATATGAAAATAATTATAGCACATATTTTGAGGAACACGTATAAAGATTAAAAGTTAATAATATCTCACTTTGTACCAAAATTTGAAAATGGCGGCTACTTACTGAAATAGTACATTTTAGAAGAACATATAATAAGATACAATATCATTATAGATCATATAGCTAAATTTTATGGATCCGAGATTTCAGACGTTTACCGAATTTACATAGTATTAATTATTTAAATTTATGGTAAAAAAAAACACATAAAAAACACCTCAGCTCCGATATTAGTTAAAGCATAGTTAATCACTCAGATATGTCTAAATTGTGATGCTTTAAAACAGTATTTAGTGGCCGCTGAAAAAAAAACCCCTATATAAAATCTAATGATTCGTACCCAAAACTGATCCTATTTTTTTTGTCGACCCTGGGGAAAATCCTTCGGAAACCCCTCCTCCCCCGCGTAGGCTATTATGAAAAATTAAAATAATTATCCAAAACAAAAGACTCAGATCCGTTTTGAATCATGGTATCCCTAGGATGCATCGCCACTATATCCGACATTTTGCATTCGATCCCAACGACCCTACGTTATTAGTTTTCGTTTATATTTTGACGCGAACACTATTTGTGACTCAATATTGTATGCAGTTTTAAACATATTGCATTCTTTGATTTTGAATTGTGAAGTTTTGTTATGTCTGATTGTAAGATTTAACTCAGCTGTGAATATTGAACTCAATTTTGTATTTTTGTATCATCAGCGGTACACGACACCATTAGTATGGCCACATCACGGTGCGCCCGAGGTTGAAAATCTGAAGCAGCTTCGTAAGGTATGTCGAACCATTGTCCATCGAAACTAAGCAAGCGAGGTGCAACCTATAGACTATAGACTCAACCTACTCAGTATTACTGAGAGACTCCCCTGGCTATGATCTACCATACCCGATCCAATGAAGTCTTTAAATAGGCATCGGACTGTGTCTGGCCGGAGCAAAGAAAAGTATTGGAGAATTTAGACGGTGGTTCGCAAGTCTCGGTAGCTCAGTGGTTAGAGCATTGGCCCGGAGTTCCAAAGGTCGTCCAAAGGGTTCGAGTCCCATCTGAGAATTCACTTGAAGACGAGTTTATTTTATCCAATATTTTTTTATTTAAAATTTATCATAAGTATAAAAATAGCATTGAACCATGCAAAAATTCTAAATTTTTATTTTTTATTTTTTTTATTTACGAAGGGGAAACATACCTGAACTTAAGTATTGATAAGGCTGAAGATGGAAGCGAGCCATTCCCAAAACCCTCAACCACTGAGGGACTGGCTACCTTATCTCTAACTGCCGGAACACAACAATGCTGAAAACATTGTTTTTATGGCGTCAGACTTAGATAAGATGGTGGTAGCTAGCCAGGCGGACTTACAACAAATCCTACCACCAACCAAACCGAATACAATATGTACCCCCGCTGGGAATCGAACCCGGGACCCCTGGGTCTGATACCTGTGGTTGTTACCACTAGACCACAGAGGCGGTATAATCACAAAGAAAAGATGTTCAGGTGGGACTTTTCGGCTAATTCCGCAGAATGTCTTTGGTGGAGTCCAGACAATGGCCCACCTAACATGGTGCCCTACGTGTCCTGACACCTGCGCGCAGGAGGATCTCATGACAACATCTGACAAGACTGTTAAAGTGGCTGAATTCTGGGCCACAATACTTTAGTGTCTTTCATCGATACGCTACGAAGATCAAATGAGACTGGATTATGAAATTCACACACTCACTCAATAAAAATATAATCTCTCTCGTCATTGCTGATCCTTCGGACAGCAGTTGGCTGATTTTCTTAAAGAAATTACCTTTATATAATATCTGCTATAAAGTACCTTTATATAGAATCGTGCGAGTCATTGATCTCTAAATGTAGGTGTTATTAAGCCAGGTGTTCCACAGAATGGAACCAAATACGAGAAAGAAAAACCAGTCCCTACAATTTAGGATATGGATGCGTTTGAATGCGTTTCCAATAACTCGAGTGATTGTGGAGCATAACCCACAACATCAATTAAAAAATTGCATCGCAGACCTTTCTAAACTAACTCTAGATGGCGCCAGTTGTACTCTGAATCGCGGTAAGGTTTCTCGTCGCTTGGAGCTTAAGTAGTTTTGCTAATCGTGAACATGTTAAGACCTTACTTCATAGGATCATTTCTATAGTAAGTTCTTCGCTAGACCTTCACACCATGTGAGGTTCCACCAACCGCGTTGATGAGATGTGGCGCGGTGCCCTGAGCGTGAGGCTGGCTATGGTGTTTCACCATAAGCTATCGATGATCGTTCACTTCCCTACACGGGGGAGCGTGGGGTATTGACGCTGTCTGAGCGGTACTTTTATCTAGTAAAAATTTAACCTGGGGCCTGAGAGGTTTATATTTTAATATCGATAAGCACTTGAAGGTATGCAGCAGGTACTTTGTTAACATAAATTGTAATAAAAAGCCAATCCCGTTCCAACTTATATTACATTGTATTCAAACAAAAGCCTTCGCAATCATCAGTGGCTTTTAGTTCGCGATCACAGTGCATGAAATTGAAACACTCATAACATAACTCATAACAATATAACAATTGTTCTATACGAATGACACTAAAATTAATTAAATGGTCGGAAGTATAAATTATTTTAACACGGTAGGTAACAATGAATGGTAAGACGCTATACGCAAAGAGTATGTACTTTTTGATATCAAACTACAGGATGGTTAGAGATGTTACATATCTAATAATAAGATAGACATTTCTTCATACCTTTATCTAGATTTGTAATGTACCAGAAACACGATTTTATGATTTTGCCTCGACACTTTTTCTTGTCGAAATGACGCCTTAAAAATAAGAAACTTTGCGATTATTCTCCAATGGACTTACTTACATAAATTATGGGGAATCGGTTTAATTAATAGTTACCAATAAGCATCGTATAGTTTAATTTTATTTACTACGAAGTGTTTTCGTGTCTTTTTTTTGAGTAATCTGCAAAATCTTTCTCGTTCCTGCACGCGTCCTTTTCGCATTACTATCTCGCTTCAGCGCCTTAAATTAATAGTCTGTGTATAACACGTCAAACACAACATAAACACATATTGCAACTACCTACATCAACTTCATTGTTTGCTTTTAATTTAACACCGCCAATAACGAGCTCCGTTGGGGAGATAAAAATTTAAACGTTGTAGAGCGTGCCTAAGAATACTCATACCGCAAGTTTGATAGGGCCATAGCACTGTGTATTTTCCATACAAACTATTATTTTGAGAATCTGGAAGCACCACACGACCAAGACAATTAGCGTATGACAGGAATGTGGTTTGTACATTTTTGGCACCTACAGCCCACTTCTATCACCGCACTTCTCCTATTATCAAATTCAAATTCAATATAATTTATTCAGTCAGAAGCTACGCCATCGGTTCACAAACCCTACGGCGGGAGACCTTGTAACGAGAAGAACCGGCAAGAAACTCGTCAAGGGCTGTTTTTTTCTCCCCGTTTTATTTCATACAGAGTCGTCAAATTGAAAAGTGACCTTAACATATCAGTAAGGTCACTTTCCATCACAAAAAGAAAATACTAATTAAAATATTACATTTTATGGTTATTGTAATGTTGTGTGGTAACCGTAAACAATTTTTAACTAGCAACGAAAGACTTGTCTATCATACATTACAACATTTCTCGCATTACAAGATCTGTACTGCAAGTTGTGAGGTACATAGTTCAGTATCAATTTATTTTAGATAAAAATATTTAGGCTTTAAACACAACATTAAGATAAGCAGACTGAGGTAGACCCATTTCCGCTGGCAGCACCCGTTCACGAGGATGACGCATGAACCAGCCATCGCTTCGCTCAATCATATTTTAGGGAACGTAACGACCCGCCTCACACGACACCGCCGAAGAAACGTTTGAGTGAGTATCTGATTAATTAGTGCTACAGTGATTAACTGATAGATTACCGCTTCTTGAAATTTTGGTTTTTTAATTGTTTTTTTTCAGTTGTCATGCGCCTAATTGTTTTGGTCCCGTATAGGTTTAAAACGGAATTGGTTTGGTCGGATTTGGTATCACAATTCTGGCATAATTATTGGTACTTATTGTATCAATAGAAAGGACAATAGGCTTTATCCACACCTCGGACAAAATATTTGCTCTAGGACAATCTAATGAATGAATTTTATCAATTGTAGGATAAAGGGGCTATGCTGCAGCTCCAGTTGGAACCGTAGTCACTGCGACCTATAAGATCTATTGTAACTCACCGCCTATATAGTATAGTATCTCTTTTATCCTGGCGGCCTCCAGGAAGTCTATAATTTTCCTAGCTCAATCTTCCTAGGACAATCTAATAAAAAAACCTGTTTGGCTTACGCGATCTCCAGAATATATAGGTATGGTAAAAGACCCATAAAGAAAACGAAAACCACGTATTCTCTCTATCGTTACTATCATTTTCTTGTATGGAGCCAAATCTGGGAACCTGATTGAGTTATTGAGTATCAAATTCAATATTTATTTCTTATGATTATCATTTAAAGTTGCGTGTATAAATAACATCTATTTTATGAAAACGAAAAATTAAAGTCGTTTCTCAGCAATTATTTTAACATGTTCTTATTTAATTTGATGCGCACTACGCAAACATTACAGCTTCGGTATGGGTCTCTTAACAGCCTGTATTTCCGAAAACTGTACACTGAACACCCTGTATTTACGATGAAAATATATCAGTGATCTAATTTCCAGCTCGCCCTAAAGAAAATAGCGAAGTTGCGAGAAAAATGTTTCTTAAGAAACATTAGAAAGGTATCCAGACCTTATTTTGATAGCAAATGCCTGCGAATGAAACAACAGCCTTTGTGGTATAGTGGTGACAACCACCGGTATCAGACCCGGGTTCGATTCCTAGCGGGGGTACATATTGTATTCGGTTTGGTTGGTGGTAGGACTTGTTGTAAATCCGCCTGGCTAGCTACCACCATCTTATCTAAGTCTGACGCCATATCATAATATCTATTCATAAAAGAAGAAAGAGTTTAAAGAAACTTGGTTCTGCTATTGTTACTTTCTACTAAAGAGATATCTTTTTACTTTTATTGAGTACCTACCTGAATGTGCTTTTAGGTAGGTACTCAATAAAAGTTTTCAATGTTAGGGCATTGAGTTCATAATAAATTAAATTTTATATATATGCTTGTCATCTGAACTTTTTATAAAGTACAATGCCACAAATGTATGAAGGGTGGCGCCTTTTCGAAAAGCCCTGCACTCCATTCAAACCTTGTTCAATCGATATAGTATATATGTACGAACAATAGTTATTAAGACAGCACATTTCTAAACCGTATCCATTCTGAGTTAAATGCACCTTCATTACTATTATATCTTACATTTGAGCTGAAAATAAAACTTTTTTTAGATTTTTATCAACTTATACCAATGAAATATTATTATTTATACTATGAATTAAATAATAATACTATTTTAAATAATATTCACAATATATTTAAAGTTATCTCTACTCTTTATCGCTACTCGGAAAAAGTATGGACTTTTTGATATAAAACTATAGCACGGTTACAGTTGTCACTAATCTTTTTTTTTTTTTTTTTCACAAATCTGGTAATAACATATATATTTCGTCATACATTTATCTATTCGTATATTCGTATAGTTTAAAAAACACGATTTAATGATTTTGCCTCGACACTTTTTCTTTTCGAAAAGTCCTCTAAAAATACGAAAATTTAAGATTATTCTTAAATGGGGTTACCTACTTACACTATTGGAAATTGGTTTAATAAGTGGACATCAATAATATGTTGGATCGTATAGAAGCATTTTTTTAAAAATCGCTGTAGTTTTTTAATACGAAGTGATTTTGTGTTTTTTTTTTTGCCTAATCTGCAAAATCGGTCTCGCTCCCGTGCGCGTCGTTTTCTCATTGCTATCTCGCTTCAGCATATTTTTTTCGAGTATCGCCTTAATAATCACCTCATTAGGTTCTCATCCTAGAGGATGGAAGCAAAATGCCGCCATCTCCCCGAAAAGTAAAATATGATTATTATCATTATTATTTTATTCTTATACATTATTATCATATAATATATTGTAAAAATTATCGACATAGAAATTATATGCCAGATAAAATTGCAAAAATTGAGTAATTTTTTATAGTGGCGAATAAGTCCATTTATCTCGGAATAGATACGGTTTAGAAATGTGCTGTCTTAGTAACTATTGTTCGTACTTAAATACTCTATCAATTTAATAAGGTCTGGATGGTGTGCAGGCATGTTCGCGCAATGAATAACGCGCGTTACATGTGAATTTAGCCTATTTGAAATTTAAACAGTAAAAAATTTAGAAAATATATTACTTTATTTAAATAATAGCTACAAAACTAAAAACTTTACACAATTAACGTAAGCTAAAATAGAAAATGTTAAATAAGATAAACGTTTAAGACAAATTAAAACCCTTAATATTTCAAAATTAGCTTTCTTGAGGCGAATAATAATTGAAACATTTTCCAAAAAACACATTGTGATGTACAACGTTATGATATAAATATAAAGAGCCAACAATAAAAATTCTAATTAAAAATAAGCATAACACGAATTAGCAAACTTAACTTAATAAGATTATTTAGAAATCAATAGTAAATGTTAAAATCGGTGAAAAGTAAACACTACAAAATGGTCCTGTTTAATTTACGTAGACCCAAAAAAACATGACTTGTTTGAAAGCAGTGGCCGTTTCAGTGTTGTCGTCTACATTATTGTCTCTTTCGTGGTCCCAGATGATGGCAACGGCGTTGGTGTGTCACTGCACCCTCTTCTGTCTGATGGTGACCACGCATATGACAAAATGATTCTGTTCAATCTAAGTAGACACCGAAAACAATGACTTGTTTGAAAGCAGTGGCCGTTTCAGTTTTGTCATCTACATTATTGTCTCTTTCGTGGTCCCAGATGATGGCTTCGGCGTTGGTGTGTCACTGCACCCTCTTCTGTCTGATGGTGACCACGCATATGACAAAATGATCCTGTTCAATCTAAGTAGACACCGAAAACAATGACTTGTATGAAAGCAGTGGCTGTTTCAGCGTTGTCCGCTACATAATTGTCCCTTTCATGGTCCCAGATGAAGGTAATGGCGTTGGTGTGGCACTGCGCCCTCTTCTGTCCAATAGTGACCACGCAAATGATGCGGTAGCGATCGAAACCCAACTTTTTGACTGACCTCATGATTTCACCGGCTAATCGTAAGGCTAAAGCTGGGGACTCCTGAAACATGACGACGTGTGGTTATTGTTGTTGATTCTTTATCCCTATCATCAAAATCTAGTATAAAATTAAAGTTTTGAATTCACTACCTATCTAAATTACATCTTTTATAATTGTGATCAATTTCAAACAATAAATATTAAACAAGAAAATATACTAGAAAAAAGCAACTAGTCTCATGTCGCCCTGACGATTTTCTTGTTTAATATTTATCACATAAAAATAGCATTGCAAAATGCAAAATTAAAAAGTTATAATTCAAACAATAATTTATTTATTTTTGTTATTATTATCTGTTGATGAATTACCTGACCATGGTATTTGTGTTTGGTGAAATTCTCAGCAATCGCTGCTTTTACTATAATTTGAACCCTCTCTGCGTGGAATGGTTCGAGCGACTCCAGCCGGTACGTAGGGAGATATAGAAAAGCTGGTCTCCTAAACTCAATGGCTATCTAAAATAAGGTTGAACTGTGTAATAGGTACATTGGCGATGTGGATGATGAGATACCATAAATACTGAAGAATATAAGTAAGTTTTTAGTAATATCCAATTATCAAAAAAAAACTATGGCAAACGGCAAATAGGATGTTGTTCATAGAGATGCAAGACGGGAAGAGTGGCGGGCATCGCAGTGACGCACGCGGGTACTCAATCAAGCGATGCGATTTCCTAATAAGACTGGCAGGCAGAAGGTACCACCGCGGGCATTGCAACGTCCCCCGTAACCGTAAATGAAGCCTTAGTAAACCACTATCGAAGAATGTCACAGCCAATGATATTAAAGTAGATATAATAGCTCGCCTAGCCATTATATTAAATCATTTTACCTGAGAAGTTTTCTCCACAGGCCTTATTCCGGACACACGACCGAAGCCAAAGGACTTCCGCCTTAACATCACTCGACTAGTCATAGATTTTCGATTCTCTATCAAAACTCTGCTTCTTGTTGCTTGTAAAGATTCTTGTATATTAGGTGCAGACATTGTGCGTAAATTGATTAGGAGGTATTGGCAAATAAATTTTAATGATGATTACAAAAATTAAAATGAAAAGTGACGACGATGTCAGTTTACAAATGAACGAAGAAGAGAGAAGATAATCACTACGTCAAATGCACTTCTCCTCTATGGTAGGTGTTGGAGTGACAACAAATACTAGGCATGGCAAAAATACAGAAACTCTTCAACCACACCATGCATGCTGAAAATATGCTGCAGCCTACAATACGCGACTGGCTATGAACAAAAAGTTGGCATATATAATGGCTACATAGTCCTCGATTCCACCTTTCACATTGCTTAGTGGTCTTAGTACAATAAGTCGCGAGTCGCGAGCGCGAGCGTTGCGCATGTGTATTATCGCACATATAAAGTTATGAATTTTTTTTTTTTTTTGAGACTAGCTCTGCCTGCGACTTCGTTCGCATGGAGTTAACAACTAAAATATACTTTGATATAAAAAAGTGAACACTATTTATTTAACAAAGAAAAAATAATAATCTGTTTCTTTTTGTATTTTTTTCACACTATTATAATAAAAGTTTCCTCAGTCTCTTTTTTAATAGAACAATGTACATCGAACACCATTTTCCGTGCTTGCCTTCTTAATACTTTACTTTTATTCGACATCTTGTTCACAAATTACTAATAGTCGACACCGACACATCGACACATCAACACACGAAACAATTCTACGCGCACGTATACTTAGGGAGCGCGAGTTGCACGAAGTCTGACAACAAGCCAATCAGCGCTTACGTCACTCAGAGCCACCAATCAGAGCTACATACGGCTGCAGCTGCACGGCATGGTCGCGTACGTCTCCACCCCACAAATGAGATCCAAAAATGACTTCTGCGCATAAAATTTCACCGCTCACGACTCGTGCTGGTACCTATACCTAGTGATTTGCTTGCTTAGCAAAAAAACTGCTCTGGGATTTGATATGGCGCATGATGCTGTCTTGCGTACCCCGCTAAGATGTGACAGTAAAAACAAATACTATAGACGTATATATGTATACTCCGAGGAGTATAACCAGCCATTGTGTTTAGCATTTATGGACTACGAGAAGGCTACTACTACTAATAGACTACTAATATACTTGCAGCGATGTCAAGTCGATTGGCGGTATGTGCAGGCGCTGAGAAGCCTTTATAATATGGCAACGATGTCCGTCCAAGTACAAAAACATCAGACCAGACCTATCCAGCTGCTAAGTGGCGTGAGACAGGGAGATTTCATATCTCCGAAACTGTTCACCAACGCACTGGAGAATATCTTTAAAACACTGGATTGGAACGGACTGGGCATCAATGTTAACGGCGAATATCTCACGCACCTCCGGCTTGCCGACGACATCGTTTTGATGGCGAAATCGCTGCAGGATCTGCAAAAAATGCTGCACAACCTTAACGCATCTCGAAGAATCGGTCTGGGTATGTACTTGGAGAAGACCAAGGTCATGTTCAATGAACATGTCGTCCCAGAGCCGATTTCTATCGAAGGTACAACCCTTGAAGTTGTCCAGGAGTATGTCTACCTCGGGCAAACAGTGCAGTTGGGTAGAGACAACTTCGAGCAGGAAATCACCAGAAGGGTGCAGCTAGGTTGGGCAGCATTTGGGAAGCTGCGTCATATCTTCTCGTCACCACTACCACAATGCCTGAAGAGCAGAGTCTTTAATCAATGCGTCCTACCAGTCATGACCTACGGAGCCGAAACGTGGAACATGACGGTGAAACTGGCCCACAAATTACACTTCGCTCAGCGAGCTATGGACAGGTCGATGCTGGGGATCTCGTTAAGGGATAAAATCCGAAATGAGGTCATCCGGCAGAAGACCAAAGTGACGGACATTGTCCGTCATTGTAGCAAACTGAAGTGGCAATGGGCTGGTCACATCAGTCGTAGAACCGACGAGCGTTGGAGCAGACGGGTTCTCGAATGGAGACCACGTCTCGGTAAACGTAGTGTAGGACGCCCCCCTGCTAGATGGACCGATGACCTGAGAAAGGTTGCTGGTAGTGGCTGTATGGAAAAGGCGGGAGATCTTGTCTTGTGGCGCACCTTGGGGGAGGCTTACGTCCAGCAGTGGACTGCAATAGGCTGAATGATGATGATGATGATATATGTACGATACTTCTATAGTAATTGGTAAGAGTGACGAGTGTGTCGATAAAAGTCGCTCTTGCTAGAGCTACAGTGCTGGCGGGTACACTCTCTTGGGAGCTTGAGGCTCAGGTTCTCAGGGGGGTGTACATTGCCAGGAGGGAAGCCAGGCAAACGGGAGATCGGTTGGCCCATGAGGAGTTTGCTGAGGTGAGAAGGAGGGCGGAAGAGGACATTATGACTGACTGGAAAGATCAGCTGCAGACTCCTGTGGCGGGGGCCAGGACAGTAGAGGCTATACGCCCCCTGCTTCACGAATGGCGGTATAGTAAGCACTGGGTACTGACCTTTCGTCTAGTACAGGTACTTACCGAACATGGATGCTTCGGTAAGTTCCTGCACCGTACCCGCCAGGAGGAGCTGCCAAAATGCCACGAGTGCGACGCGGCGCTGGACACTGCGCAGCACACACTGGAAGTGTGTCCTGCGTGGTCGGCGCGGCGTCGGGATCTCGTAGCAGTGATGGGAGGTGACCCAGCATCGTCAGTAAGATGCCGGGTAGTGACAGATCATGTGAAGCGGCAGTTTCCTTTTGCGAGGAGGTGATCCTCCAGAAGGAGACAGCGGAAAGGGCTCGCGAAGAGGATGCTCGGGCGGCCTTTCTCCGCCGCAGACGGCTGAGAGGAAGGAGGCGACAGTTTGATCGCCTAATTCTTCTCTAGGTAAACCAAGCTGGCGATGGTGGGTGTGCCATCGCCGGCCTTGCACGGTTTCCACCGTTTGGGAAGATGGCCAGACTTGCTCGGCCATAGAAACTTGCTGTTGTCTAATTGAATAAATAAACTTTATAAAATTGTACATTATTTATTTAATCATAGCATATTTAATAAAAGAAACATGCAAAGAACTAAAATTAAGAACATTATAAAGATAATACTAGACTAGAAAGCTTAACATATCATAATCATCTAACATTAAAAAGGGAACTAAATCCAAGGCTAATTTGGAGTTCGTTAAACGTATATTTTATAATGTTTTAGGTTAGACAAATTCAAGATTGAAAATTGCGTTAACAGCTTTTAGTACATCCCCCGCACCGCACCCTAAAATATCAATCAATCAAGACATATAGCAAATACAGTGCTTTATACATATAAACGCTGTGACAATATTCCTATGACTGTTCACGTAATAGTCTCTATCTTGGCCCCGGATGAAGGCAATGGCGTTGTTGTAACTCTGGGCCCTCCTCTGCCCGACAGTGACAACGAAAACGATGCTGTATCTGTTGAAATGTCATGTTACTCTCAATATAACTTTGAAATTGCATTGATAGCTAGATAAAATAACACATCTTTAAAACATCAATCCAGATAAATGGCAAATACAGTGACTTGTATAAACGCCGTGACATTCTCCCTTTGAGTGTTCACGTAAGAGTCCCTCTCGTGGTCCCAAATGAAGGCAATGGCGTTGTTGTAACTCTGGGCCCTCCTTTGACCGACGGTGACCACGGCGATGATACGGTATCTATTGAAACCCATGCTTTTCATTACCCTCAGGATGTCGTTGGCGAGGCGAATCGACAATCCCGTAGACTCCTAGAGGAAAAAAGTTCCAATGTAGACTGTTAAAGTGGAAATACTATTAACAATTGAAAAGGATTTAATGGAAATATGTTGCTGTTAACGTTTAGTATTTTATTGCGACAAGATCAAACTGACAACAGTCAACAAAGCATACAGAAGAATAAAGTCCATTCCATGTCTTAACATAGACTAGTCCAGTGCTTGTTAGCAAACAAGTGGTAAATAAATTATTATTGTGGAATGGTTACTAAGAAGCAGATTACAAACAAACCTATATTATATAATAGCTACAAATCGATAAAATCATCCAGACAAAAACTTGGTTGTTTGAGAATGAAATAAAAGAGTCATGTTATTCATTAGAACAACATCCATTGTAGCAAATAAGTTATTATTTTTGTAGAAGAAATTCCCTTGCGGAATAAATCTCATATTTTCATTGATATCAAATTGCTCTATTCAATAACTTGATTTAATAATATGTACTAACCTGCACGTTGTATCTATGTGATGTGAAATTCTCATCCAATATCTCATTTATTTCCTTTAAAACATTTGCAGTGTGGAACGGCGGATGGGGTTCTAATTGATATGTATTCAGAAATAGTAAAGGTGGTCTCTTATATTCCAATGCCAGCTGTAATAAATAATTTATACGTGTAGAACACCAAATAAATTAAAAAAAACCTCTATAAATGCAAAAGGTTTAGATTCAAAAACTTCATTTCATCACTCTATCTGCTGCATGTCTCATGAGTAGGTACTGTAAGTGCAGAGATGTGACATTTTGAAAATACTACTATTTAAAATGCAAAATACTAAATACAAAATACCTATTTCCATTTTGTATTTCAATACTTTTTTTAGAAAAGCATTTTGTATTTTATTTGAAATACTTTTTAGGACATATATTTTGTATTTGCAAAATGCAAAAATCTTTTCGACAAGTTTTGTCAAAATCAAAAAAAATAATGTGAAACGAAGTCGTCATTGTGTCGTTGATGTGTGTGCTCTAACTAAATTAGTAGGTACTGAACCTTTGGGCCCTTGAAGGAACATGACCGACAGTGCCTTTGAACAAATTTATGAACACCGGGAAGAGACTTATTTCACCATACGTTATGTACTCGCTATTAGGCATTTTTAATGTCCACATTGGCCCACTGGGGCACTGGCCTTCCTTATGGATGGATATAGAGAATGGGTCATGACCCACCACGCTGGCCCAATGCGGATTGGTGGGTTATTAACGACTGCAAATGCAGCCGGGACCAACGACTTAACGTGCCTTCCGAAGCACGAAGGACCTCGAGATAGTTTTTTTTACTATTATTTTTTACTACATAGTAATTTCTTTTTTACTAGTTCTGGTCACCCACCCCGTGACCGACCATTGCGAAAATTGCTTAACCTCAACAATCGCAGGCCGTGCGCGCGAGCAACTGCGCCACGGGCTCCTCATGAACTCAATACCTAAATTTTGAAATAGGTACCGAGATTTTTAACCGCCTCTGTGTTCAAGTGGTAACTCCACCGGTATCATACCCAAAGGTCATATTGAATTCGGTTTGTTGATGGTAGGACTTGTTGTAAGTCCGCCTGTCTAGCTACCAGCATCTTATCTAAGTCTGACACCATAATAACATGATAACAGCATTAGGCAATTCCTCAGTGGTTCAGGATTCCGGGAAAGGCTTCCACCTTCAGCCTTATCATTACTTCAACACGTATGATCAAAAAAGTGTCTTCACGGTGTTCATAAATTTGTTCAAAGGCACTGTCGGTCATGTTCCTTCAAAGGGCCTAAAGATTCAGTACCTACAAATTTGGTTAGAGCACACACAGCAACGACACAATAAAGACTTAGTTTCACTTTTTTTTTTATTTTGACAAAACTTTTCGAAAAGCATTTTGCAAATACAAAATATGTCCTAAAAGTATTTCAAATAAAATACAAAATGATTTTCTAAAAAAAAGCATTTAAATACAGAATGGAAATAGTTACATATTTTGCATTTTAATTAGTAGTGTTTTCAAAATGTCACATCTCTGGAAATTATCATAAATTACCAAGACTTGCGACCACTTGCTACTTCATCTGAGTGAATACAATCTAAATTTCTATTTATACTTATGAGAAACATAATTCATAATTATATGAGGGCTCAAAAATGATAACAGTCAAGGAAAGGCGAACAATGAAATATTATTTGTAAGGAATGATAGCCGAAACTTACCTGAGAAGTCCTCTCGACGGGTTTAATACCTGATACACTACCGAAGCCGAAGGTCTGTCTCCTAACTTTAAGTCTACTCATTGACCTTCCGATTCCAATACGGGCCTTAGATAATGACACGGTAGACTTTTTTCTATCAGCAGCAGATAGCTGCGGCGGCTCTGGCACTTCTGGCTCTTCCATTGTTAATGGTTAATTAATTAAAATGGTTTTTGATCAAATTTAGTTCAATTAAATAATAATAGAAACTGGAAGCTCAACCACTCAGCTGCTGGGAAGCTTTACGTCGTTTTGACAACTTCCTAATTATCTTTGGTGTAAAAATGTTTATGATACAAAAAGTTTCTCATAATAATTTTTGATAATATTTCAAAAAGGATTTACTTCGATACATAAACAAAAAGTTTATAGGTGGTATCATTTATATTTGGATTGGATCCGATTGGATCTGTTTTGTAGTTCAATAAAGGCAAGTGCGAAAATTGATGATGGACGACAACACTGCTTTTTAATAACTTAAGTAATGCTTAAATTGTTTTATACATATTTTTGTTTTCTATCTCATAGCTTTAAATGCTTATTTAGTTGTTAATTTTACTCACTATTATGTTACTACATAGCTTTAATCTGTGGAAGCTTGTAATTAGCTTCTAAGTGCCAATTTGTAAATGATGCTGTAAACTTCCTAAAGAAAATAAAATAAATAATAATAAAATATTCGTATCCAAAAGTGTAAATGTGGACAGGCGTACAAAATCAAAAAATCAAAATCAAAATCAATATCATTTATTCAGTCTAGGCTGTTACAAGCACTTATGAACGTCAAAGAAGCTACGCCATCGGTTCACAAACCCTACGGCGGGAGACCTTGTACAGGCGCATGTCTCTAATTTTAGGGCCATACCTTATTCCATACCTATTTAGGGTTATACCTTTCTTATGATATGAATAATTGTTAAATATGGCAGGCAAACGAACAATACATACCTAATTGACACCATTTTGTTTTAAGGTTTTCTCACAACCACATGACCTTGAAAAAATATAGATGGTCGCAACACACACTTCAATATGTTTGTTACAAACACTTCACCCATGTGTTTGTTACAAACACATGGGTCCCAAATAGAATCTGTCAATTACGTTAATAATTCTTTTGTAAATGTCGGCAAGTGTTTAGCCGAAAAAGTGCAGAGTCGCCCATTTATAAATACACAAATTCCTACGTCTCATACTAATAGCATAACATCTTTTGTACTCTTAGGTACCGATGAAACTGAAATTGAAAATGTAATAATGAGTTTAAAAGACGACTGTGCTGTCGGGTGGGACAATATACCGACTAAAATAGTCAAACAATTCAGACACATTTTAATACCTCCTTTGACCTATATTTTCCAAAAATGTTTGGCCACAGGTATTTTTCCCAAGTGTTTGAAGAAAGCTATTATTGTTCCTATTTATAAATCAGGTGATAAAAAGCAAGCAACAAATTATAGGCCTATATCGTTATTACCAGTCTTGTCTAAAATATTAGAAAAAATTATAAATAAAAGAGTGATTAACTTTTTAGAAAATAAATCGCTATTGTCAAATGCTCAATTTGGTTTTAGACCCAATTTATCAACAGCCGATGCCGTGCATAAATTGACAAATTTTATTGTGGAAAATCTTGACAAAGGTAAGCACACAATAGGTATTTTCCTTGACCTCGCCAAGGCTTTTGATTCCGTTTCCATTCCGATCTTGTTGCGTAAGCTTGAAAACATTGGCATAAGAGGCACACCGCTAAAATTGATAACAAGCTACTTAGAAGACCGCATCCAGTGCGTGAAAGTGGGTAATGTCATCAGTAATGAGCAGAAAAATACTTCTTACGGGGTCCCCCAAGGAAGTATTTTAGGATCTACCCTGTTCTTGATTTACATAAATGATCTATGTAATATAAATCTTAAGCAAGGTATCATTGTAACATATGCTGATGACACAGCTCTTCTCTTTTCGGCCGACTCAGAAGAAGAAGTATTCAGGCACGCGCAACACGGTTTCAATGTAATTAACAAATGGCTTCAAAGTAATTTACTAACCCTTAATGCTGAAAAGTCTAGCTACCTTAAGTTTTCCATTCGCAAATCAACACTAACCACGCACGACTTAAATCTACGTGCACATTTATGCAATGCCCCATATGATAATATATGTGTATGTCCACAGATCCAATTACATGATAAAATAAAATATTTAGGAGTAATTTTAGATGAGACGTTTTCGTTTAAGCACCATATTGAAACATTAAATAACAGAATTCGTAAGATGATATTTATATTCAAAAAACTACGCCATGTTGGCGACGCGGTATTAATCCGACAAATATACTTGGCACTTTGCGAATCCTTGCTGACTTACTGTATTACCACGTGGGGTGGGGCTGGTAAAACTTTACTATTAACCACCGAGAGAGCTCAAAGAGCTATACTTAAAGTGTCTACATTTAGGCCATTCCTGTATTCCACGACACTTCTTTATAAAAATTGTGAAGTTTTAACAGTCAGACAATTATTCATAATGAGCACTATATTAAAACAGCACAAAGCCCTTCCATACAACACCGAAATAATTAATAAGAGGCGGAAAGATAAAGTTTGTACGTTAAAAGGTGGACTCAAATATACTTTTACGACCAAATTTTATATATATCTAGGGCCGTTACTTTATAATCGATTTAATGCCATAGCAAATATTTATCCATTAAGCCGCATTAATTGCAAAAAAATTGTTAAAGACACTCTGCAGAAGATGACGTATGATGATACAGAAGAATTACTATTTGTGACAAAGTGATTTAAGATTATAATACTTACAGGTATTTTTGAGAGACTTTAAATTGATTGTTTGTGTGTGATACTTTGCGAAGGTAGTTTATTATTTTATATTATTATTTTAAATTGTTTTATTTTTCGCTTTTAAATATTTTTTAATATTATTATTGTTAACACAGAATAGTATAAGATGTATCTTTTAGTTAAGATCTAAAAGCCTGAAACACAGGATCACCTAGTTCAGGCATAATATTAAATATAATTACCATAAGACACCTTTTTTTTTTCTTAATGTACTTTTAAATGATCATAGGTAAGAAGAATTTTATATTTGTAGAAATATAAAAAACTTGTTTGTTTATGTTTAGGTACTAACATATTTTGTAAGTTTGTATGCCCATAATAACAAACTATGTATATTAAGTTATTGAATAAATGATTTATTATTATTATATTATTATAATAAAGCATTTTCCAATAGCTTCGTATATTCGTACTACATATTCAGATTCCCAGAAGACATTGTTATGATAACAAACGGTCTATGTCACCTTCATCCAAATAAAGGGTATCGTTACTATAAAATATTCTCCCCAAACATACAAAAGGTTTCCGTGAAAAAAACCTGTATACTCAGCGTTTTTTGGCCAAGTTTCGTATTCAAAACACACTTTTCGGCAACACAAAGAAATGCTACCTGGAATCGTGGATCTACATTTACCCATAGAACTGTGTTTGAATGAAGACGAGAGGTTTGCGAAAAGATAACAACATCACAGGGGATATGATATATTCGACACAACAGACGCGGTTTGAGTAAGTGCTATGAGTGGAATTTGCGAAACCACAGTTTATTTATGTTTAGTTGTGTCATTTAATATTTTATTGGACTCCCAAGCAATATACGTCGATTGATACATTTAACTTTGTTTTATGAACAACGGGGAGGCGATTGGCCTTTATCATACCTGATGTTAAGTATTGATAAGGCTGAAGACGGAAGCGAGCCTCTCCCGGAATCCTTAATCACTACTAATACAATCCACCACCGTTTGATGCCATCGATTGATTGTCCAGCCCCCTGATTATGTAACTTGTTTCTATCAACGTTTGATTGAATGTACAGTCACATTGCTGCTTCAGTAACAATCAATGTGACAACTATCTTACTAAAGCAGCAATGTAACTGTACTTTCAATCAATTTCTGTTAGCAACAGAGATAAATAATCAACTAGCTGGTGGCACTTTAATATCTGCACTGCTTGGCACTGCGTTATCTTGTCGATATGGATTAATTGTACAGTATTTGCAAGCACGGATTGCTAAAACCTAAAAAAGTTTTAATACTTATCATCGATAAAGTTTTGTCTAGAGCAGAAACTTGAAAGTTATTGAAATGGTTGACAGACATGAAGGAAATTAAAATCGTAAAGTTTTAATTATTAGCAAGTTTGGTAATAGTTTGGTGTCCTTATCAATTAAGTTCAAATCTATCGTTACCAAATTCACCTAAAAATCTTTTACATGGAATCATAAGAAACAGACAGAATTACTTTCATAACTAGTTGTAGTAAATACATCGCTGGCTTTCAACTTAAATATATAATTTGACTCAATCATATCACATGCACAAGTGGAATGATCAGGCAACTGCAAGCTCTCGTCACATTTCTCGTCCATCAACCTCCATCACAAAAATGCAGCTAACATTGAAATGCAAGTGGTATTGCATCGCTGATAGCGTCCTACGTCAAAGCTACACCCTGTTATAGGTCACTTAAACGAATGTTCACCCTTAGCATAGTTGAGGGCATGTAGCAGCAGGGAACATCGTACTTTAATCTTGACTACCAGCACAAGTACTTGGGTATTTTTCCAGATAACCCAAGCCCATTTCGACCTTGGATGGGGGATGGTGGGTTTGTCCAATACTCGTAGACTAGTAAGCCAGTAATCGTAGATTTTGGCATGTTTCACATCGTTGTCACATTCAGTGTTCAAGTTTCTTTTTTCCATTTGTATTTCATTGACGTTATTGACATGATAAAGTAAGAAAGATGAACGGCGAGGCTGTAAACGAAGTAAAAGAAGAAGGAATGGCTTTCGCAAGGGTTGGTGACGGTATGAGTGAACTTTATTCGCGTGGTTCATAAAGGCTCATTCTCCTTTTCCATCCTTATGGAAAACCAGTGCCCTAGCAGTGGGGCATTTGAACGACTGATGTGATTTTGCAAGACTGTTTTTAAAGAATAGTGCTTTCGGCTGCAATCATTTCATTATCACTTTTATGCTTATTCGCTGTTCTCAATCCAATGATAGTTTCTTACATTTGGAGTTCACTATGTCGAAATTGGCAAGGGTTAAAATAGCCAAGCACAATGGTACAGGGTGGGACGGAGATGTGACCGATAGTGGATTGGGTTTTTTACTTGAATTAGAAATAGGAGGAATTGTCCTCGCAAACGATATGAAGATAGAACCTCCTCTAAATATGCATGTGGTTTATTGTTACCAGACACGTTTGTATTTCAGTGATTGAATTTGTATTTTGCTTTTTAGTAATAGATAGTAGGTATATTTCTTTGTTTTGAAGTAGGTTCAGTAAGACTGATATATTTTTTATCAGGAGCATATTATACAAAAATAACAGTTTTATTATCGCTTTTTATTTCCCTAGCCAATAAGCAGGCAGTGGCTGCAATGATATATCATAATAAAAAACTAATCTTATTTACTATATTACCATGAAACAACCAAAATTGCTAACAAAAATTATATTTCGAAAAATCTTGTTTCTCTTTAGCCCCATTTAAAAAAGCTAATGATAAGCATAACAATACTACTACGATGATTAGAATAACAATTGTACTAAACGGAAAACCAAAATACCTTCTATACGCCTAGCTATATAGCTTTGTACGATCAACGGTATGTTAGGTTAAACAACTTAAACTGCAAAAATCGCCGCTATTCCGATCTAATAGGGAAATCTCAAGGGCGAAATGTAAAGTTTGACCTGCTCTCATGTATACGTAGGTGTTTAATTATAAGGAATGTTATGCTAGAAGTTTGTACTAACAAAGCTTCGAAAACTACCCGACTTTGAGCGTTCTATGTTGGTTTAGGACAACTACCCAAAGATCCTCGGAGGCAGGTCGGTGTTTATGTAAAGTCCGCATGTTACGTGGAAATTAGCTTTTGGAAGCGTATTAAATTACCTTAATAGTTGGCGTTGGGAAAATCAGAAATGATTAGTTCCTTTATTAAAAAGGAAAATTTAACGTCTCCTGTGGTACGCCTTTCCGTTAGTCATCAGAATGTCCACTAGTCGGTACGCGTTCAAAACTATGTTGCGAAAATTACTTACAGAGCAAGCAGATAATCGTCCATAACCTTCGTTTGTACTTATTTGTTAAATATGTATCAGTAGTATGATATATATTTGTATATATTTATTTACATTTGTATGTGTATGTAAGTGCTTATGATAAATTTTAAATAGAAAAATATTGGAAAATATCAACTCGGCCACAAGTGAACTCTCAGATGGGACTCGAGCCCACGACCTTTGGAAATCCGGTCCAATGCTCTAACCACTGAGCTACCGAGACTTGCGAACCGCCGTCGAAATTCTCCAATACTTTTATATTTTTAATACTCTGTAGGCTAGCGTTGTGACATCAATGCTAGGAATATCCTTGCATTCGAAAGAAACACCTTTTCAGATATTTAACGATCGATTATGATGAAACAGCCAATAATTTATGAATTTTGTATGTAAATAAGTATGTATGTAAGTAGTATATTCTTTAATAATGATATTTATGTATATATAGATACTTTAGGTATTTTATAAATATTTTAATGATTCTTTAGTTGTAGTTCTTACATCGGTTGTGCACCCTACCTCTTACATATCTCCACATTACCCTAAGGTTGACTGGTAGAAAATGCATGAGGCATTGAGTCCGCCTGTGTACAATTTGTGCATGAAGTATAAATATAAAACAATAAAAACACAAAAAAACACAGTTTAAAAATAAGTTCGTCTATGTACCTATTCAAAAAGTATAAACAACAGCTTAATTCAATTAGTTGAATACCACAAGATCTAAAAAGTAGCAGAAAACAAACACGTAAAAAATTTAAAAGTTGCTGTTCTTGTTTCTTTAAAACAAAAAACAAAAAAGAATTTTTCTCTTTTTATAACTTTTAAATTATGCATTATACAATGCTATTTTTATCTGATAAATATTAAACAAGAAAATGTACTAGAAAAAAGCAACCTGTCTCATGTCGCCCTGACGTGTTTCGAACCCGCATCCTTGGGAATCCGGCCCAATGCACTAACCAATTATGCTACAGAGACTTATGAAGACAAGTCGAATTTTTCTAGTATATACCTTTCTACGGTGTTGGCCACCGTCGTTTCATCAATGAGAGAAATATCCTCGGATTCGAAAGAAACATTTTGACAAATGTTTGACTATCGATTAAGATGAAACAGCTATCTAATTATAACTTTTTAATTACCTATGCATTAAACATGCTATTTTTATCTGATAAATATTAAACAAGAAAATATACTAGAAAAAATCGGACAAGTGTGAGTCGAACTCGCACATGAAGGGTTCCGTCTCTCACCCAAGGTTGCCTGGAAGAGATTGCTATGTAGCAATAAGGCCGCCTATTGTGTGTTCCTCTTTTTTGTCATTTTCTCTGTTTTTGTATATGCAATAAAGTCTCATTATTATTATTATTATATTAAATACAACTACCCACTATAATTTTTCGTCTGCAAAAATAACTTTGTTTTTCATAGTGTTTGTATGAAAAACAAAGCAAGGTGATATTTGCGGTTTTGGAAAATGTCTGAAAATCCTAAATATATTTCCTTCAAACCAATTTTCGTTGAAAGTTTTTATAAAGATCTACATCATCTATTTTTTTAGATTTTTCACTTTCTTATAACAAAAGTTAGAAGGGGGAGGGGACATACATTTGACTACTTTGGAAGTGTGATTCAAACGGTTGACTTTGAGAAAAAATCGTTTTAGAATCCTCAATGTAATTTTTAAAGACCTATCTATAGATACGGCACACATATAGCGTCCCCTTAGTGGTAAAACCGATTATCTGCACTTTTTTTTTTTGCAAAATTTGTATATTACCTTGCCATCTTGACAATAATTTGAGAATTTATTATAACAAAATTAAACTATGTGTTAAGGTGTATATTACCTTGCCATCTTGACAATAATTTGAGAATTTATTATAACAAAATTTTGCAAAAAAAAAGTGCAGATAATCGGCTTAACCACTAAGGGGACGATAGGTTTGATTAAAAAAAATCAGTTTCAGTTATATATAAATATATATATTTTTTAATTTTTGTGAAAAACCCGTAAAGCGGTTTACAGAATACATCTACCTACCAAGTTTCAACTGTGTAACCAACCAATGTGTGACAAACAGACATGACAAATCTACCTATAAGGGTTCTGTTTTTTGCCATTAGGGTACGAAACCCTAAAAATCCGTGGTAATGCGTGCCGAATCTCAATATTGACTTTTATGTACATTTTCTTCTTATTATAATAACTTTGAATTAATTATAATACTCCGTTTTGGTTTTATTCTATTATTTTAGTTCTTTGAATCATAAAAACAATGAAAATAAGAGTAAACTATTTGTTATAAGAATTTTACTTAAAGGCTGGGTGAGATTTCACAACCTATGATTGGATTTCGGAAGGTGTCATAAAACTTTATTTTTAAATTGTCTTTGTTTTGTACTCATGTCAATGTCAACATTTTCCGAATCGTTTTAATTGTTATTTATCATAAGTAACAATTTACTCCTATTTTAAATAACTTTGAACTAACGCTAAAAGTCCCTTTTTTATTGTTTTAGTTTTTTATATCATTTAAACAACAAGAATAAGGTATATTTAGATTAAACTTTTGTTATACTTTTTTTTACCGGAAGTTGGCCACGGTCATAACCTAAACATTTTCCTGGCTGTTGTGAGGTGAAAAGTTGTGATTTGCGCTCGCTTCAAGTTCAAAATGTTTACAATTTTTTTTACGACTTTGAACCTGTTTCGATTGCATGTAATTTGGGCTCCTAATCTGTCAACAGCAAAATTCATCAATGGATTTCAGTAGTACTTTGGCCCTGAAAGTTACTAAGCCTATCACGTTTTGTTTAGAACGCGAACGCTAAAAATTATCCTATCTCTAATTTTAATTTCACACGTTTAAGATAAGAAACAAATTAGTTATTCAAAGCATGAAAGATTTAATGCAAAACAAAGGAAAACGAGAGGTTTTATAAAGCTAAAAGGATTGTCGCGATGACGCAAGGACCTCGGGCAAGGTGCAAGGGCCGCGGAGTGCAACGTTCTTGCAAGCATTCAACTATTACATAACGTTATACCACATTACAGAATAAAATCTAAAACAGTAAGGCCGCGCTCACTTTTGACACGAATTTTTTTGTAAGTATACGTTATAATGTTGACCGTGATTCGTACGATTTGAGTACGCTCACTGATTTGCATTTCTCCGTCAAATCGAGTTCCGGTGATATCGCGTTATACGCAGGAATGTGTTTTAAAATCCCAAAAAGTTAGGTACGTACGTATACGTACGACTCCCGCACCCAGTATGTGCGCTCCCATAGTTCTTGGAAGGTTGGGATCTTTCGTGCATGTTTTATAAAATGTGGGCTCGTTCGTACAAGTAAAATTCGTACGGAAACGCGTCCAAAGCGAGGCCTAAAGCTACTACTTACATATTAAATTCCACCGAAACAGTGCATTTTTTTTATCTCCAACAAGGCAGTTTTGAGGTCTTAAGTAATGATAACGTTGAAGGTAAAATCTCGCATGTCCAAAAATCCTTTACAACTGATGAGATTCAAATAACCTTGTTCAGAGGTTACAGCTATAACGCGAGTCATGAACATATATGTCACTAAGGCCCACTTACGCCAAGCTAGGTTAACGAATTTTAACCCCGAGTTAGTGGTACTTTTCAATGCACTAACTTTTGGTTAAATGTTAACCTGGCTTAGCGAAAGTGGACCTAAAAACTCAGCCGCTTGATAACGCCAAGTTCAATAGTTTTTTTTTCTCCTCTTTATCAGTACTTTGTCGTTCTTTTCTTCCGTTTTTATGTCTATTTGAAAAAGGCAAATTTAAAAATATTTTGTACAACATCATGATATTTTTCGCTTACCCCCATAGCCGCTTTAGGAGCTTACTCGGGCAAAGCGGTTTTTTGACAAGTTTTCGTAATTTGCAAATAATAGTAAGCTTTACAAGCTTATTGCAAAATGCGATTACACTTTATAAAAGTTTATTAAATTCCCTATCCATTGACATAAAATACTTTTTCAAAATCGATTCTAAAGTGTCATTTTTTTAAATCAAAGGTAAGGTGGCCGCTTTGAGCTTACCTTCCCTAACCCTTTCTTTGCAGTCGGGTAATAAAAATTTCGCACAAGCTCGGATGTCAGGTAAATAACGCTCGTGTTGAAGCGTAAGTAAAAGGGCTGACTTGAGATTTGATTTAGTCAAAACAAAGATACTGTTTTAGCCCATATATTTACTGTGGTTATACGTAGAATTCATGATATTGGAGCTCCATTGATTTTACTGTATTTCTTTGAACGTTGCCGATATTTTTCTGCACATTGTTTTGAAGACATTTTTATTTATTGTTTGTGGACGTTAGTTAGAAAAGAAAATACGTATTGGTCTGAATGTAGTATAAAACCGAAGCAGCTTACAAATATTTTTTTATTATTAAACCTTTCTTAAACTATATTATATATTTGGTAATTGAAATGAAAACCATTAAACTTTCAGGTCCCGAGTTATGAGACACAAATTGATATTCCAGTGTTCTCTGGACACCTGTGTCCTGCCAGCAATTAAATGACGAATTAAAATACTTATAGGTATTTGGAAAGTTTCTGAATTATATTATGTAGGTATCTTCTTCTTAACGCGTCGGTGACAGACTTAAAACCGTTACTATAAACCAAATAACTAATTTGTTTATGGTAAATTTTAAATAGAAAAATATTGGAAAAAATTAACTCGGCCACAAGTGATTTCTCAGACGGCAATCGAACCCGCGACCTTTGGAAATCCGGTCCAATGCTCTTCGATGACGATTGCGATTTCCAAAAAAGTATAAAAATAGCATTGAAAAATGCAAAAATTACAAAATCATAAACTAATTTGTTTCTTACCCCCGTTTTCCTACAAGTTTTCTTAATATTTTCCAAGGTTCTCCAAAATCCTAATCACTGTACCCTATTTCATTTGCTTCTTAAAAAACAATCTCTAGATGAACGTTTGTCTTATCTCAATATAGTTAGCTCTAAGTAATTCAAGCCAATACAGCATAGTTTGTTATGCTGTGACATTATACTACAAGGCTAATGACATCAAGTACACTGCACCCTGAGAATGCAACTCGTCGAGGTATTTTGCAACTAAAAACCTTTCTAAGAGTATATTAAAGAAACTTCATTTCAACGATTCTATCTTTTCATAGCTGTAGTAGTTTATATCAATTTTCCACCTATTAGCCACGGTGACTTGGATTCATATTTTTTTTTTATAAAAGTAAAGAGGTATGCTAATTTGCAAAGATAGAGGTAAGATAATTCATAAAAAGACGCTCTACTAATATTAAATACTACACGTTTTTGTGCTAAGTAACTAGTTAAATATTTTTGGTATTACAGTCAAATTCTTTGAACAACGAACAACTGAACTGAACTGATAAATACCAATATTTTGTACTGAACTTGGTCATGTTATTCAAAACAATTACACATCACAGAAAAGTACATAATTTTACTGCATATGCAGTAATTTAATCGATTTAAAAAATAGGAGGGGGTTTTCGTATAATTTTTTATCGATGTTCGCGCGTAATTTTAATTGTAAGGCTACATAACGTTAAACATCATTATTAATAAGTTTCTAAAGTAATAACTGCTACGCAATCCATATTGATAGATGACTAAAATTATAAATAAGTTTTTATTCAATAAATCACGGTTTGAGCGAAGCATTTACAAAGGTCGTTGGACATGAAAGAGATGGCAGGGATTTATTTTCGGAGTAATGAACATTCATACCTGAGGAAAGATTGAATTATATATAAGTTTCGGAGTAGATTTAATCCCGGTGGAGCTGTAACTCAGCGCACAGCTCCCGGATTTGCCTGCGAATCTGAAATAATAATGATGATTAGGTACCCTGGTTTGTGGAAGTCTGTCATTATAATTTTCGTTGTTTGTAGTGGCTCCTAGTTGTTTAGTTAATATTTTATTTGATGTAGAACCCTCTAAGTCTGTACATTTTAAGAGAAATCCTAACTAGGTTGTCATTATGAATCACTAATTAGTAATACAAAGCTCACACAAAATCGTAAGTACACACTGAGACACAGCAATATTTTTCTGAATTTGGATTCTTTTTTGTTAAATTTGGAAAAGAAACAATATTTAAAAAAAGACAGTGTAAAAGTGAACAACCGCCTTATAATTTAAAATAAGATAAAACTTTTAGCGTCGCAGTGTCAGTCAGTGTACTGTCGAGACTAATAACATACTTCCTAAGAGTGGACACTGAGCTACCATCCAATCACGATGCAACAAATTTTCTCAGTACAAACAAGTAGCTCGTCTCGGTGAACAGATCATACCTATCTATAGTTTTTTTTTTGGTTGACTTTAGAAAATAAACAATATTTAAGAAATGAAATGTACAAAGTAAAGAATTCCCTCATAATTTAAAATAAGAGAACAGTTTTAGCGTCGCAGTGTCAGTGTACTGGCGAGACTAATTACGTAGTTCCTAAGAGTGGACACCGAGCTACCGTCCAATTTGGAAGTGACGTTACACGCTAGAACTCTGCTCCTGGTACATATCTCATAACACTTAGATGCTTGCTTTCCGCTTGAGACTGACCATTCGCTCCTTTTAGTTTTTATACATATCGATTTTTACTTAAATTTTCAGTGATTTTTTGTTAGTTCAGACATGGGCATTTAACCGCCTCTGTGGTCTAGTGGTACAACCACAGGTATCAGACTCAGGGGTCCCGGGTTCGATTCCCAGCGAAGTACATATTGTATTTGGTTTGGTTGGTGGTAGGACTTATTGTAAGTCCGCCTGGCTAGCTACCACCATCTTATCATCTGACGCAATAACAACAATGTTTTCAGCATTGTTGTGTTCCGGTAGTTAGATTTAAGATAGCCAGTTCCTCAGTGATGAGGATTCCGGGAGAGGCTCGCTTCCATCTTCAGCCTTATCAATACTTAACATCAGGTATGATGAAGGCTAACAAAGAGGCTCCCCGTCGTTCATAAAAAAAGTAATCAGCATGAATTGCATTTTAGTCCTAATGATTATTTTAAATGCGAAAGTGTGTTTCTTCTACTAAACAACCAATCGACTTGATTTTTGGCATAGAGTTGGTTGAAAGGGCGGAGAGTAACATAGACTTTTATTCCGATATTCCCACGGGAACGGGAACCACGCGGGTCAAACCGAGGGCTGAAACTAGTATTAGCTATATCTAAAATATTTATAGTAACTTAGGTAGTATGAGAGAAAAATTAACGAGTATAATTGTCACGTGATATAGTTATAAAAAAAACATTAACTTAAAATTTATTTGGGTTTTTTTATATTATCTTAAATTAGCTTCTGTTAAACTGTCTATAGGTATTTTTCTTATTTATCATTTACGACTTAAACCTAAATACTTGCTTTGACACGTAAGTTACGTGAAACATAATATTATGTAAGCTGATCCCGTCTGCATAACTAAACGCCACTTTATCATGTAAATGGCGTTTAAATGATCCCAAACGTGAATAAGGCATTGCTTTAATTTCGTTGAATATACATACAATTGAGTGCACAGTAAAGGGACTATACTCAAATACATCCTTTAATGTACACATATTCAAGGTTTTTAGTAAGTACAAACAATATTAAAAAGTTTATTATTATTCATTTTCGTTTTTTCGTAAATTTTAAAATATGCATTCACAAAAGGTGCAATCAAACGGACACAGAATGAATAAGAGAGGTGTTTTAAATACTAACTCTAATGCAGAGTGCAATGTGCAATATTAAATTAAGTATTTTGGATTCAAGTCGTTACCTTCTGTGATAGTTATAGTTAGCTACTTTCTAATATTATCCTTTTAAAACAGACACATAGTTATAATATGAAGATTTGTGTTTTCTGAGGTTGTACTGTGTGTACACCAGTGGCAAAAGGTCTTGTCGATTTCCATTGGCAGCTTTTTGGAAATCCCTCCCCATTGATCTACCATGCATGGGGTCAATTTTGCATTTTTTTTGGTCATAATCGTCTCTCAATGGTGTTTTAATAGTAGTGTTTATTAACACTGTTGTAACAAGAACTGTGTAAAACAGGACTACAATTGAAACACCATTGGAATACGATTGTGACTAAGCATTAGCAGAATTGGGCCCCAGATCATAATATGTCATTAAATATTGTCACCAATTTGTTAAATATGCCAGGCAGTTGCAAAGGTAACAAAATGCTTTATTTTCGATGCTCATTATTCACTGATTCATAGTTTTTTATTGGTCCAACTTATTCTCGCCATATTTTGACCACTCGCCACTGGTTTACACATGGCAGCACAACAGGTTGACATTGAGAGCGCCTATAAGTCGCTGTTAATATTGTAAAAGCTGTTTTCGTAGTAAAAGTGTATAGCCTATTGTGCTATTGTCTGTACATAATACTTTCGTTGGTTCTAGCATCCGTAACAAAGTGACAAAGCTCTTGCCCAAAGAAGAACTTAATTCTAACTCTCGGTTGTTAAAATCACTAACGATTATCAATTAAAGTTTTATTTTAATTTTTATTTTATTATTATATTTCTGACTAGCGACCTCTCGCGCTTACACTCGCGTGGTTTCCGTTCCCGTAGGAATATCGGGATAAAAAGTATCCTATGTTCATAACCAAGCTATCTACTATCTGTGTACCAAATTTCATCCAAACTCATCCAGTAAATTTGGTGTTTGTTCGTCGCAAACAAACAATAGAAAAAAGCAACTTGTCTCATGTCGCCCATGAGACATGAGACAAGTTGCATTTTTCTAGTATATTTTCTTGTTTGTTAATTATCTCATAAAAATAGCATTGTAAAATGCAAATTCGAAAAGTTATTAACAATCAAATTTTTTCTCTCTATAATATTAGTATAGATGATGCAGCAATTGCCAAACTTGCACCCACCAAGTCGAAAAACGAAGCTGGAGCAACCGTTGGAGTAACGGGCTTTAGCTTAAGGCGGTACCCCCACCGAAAGTGGCGCCGCGTTGAATTTTATTTAATATCGTAATTCTAATTCACAATTTTAATAAAACTAAACGTGGAATTTTTATAGCCCATAGTCTAGTATTTTTAGACGGTATCATTACATTCCCTCGTAGTCACTGCTAGAAGTAGATAGCAAAACTGCTAAAAGTGGCCGTTTTTGACACATTTGCTATCTACTTCTACGAATGACTATGACGAGATGTAGCGATACCTTCTAAAAATACAAGACAATGGGCTCAAAAATTCCACGTAAAGTTTTATTAAAATTGTGTATTAGAATTACGATATTAAATAAAATTCAACGCGGCGCCACTTTCGGTCAGGGTACCGCCTTAATCCTAATTACGCCACTGCCCAGCAGTGAGAAATAAATAGGGAAAAAATACCGAAACTTAACTCATACACTTACAAGAAAATCTTTTAACGTAAGACCGTGTAAGTGTATATTTAGGTTCCTACCATTCTTTCCACATTCAATACAAATTATACGAAAATAAGACGTTTGCTCTATTCTCCATTGCCTTTTCAAGAATCAAAAGGAAGTCCCAATAATCTGATTCAGTAAAAGATCGTAAATAAAAGACGTCTCTTCTCTATGTTTGGCTCCTAAAGGGTTTGTCGATGACAGTTCTTGTGTTTTTTTGGTTCATTTATTTTTCTGCTCAGTGGGTAGGTATGAAATTTCACGGATCGGGGAGTTTTTGTGTTAAGTAAATAGGGTTTCGGGAAGACCTAGATTAAGCATTAGAGGTGTTCGCTTTGATAATGGGATTTTGTTATTTATGATATAGGTAGGTACCTCTATTGTGTTAAGTACTAGAATAAGTCAAATCCAAAAAGGCTGTCTAATCGATTGTTACTATCCAGGGAAGAATAATGTAGGTACCTACAAAATTGTTGCTTCCATTACCACACCAACATAAATAAATACATTATCTGAAAAAAACAAAAAAATACTACAAAAATATCTAATAAATAAAAGCTTTTACACTTTGCAAGAGTTTTATGAACATAATTAGGTCTAGCCTCTCTGTATTTAAATAATTAGTTGATTGTGTAATTAGGCACAATATTAATTTAATTACTTAGTGTTTGTCTCTTTCAGTTTTTTTTTATTAATGATTTTAATTATTATTAAATATCAATGTTTGTTTAATACCCAAAGAATTCGTTTTGTTTTGTTTTTACATTTCATTGAAAATTTTAAAAAATGTTTCTTTGATTTTTTTAGATTAAGTTAAATTGCGATACCCTAGCAGGGTTCATGTTATGGTAGGTACTGGCTTTATCTTATATACCACCATTGTAACCACATGATTGCAATAATCTCTTTGAATTGAATTGAATTGAAAATAAACTAAAACAAAACCCAATTTAACTGCTCAATTAACTTTGGCCTGAGACCATCGTATTTCACTTTTTCTTCACTGCGTTGACTCAACTACTGTGACTTTTCTCCAAATTAGCATGTACCTATAGCAAATAATAATACACTTACCTTAGCAAAGAATATAGTATACACTTATACCTATAGCATATTAGCAGTCAGTTAATTTTAGCAAACAAAGTTTTAAAATTTTGGTTGACATGAACTAACATTTTTTTATTAAAAAGTTTTGCTACAAAAAGTTTTCTACGCATATATAAATTGAAGCTCACATTAATTAAGTCGAGAGCAGGGTTATACAACAAGATTGATGTTCTGATAAAAGTTTAAGCTGATAAAGTGTGGTGTTAGCTGTAAATTTTAGCTTTACGTAATCCTGTATTCGCAATCGTCGCATTAGTTTGCTTAAATCATTCACGTATAATGCAACAACGTCTTAAGATTCGATTAAAAGTATGGTTTTATTGCCTGAAATCAAAATATTTGTGGTGGTATTGCACGGTCTAACAACGCCTGAGGATGCTCCGTGTGTGGGCGAAACACGTGTAGCGTAGTCGGTGAAGGTGCAAGGTGTGTCACTGTGTTGCATCTGCATTTATTTGCGGGCGTGCGAGCGGTGTTTCTTGCGTGTAAGTTTTCTTGCGCAATTAAGCTTCGTATTTTTCGTTTTCTACCAAAATATGGATTTCCGCCAAGTAATGCCTGATTCTATCAAATACTATAATGATACTATTTTTATTATTTTAAAACGTCAGTGAAAAGCCGACCGATACAATCCATCACTAGTACAACCAACAAAACAATGTAGGTTTAACAACAACAAACAATTTAGTTAAGATACGGCCTCGAAAGTGTACTCTACGTGTACGATGGTCGGCCGTACTGAGGAGAGCTTTTTCCGCTGGAGATTCTTGGATGATTCGATCCCAAAAAGGTCCTTACAGCAATAGTTAGAATTCTTTGACTGTACGTAGGGAGACTTAATGGAAGCAACTGCTATTACGATCCGCGTGGCTGAATTATAGTTAAGGTTTGTAAGCGTGAAACTTAGCTGACTGATCATGAAAATATTGCGGTCATGTAGCAAGTTGAAACTTAATAAACAAGGAGGAGCCCGTGGCGCAGTTGAGGTTAAGCAACTTTTGCAATGGTCGGTCACGGGATGGGTGACCAAAATTTTACTATCTCGAGCTCCTCCATGCTTCGGAAGGCACGTTAATCCGTTGGTCCCGGCTGCATTCGCAGTCGTTAAAACCCACCAATCCGTATTGGGCCCGCGTGGTGGATCATGGCCCGTTCTCCTTATCCATCCGTAAGGAAGGCCCCAGCAGTGGGGACATTATAAATGGCTGATGACGATGACGAAACAAAGCTAATTGGGTTTAGGCTTAGCTGGGGTGGCAAAGTACTTAACTGTTTAGCTACATCTGACGCCGATCGTACTTGTCATTGTTTATAGTCATAACTTTTATAGGTCAACCGTACGAAATATTGCACCCTTGCTTGCTTGCTTGTTTTAGAAGACTGAAGTCTACGTGTGGTGCTGGTCTCCAAATGAAGGAACATTTGATGTCGTGCCCCTGGGTCTGATACCGGTGGTTGTACCACTAGACCACAGAGGCGGTTAAAAGAGAGCTAGACAAGCTAGACCACAGAGGTGTGTGTTTTTATGTGAACAACGGAGATACTCTTAGCCTTCAACATACCTGATGTCAAGTATTGATAAGGCTGAAGATGGATGCGAGCCTCTCCTGGAATCCTCAATCACTGAGGAACTGGCTATCTTATCTCTAACTGCCGGAACACAACAATGCTGAAAACACTGTTGTTATGGCGTCAGACTTAGATAAGATGGTTGTAGTTAATTTAGGCAGGCAGACTTACAACAAGTCCTAACACCAACCAAACCGAAAACAATATTATGTACTATCCCTCTGATCCTCTGGGTCTAAAACCGGTAGTTGTTACCACTAGACCACAGATGCGGTTAGTGTTCAGCTACTTCTGACGCCGACTGTACTTGCTATTGTTTATAGTCCCAACTTTTATAAGTCAACCGCACAGAAGGCTGCACCCGTTTGTTTTTGAAGAGTATTAATCGAAGCCGCCTTCTTAGAAGTTTGCTAAAGTATCGCGGTAGCTACGTGACATGTGTGTTGAGCATAAGCTTTGTAGTAATCCCCATAGTAACGACATAAAACAAAACGGCATAAAATTAAAAAACCTCCGACTGCATGTTATTAGGTTGAACAAAATATTTTTTATATTTGATCTTGTTCCCATCTTTTTAGTTGACTTGTCTTTTGAAGCCGGGTTTTTTAGTTTTTTTTTTATTTATATGTTTTTTATTATTGAAATCTTTTGAAGACTAGGTTTTTAATTTGATACCCATAATGAAGTATTCAAAGTTTTTTTTCTTCAAATAATAACGCCTCACAGCCACTATGTGTTTTTATTTAAATATCACTTATCTAAAAAACTTGGGCTGACAAGACCTATCTAACGATATCTTAATTATTAAAATCCATCCAACCGTTATAGAGGTGCCTCACCTACTATAGAATATAAGATTTTAAACATGTCGAGTCTGAAATTAAACAACTTTTGCGGAAATTTAGTGCGATTTATTTACCCGAAATATATATTTGGTACTATAATTTGTCGGTTTATTTGAGCTTTTTTGGTTTCCCGACGTTTCGGCACCTTTTCAGTTGCCGTGGTCACGGGTTGACTAGCTACTTATAAGTCTACCTTCACAAAGTTGATTTATTATTGCGTTCGGAATTAGATAATTACTAATTAAAAGTTAATAATTTTTACTATGGCAACAAATATTGAGTTTAATATTTTGATTTGTTTACTATTTAAATTATTTATTATTAACAAAGGAAAAAACTAATGATTCTACTTGCAGTTCACAAATTGGGAGGACTTTCGAAGAAAGATACTGCCAAGAAAACTTCGAAAGCAGGCCGACCTACATCTTTATGTTATTTATCTACAAAAAGAGCTAACCGTATCTTTAGGTCTTGCAGTGTGTGATTTGGGTTGAGACTTTATTTTATAGATAATAGGGTCCCAAGCTGGAAGTATCTTCCAACCATCATCTCTATTTATTTTATTAAATATTTACAAATTAGTAGAAAAACAAGAAACCGTTAAATATAAAATCTTATACTATAACTATACTATAACAAAAATACGCCGTCCAACTCACAGCCGCGTGGCATAGTACCGAGAACACTGGCGCTGTGAAATCTCTATTGAAATTTGGATATTTGGTAATTTCAATAGCTTCGCGTAGCATTCTGGGGACGAATTTCTGTTCCTTCGCGAGGATCTGTGGCTTATCAAACCTGATGTAGTGGTTGGGTCCCTCAAAAGCATGTTCACAAACTGCAGACTTGTTATCGCGCCTATTTTTAACGTCAGCTACATGTTCTCTAACGCGGGTCCCTAAGCTTCTCTTTGTTTGCCCGATGTATGAGAGTCCACAGTCACAATCCAGTTTGTAGACACCTGCTGCTTGAAGGGGTATGTTGCACTTGACTGATGGTAGGAATTGGTTGATCTTCTTGGGTGGCTTGTAGTAAGTATTAATAGAAGCACACTTTAGAATTCTTCCAATCTTGTCAGTAACACCCTTCACGTATGGTAGAATGGCAGGTTGACGTTCTACTGTGGCTGGTTTGGCGCGGTTTCTGTGACGTCTGCGTGGTACTTGCAATTTGTTATTTCTCAGTACTTGCTCGACGTGTCGAAGCTCAGCAGACAGATGTTTCTCGTCACAGAAGCCGCGGGCTCTCTGAAACAAAGATTTCCCAACGGTAGCTAACTGCGAAGGATGATGATGTGAATCACCATTAAGGTATCTATCTGTATGTGTTGCTTTCCGGTACACTGTGTGGCTCAAAGTTTGATTAGGATTCCTAATAACAAGTACATATAGGAAGGCTAGGTTATAATTTACCTCTAACTCCATAGTGAATTTAATGTTTGGGTGAATAGAGTTCAGGTGGTTAAGGAAAGCAGAAGCACTATCTCTAGGTAGCACAGTGAAAGTGTCATCTACGTACCGTTAGTAGAATCGGGGATACACTGGTGCTGAAGCCAGTGCCTTCTCCTCGAAATCCTCCATGAAAATGTCAGCTACTATAGGGGATACAGGAGAGCCCATTGCTACGCCATCAACTTGTACATGAAATTCATCATTCCACAAGAGATAGCCCGATGTAAGGCACTGTTCTAGTAGCTCCGCATATTCCATAGGCATATTGTTATCTGCTAGTCTCTTCCTAGTGATATTAATGCAGTCCTGTACTGGTAGACATGTGAATAGGGACTGCACATTAAAACTGACCATGATATCATCATCAGAGAGATGTAGATGTTGTATCTCACTAATGAAGTGGTAAGAATCCTTCACAAAAGCTGTTGTGCTGCCTCTTAGTGGGGAGAGGGTTGTCGCTACGTGTCGAGCCAATTTGTAAGTTGGTGAGTCAATTTGGCTGACTTTAGGACGCAGTGGTGCATCAGGTTTATGTATCTTCGGCAATCCATACAGTTTTGGCGGTTTTGGGCTGGAAGGAATAAGCAAATTGACATCTAGATTTAACGTTGCCATATGTTCCTTGATGAGGTCGGTACTCTTTTTAAGATTCTTGGTGGTCTGATCGCTTTTGACGTGTTTATATGTTTTCTCATCCGAGAATAATAGTTCGACCTAGTAGTTCAAAATAGTAAAAAATATTAACTTTTAATTAGTAATTATCTAACCGTTTCCGAACGCAATAATAAATCAACTTTGTGAAGGTAGACTTATAAGTAGCTAGTCAACCCGTGACCACGGCAAATGAAAAGGTGCCGAAACGTCGGGAAACCAAAAACCTCAAATAAACCGAAAAAATATAGTACCAAATATATATTTCGGGTAAATAAATCACACTAAATTTCCGCAAAAGTTGTTTTATTTCAATTATGATGTGCTCAACTTAAGATGTGCTTATGTCTGCCGAGTCGAGTCTGCTTGTGACCACGGCTATTGCAACATAGCCGAAACGTCAAGCTGTAAGTACATAGTTGTACTACATAACAAATGTCCCGTTTTAGTCCCGTTGTTTTAATATATAATAATAAAGAATAGTACATATTAACAAACAAACAAACTTACATAGGTACATACAAGATACGCGCGAAAAACATAACCTTTCCTTTCCAGTCAGGTAAAAACAGGTTTTTCATTTATTTTGGCATTAACAATACAATTTTTATGTGATACATTATAAAAACAAGAAAATCAACTTCAGTTGAGACTCGGTAGCTCAATGATCAAAGAATTTGACCTGGACTCCTAAAGATTGGGTTCTAGTCTACTTTGACTAATCAAAGTATTATTAAAATTATAATGTGAAAACTATTTCCGTAACACCCTGCCGTTTTATTTATTCCGGACATCAAACACCATCCTTTCGTGGTGTTAAGCAAGTCCCGGCATGCCCACAACCAAAACCCATTAATTAAAAGCGCATCAATACTACATCCCAACAATGCGCCTGCGCTGCATTCAGCCGCGTGTTAAAGCTGCAGTAGGATGCACATAATTAGTGGACCGCATATGCAGTTTGCTAATTAGTGCGTACAAATAAAGGTATAACGGCTTGCGGGGAAGCTAGAAATATGTTTTTATCATGCTGTATCTATAAGCTGTGACACTATAACATCACTATAAATTGATTAAAATTTAAATGGTAGGTATTATAACAAAATATAATTCCTGATCACTTCCGAATTAGGAAAAAGAATATTTCATGTATAAATTTTCTACAAAGATTTATGATTCTTTTCCGCTATGACAGTCGCTTGTCATGACGACTATAAAGATTTTACAGACACTTCAATCAAAAAGCGGCTTCACCTTTGAGTTGTTGTTTGTAGAAAGCGCGATATCCAGTTGTAGCAAAGCGATGACTAATCATAAATCTATGCTTTTATATAATTTTCGTCTGCTGTTTAATTCATACACTACAAGACACCATACTTTGGTGGTGTTAAACAAGTCCCGGCATGTCCACAGGCCACTAATTAAAAGCACATCAATACTGCATCCAACACAATGCGCCTGGGCTGCATTCAGCCGCGTGTTAAAGCTGCAGTAGGATGCACATAATTAGAGGACCGCATGCAGTTTACTAATTAGAGCGTACAACGGCTAGCGTGGACTGCAATGATGCCTTTGAAAACCTTCTAACAAGTCTCGACAGCTATGCTATTCACGTGATTGAAAATAACTGTAAACAGAAGACTATCGCCTGAAATTAATAACCTATTTGAAGATATGGATACGGCTATCTGAGATAGTTGCCTAGGATATTTTGTTAATATGAACAAAATAACAACAAAAATAATAACCTATCTGTAGATATGGATAGCCATATCTACAGATAGGTTATTAATTTGGGGCGTATATAGAATTGTCACGTTCTGAAAAAAGGTCAGTGGATCATAGAAACATAGAGATTCGTTAATAGGTAAAGTAATTTTAGGTTAGAAAAACTAACTTATCTCCAACTTGATTAGATTAAGAGTGGATTTTTATGGCATAGGTATTAATTATTTTTTTTTCAATTTAGACAGTAAAAATATGACAAGAAATAGGTTAATAGGTAGGTACTACAATTTAATTTTCTACAATACATAACAACATGAGAAAATTTACCTTTCTGGTTGCGAAACGTTTTCCACGAAAACAGTTGCGTTTGTTTTAAAAAATAAGGGATTGTTTCCTTTGAGTATAATTTAACATCTCCAGTAATTAGGGTAGTTTCCCTGCAGGTGGCATGAAAAAATTCTACCCTTATATACAAAAAACTTTCATTATTTGTCATTGCAATTTTGCACAGATGATCACCGCTAAAAGGCCATATATTCCCAATAAAGCCAGTTCCTCATTGATTGGGGATTCCGGGAGAGGCTCGTTTCCATCTTCAGCCTTATCAATACTCAATATCAGGTATGATGAAGACTCTTACAACGGTACATTTTTTTTTGTTGTACCTAAAAAACCTAATTATTATAATAAGAACGTATGCCAGATTGTATGTTTGTAACTCTTTCATGCTAAAACTACTGAACGGATTTTGAAAAATATAGCAGAGAGATTTGTAAATTGCCTGGATTAAAATATAGGATACTTTTTATCCCGATTTTCCTAGAGGGAGAGGAACCACGCGGGCGGCTGCTAGTTTGTTAAATAAACACAGGTTTTAATTTTGTGTGAAGTTGTCTGATTAAGATTTAAGTTACAAGCAGATATCGATTTTTCTCAATATATCCAGGGCACAAACTACCAAACCCTGTTAGCATTGGACAGGGGAATCCCAAATTTGTTTGGACAAGCAATGGGACAAACACGTACCGTTGCGGGCGCAGGAATCCAATAATCGATTCTGGCACTGCTTCCAGGTCGAGCTTATATACCTCATTATCGGCTGTAGCTGTTAATTACAGTCTATGCAGTTGCAAATAGGCTAAATTCGAATAGAAACAAATCTCATCAGGTAGGTATTTATTTTACTCTTGACGTAATCACACTAATATTATAGCTTTAAGTCCTAATTATGATATAGGTATACTTATTAAAGAATTAACTTAAGTACCTACTTTTTTTACATTCATGATATAGGTGCATAGGTAGCTATAGGAAGAGAAAACTTGCACTAGTAAAATATTTTTTTTGTTTAATAAACGCTAAAATATGTAACCCGGAGTTACTTGCCACTTTATATTTGTGTGTTCCAAATAAGTACGTAGGTAGACGTCGAAAGCCAAGGTTGTTGGTGGTGCCGTCTGGCAGAACTCACTTATTGAACAAGTCGCCTTGGTCGCGGGCATTGCGTACACTGAGTCTACTTGCAGAAATTATAGACATTTTCTCGTGCACTATGAGTGAATTCACAAGATCGGCTTTATACATTATATGTTATAAAAATAAAAAAAATGTCTGTTGTGATGCTACTTTACCGTAGGGAAAATATCCTGTAATGGTAATAGTATACGTGTAATAAATAAATAAATAAATATAGGTACCAGTGTCGAAGGGTCCACACCATGTCAATTCCCAACGGCTTTCCTGTTAGAAATCCCACCCCCACCGACCCCACCATACAGTTAAGATTTTTTTTGAGAAATGTTTGCGGGAGTCAGAGGGTACGCCTGAGCGCACTAAATGTGCTTGAACAATTTCCTTAAGGACCGTATTTTCATGGTTGTCTATACAACAGTATATTTTCAACAGAACCAAAACTTTATCTCTGTCCGTTCGTATTCGTCTGCACCTATGCTATCGGTTAATTACGACTGGTGCATGATTGTCTGACAATGGCCAGTCTATGTTCGGAGGCGGCTACAAAACGTTATTGCGATACACTGATCTGACAAATCCATTGATGGCATCTGTTTGATATCATTCTCAGCATTTCAATTTGCGGTTAACGGCACCGATGATTTTTTGAATCCACTCTGACTGAAACTGGTATGCATTACGTATTAAATTCCTTGAATTTTCCCTTACAATTTTTTTTTTATTATGAATGGGTTTGCTTAAAAACAGGATCTACGATGGAGCAAGCTAATCTAGAAGGTGCCTATTCACCTTGCTTTGAAAACGGACGGGTTATAAGTACTCGGAGATACAGACGATCCTTTTTTTTTATTTTGAGTGAGGGGATTCTTTTACGCATACCAAATGGTTATGCTGGGCTCACCTAGAATACCGGACTCGCGAGTCCAGCACCCTATCCCTCGCCGCCCCCCGACACCCCGTCAAGCTTAGTAGGCTCGGCGGGGGTTCGGGGTAGGATCGTGCCAGCTCCCATCCCCCCAACGAGCTCGAAAGCTCGGGAGGGAGGACGGGAGATGGGAGGGACCACCGCCTCCCAGTCCCCCATTCAGCCTCAAAAGACTGGATGGGGAGCCCGGAGGAGGGGGGGCACTACCAGCTAAACCCCTCACTGCTTGCCATCAAACTGTCGTAGGCCATGGGGGATCAGGGTGGTACACTACCCAGATACAGACGATCCTGACTTGGGTAGTTGGGTTTGTGCTTGGGGTTGAGTTTGTGCTTGGTTGCTTACTATTAGCTGCATGTTGCCGGCGAAGCTAGTATTTTTTTACGAATGCACTTCTATTTTACAACGTTTAGTGTGTACTGGCTTAAAACTAACTGGCATCATGTAAACAGCACAGCATGTTCCAAACCAGGACAGCAAGCCAGGACAATAGGTACAAGTAACTAGCTTGCTATCCTGGCTTGTAAAACTAGCCTCGTGTATCTCGGGCTTAAATTCGTTACCTACATAAGGCCAGTTTCACAAGTTAGAATTAATGGTTAGAGCATATTCTTAAGTAGATTTTGAATCACGCACTTAAATTTTTTAATAATTTAAAAAGTTTAAGTGCCTGATGAACGTAAATTATATCTATCTTATTTGCTTTTCTAAAAACTTTAGCAGGGATGAATAACTAAATTATAAATCAACTTGAATTTAAAATAGCGCGCCTTTCATTATTTTAATTTTAATGTTTAGTATGCAAAAATTACTTTGTTTTTTTTTCATAGTAATTTGTCATTTATACAAATACTATGTAAAAAACAAAGTTATTTTTGCAGACGAAAAATGTTTGTAGTATTTTGATTACGGAACCCTATACTGCGCGTGGCCCGACACTTACTTCGCTGATTTTCATTTTGAGGTACGGAAACCTTTAAAAGAGTGAATCCCATAAAATGACAATAAGTGATGATGCTCAATTTATATTTTAACTTTGAAAGTTTTCCAATTAGACACTGAACACATTGTAAACATAGTTTGTACTGATTAAATACGAGAATCAAAGAAATGTAGATATTCGTTGAAATACTTACCAAACATTAAAATTCAAATTAATGAAAACCCTGGGGTTAGACCTGAATTACAATGTAAAATAAGTACAGCAGGTGAATAGCAAAAGTTTAATATACATTCCTTGTTTTTTGGAACTCATAAATACTAATCTAATAAATCACGTCACTTTCGTTATTACAAAAATATTATTACGATATTATTATTTTCGTGTCGATAATTTTTTGGCTTTAGATTTTGTGAGACCAGTATTGCGCGACACTGACCGCGTTATCGGTAGCGCTATATAGGTCTTCGCGTGTGCAGGTTCATGGACACGCATGGCAAGACCAAAGGTGTGCCATAGTCTGAGGGGAGGTACCACACTGACAGGGGTTTACGGAGCCATAACCCCATCGGCACATGTTTTCTTTGCAGCGGCCGACCTGGGTTCGGAGTCTGTTTAATCACCTCCAAGTCGGCCGTGGGAGATCATGACCCGGTGGTAAGCTCTGCGAGTGTGGAGAAAGTTGAGAGGGATGACCGGTATCTTTCCCCCCAGAGTTTGATGCGAGCATGAGAAGCATTACCACCTATCGGCGTTGAGTCTTTTATAAAACTATGCCGACTTTTTAGTCTCTGGGGGCCTGGAAGGTGGCTGTGCAGGGGGTTCCTCGGGTTGTTTTTGTATCATTCAACCGAACTTGCCACAGCTCACTGCGACTGCGACCATTAGGTGGAGCAATGCCAGCTAGCGGGTACTGAGAAGATCTGTCAAATGAAGTCGATGTCGATGCCGACGCCACTTGCGTGGAACAGCCCCAGGTCTACTACTGGAGTAGGTTTCAGACAGCCAGAACGAAAAATAATGCTTGTATCTATTTATATTCGAGTCCTCGATTTTTCGTAACTATTATTTTAGTTTAATTTCATAATGCTCAACTTTTTTTTAAATATATATGTTAGCATTTGGTAACGAGCGTTGATACCCAGCAAACTCATTACAAGTTGTCGTCGACAAATTATTTCGGAGGACGCGTCGTAATAACATCTCGAAAGTTCGACTCCTCTGAGGGACGTTATCATTGATCTGGATCACCTAATCTCCTTCGTACACAGACGGACAGACAGTATCTTAAGTTTAAATTAGATATTTCTTACGGAAAAGTTTGCGTATGAGGTTATTAAGTCGAAAGCATTGACCGAAAGTTGATGTCGATAAGTGCTAACTTCTGATTACTTTGAGATCTAAGAATTTCTACCTGATGACATTAATAGCATGATCACCGACATTATTCAAATATACTTACACCATAACAACAATGAAACATACAATACATAGGTACGCTTCAGAAGAATTTATAAGTCTCCATAGTTTAATATCAGTATAGTATAAACATCATCAAGGAGATTTAAAATAAACCTCCTTCTTTTGAAAGTCAATAAAAAAATATTTTTCATCATTTTACTATTTTTTAGGTTGGATCATATCATCGCTTGCCAACGGAAGGATTAAACACGCTTGCCTAGAAGATACCTATTCTCTCGTGTCTTGAAATTGTAAGAATTAGGAAACAGACAGACTCAAATAAAGAATTCTACTCTCTAGAAGTACGGATAATAAACAAATGATATAATATGATATAGTGGTATTTACCTATGAAATTGCCCTTTTTTTCACACTTCTAGAGCACCACACTAACGTTATGATTAAAAGGTACATCAATTGCTTGAGTTAAATTAAATTAATATCATAACGGCCAAGAATCAGTAATTACTTAAGTATAAGATTATTATTTCCGTTTCATATACGACATAAATACCTGAAAGGTCCTAGTTTTTTTGTTAGCATTAATGGCCACTTTATTTAATATTATTTATTAGATACTCATAATTTTTAAAATAAAAATATAGCATTAGATTGCTTAGTCTTCATGCAAAACGTGGACATTAAAAAATTGTGGCATTATCATTTGCGGTACAAACTACAACAAAAATTGTTGGTATGGAAAACGAACTTTCTTGGAAATGCTTTATACAAATCGGCAATTTCATAGGGAAAGACATAATTTATTATGGCTGATGATTTCACTATTTCGATGTATTAGAAAGTGAGATACCAGCCTCTTTTTAGATACAATACTTGTTTTAGGGTTAAGTAACCCTAGTGTACAGCCTAACAAAGACATCTCAATCGAACAATATGACTTGGCCTTATTCTCCGTAAATAAGAGAAGTTATTTGAAATGAACGGGACAATTCTGGCCCAAGATGTATATTAACCCTCGCTCGTATTAGACCAGAGATCAAGCGAGGGGAACACGGGACGGGTGGTTCACAAAAGAGTATTATTAAGGGTTTTCTGATAATAAGCCGCATTGAAATTGTAAAAAAAAAATGTCTGCTTTGCTGCTTTGTTTTCTTGCCAATATTTGTTTAAATAACTTAAGTTGTAAGACTTAACCAGGGAGGATAAAATATTGCAAATAACTATTAAAAATAAAAAGGATGTGATTAATGTGCAATCCACATCAGTGTTTCACGTGGTTTCATCTCTTTTCAAACATAGGTTCACACCGCAAACTACCTTAGCTAAATCTAAAGAAATCGACCAGCGACTTACTTCCAATGATTGATCGAACCCATGACCAGTCAGTGGCCCAGTAGCCACGAGCAGTGTTACTACGCTGAAATGTATTCGGCATTAACAGCGTTTTTTTTTTAGTTCATCAACATTGGAGTACAACACTACCGTTAACAGCTGTTAATAATTGCTCCCAAAAATATTTTATATTTTAATTTTATCTAATCATAAAATAAAATAAAATCTAATCTATCACGTTCATAAATAAATATTGTGTACTGTGTAGTGTTTCATGTGCAAAGAAAAGGCGTTATTGTTTTCGTGTTGAAATTAAGTTGAAATTCACCCGTTCAATCGATTCATCAAAAGCCGGTAAGTCTAATCCCGAACCGTATTTAAATCTAAATTGAATGAGAATCAATGTTATCACTTCAGTAGTATTCTTAAGTAGGCAAATTCTTACCGTATTTACGGAATTAGAGGTTTATTACGTATGACCCAGTAAACTAATCTTATAAAAATAGACTTTTTTCAATCTCAGATAAAACTTTGTTTCACAACTACCTAGACTTTATTTTAATTTAATTAATTTTGTCTTATTACGATAATATATCAAAATGATGACTCGCAAGGCTTTATCACGTCAGGAGGAGTCGAAACTCCAATTGAACGGCAAGAATTAAAAGTTTCCAAGGAGTCGATTAACCAACTAAATAGGAAAAGGGGTGACAATGAAAAGCAGTTATTGGATGTGCTTAGTGGAAATAGTGCATTAAAAAAAGATATGTTTGAGTTACATAATCAGACAATAGAACGTAGTCGTGAACGGGATAGGCTTCAGTTGTTGATTGACGGGTTCGACCAATGCCGGGATGAGTATGAGCAGGCCCTCAGGCTCATCTCTCGGTTGGAGCAGGAACTGTGTTACATTACATCAGTACATTCCTAAATTAGAATCACATAAAACAAACATAACTACAATTCAAAACCAAAGTCTTTTTCATGAATTTGTTGGTAGCGCACCTGACATTGTTTCCGCTTCCTAGAGTAATAATCAAACTATAATAGACTTAACAAGAAAGTGTTGATGATGCAATCAATTGTAAGAGTTCTAAAATGAATTGTAAATTCAGGAATAATAAATTGAAGAAATATATAAAAATTAATAGATATATTATAATAAAACAACTTTTACGGATATCAAACGCGCTATATTTCCACGAACTAAGTTGTAATTGTCCGTATTTTTAGGGTTTTTCGAAGTTTTTTGATTTTCCCGACGTTTCGGCAGCTTTACAGCTGCCGTGGTCACGGGATGACTGGCTACTTATAAGTTAATTTATTTTCGTTCGGATACGGTTAGACATTTACTATGGCACAAATTATTATTGATTTGATATTTTGATTTAATTGATAGTTGAATTCTTTATTATTAAAAAAAGAGAAAACTAAAGATTCTACTGGCAGTTCTCAAAAAAAAGGAAGGTGCCGAAACGTTGGGAAAATCAAAAATCCCCTAAAAACCTAAAAATACGGACAATTACAACTTAGTTCGTGGAAATATAGCGCGTTTGATATCCGTAAAAGTTGTTTTATTTCAATGAACAGTGCGCGCCAAAACATAAGATGTACGTAGATACATTATATATCTATTATTGCATTATATATATATATATATATATATATATATATATATATAGTTCTTAAACAAAAAAATATTCATTAAAATATAATTAAGTACTTTAAAACATGCAAAAATTATAAAAGATATTTATTTCACTCGGTCGTTATAATCCTACTGTACATTATTATACATACAATCGGCGAACTTTCCGGTTGACCAGTAGTTTTTTTTTGGGAAATGTTTTCTTGGAAAGTACTAAAGTTAAAGAAATAATTTAGTATTCAAATGAAATAACTTTAAATGTTCTATTAGTTGTGATATAAACGTTTTCTATATATCTATAACTTTTTAAATAAAGCTCTTTAATAAAATTCTACTGGTCAACCGGGAAGTTCCCCGTCTGTAGCTATATAATAAATAAATAAAATATACAAATATTTCCTACACTCACACCAATTAACCTAGCCCCTAAGTAAGCACTGTAAGGCTTGTGTTATGGGATACTAGGGTAACGGATATATATACATACAATTATACATATATAAGTATTTATGTGTAGAAATATAATTATATATACGTCCATGACTCAGGTACAAATTCTCGTATTCATCATACAAGCATTTGCCCCTACCGGGATTCGAACCTGGGACCTCAGAGTCGGCGACACCTTGAAACCGGTGCATGTACCACTCTACTACGGAGGTCGTCTACGAGGTCTTATTGATTTGCAAACTCCGCACTCTATATTTTTAAATGAAATCACAAGCAATATCTCTTATTTTATTCAGTCAGACTATTCATTGTAAGTAAAGACATAACCTAGATAATTCACAGAGTCATTTCTATTCGGATCCTCGTTGCCCTGAAAACATTAGGAAGGCACTAAACCAACACACTTGCCCTCGACCTCTCTTTTGCCCGACTATGTATATTTTATTAGGGATTTCACTTGTGCAGAAGAACAATAGGCTTTTCCAGAAGTCTCATTAAAATAAGCAAAGAGTTGGAGCCATTTATTTTTATATAACCAACGGGGAGACTCTAGCCTTTATCATACCTGATGTTAAATGAAAGGCTGAAGATGGAAGCGAGCCTCTTCCGGAATCCTCAATCACTGAGGAGCTGGCTATCTTATCTCTTACTGCCGGAACACAACAATACTGAAAGCATTGTTGTTATGGCGTCAGACTTATATAAGATGGTGGTAGTTAGCCAGGTGGACTTACAAGAAGTCCTACCACCAACCAAACCGAATACAATATGTATGGGTCTAATACCGATGGTTGTTACCACTAGACCACGCTAGTGAAACTGCCAGTTCCTCAGTGGTTGAGGTTGATTCCACCTTCAGCCTTTTCATCAGCGATGAAAACATTACATTTAACATAAAGTGTGATGAAGGCCCTTTTCCCGTAGTAACTAGATACATAAGTAGGTAAACGTCGCCGTTTTACAATAATAAAAAACTTATTTTATGATTTACAAGTTACCTTTTCTAATATAAGTACTTACTGTAATTAGTTATAAATAAATTATTAAATCATAAAGCCGCGTAAATGAAAATAGTCAGTGTTGCCAGGTGCTAAATAATTTGTGAGCTGGTCGTTATACTCGCTATGGAATGAAGGTGTTATTTAAATATGAATTTAGGCTTAGTTGCTAAAAAATGGACAGGCAAATTTTTTACAGATTCAATGAAAACGCTGCATTTTCCTGCTGAATGTCGACTTTCCGTACTAACTACAATATAACAGTGTAATGAAACTATATATAAGTATTTAATAAAATTGCTTAAGTTTTATCAATACCAGTTACTTATGTGAACAAGTAAACGAACTCATAAAAACAGTCTGCGATCACTCAATGATTTTCATACATAATACCTGTTCTCGTAGAGGGATTATTATAGTAAATCTTGACCGATATTTTTTCAATTTTGTACCTTTCAAAAGCTAGAATGTTCAACATTACGTCGGTGTTTTCTTTTATTTTTTGTGTAACGAAAGATTTTACTTTTGTGCAGTCTTAAAAAATAGCAAATTTTGGTCATTATTGTATGAAATTTTGAAGTAAGTACAAGGTTGAATCCAAAAGAATTCCCAATAAAGCATCAGTTAAATGTCAAAAAAATAATTAATTTTTCTCCGTCATCTCCCTCTAACTCTATACATTTGGTACAATGCTTCTTCAACTTTCTTATTCCCACCGCAAAAATATTATTTCCTAGACTCTCGAAAATTATTTTTTGCGACTATTGCCGCGTCTTTGTAGTGAAATGTTGTTCCATGAACATGCTCTTTCAATATGTGAAAATCACTAGGGGTTAAGTCCGATGAAATATGGCGGGTTATTTTAAATTTCAAAGCAATACTTACGGATTGCCATGAGTGCAACGTCGGAGCGATGAGCTGGAGCGTTATCGTGGTGAAACAAGAACCCCAGTTTTTATGCAAAATGGATTGGAAACTACTGTATGGAGTCTTTAGGGTATCTGCAGGTTATTTTAGAAAGTCATCAAGAACCTTTTTTTTCACTTGTTAGGCATTTTCTTTGTTTACAGAAGTGAACGGTCGACCAGAACGAGAATCATCTTCAGGTCGATTTGCCTCTGTTAAACTCGGCTACCTAGTAAGCGCCCGTGGAATAAGGTACAGCGTCAGTCCCTAATGTCTGCTGAATACCCAAATAAATATCTCTAGTCGAGTTATTTTTTTTTCAGATTTTTATTTCGTTTTTATCCTTGTTTGATAAACTTTTTCATTTTGTTGTGCAAAATAATTAAGAAAATTAAAATGACAAGACGGAATGACTGATACTTGGCAAAAATACTAAATGATAATGACACTTCAAAATAAAAAATGAAAACTTTCACAAAAAATAGTGTTTCCATTTCTAAGAACTTTTTGATTCGCTATCATAGTTTAAAAACCCGCATAGTTGAAACAAAACATTTGACAAAAAAAAATCAATACACAGTAGAAATGTTTAACATTCTACATTCGAAGATTCTCGCTTTTGGTACCAAATTGAAAAAACATTGGTCAAGATTAAATAGAGTAATCCCTTTACGAAAACAGATCATCTGTATGACAGTCATTAAGTGATCACAAACTTTTTTTGATGTGTGTATGTGATGCTTTGTGTTAAATGCACCACGTTATATTATAAATTTATATGTATAAACTCCATACATATTTATATAAAACATTCCATTCAGTAAAATATTAAGTCAATACATTAAGTCTCGGTAGCTCAGCGGTTAGAGCATTGGACCGGATTTCCAAAGGTCGCGGGTTCGATTCCCGTCTGAGAATTCACTTGTTGCCGAGTTTATTTTTTCCAATATTTTCTATTTAAAATTTACCATAAGTATAAAAATAGCATTAAAAATGCTAAAATTACAAAATCATAAAATATTAGATGAAAGTTGTAATATGGGAGCTAGGGAAAACGCGGACGAAGTCGCGTGTGGTCACTCATTATAATAAAATCAACCAATTTTCAAAAATCTATATTCAAACAAATAATAAAGAATGAAATGAATTTCGCAAACAATTGCACTTCGAAACATCAGAAGTTAATTTAAGACCGTTACTAAATCCCGACCTTTTTGCTATAATTCATTCGTTTGTTACCTTTGTTCGTTCGCAATAGAACTGGGGAACTCAGCAAAGGATTTCGAAGCCATACAAAATATTTATGTCGTAACTTGTCTCGGTATACATAATCGCAGTCGGATCCTTTAAATATTTTAAGTCAGCCCTCCGATTTTCTTTCGTAGAGATACTTGTTTTCGTCTGCCGGCGGCTGTTTTCCTTCTACAGACAAAAAGCCTTATGTTTTTTTTATTCAATTGTGTTTATACTACCTGGGAGTGCTGTACCTTGAACTTGTCGTGACCTTGTCAGTTTAGTTCTTTAAATGATCTTGTGTCTAGAAAGACTCTTTAAAACACTGTTTTTTCTTTCTTTAGTTATGTCGAAATTCATTAGTATTTGTTGAATTATTTAACATTGTTTTTCTTTCCTTAGTTATGTGGAAATTTATTAGTAATATTTGTTAAATTATTTATCGTTTTAAATTATAAGTAAGATGCCGAAAGACCGTCTCACTAATTTCGAAGAAAAAGTCAAACTTAAATTTTCAGTATCAATTACCGAAAATTATTCGATTTTACTTTGAAACTATTGACGTTGATTGACTGAAAGAAAAAAGAATTTTGTTAGAATAATTCTCCTTGTTCATCCACAAGATAAAACCTGATTTCCAGCATGATGAAATGAAAACAGTGTTTTTTTCTTAACATCCTACTTGTACAATATCCTAAAATACAGCAACGCATATATAAAGCTATTTCATTCTGAATATTTGAAACAAGGTTTGCCTCTATGAGAATATAAATTACACTTTCATCTAATGTAAATCCATGCTTATTACTTGTCGACAAGGTACATAATCGAACGTCACCTATTGCGTCATTTGAATCAGTGCTTCAAAGAGATTTTTCCGACATACATAATGAAAACCGTCAATGTGACTGATGTAACTGACTGACTGACATATATTGGTTACGGGTGGATCGTGACAAAGTTAAAAGGATATATGAATTTTTTTGCTAGGAACAAAATTTTTACGTAAAAAAAGATGTATTCGCGAATGCTCTTTTTAATCAACTTCAAAAAAGAAGGAGGTTATCAATGCGCCGCGTAAATATATATTTAATGTATGTTCATCGATTACTCGGGAACGCCTGAACCGATCGAAATGATTCAAACGTTTTAACATCGGGTTGGTTGCCAAGTTGGTCCCATTTTTGAAATCGATTCAGTAGTCGTCGTTTTTCGGTCAAACGGTTTGACTTAAACTAGTAGTTGCCTACACTACTACAGTTTTTGTACAATACCTTGCGATTTTTTTTAAATAGGCTAATAAATGCATGTATGCAACAGGAAAAATTCATTAAAATTCAGCAAATGTTTAACAAAATCCTTTAATCAGAAAATACACATATTGTTTACAATATTTTAATTTTTATGATGATCCGTATATCAAACGCTAGTAACAAGTGGGTTTTAAAATTGTAAAATAAAAAACAAATAATAAAAACCGAATTAAAAAAACAAAAAGTAAAAATAACCTTCGTTGCCCGTGGTACTACTGAGTAGTCCTACTAGTAGGTTGATTCATTTCAACGTTAAATTAAAATATTTTTTAGCTAAAAGCACCAGGGTCGCATAGCTAATTATAAAGTTATTGATACATAAAAAAAAGCTGCTGCATTAATAAGAAATGTTTCAATCAATGAGAATCAGAACTTCTCAAAACATCTAAATTAAACACCTCTTGACCCTGATACGTTCAGCTTTAGATTTTCTATCAACTGTATAAAGGTTAACAAATAAATTAACATAACATAAGTAATTGTTATCCGTAGTCCTATTGGTAGAACCAATGCCAATGTTTTTATCCGTGATACTACCAGTTGAACCATACTAAGCAGTAGGCCCATGGACAACAAAGGGTATCGTGTGACTTGCCCGTAGTCCTACTGGTAGATTGGCGAACAAAAAATATTGCCCGTAGTCCTACCAGTAGGACTAAGCAGTAGGACCACGAGCACACATCGGGCGAAACAACTCGGTATTTGATCTATCAAATACCGAGTTGTTTCGCCCGATCAAAAGATCGAATTAATCGCCGTTGAGCTCCGAGTTGACCCCCAACGACTTTTGATTATTCCCTACTGTGAATAATAAATTATGTGGTCAACGATTTTCGACCTTGAAGAGGCTATTGATGCGTTCAAAATGCTTTTTTTGGAGATATATCAATCCGAATGGAAAGAGTGCTACGAAAATTGGTTCCAACGTATGCAAAAGTGCATTGATCATCATGGCGAATAATTTAAAAAGCAATAAAACTATAATGAATACTATATGTTTGTTTCATTTTGTTATTCCGGATACATAAATAGCAGCCCGGGTGTAAATATTTAAATAAATAAATAATTGCATACAAACACACCAATTATCTAGCCCACGTTAAGTTTCATGAAGAACTTGTGTTATGGATTCTAGATAACGGATAAACATACTTATATATTTTTTTTTTGTAAATACATACATAATATACATATTAAACACCCAGACCAAGACAAATAGACATGTTCATGCACACAAATATTTGTCTTGTCCTGGGATCGAACCCGGGACCTTTGGCGCAGAAGGTGGGTTTAGAACCCCTGCGCCAAACAGGTCGTCAAAAGTCATTTGTTACTAGCTTCCGTCAGCGGTTGCACCCGTGTGATTCCTATTCCCGAGGATCGGGATTTATTTATTTGTACAGCAGAGCGTTTCAAATTGTTTAATTAAAAAGGTCTATATTGTAAACTAGTTGTAGTTTCCATAAAAAATACCTTTATTCAAGCCGGCCGATAACATCGGCACCGATATCGGATGTCGGCTGTCAGTCCCGATACCGTTATCGGATCGGATAAGTGAGAATACGCTCTAATTCTTAATCTTAATCTTATGCGAAAGTGTGTTTGTTTGTCCTTCCTTCACACTGTAACTAATAATAATAATAATAAATAAATAATTGCATACAATCACACAAATTATCTAGCCCACGTTAAGTTTCACGAAGAACTTGTGTTATGTATACTAGAAAACGGTAAAAATATGCTTAAATACTTTTTTTTGTAAATACATACATAATATACTTATTAAACACCCAGACCAAGACAAATAGACAAGTTCATGCACACAAATATTTGTCTTGTCCGGGGATCGAACCCGGGACCTCTGGCGCAGAAGGCGGGTTTAGTACCCCTGCGCCCTGCGCCAAACAGTCGTCACTAAGCAACCAACCAACTTGATTTTTGGTATAAAGTTAGTTAAAGGGACGGAGAGTAATAAAGGTAAATTTTTATCCCGATATTCCTACGGGATCGGGAACCACGCGGGTGAAACCATGTGCGGCAGCTAGTACGTCCATAACGACCACAGCCTATAATAAATTGAGTATCAATTTCTTTAATTATCCTGTCCCGTCCATATTCTTCATTCTGAAGTATAAATATTGTTTATTTTCTCCTTACCAAACCAATTTCCTGCCCTCGAATGCCACTGAAATCGCTCATTTAAGAAAAATGTCCCTGAAATATAATATTTATATCGTTATATTTTAAATTGTTCAATATAAACTTGGACATCTATTGAGGACTGATTCTTTATTAGGAATACAATTATGAAAGACGAATCGAAACCATTACTTTATAGCTTTTTCATTTTGCATTTTACAATACTACTTTTATGTGATAAATAATAAACAAGAAAATATACTAGAAACTTGTTTAATGTTTATCACGAAAAAGATTTCTTTATGAGTAAGATATTATTTACATCTCTCATGTTCGGTAAGTAGGTTCTTATTACCTCCAAATGGGGCTTGTAGGTGACTAATTAGCGCTCTAGGGTAATAATGTAGCTAGAAAAGCCCTAGGGCGGTAAGTAATTAAAAAAAAAACACTTCTTTCTTTCGAAAAGTTCGCGTACATCTAACCATCATACTGGCAATAGACATCATGCATTCAGCCCAATGACCAAAGAGGTCGCTTTGCTATCAGTCATCAATTTTAAATATCGAACGGCGAAGCTCAATTTCGATCTTGAAAAAAATAATTAAAAAGTTCTTACTTGATTCTTTTTAATGAAAAAAGGCGGGAATAGACAACTTTTACTTTAAATATTGTTTGTTTTTGGGATTGTTCTTATTTCACTATAAATTTCAACAAATAATAGTAGATTATTAACCAAGGGGATAAAGCAGTGTCTTCTGTCGCGGGTGACGATTTAAATCGCGAGCGTAACGAGGGATTTAAGTTCACCCAAGACTAAGACAGCTTTATCACCTAGGAAAATACTCTACTTTTCGTACCATTTGCGAAAAAATTAACACAATAATAATATGAGATAAGCATTTATTAAAAATAATGACAATTAAAAGTAAAAGTTAACATTCGAAACATTGGTCCAATTATTGATAGAGTTACATTTTTGTTTGGTACATTTATTGTTGATGAGTTGATTTGAGTATTTTAGAACATTAACTTATTTATAAAAATAAATTAAAATTTAAAGTTTATTTTTTTGAAGAAAACATAAAAACATTTTATAAAAAAAAATCAAACCGACTTCAAAAAGTAAAAAATAAAACTTTTGGAGTCGGTGCTAGCTAGCTAAGGCCAAAAAAATATATAGTTAATAGAAGTGCAATGTAGAATGCCTGGCTGGTTTTTATTTCAGATTTTTTAGTTACATCATGTGCCGTTACTTACACTAAAAATCAGCCCATACACAACAATGTCATCTAGGTAAACGACTACTTGCCAAAAGGTGATTGATATTTTTCAAGATTATGAAAAAACTACTAGCCAGACTTTCGTAAAAAATATATAGGACCACACGTAAACCATTTTTTTTCAGATAAAAAAAGAATTATAATTATTGCGTGAAACTTCAGCTCGAACAAGAATCTAACAATTACCTGGATGATATAATTGTTTCATGACTTCCATGACATTAGGCCCCATATCTCCGAAGATTATCATCGGATCTCAATGAGACTTATATGGGACCAAATTGACAGTGTACCCGATCGAACAAAAAAACAACTATTAAAATCGGATCACCAACACCGGAGTAATCGGTATACATACATCTGACAAAAAAAAATAAAAATAAAAAAAATACGCATTGAATTGAGTACCTCCCTCCTTTTTTGTTGAAGTCGGTAAAAAACGCGTAAAATTCCTAGACAAATATTTTTTGTCGGAAAAGCAAAGGCATCTAGCTCATACGGCCTCGTCGGTTTTCATAATTTTATTTAATAATCATAACTGCATAATAAATGCGTATTCCTTTTTCAAAAATATGTGTAATGCTTTATATACAAACTCAATGGTGTAAACACAGATGTAGTTCAGTATAAATTTCGGTAAGTATTCCAAATTTAAATCACATTCTCCCCCTAGAGGATGAATGAAATTCAGTACAATTTTGTTTCCCTGTTTTTAACAGATTAAAAATGACTATTGTTATGTTCGCTTTTTGTGGCATAGAATGTCACTTTTTTGAGCAAGTGGTACGAAAAATGTTTTATTCTTGTAATGCCGGTTTTAGCATAAATAAATAAGCATCAATTGCACCCTCGAACTATAGGCGCCCTCTCGGGCTGCAATTGATGCCTTACAGCCCTTGGCTACTAATCTACTATTACTCATAAGAGTTTCCTCAAAACTCTTTTTTTATTATTCCTTAGTCTCAAATTTTGCGGCTTTCCACTAAATTACTTAAATCATTGGGACGTATTACTTTACAAAATTTTATAAAGTTAACTTGTCTTTTAGTGTTGCCGAAGAAACCCATCGACATCGATATAGCTTATTTCGTTTTTACATACTTAAACATCGTCACCAGCCGTTTTTAATGTCCCCATTACTATGGCATTGGCCTTCCGAATGGATAGAAGGAGAATGGGCCTTGACCCACCACCAATGAGGATTGGTGGGTTTTAACGACTGCAAATGCAGCCGGGACCAACGGCGTGGTAACATACCTTCCGAAGCACGGAGGAGCTCGAGGTAGTAAATTTTTGTTCACCCATCCCGTCACCGACCATTGCGAAAGTTGCTTAACCTCAACAATCGCAGGCCGAAGTCGTGAACTACTGCGCTACGAGCTTCTCTTCAACATGTTATAAATGACTTAGTTATTAATTCATTCTACTTTGCGGTGCTACTATTTTATTTTTCTTGCCTTGGCTGGCACCGACTCCAAAAGGTTTATTTTTTGCTTTTTAGTTTTTAGAAGTCGGTTTTAATTTTGTTATTAAAAGTTTTTATTTCGCAATTTTTAAAGGTAGAAGAGGTCCCGTGCCTACGCTGATAACCTTATGACAACTCCTCATCACCTTTTACAAAATGCTGCTTTTCCCGGTGCAGGGACGTTACTTATTGAGGAGTTCTCCCGATACTTCATCATCAGTTGCACTTCATCACATACATTGAGTCACATACATATGAACTACATTAAAGTAATCGTATAGCTGCCGAGAAAAGCTAAGTATATAATAGTTCCGATGACCATTTGTGGTCTTCATCATCAGTTCCACTTCACCAAATGGTGCATTCCGGAAGCATATGCATAAGTTACTATAGAAAACACCGAAATCTCTATAGGAGTGCCTATAATATTTGAAGAGTTCCCTGGATTTCTCCAGGATCCCATCATCAGATACTGACATGATGACAATGGGACCACATGTGAAGTATAAAAAGAATTACTCAAAGCCGTCTTCGAGTAATCGAGTAACATACATAAAAAAAAAAAAGATTCCGTCGAATTGAGAACCTCCTCCTCTTTTGAAATCGGTTAAAAACCGTAAATAAAGCTTCAGACTTGAAAAATAGTACCTACTACTGCTACATGATAATATATTTTTTATTGATTTTTTTTAACGCACGTGGGTGAATAATACCGATACAAATGACATAATGCCTTTGAGTTAGCACTAAACTTTAAGTTAACAAATAGCGTTTCTCTTTTCAAATTAGTTAAATCCCATTTGTAGATAAAATTCGTAGTTTCGGGGAGGCCTATAACCAAAGCTGATAAGAGGATGATGAGGATGATCCATATTTGAAGACCTCCGTGGTAGATTGATACGTACACCGGTTTCAAGGTGTCGTCTCCTCTAAGGTCCTGGGATTTAATACCGGTAGGAGCAAATAATTTTATAATAAATACGAGCATTTGCCGTGAGTCATCGCCGTTTATATAAATTTCTACACATTCATACTTACATGTATTATATCCGTTACCGTAGTATCTTATAACACAAGCCTTACAGTGCTTACTTTGGGGCTAGGTTAATTGGTGTGAGTGCGAGAGATATTTGGTATTATTTATTATATTAAATTTGTTTATTTTTGTTTTTTATTAACAACGGTGACAGGCTTACCCTTCATCATAGGTAGGTACCCCGATGTTAAGTATTGATAAGGCTGAAGATGGAAGTGCGTCTCTCCCGGAATCCTCAACCATTGAGGAATTAGCTATCTTATCTGTTACTGCCGGAACACAACAATGTTGTAAACATGTTGTAAACATTGTTGTGTATTCAGACTTAGATAAGATGATGGTGGCTAGCCAGATAAACTTATAACAAGCCCTACCAATAACCAATTAACGAGTAAAAGTTATCGACTAAGGAACATCACTGCTTTCCTATCTGTATAAGTTTAGGAGGTGAGGAGTTTTGTAATTTATGTAGATTGTCGGAGTCCCGACGTTTGTAAGGTGAGAGGGAATCGAAAATAATTTTCTTTAATATCCTTCGAGGAAATGGAAACGAATTTTCAAGGGGTTTCAGGATATTTCATAATCCATAGCGTACTGAAAGTACTAGTCCAATGAATGCTTGGAAACTACTGAATATTTTAAGCTAAAAGTGGAAAATGTATTTGGAATATTTGATGTGAAGTGGTTGAGTGAGTGCTTGTAAAGAACCCTACAAATAAAGGCTAAGCTTGAGTTACTTAACTTGGAATCAGATCACATTGAATTGATTTGATTTCACGAATCATGGCGTAGCAACGGACTACATACTACCAGATACGACATTAAACCACTCGTTTTATATATAAGAGTTATAATTATCTAGTTCAGTATATACAGATTTCCATCAAAACTAAAATTATTTGTAGATTTTGACGCAATCAAGGAATAATAACAAAGTAGAAGATATTACGTACTGCACGTGAGGTCCTACCATCTGCTGTCACCGCTATATTGAAGTAATGTTGATAAAAGGACAGAGACATGTATATACAGCATGTAGCACCATCTCACTGACAATATTAAAGTAACATTGCTCATCTCTAATCATTTTAAGTGCGAAGACCATTAGATAGCCAGTTCCTCAGTGGTTGAGGATTCCGGGAGAGGCTCGCTGCCATCTTCAACCTTATCAATACTTAACATCATGTATGATGAAGGCTAAGAGTTTACCCGACGCTCATAAAAAAAACCATAGTCTTCGCACTTGAAATCCGAGAGAGGGAGAGATGAGAGAGCGAACACTAAAGAGAGTTTGACTTATATTTGGTGATTTTTCATTTCGTTTTTTAATGTCGAATACTACCTATAGATTTTGTCAACGGGAGCTTTTAAATGGTTTCAATCCTAATCCTTCCTAACTTATATTATAAATGCGAAAGTGTGTTTGTTTGTCCTTCCTTCACGCCAAACTAAGCAACCAATCGACTTGATTTTTGGCACAGAGTTAGTAGAAAGGAAGGAGAGTAATTTATGCTACTTTTTAACCGACTTCAAAAAAGGAGGAGGTTCTCAATTCGACGGTTTTTTTTTATGTATGTTCTATCATAACTTCGCCAGTTGTTAACAGATTTTTATAATTCTTTTTTTATCTGAAAGAAAATGGTTTATGTGTGGTCCCATATAATTTTTACGAAGATCTGGCTAGTAGTTTTTTCATAATCTTGAAAAATATCAATCACCTTTTGGCAAGTAGTCGTTTACCTAGATGACATTGTTGTGTATGGGCTGATTTTTAGTGTAAGTAACGGCACATGATGTAACTAAAAAATCTGAAATAAAAACATTTTATAAAAAAAAATTCAAACCGACTTCAAAAAGCAAAAAATAAACCATTTCGGTGCTAGCTAGCTAAGGCCAAAAAAATATATAGTTAATAGAAGTGCAATGTTGAATGCCCTGGCTGGCACCGACTCCAAAAGTTTTATTTTTTTGCTTTTTGAAGTCGGTTTGATATTTTTTTTTATAAAATGTTTTTTTTATTTTTTTATCCCGATATTCCCACGGGAACGGCAACCACGCGGGTGAAGTAATTAAATAAACGAATAAAGACTTTTGTTCTTTCCACTTGGACACCCCATTTGGCGCATTCATGAAAAAAAAATACAGATAAATGAAACATCAAATGAAACTCATCTAACAATTTTTATATTTAAAAGATCATATAAATTATACTTTATTTTTTTTCGTAGATGTGAAACAACATTATTTATACTTTCTTTAATTATTTGCCAAAAGGGCTGTAAATTTACCAACTTAGATATTTAAATTGAAGTCTTGTTAGAAACAAGTTTTCAAGCGATACACCTAAATGTTTGAGAACCAAACATAGTTTTGGCCTGATGAATATTTATGTTCATTAGTTTTGATCTAAAAGTTGGTTGATTTGTTATTTGTTTAGTCTGCTTTAAATTCAGTCGATTTGGCAAGCGAATTATATTTAATTTATTCATTGCGTTCTAAGTATAGGTAAGTATTAGGTTTTAAGAGGGCAATTCAATTGGAAGAGTTGTATTGACAAAATTATTACGTTTAAAACAAATAGACACTTCTTCTTGTCGTATGAGGATTAGTGGCCACCTCTGGTTTCAGAGTTTATCAAGCCGCCTCTCTCTCTCTGACTTGGCTTAACGACTGTTATGAGATGACAATAGCCGGGACTAACAGTCCGAAGCACGGAAGCGCTCAGCTTTAATACCACTTTAGGGTGACCAACCGACACCTGACCGGACCGAATGTTACTTAACAAACGTTTTCGATTACGATAAAAAATAATAGACACTATAATCACTCATCATGGGCGATTTTAATACCATCTTCGGGAACCGAACTCCCCTCGGTCCCTTAGACTTCATCATATAATTAAGTCGGCCAACCTACATGCTCTTCCCCTACAACCAACTCATCATAACTTTGGTGGTGATGATACATGGCTCGACTTAATTTCTTGCAGTACAAAGATCTTGCAGTACGAAGAAAATCTTTCAGCATCTCCTCCTCTTAAAATAGCTTTATGGAAAAATCGACTAGCGTAATGCATCAATCTCGTAGCCATAATCTCGACACAGCTACATAGATAAGCAATAATGTATAAAAGTTCATCTTCTATCAATTTACTTAGAAGTTACTGAATGGCACCGAGCTGTCCTATTATGACGAACGAAACTAAATAGACACAACAAGTCTTGTCAACTTGTACTTCACTTTTATTTTTTCCCGAGTGACGCCAATTATTTTCAAATACTTTCCAAGAAAAATAAAAGCTTATTATATCTGTAATAAAAAATAAAGCTGAAAAGGTCTTTTTTATTTGCATGCGCTTTATTCTAAAGCGACCAGACAAATTTTAATGAATTTCGGATATGAGTATCAAATAAGGTTCTTTTGAAAGCAAATTGGGAAAAATGTTTCCTGTACTATACATAAAAAAGTTACGATATGAATCTGTCAATTAACCCACTTGACGCGTAGATCGCTGACCAATGAATCTTACACCCATTTACTCTAAACTTAAGAATCGCTTAAGACTATTCTGAACTATTTTAATCTTAAGAAAAAATGCTTTTTATGACATTCTTAAACACACTTAGGCTTTTCTTAACTTACGGGTCTAATATCGAGCGCCTAAGGCTTAAGCTATTCTTAAAACGAATTTCTTAAGATAAGATAGATAAGACTTATTGTTATCTATCTTTAGACATTCTTAGGTGATTCAGTGTAAATGGGTGTTAGTGTAACCATTCAAAAAATTGTTCAAGCTTGGACAATATAAAATTTACCATTATTTTATCTTAAGCCCATTTGCGCCAACATAGGTTAACATTTAACTCAGAGTTAGATGCAAAAGTAGCATTTACTCTGAGTTTACCTAGCTTGGCTCAAGTGCGCCTTACATAAAGTCGCAGTTAACCACACAGTAACCTCATTTTCAAACCGTTTTCATATCGTTTTCATGTCGTCCGGGTTCTATTTTCATCATTCCACTCTTCAGCATCGTGTGTCCGGATACGTTCGCAGCAATTCATCAAGTGGCGCCATCTATCATTGTCGCGTCACCCGCTGCAACGGCCTTGTGGCCCGATAAGGAACAATCGGCCGATAGTACTCAAGATTAATTGATCGAAACTTGATTCTTTGGAACAACTTGGTTTGAGTATTTATAAGTCTCTGAATCAATATTTACTCCTATAATTTATACTTTAAGCAGAGCATAGAAGCCCGCTGCCGCTATACGTACTAAATCTTTAATTTTTGTCGTTGCAATAGTGATAATGAGGAGCTAGTGGCACAGCATTCTGAATTAAATAAAACATGACGCCGACGATTGGCGTGAAACAGCACAGAACTCAGGGAAATGGCGATCTCTTGTGTTGGATTTCAAGATTAACCTGGGTTGATGCTCCAAAGGAGTAGTAGTAGTGGCACAGCGGTTCGCGCTCTCGACCTGCGTTTGTGCCGGAGAAGCAATTTTCGAAATAGCAGGTGTGGGATGGGAAATGTACTATCTGAAGCTACTCCAAGGTTCGGAAGGCACGTTAAGCCGTTGGTCCAGGCTGTATTTGCACTTGTTAAAACCCACCAAACCGCATTGTCTCCGCGTGGTGGGTCATGGTCCATTCTCCTCATCCATAAGGAAGGCCTGTTGTAATAAATTATTCATAAATAAATATTAGACCATATTGGATTGCCGTGTGCAGACGGCCTAAGAATACAAGTGTCACCACTCCCTTACATGCCTGGGATGTCGTGAGAGTCGACTAAGAGGCTCGACGCATAAAACACCTGTGCGAGAGAAGGAAAACTTGAAACAAACCCTCTACCAACCCGTCTGGCCAGCGTGGTAGCAGTAGGCTAATAACCTCCAATGAACGCCACAATAGGCGTGAGCGGAGAGGCCTTTGTCCAGCAGTGGACGTCCACAGGCTGATGATGTGTGATGTGATTAGATTATTGCACACTTCGAATGAAGTAAATGTATGATGGAAATGATATGTGAAATTGTGAAACAGTTTATATACAAATATTCATCTCATAAATATTTGTCCCATGTCGGAATCCAACCCACAGCCCTTAGCGCATGATAAGAGTACCTACCACATTTTAAGTAATATATCCAAGTCTTCATGTAAAGATGTCACCACTGTATAAGTTGCTACTTATAATAGACATAGCGCGTGTTCGTGAATTTAGCCAGATTAAGTCGAAGTTAGGTAGAGCTATTTGCGACCAAGTCTGGGACATAAGTATTGCAACTTATGATGACGGGAGTCCCTTACTTAGGAAATTCATTAGAACTTATATTTCAGTTAAAGCTAATTTCGTTTTCGGTGGTAGAATATTCTGAATTAAATTAAATTTGAAAGTCGTCGGTAAGGCAACTTAGTATAAAGTGTTTTTGTATAGATGCCATTGAAAGTTACGTTTTGTTGTTTGAGATTTGATAGAACAAATTTTTGTACAAGTCTATTAAAACATTATTATCTATACTATATAATATTATAAAGAGGAAAGATTTGTATTTTTGTATGTAACGAATAAACTCAAAAACTACTGGACCGATTTTGACGAAATTTGGTATAGAGAATCCTTAGACCCCAAGTAGTAACATAGGCTATAAATGATCCCAAAATTCCCACGGGAACGGGAACCACGCGGGTGAAACCGCGCCCGGCCTCTAGTCTATAATAATTAAACAGTACCGTCACTGACTGACAGACAACGGACAGCTCAAATAAGCTGAAATTTTGCAAACAGGATCCTTTAACCCTGTAGGCGAGCATTAAGAAAGGATTTTATGATATTCCCACGGGAAGGGAACTACGGGGGTGAAACTGCGGGCAGCCGCTAGTACAAGCAAAAGTGTCTATAGTATTTGGTAGATGTTACATAGTAAAATGGAGGCGTCCGATTGTGGCGGTCAAGTAATTTGCAATATGGTTATTTATGGGATGGGTGACCATACGTTTAATTAGGTTAGCAATGTGCCCTGCACTATGTAGCTAAGTACTGGCGAAATTGTGAATTGGTTCATGAGCCAGTGTAAAAAGAAGTGAGTCTCTTTCTTCTCTTTTCGAGTAGGTAGTTTCGTAACGCCCTGCTTTTTCAGTACCTAACAATACCTGTTCCAAAATAATATTACGTAGTACATAGTTACTTTAGCATAATAAAAACGTGTACATTACGTAAAATACTACCTACGTTGGAGCTCAAAAGAGAATAATATTCAATAATACTTTTTAAAAAGTTTTTCCTGAAAAGACCCGTGGAAGGTTTTTCCTTTAAATAATTATTATTTCCATTAAGTTCCAGCGAAAACTCTCTTTTTACCAAAAAGCTGCAATATGCCATTATGAGTGGACGGTCATATTCCTCCAATGATTTTTACAATTAATTTAAATGACTTGCACAACTCTTTTTCTCTACAATATTCGAGGCTATCATAAAAGTGGTTCTTATTTTTACCTTTTATATTAAATTTATTACTTGTTAGATAACCGAAAAATGGATGAGTGGAATGAAATAATATATCTTAACCCTTAGTGTAAGAGATTTTAAATTTTCAACAGTAAGCCCATTTTCTGACTGGTATGTAAACTCGCCGCTTTTGCACTCCAGTAGAAACACCCTTACTGTATGGTGAGGTGCAATGTAAAACAAAGGTTGGTGAGATGAGTTGATTGAGTGCTGAGTTTCCATCAGATATGAAGGGAATGCGAGCAAAAAAGTACCTCGTCGTCTCAGCCACATAACACCCACTGCTGGGTATAGGCCTCCCCCAAAGGGGGGGTGATTGCCATAATCGCCACGATTGGCAGGCGGGTAGGCGATCGCAGTATGGCCAAGTTTGTAGGAGACGCTGCTGCCCGTCTCTTGAAGGCTGAGTCCTTTAGTCGCCTTTTACGACACCCACGGGATGAGAGGGAGTAGTGCTATTCTAAGCCGACACTACACAGCTCATACAAAAGCAGCATACAAAGAGTACCTATCACTTGACAAATAAATTCAGATTCAAGTCCATCATCCTTTTTTAATGTCCCCACTGCTGGGAAGTGTCCCAGCAGTGGGGACATTAAAAAAGGCCTTCCTTATGGATTCATAAAGAGAATGGTCCCAATGCGGATTGAGGGGTTCTAAAGACTGCGAATATCGCCGGGCCAACGGCTTAACGAACTCGAGATAGTGCTCAAATATGTTACGTCCATGGCATACCAATACAAATTCAGCTTCGAAAAATTATTGCAAATTAAGTCCCGAACTGGAAGCTTCGTAACCTATCATAATATTTGCCAAAGATAACACTAACTGTGCCAATATCCAGGGGCCTACTAGACCCACATAATCCGTTCCAAATTTATTAGCAAATACGCTGTAATAACGATTCTGGGTCGGGTTAATGTCGATAATATGTTTGTTTCTCAAATACGGGATGTGAGATATCTATGGCGAACTCGACCTTGGGCCTACTTAGTAGTACAATGAGGTAATGTATTATATTATAATAGGTAAGCTATAAAAAATAAAGGTCTTTGTCATTGTGAGCGGAAATAAATGAAAAGGTATTCGCTTCAATTTTTTTTTCAACATGACATACTTTGATCGGAGTCTGAAGATGTCTGTCAATGCTTGTTGGTACTTTATAAACAAAACAATGATGGCGACTCTTTCGGCTTTCATACGGTTCAGATGTAATATTTAACTTTGAAACCAATATAATGTATAGTTCTATATATAATATATACTTAGGTATAATAAGTTTAAGTTTAAGTTTGATAGAAGTCGGCAATTATTGGTTCATAAAATAATATATTTTTTTAAAATAGCCAAATCATCCCTTTTATCAAATTCTGAATCGAACTTCTATAGTATTTGCTCTAAGTGACAGCAAACATTCATTCTTTTTGATGACGATATCACGTGATGGACATTAAGACATCAAATGAACAAATTAATTTCATAAAATTCCTTAAAAACACGTCTTTCTTAAGAAAAAACTGCACAAGATTTCATTTTAATCTCAATAATTTACTTAATACGTTAGATGAACATCGCTTATTCCTCCTTAATTCCTGTTTCAAACAATCATCTATGACTAAGTCTATCTGCTCATCTAACTTCGAGATCCTTTGTCCTACAGATCCAGAGTCAGGAGCAGTCTTCGAGATAATCACTCCCTTTGCATTCGCTTTTAAACTCCCCCAACCTGGAGATAAATTTATAGGTCACTGCACACGACAAGCTATAATTTAAATGAAAATTGAACGCTATCTTAGAGAACAAAGGGGAAAGATTTTTTTAAGAATATACTTAATTTTATTATTATTACGTATTTATCATTATTTAAAATAGTCTACATAGATCGCGATAAGTGCACTGTTAAATCCAGTAGTTGCCTGCAACTTTTACTAGCTCGTCTAACTTCCCTGTCAGGATTTTTCAACTATTTGCTATTCAAAAATCTTTTTGGGCCAGTGTTTGTCGGTTTTAGTATTTTGTATTTCATTTGAGCAACCTTATTCCTTCTTCAGAGGAGCAAGTCGTTTTCACAATGTAATTTCAACGCGTGAATGTCGCTGCTCTTCCAAATGCAATTAATTTTACAATCAATAAATTATATAACAACTTATACGGTGGCCAATAAAATCCTTCAAATACATAATGGTTGGTCAAGTTTTTTACGAATCTTGTCACGTGATTTATTTGACAGAATCACGCGTTGCCTGATGGAAACTTGGAAAGCATTATCTCATTTAATTTACTATCAACTTTTTAAAGAATCCACATAGTATATCATACGCTTGTACTGAAATGCGACCTAAACCACACCTTATTCTTTAATTAGAGAGACAGATATATGTATAAATCAGTGAACTAAACACCGAGAAAGATCCAACCAAAGTTTGTCTAGCACAACCTGAACTTACAAAAGTTATTTCAAGCGCAGCAGCTTAATATCTGAAGTAACTTGAATTAAGCGATCATTAAATTTGCAAGCTTTTCATTCCTCTTGATTTTTTTAGAAGATGTTTAGAATGCCTATATAATAATAAATATAGTCATGAATAGAAACGAAAACAGACCTAATATAATTTTATCTAAATATAATGTTAATCAAAACAAACCATGTTTATCCAGGTTACGGAGTGTTAGTAACATTTTAATATACTAATATGTTTTCTTATCAAACAGACGGAAAAGGTCACCTTCCCAATATTGATGTTTCGTCTAGCTATAACAATATCAAATCTAAATAACATTACATCACACGTGTTTTCATAATAACCTGTATGATATATTCTGTTACAATTAGCCATAGGTACTTAATCAATATCAATATAATTTATTATAGGTACAAACTTTTTATTTTCTCTATGGATAATTATAGCAAACAGAGCCAACCAATATCAGCCCACAACAACCAATATCGTCCACGTGGGTTCAAAGTTTTCAAGATTTATTTTCCTGTAACATAGTAACTTCTCCTCGTTTAAGGAGAGGCTCCAAATTATCTGTAAACCAAGACTCATTCAAACTTAACTCAAGTACTTACAATATATATATAGTTAACATCTAGAGTCACTTTTGCATCTTTACTTTCGCTTGTGGCCGCCTGTGGCGTTTGCAGTGTTTGTCGCTGTAAAGACTTATCTTTTTCTAACACCCAGTCTATGTCATGCTACAATTAAAAGATAAAACAAAAGTGTAGCGTATCTCAGTGTGACTGTATCCTTTTTAGGGTTTCGTAGCCTAATGGCAAAAAACGAAACAATTATAGATTCGTCATGTCCGATGTATGTCACAGCAACTTTATTCCAAAACTATGAGGATTACACAGTTGAAACTTGGTAGGTAGATGTATTCAGTAAACCGTTTTATGGTTTTTAGACAAAAATAAATGTATATAAACTCATTTGCAAAAAAAACGGGCACCTAAGCAATGAACCATTTCAAATGTTAATTTTGCTTTGTTTGATAATTATAGGTAGTTTTATCCTCACAATTTGGTAAATTAATAAGAAAATAATCGTTTTCATCAGTATTTCATAAAATTTTGATACAATTTATGGGAAATAATGCTAAACCTCGCTAGTAGTGTATGTTCGCTAGTAGTGCATATACTCATGAAGTAAAAATAAAAAAGTTTTTTTGTTTGTTTTTCTTTAATAAAGTAAAAGCAGATAAATGTTTAGTATCGAGTGTGACCCCCTCTAGCTAAAATCACAGCTTGAACTGGGCATGCTAGCGAGTATATCCCGGATACTTGCTTGCGGAATACGTTCCCACTCCGCAGTAATCACATTCTTCAGCTCCCTGATGGTCTGCGGAGCCGGGTGTACTGATCTCACACGCCGTTTCAGAACGTCCCAGACATGCTCTATGGGATTGAGGTCGGGACTTCGAGCTGGCCAATCCAAACGACGAATGCCGACCTCTTGCACACATCGCGGGATCGGTGGGCGCTAGCATTGTCGTCCATAAAAATCGAGTCTTCACCTAGAGCGGCCAATGCGGGTTGTGCATGAGGAATTAGAACTTCCGTTATGTATCGATGCCCAGTCAGTGAGCCGTTTTCAATGAAGACTAACTCTGTACGATCCATTGAATTTATTCCTGCCCAAAACATAACAGAGCCTCCACCATAAGGTGTGATTTCTTCGAAACATGCCTCTGCAAAGCGTTCTCCTTGTCTTCTTAGCACTCGCCGACGTCGATCTTCACCGAACAGAGATATCCTGGCTTCATCAGAGAACAAAACCCTATTCCAATCTTCTTGAGTCCATGATTCACAATTTCTAGCGAACCTAAGCCTGTGAACTCTGTGCTCACGGAGTAATTTGGGGCCGCGGGCCGGGCGGTGACTGCGTATATTGGCAGCGAGAAGCCTCCTCCTGACCGTCCATAGACTAATATGCACATTTCTTACTTCTTGGAGGTTGTTCTTAAGATCCACATACAAAGATTGCGATTTCTCAATGCGCGACTCACAAGAAAACGATCATCCCGTGGTTGGGTACATGGTTTTCTTCCAGAACCAGGCCTTCTCTCGACGGAACCAGTCTCCTGATATCGCTGCCAGGTCCTTTGGACTGTCGAGCGACTAACATTTAGCCTCCTAGCCACGAAACATTGGCTGCAACCCTCTTCAAGCAGCGCGATAATTTTGGTAGCTTTTACCACTTTATCTACCATTTTTTATACAGCCAAACAGCATTAAATAAAGCTTTGACAGTCAAGGATATGAAATTAATCGATAAAAATTGAAAAAAAGTTATGAAAGTCGATGTTAACTTCTGGAACTTCGCGCCAAAAATGTAGGATAAAAAGGGGTTTTCTGTGTAATGAGCATAAAATAAAAATTTGAATTTAGAACGTACTTTTTTAAATACCACAGCATTTTTAAAACCGGCCAGTAACGTGTACAAACGATTGAAACCTTTTTGGTATTGTATCTTTTTAAAGATGAATGAAAATCAAAACCGCCCGTTTTTTTTTTGCAAATGAGTGTATTAAAGGGGGGGCTCTCCATACATGGAATTGAAACTGTAAATATTTTCATCATCAAACCTATACGTTGAGGTTCCTAAAACAGTTTTTTCTCAAAGTCAACCGTTTGAATGATCTAACTTTTAAAATAAGAAAGTGAAAGACAAAAAATATATATGTTGTAGACCTTTATAAAAACTTTCAACGATAATTAGGTTGAACGAAATATATTATGCAGTTTCAGAGCTATAGCACATTTGTCAAAACCGCAAATATAACTTTGTCATTCATACAGACACTATAAAAACAAAGTTATTTTTGCTGGCGAAAAATTATAGTGGCATTTTGGGTAGGTGTATTTAATATGATAATAGAAACTTTATTGCACACGATATAAAAACAAACACATAGAAAATGACAAAGAAGAGAAACACAATAGGCGGTATTATTGCTACATAGCAATCTCTTCCAGGCAACCTTGGGTGAGAGACGAAACCCTTCATGTGCGAGTTCGACTTGCACTTGGCCGATTTTTTTATACAATTAAAATGGACAAACATTTGGCCACAAACTAGCCTGAGGGAAATCGAGCTGTGGCCTAAGATGTAGCATGTTTGCCCAACAAGTACCTATTCAGTCTGGTTTTAAAGAGGTCCAAATTGTAGCATTCAGGGAATACATCAGCAGGAAATAAGTTCCAGTCCCTGGCTGTTCGCACCAGGAAGGATGATGCATAGCGCTTCGTGCGGATGGCTGGAATATCTACGATGTAAGGGTGGTAAGCAAGCCTGCGTTTTATACTCCGATGGTGAGAGGGGGCTGATTAAAGTGTATCCTATAAGAATGCTGAAAGACTAGCCACTCTACGTCGATGACTAAGGTCCTGGAGCTCTTTGTTGCTTTGGCAGGGTGTCCAATAGGGTGGCACGAAAAATCTTTTTTTTTTTTTATTATGATGATCTAATAGTGTGGAATTGGTGCCCTAATTAATTTTAAATTAAATTAAAGTAATCCATGCAACATGTTATTTAAATTGGACTAGGGTAACTGCCTCCGCCAGGTTGTCGACATTTCAAAAAATTATGAAGTATGGTAGTTTGACACTATGTTAATAATTAAGTATGCCATTTATAAATATTTGTTTTTTTTTTTATTGTTACAATAGTCTATTTTCGTTATAAATCAATAAAAAGCATTGTGTCACCTTAACTTTCTTAAAATAAAGGGTGTGTGGGGAGGCAAGTTTGGCGCGCACTGTCGTGTCAGTGCGCCGTCGCACGTTCGATTATTTCAACATATCGATCTTTTTATGTAGAAAACATGTCGAGAACTCAAGGCATTCAAGTGTCCGCTTTTTTGTGATATCAAAGATATTAAAGGGAATTCTTCACCTATGTATGAACGAGAATATATTACGAACGTTGACGAGACATCAACTGAAATTGCAACTAGGAACTGCAAAAGAGTTCACATTTTCACAAATAACATAATATATAGTGACACCTAGGGCTGAAGCTATCTGGCAAACTTAATTTATTCCGACCATTAAAAGAAGAAGAGAAGAGAATGTTAAAAGCTTATCACGTAAAATGCAAAAAATTGGTTAAGTCTATTACGAAGCTCTCTTCAGGAAAATTTGAAAGTTTTCGAGAAAATAGTAAACTGCTATTCGATATTTTAGCATGCAAATATAAAGGTAAAAAGGTTCTTTAACGAGATGTTGTAGCTTCCTTCACCAAGATTATTTGAGGTACCTGATATCAATTTCAATCCGTCAACATAAATTGGCAAGAAAAATATTACGGAACCACCGATATTAAAAATCTTAGTCGATCAAGAAATTCAGCAAATAATTCAATCGGGTGGTGAGGATGAAATTTTTACATCTTCCATGCCATACCCAAGCTGTTAAACGAGCTGTATAGTTGACGATAGATGCTGCCACTTCTCAATATAAGGATTCGTCATGATTAGGAGCCCTAAAAGTCAAATTGGAGTGGCGTAAGAAAATATCGAAATTTGAGACAAATAGAGATTTTCAGGCTAATTGGGGACACGTTGTATAATACTTAAGATTAAATTGTATTTGTGGATTAGACTATATTAGTAGTATCTTAATTCAATTTTTGAGTATCATTTATCATCTCTACCTAACTCGTAAATAAGAGTTAGGTAGAGACGATCTTTATCAAAACCAAAACTAACTAAATTTTTTCAGTAAATTTTGAACCTTAAGGCCCTAGCTGAGGCAGAAGATATTATTCAATCGAGTTGGATTAAAAGGAACACGTATTTCAATTATAATATAAGGCAATTTCCCGCACTATTTTAATTCAAAATAAAAACAAATTTATTTTTTCATACAACCGCGCTCAACCCTAGTATCCAACGAGCTTTCTAGCACGGTGTTCTGCCGAGTCCATGGCAGCCGCCTCACTCTGGACAGGACACCAAAGATCTTGCTTAGGTTCAAAGTCCGAGCTGACGCTAGAAAACTATCGTCTAATATTTTTAATTTATCGACTCTCCTAATCCTTACCCTTACCCATCTCTATGCCCGTAAAAAGGCAACAAACAGACAGAGTAACTTTTGATTTATTAATATTCATATTATATCAAGCCCAACAATTTCCACTCTGACCTTTATCAACCAGCATTGACGTCACACTTCCAAATCGATATCCAAGCATATACCGTTTGGTTAAAGCTTTAAAAAGGGTGTATAAAATAAAAAAAATATGACATTATTACTTAAATGGTAATTCATCAAAATCAAAACGTCGAAATTTTCTAGTATTTAAAAAAAAGTACCTTTACCTAGCTTTGTGTAGCCTAACGCAGTTTCATCAATGAGAAAAATAGCACGACATTTGAAAAATCATTTTTCCAACAACGCGTAAAAAGTTAAAGTTAATAGATAATTGTAAAAAGTCTCAGTAGCTCACCTGGGAAGCAGAGTCTGAGTCTTGGAGACTAGATTTTTTTATAGTAGGTATTAAAGTTATATGCTAATCATTAACAACGATATTGAATGGCAGTTATATTTTTCGATGTTTCAATCAGTCTTTCAATAAGGTAGGCGTAATTACATCGCCCGAGTAAATACAGAAACGACTCGGAGTGATTCGAAACCGTTTTCATGTTTGAGAAGGCACGTCCAATTTCGACTCTGTTAACTTTTTAAAGAAAATATTGAGGCCGGAATTAGATTCTATTTAAAATGAAAAGGTCAATTTGCAATATTATTTTATCGAGTTCTATCTTTTAAAAGTTTTACGATAAAGAATTCACAGATTTTTTAATAATAAGGCCAAATAATACTTTCAATTACTTTGTGTTTTTGTGTGTTAGGTTTCCTAAGTTTTATAATGAAGCTGAAGTTTATTTCTCTCACATGATCAACTCTCGAACTCACAGTTTGCAAACTTTTGAAAGATATTAGTATACGGCTGCTTGTTTAAAATAACGGCATACATGGATATAATATCGACATTATTATTAGTAAGTACAAGTTTATCCGTGTAGTGTCGGCCTAGATCCCGTGGGTGTCGTAAAAGGCGACTAAGGGACTCAGCCTTCAGGAGACGGGCAGCAGCGTCTCCTACCAAATTGGCCATACTGCGATCGCCAACCCGCCTGCCAAGCGTGGACAGGCACGAAAAACATCGGCCCCCAGTTCCCGGCAGCCCTGCTATTCCTAGCTACGATAGCGGCTATGGTAACGGCAGGGCAGGGGATGCTAAGAATCCCCGGGCTACGGAAGGCTATCAACAACGACGACCTCTGCACCTGGCAACGTACAACACGCGCACACTGTTTAAGAAACTCTCCGACCACACACTCCTACTTATGGATCAGAGACGTGAAATGAGGCTCCAGAACTCAGCGGATGCTCATCGTTACCCGCAGCTAAATAGGCAGATCTCTTAGTCTTTGACAAGCGACCTTCGCCAATTTAATACGAACTGTATTAAAGAGGCTATCGAGCGTAACAAAATAAATAAATAAATAAATATTTCCATACAATCACACCAATTATCTAGCCCACGTTAAGTATCATGAAGAACTTGTGTTATGGATACTAGATAACGGATAAACATACTTATATACTTTTTCTTTTGTAAATACATACATAATATACATATTAAACATCCAGACCAAGACAAATAGACATGTTCATGCACACAAATATTTGTCTTGTCCGGGGATCGAACCCGGGACTTCTGGCGCAGAAGGTGGGGTTAGTACCCCTGCGCCAAACAGGTCGTCAAACAAACAAAGGCTCCAAAATGTTCGCGAGAGATCTGTCTATTGGGCAAAGCCAGATGACGAAGCTGAAAACTGACGACGGTCGCATCATTTCTACGAAATCTTAAATCCTGAGGGAGATCGAGAGCTTCTATGGGCAGTTATATTCCACGCAGACACCTGTTGAAAATAAGGCTAAAGACCCAGAGCCAAGCTTACCCGACACTTCACCGAAGATATCCCGGACGTCAGCCTATACGAGATTAGTATGGCTCTCAAGCAACTGAAAAACAACAAGGCGGCGGGCGATGATGGAATTACTGCGGAACTTCTGAGAGCGGGTAGTAAGCCGATACTCAAAGTCCTCCAGAAGCTATTCAATTTCGTTATCGTCGAGGGCAAAACGTCAAGAGCATGGAATATAAGTGAGGTGATTTTATTCTTTAAAAAGGGTGACAAGACCCGGGTAAAGAACTTCAGACCCATCTCACTTCTAAGCCATGTTTATAAGTTGTTTTCGAGAGTCATCACGAATCGTCTTGCTCGCAGGCTCGACGACTTCCAACCTCCCGAACAAGCCGGGTTCCGAAAAGGCTTCAGTACCATTGACCACATCCATACGCTGCGGCAGGTTATACAGAAGACCGAAGAGTATAATCTGCCACTTTGCTTGGCGTTCGTGGACTATGAGAAAGCCTTTGATTCGATTGAGACCTGGGCGGTGCTGCAATCTCTCCAGAGGTGCCAAGTGGACTATAGGTATATCGAGGTGTTACAGTACTTATACGAACATGCCACCATGTCAGTCCGATTACAGAACCAGAGCACAAATTCCATCCAACTGCAGCGAGGTGTGAGACAGGGAGACGTCATTACTCCGAAACTGTTTACGGCTGCGTTGGAGGACATCTTTAAGCTTTTGGACTGGAAAGGACGCGGCATCTACATAAATGGCCAGTATCTGACACACCTTCGTTTGGCCGATGATATAGTCCTTATGGCTGAGACCCTGGAGGACCTGAACACAATGCTCGAAGATCTCCGTTGTGCTTCCCAAAAAGTGGGTATAAGGATGAACATGGATAAGACGAAAATTATGTCGAATTCCCATGTCATACCCACTACAGTTCAGGTTGGGAACACGAAGTTGTTGACCATTACGTTTACCTTGGACAGACAATCCAGTTAGGTAAGTCAAACTTTGAGAAAGAGATCTCTCGTCGAATCTAACTCGGATGGGCAGCGTTCGGGAAGCTCCGTAAATCTTCGCGTCCAACTTACCTCAGTGTCTCAAGACGAAAGTCTACGACCAGTGTGTGTTGCCAGTGATGACTTACGGCAGTGAGATAAGGAGGCTCAAGGTAACTCAGCGTGCAATGGAGAGAGCTATGCTCGGCGTTTCCCTGCGTGATCGAATCAGAAATGAGGATATTCGCAGGAGAACTAAAGTTACTGACATCGCTCGAAGGATTGCTCAGCTGAAGTGGCAGTGGGCGGGACACATAGCGAGAAGAACCGATGGCCGTTGGGGCGGTAAGGTTCTGGAATGGCGACCGCGTACCGGACGACGCTCCGTGGGTAAGCGTCCCACAAGGTGGACCAACGATCTGGTGAAGGTCGCGGGAAGCCCAGGACCGATCGTCGTGGAGATCCTTGGGGGAGGCCTATGCCCAGCAGTGGGTGTCATGTGGCTGAGACGACGACGAAAAGTTTATGAACATTAGTTTTTTCTTTAAAATTACTACCAGTTTGGGTAGCTGAATCGGTATAGCAATATATAACGAGTACAAGAGACATTCCGTAAATTTTCATAAGGCATAGTAATTACCGATCAACTAAAAAAAATGTATGTGCGACAAAAATACTAGGTGAGCACCTTAGTCGCCAATCTAACCTAACCTAAACCTATCTTTTTCGCAACCAGCAATCTAGATTTTTAGTCGTTCAATTTAGTAACTTTATGCGATCGGTTTATTATATTATTTTTCCATATACCTACACATAATTTGCACAAACTCATAAAACGTTTAAACTTATAACTGAAATGATATATCATTAATTTTGTATATTGTTAAGTGTATACGTAATTCCTTTGAACCGTTCCAAAGTAATCAAGCAAAACAAATACAAATTCATTATAATATAGTAATTATCCTTACATAGGATTAAGACCTACATAATTCCGAAACTCAAATCATTACGTGCCGTTAGTTTAAACATAACTTCAAAGGCCTAATTCGTTAATTGAATAAGCTAGTGCTTGTTAAATCTTATATACCTACTTATAAAGTACAATAAACAACGAGTCATGATGTTCAATGTGTATAGCATTGATTTTGAGCGTATCCTTAAGGCGCATGGCGTATCAATGTCAAAGTTGAAAACTTTTTATTTAAAAGCTCAAACATATCACAGACCTATATCGAGATAGACGGTAAAAGTTTTCACTACCTTGCGGATGAAAAGTTTGATCCATGGTCAAAGTTTTCCTAGTCAGTCCGCTTGAAACTACTGCCATTAACACACGCGTTACTCAGAAATGAGAAGGGTTAATTGTGCAGTGCTTTCTTGCAAGAGCTCTTCAATAACATTTATACATCACTCGTAGTAACTTGTAGTAACGTCGTCTTAAGTAAGTACGAAAAATTCGACACGCTAGGAGGTCATACAGTTTGAAGCGCTCTTTTCGTCTATCTCGATATATGAAATTCACAGACCTGTGAGCATACTAATAAGTTATAATAAATACTTTTGAATTATCATTTTTTTTCCTACCAGCCATTCAGTACATCTTTTAACTACCAAGTAAAATGGCCGCAAGAAACTTATCGTCTTTTACAGCAGCAATAACATTTACCAATAAACATGTCGTTGCCAAACACGACATATAAACCCTTGATATTGGAGGAACTTGTCCAAGCAAATAATAATAATAAATAAATATTTCTTACACTCACACCAATTAACCTAGCCCCAAAGTAAGCACTGTAAGGCTTGTGTTATGGGATACTAGGGTAACGGATATAAATACATATAATTATACTTATATAAATATTAATATGTAGAAATATATATAAACGTCGTATTCATTATTCAAACATTTGTCCTTACCGGGATTCGAAGCCAGGACCACAGAGTAGGCGATACCTTGAAACCTGTGTACGTACCACTCTACCACGGAGGTCGTCAAATTAGTGTAAGATGGGACCAATTAGTTACTATACTGACACTTGTGATAACTACATAGCAAATTATGTAGAATAGTATTCGACGACCTGTTTGGCGCAGGGGTACTAAGCCCGCATTCTGCGCCAGAGGTCCCGGGTTCGATCCCCGGACAAGACAAATATGTGTGTGCATGAACATGTCTATTTCTCTTGGTCTGGGTGTTTCACGTGTATATTATATGTATGTATTTAAAAAAAAGTATATAAGTATGTTTATCTGTTATCCATAACACAAGTTCTTCATGATAATTAACGTGGGCTAGATATTTGGTGTATTTGTATGCAATATAAATTAATTATTATTATTTATATTATAATATTTATGTGTTCACTCAACTACAGATTCGGTTAAGGCTTTGTTTTTGAGCTGACGTCAGTACATATTTTTTTTGAACGACGCGGATTATCTTAGCCTTCATCATCATGCATGATGTTAAGTATTGATAAGGCTAAAGATGGAGGCGAGCCTCTCCGGGAATCCTCAATCACTGAGGAACTGGCTATCTTATCATTAACTGCCGGAACACAACAAAGCTGAAAACATTGTTGGGAATGGCGTCGGACTTCGATAAGATGGTGGTAGCTAGCCAGGCGGACTTACAACAAGTCCTACCAAAAACCAAACCGGATATATGTTCCCCCGCTGGGAATCGAACCCGGCACCCCTGGGTCTTATACCGGTGGTCGTACCACTAGACCACAGAGGCGGTTAAACATCAAGCTTGACAGCTGTTAGTAAAACTGTTAAACCGCCTTGTTACATAGATCTCTACTACATGTAATCAGTCATTTTTTATGTCCCCACTACTGGGGTTCTAGCCATATTTTTGGATTGAATGGGCCATGACCCACCACGCGGGCCCAATGCGGATTGGTGGGTTTTGACGACTGTAAACACAGACGGGACCAACGACGTGCCTTCCGAATCACGGAGGAGCTCAATATAATAATTTTTTGGTCACCCATCCTGCGACCGACCGTTGCGAAAGTTGCTTAACGGTTACAATCGCGGGGCACTACTCGGTATGATAAAAATAAATGATGATTTTAGCGGCACGCTTTAAAACATTAAAGATTTTTTGAAATTCATTCAATCATTTTTTTTACGTCAAAGACAAGTAAAAGGTTACGAAGCGTTTTCGATATTTTCATAACATCATAATAATATATTTATCGGAAGCTGATAAAGATATATGGCATGATTAAGAATGTGGTGTAAAAATTATACTATCACTCTGTACTCTGTACTCAAAAATACTATAAGTAATATTAGAAGATACCTTAGGCCATGGATGGGGAAATGGCGGCCCGCGGGCCAAATCAGGCTCGCGACTAGTTTCGATCCGGCCCGCGACTACAAGCTTGATATCTTGGCTAAAAACAATATGTAAATATTTGCGGTAAAAATTAGCGCAGGGCACAAACAAAGACATGCATCATTCACCAGTGCATTTTACACCCTTAAATTAATGAACAGTCACAATTTCATAATCCCACGGAACCAGTACGTCAAAACTTTATTAAACCGCCTCTGTGGTCTAGTGGTACAGCCACCGGTATCAGACCCAGTGGTCCCGGGTTCGATTCCCAGCGGGGGTACATAATATATTCGGTTTGGTTGGTGGAAAGACTCGTTGTAAGTCAGCCTGGCTAGCTACCACCATCTTATCTAAGTCTGACGCCATAACAACATTGTTTTCAGCATTGTTGTGTTCCGGCAGTTAGAGATAAGACAGCCAGTTCCTCAGTGATTGAGGATTCCGGGAGAGGCTCGCTTCCGTCTTCAGCCTTATTAAAACTTAACATCAGGTATGATGAAAGCTGAGAGTCTCCCCGTCGTTCTTAAAGAAAAACATCGAAGGCACAAACTTTTTAATTGTTAAACAATTCGGACAGCCTCAAACAACCAATACACAACCAACTACCAATATTCGATTTAAGCTCTATATCCAAGTAGTAAGGACGACTATGAAGTGAATTATGACAAAATTTCTTAGAAGTTAGTGTTCAAACCAATGATTTCGGAATTTAGTTTGTTAGTTCTGGTCTTAAGATTGGCCGGAGTTTGGCTAACTTCGCGACATAGTTTGTTACACATGTACGATAAGGTACGTAACAGGTTTTGTCGTGTGTAGGTACTTACATAATGTACGTTTTAATTTATAAACGCGTTTGATTTTACGGCAATTTTTAATTACCTTATCTGGTAAACAAAAGAAACTTTGAAATGGTAATAAACCTCTTATAAGCATGAAAAGAAATATACTTATTTAATAATTTATAACATTATTAATATATAATAATATTAATTTACAACATTATTTAAGTCAATTCATAACATGAAATCTTCAAACCGAAATGTGTAATAATAAGAAGATGCTTATATGAGAACATTTAAAGTCTAAAAACACGTAAGAAGTTTATACATACTTGATCATTAAAAGGGATACCTTCCCTTTAATAACTTTCTTTCTACTATTTAGTATACTACTAAGTATAGATACTTACCTAACATGGAAGATCATCTATGATAGTCAAAACGAAATCTTTTCTTATATTTTCAAGAATAAACGCTTATTTAGGGATCAACGGAACTAAGTGACAGCCCTATTCGTCAATAGAGTTGTTATAGAATCATTTTTCAATAACATCCCTAGAAATATCAGCAAATTTTTATGTAACGTTAACAATGTCCTCTTTAGATGATACTTTATACTCGTATATTTTATAGGGAAGATTCGTCTTGGTCTGAGTAAGGTTGATTTGGTGTTTCTTTTAGCGCTTACGGTTTATAGCCTAAGGTAGGGAAGGGGAAATAAGTTTAGAGATGGGCCATATCAACCAATCACAAAATTTACGCGGGCCACGGAACATAATTATTTTATTCTAAGTAGATAACAAAAATTATTAAGTAGGTCCTTTTTTAGGTCGTTTTTTTTTTATGAACTACGGGGACTCTCTTAGCCTTCATCATACCTCATGTTAAGTATTGATAAGGCTGAAGATGGAAGCGAGCCTCTCCCGGAATCCTCAATCACTGTGGAACTGGCTATGTTATCTCTAACTGCCGGAACACAACAATGCTGAAAACATTGTTGTTATGAAGTCAGACTTAGATAAGATGGTGGTAGATAGCCAGGCGGACTTAAAACGAGTCCTACCACCAACCAAACCTAATACAATATGTACCCCCGCTGGGAATCGAACCCGGGACCCCTGGGTCTGATACCGGTGGTTGTACCACTAGACCACAGAGGCGGTTAATGGTGTGTTATTTGTCACAAAATAATAATACATAACTACGTGGCTGTGAGGAGGTTACTGGACTTGGCTGATAGTCTTCGCTCTGCTAATACTCTTGCGCTCACTTCCCCTCTCTTTCATTCTGGCTATATGTCTGACTCCTTCATTCTGCAAGCTTTGAGATTCTGGAACCGTCTCTGACGCTATCAGAAAATCTCCCAGCAAATATGCCTATTAAAGGAATGTTCGTGGTTTTCTTTTGGATAGGTTGAGTGCTTAGGATGTGGTTTGGTAATTTATCATCAACTATGTATGTTTTTTTCTCATTTTTATCGTATTAGTATAGTACCTATGTGTGAATTTGTATATTTATGTATGTATTAAAGTGGTGTACGTTTATATATCAATGTTAACAAATCGCATTTTGTACCGCTTTCGCTGCTCTGTTTCCCTAAATATTTACTGGTAGAGAATACTTTTAGTATTAAGTCCGCCTTCTGTATTTAACTTTGTGGTTATTGAACAATAAAGATTTAAATAAATAAAATAATTAAATTCGGTCTGCATTATAGCCGATGGGCAAGCGGGCACTATTGTTTCCGGAAGATTTGTTCTTAGACCCAAAAAATGACTATTACGTAACTTTGCAACACCAACGCGACAGCAGATATTGCTCGATAATTGCTTTACGCCACGTATCAACAGTGCGACCTCTCAAACGATGAACTACAATGTGCATTCATTTAGTTCCTGTTATTGCTACCAAATTGTTTTTGTGTCATAGCAACACTCGGCGTATTCCTCTCGCACCTAGGTAGGAGCGCGATAGAGTGAGATGCCGCTATATGAACCATCAGCGAGGGATGAGCCAGCAATCACATACATTATACCAATTTTCATTTTGACGTTCCGCAGCGATCGCGCGATATACCTATGCGCGATAATTGCTAATATTTATATAATAGCCCCGCTGGTTGTTGGGGTGTGGCTATGTGTGTGATGTTTATTTCATTATTGCTCTCAAGTTGCACCTAAGATGCTCTACCACCGCCGCAAAGTATGTATAGCGTGATGGTATTTATTTATTTATACTTTATTGTATGTATTGTTTGTTGATTGTGTGTTTAATATTAAGATATTAATAATAATGATAGAATGAACCCAACATAAAGCGACTACTGAATCGGAAAATGCGAATATTTTATTTATTTTGTGTCGTTTAGAGAGCTGCTCATGAACATTGCTACCCATTATTGAAAGACGTACTAAAGCGTTTAATTCCAATCTTGTGATAGTGGTAGTTGACTTTAGCGAAGCTACGCGTGACTTTGAACAAATTAATGAAAGTTTCGGTAAAGCAAAGTTGTTGTGTACGTGTAAATAAATGACACAACTATATGCCTTACTGGCATCTGCGAATGCGACCAAATAACCGCGAGGTGAGTTACTTTCCACGTCAAGAGAACGAAGGAAACGTAGCTGTTAGCTAGTTAACTGTGTTAAAAGCTAAACAACCTAAATTAATACACATATATAACAATAAAACGTAAATATTTAATCGCAACCAAAACATAAATAAGCAACAAAGAACTTTTCTAAAACAATAGCCCAAATGTTCAAACGTAATACAAACAAGGCCTTTGAAATTCTATAGGTTTATGTCGTAGAATGATTTGAAAAATACATTTTCCCGAAAGTCCTAGGGCTATTGCGAAAACACGGATAATTTAGGCCAACTATTTCTTTATTTATTCTCAACTCTCTAAGGCAACCGATTTTTTCGAAAAAACCCTATATTTTTTAGGAAGATTGAGAAATAAATAAATAAATAGAAATGATTTATTTAGAACAGATTTATAAATTTTAAGTGACGATAATGTCTGCGGTTAGTTTAAAAAAACTGTGTCGCAGCATTAACGCCTCGCTCCGGAGGAAATACGGTGTTCCAATAAACCAAAAGGTAAAAGTAAGTAAAAAAAAGAAGACAATATAATTATATCCTACAAGGTGAGGATCCTAAACAAGTAGGTGACCAAACTGAATCATACTTATACAATTTATTATTTTAACATATAACTTTCATGCAGACACATTTTATATGTTTAGAAACACGGTAACAAGAGAGGACACAACCTAGTCGGGTTGCGTCCATCCATGCACTGGCCCGGGCGCATCATAAACACAAACGGTGCCCGCACACATCGACCTTGTTACAATACCAAACAGCGCAGGTAGCAACTGCAGTGGTGAAGCTATGCTATAAAACTAGTTGAGAAAATATGTCTAATTTATATTTATGTATTAACATTTAACTTACTTTACCGATGACAACACCATTGTCCAATTATCCGTGTTTTCCCAATATCCCTAGGATTTTCGCAAAAAAAGCGATTTATCACATTATCCTACGACATATATATCCTATCACAGGACACAGTTCCGTAAATTCCCAGTATTGTTATAATAACAGAAATTTGCCACATAGAAGCAGACCCAACTTTACCTATGTCATCTGCGTAACTGTATCCATATTCATGAGTTAATTAAAACAAATGGCAGGAGGTATTAATTTCTAGACTCATTTGGACAGAGAAATATAATTCCTTCGAGGGAGTTGGTGTAAAATATTCAACGTTCATTTGACAACATTTCCGAATTCCCGAGCTTTGTTTGTTTGCATTTGATGGTCAGGATTTATCTAACGTGTAACATTGCGTTGCAGGTTCAAATCCTGCTGAGGTAAAATCTATACTATAATAATAATAATAATAAGTAGGTATTATAAAGAGGAAAGATGTGTATTCTTGTATGTTTGTAACGAACAAACTCAGAAACAATCGAACGGATTTGGCGGAAATTTGGTACAGAGATAGTAGATACCCTAGCTTAAAACAAAGAATACTTTTATTCCGATATTCCCACGGGTACGGGAACCACGCAGGTGAAACCGCAGGCTACCGCTAGTGTTGTCCTGATTAAGAAGAAATTAGTGTCATTGGCTGGTTACAAAACGAACCAAAAATAAAAGAGAATCCTTTAATCACAATCAAACTGTTCTGTTCTTGCGTCATTATTTTCTAACATTTTCATCTCACAATCGGCATGGTAATGAATTTAACGGTTAGTTGTTTTCGATTCCGTTCAATTAACGACCGCAATAGTTACGTAAACTGATAACGTTCGTGTGCAAGTTACACAAGTATGAATAACCCGATAAGCTTCTATGCCGAAAACTACGTAAGAACGCACACAGAGAGTCATTTATTAGAGAAAACTATTAATTATTGTGATAACCCATGTAAATATCATAATTATCTTTTATCAACAAAATCAAATCAAAATCAAAATCAAAATTATTTATTTGCAAAATATGGGTACAATCATTAGGTCTGACAAGGTATTAGAACGCCACATTTAACCTTTCACGGTATGTAAATGTATGTATTGTAAAATGGAAGACAAACATTAAATCAAATCAGTTAAATTAATCAATAAAATTAAAATAATAAAAATAATAATTAATGTCCAAACATGTCTAAATAAAAATTACAAAAATTATTAACAACATTGTAAATATGAAGCTCGTTTAATGTTTCCTGTTACTTTCAAGCACTAACTTTAATTATAGGTAGTAATTAATGTTAAACTACTTCTTTCGTTTCTATGATTTATGACTTTTTTTTACATTTTTCAATGCTATTTTTATACTTATGATAAATTTTAAATAGAAATATCTATAATGGAAAAAATCAACTCGGCCACAAGTGAATTCTCAGATGGGACAGAAACCCACGATCTTTGGGAATCCGGCCCACTGATCTAACCACTGAGCTACCGAGACTTACTTCTTTCCTTCTTTCTTTCTATAATAAATATTTTAAGTATTTTTTAGAACGCGCCCACGGGAGACTATATACATAGTTTAATCTTAAAAATAAATCTTCAAAGATAGAAATAGAATATGATCGACTTATTGTGACCTTTTTTATTAGGTTATAATAATATGAAATTCAAAATTCAAAATTAAATATAATTTATTCAGTCTAGGCTGTTACAAGCACTTATGAACGTCAAAGAAGCTACGCCATCGGTTCACAAACCCTACGGCGGGAGACCTTGTAACGAGAAGAACCGGCAAAAAACTCGTCAAGGGCTATTTTTTTCTCCCTGTTTTATTTTATACAGAGTCGTAAAATAGAAAAGTGAGCTTAACATATCAGTAAGGTCAATTTCCATCACAAAAGAAAATACTAATTATAATATTACATTTTATGGTTATCCTAATCGTAAACAATTTTCAACTCGCAAGGAAGGACTTACATTAACATTTCTCGCATTACAAGGTTACAGTACTGCAAGTTGTGACGTACATACAGGTCGATAGCAATTTATTTTAGATGATGTGATGTGATGTGTGTGTGTGTGTGTGTGTGATATTTTATACGCGATTGCCACCGGTAGCAGACATTTAGGTACGTACTTAATATAAAAATATTATATTAGAGAACAAAACACGCATATCACCGCCCTTTCGAGTATTTTTTGCACGATAATCGCTTTATACGGCTAAAATTCTGGAATGCTTTGGCAGTATTCTCCTTATTAAACACTCCACATACTTCACAAAACTTTCCAAATTCCCACCACGGAATAAACTAACCAAACATTTTAACGTATGGTTCAACAATTTCGTGTTTGCAGCTGTCCAGTTTTTACAGAATATACTGTGTTCTAGTTCGCACTGAAATGGAAGGCTTTTTCGGGCTTTTGAAAAGCATTGAACCCGCAAAATTACTATCCAGCATAGAATTTTCCAGAGTTATTAGGGGGTTTTGTTCTATTTGTAAATGCTATTCTAGTTTTGTTTGCGTATTTTGGGGAAACTTACATGTTGTGGAGGGACTTCTAATTCTAAATCAAAGTGGTATAATAATAATAATTTTAAATCACAAATGACCGCTAGTTGCAATTAATCTATAACAAACACTTAAAATCCCACAAAAGCTCGATACTCAGGTAGTAGAAAGTACACATATCTACATACCATTATATAGAATATTTTTTGTTTTAAGCTTCTTATATAAAGGGTATAATAATAATAATTTTAAATCACAAATGACCGCTAGTTGCAATTAATCTATAACAAACACTTAAAATCCCACAAAAGCTCGATACTCAGGTAGTAGAAAGTACACATATCTACATACCATTATATAGAATATTTTTTGTTTTAAGCTTCTTATATAAAGTGTGTGTGTAAGTATCATGCTCTTAAGGATATTAATCTAGTCATAAAAGATTTCTAATAAAACAACTTTTACGGATATCAAACGCGCTATATTTCACGAGCTAAGTTGTAATTGTCCACGGCAGCTGTAAAGTTGCCCAAAACGTCGGGAAAATCTAAAAACCCCTGAAAAACCTAAAAATAACCTAAAATACGGATAATTACAACTTAGTTCGTGAAATATAGCGCATTTGATATCCGAAAAGTTGTTTTATTTCAATGAACAGTGCGCGCCAAAACATAAGATGTACGTAGATTTCTAATAGCTTAGAATATTTATGTAATAAAACAATATTGCTACTCAAAAATTATAAACGTAAAAAAAGTATTTAGCCAGAAGACCCTGTAGACTTGCAATTTTTTCTGATTAAATACAATCATAAAAAGCTGAATTTCAACAAAAAATAATAAACTGAAACCCTCAAATCTGGTCTGCGTTTAGGCTAGTCTTATCATCATCTGAATACCGATAAGATAGATAGATCAATACAATCGCTCATATTGCGATACCAGAAGTGTCATGATTTTATCTTGTTATTTCCCAATACGAGATATGTGTTCTTAAAGTCGCTGAATATTACAGCATAGCCCAATTATGTAACTAAACATCTATCATGGTCGCTTTCAATAAGACAGGCCTTGTAATCCATCACTTGCTTATAGAGGCAGACTTTGCAAAAACTGGTAGACCCGCACCGATGGATATACACGTAACATATCATACTCAAAGCAATTGCTATAAAAGCTAAGTATAATCAAATCCTAATATTGGCTCGATAATGTATAGGTCTTTCTGTCAAATATAATAAAGAAATAACTATATAATAGTGCCATAATTTCACCTAATGATTATACCATAATCAAGTGTTCTTTTTTGGAACATTTTAAGTTACACCTTCTTTATACCTGCCTTCGGCGCAAGAGGTCCCGGGTTCTATTCCCGGACAATACAAATATTTGTGATAACATTGTGTGCGTGAACATATCTTTTTATCTTGGTATGGGTGTTTAATTATGTATACTATGTTTATATTTACAAAAACAAAGTTTAAAAGTATCTATGTTTATCCGTTATCTAGCTAACATAACACAATAAATAACAAAAAATAATGAAATAAAACCTAAGTTAAGACCGATGTTAGCCCGCTAATCGTTTGTCAGTATCATTGTTAATATTTAGTAATTCAATGACGAATATGTGAAGAAAACTCTTTGTTATTTATAGATTCTTTACAAACAAAATGTATGTTTTTCTCTTCAATCTTACATAGGAGGAAATGATTTCTCGCCCGATTGCCTGCTACGCCATCTTATAAGTTTTTTTTACAAGTTTTTTTCTACGGAACCATTGGCTTAGGAACGAGGAAATGCATTTGTTTATCCTTGAAACAGTTAATGATTGTAAATAGGAATTTTTAACGGGATAATTGTAACGGTAACGGTCGAATACTGTTTTTCGCAAAAAAATCTCGTTTTTACAGATTACACGAGCGTTGTTAGATAAAAAATGGAGGTTGAATACGTCAGATCATTGTATCATTTTATTTTTTCCTTTTGATACTTATCCTATTTTTTAAGAATATCTTTTATTATACTAATAAAACAATACCGTGACTGACTGACAGACAACGCACAGCCCAAACGGCTGAACCGATTAAGATCCTTTAACGATGTAGGCGAGTACCAAGAAAGGTTTTTGTGATATTCCCACGGAAACGGGCACCACACGGGTAAAATCGTAACTTATATTATAAATACAAAAGTGTGTTTTTTTGTCCGTCCTACACGCCCTAACTAAACCAATCGACTTGATTTTTAACCGACTTCAAAAAAGGGGTTCTCAATTCGGTTAGTATATATATTTTTTTTTTATGTATGTACACCGATTACGCCGAGATTTTTGAACCGATTTCCGTGATTCTTTTTTTGTTCGATGCAGAATAGTTGCCAATTGGTCCCATAAAAATTTGGTTCAGTTTGACCCAGTACTTTTTATGTTTTGAGCATTTTTATATATTTCATTTTATATTTGTTACTTGGATGACATGATATTATCTACCTTTAAAAACTGTGAAATAAAAACTTTTTATAAAAAAAATTAAAACCGACTTCAAAACACTAAAAAGCAAAAATAAACCTTTTGGAGTTAAACTGGTTAAATAAAAATAACCTAAAACTTAATCTGAATAAAAGTAAAATAATGAATTTTCAAATAAGACAAAATAACATGACATCAAAATTAATTACAAGGGACATGAAATACAGGAAACAAAGGCATCCAAGTTAGTAATGATATGTCTTGGAGATCTCATAATGAGGACATGTGTAATAGACTCAACAAGTTTTCGTATGCATTATACATGTTAAGAAATATCGCTAACCAAAGCGATCTTCTTACTGCATATCATGGCCATACTGCATCTGCTTTACGATATGGTGTAATATTTTAGGGTAATGCAACTGGTATTAATAACGTCTTTATTGCACAGACGCGTTGTATTAGAGCAGTCTGTAACATAAAACAAACGGACCAATGCAAACCGTATTTTCAGCATTTACATTTTTTAACATTACCTTCTCTTAATATACTCGTATATATGAGGTGGCAAATTTTATAATAAACAACATAAATTTATTTATGTTGTTTTAACTCGAGCTAGAACAACTTTCCTGTAAAAGAGTTTATATGCAATGTGCCCGAAATTGCTTAACAACTTGCCTAAGTCAATCAGAAATTGTGACAATAAAATATCGTTTCAAAATGAACTTAGGGCATTTCTCATAGTAAAAGCATACTATTCGTATAAAAGCATATTACGTTAATGAATTTTTAATTGACAAAACAGTAGATAGGTAAAAACTGACATCATTTAAGACATATTGTATAATATTTAATATTGACATAAGTGACATCATTATTAATTTTATTATAAATTTTTTGATGTTTTCTTTGTTTAATTGAATTAATGAATTATAAATATTGATCGAATTGCTCAATTTATAATTTTATACTAGTACCAATAATATATTCTGTATGCCGAAGGGCGGGACATAGCGATCTAATTTAAAATAATGTATCAACTGTTCACATAGCCGATATAAAAGATTGGATACATTTTATCCCAATATTGCTATGGGTACGGCAACCACGCGGAAAAATCCGGAGACGGCTACTAGTATTAAAATAATAATTCAAAGTTAATCGTTGAAGATAAGGAAATATTGCTGTGTATTTTATACTATTTGACTACAGTTTTATGTCGTTGCTCATCTTTCTAAAGATAAACCAAAGCAAGGGTGTTACCAGGAGTTATTAAAGCAATATAAAAGTAACATTGTTCCTAGGTAAGCGTGTTGGCAGTGTACGCAGTTCGCAGCCCGGTCTTTTAAATAACGTTACTTTAAATAAGTGATAAGCAGTGTTTATTTTCGACTTTTTAATCAAATAACATGTTAACATTGTGATGATAATTGATGATAAGTAGAAAAATCTTGGAGCGCTTTTTATCATATGCCGATTAGTGGCCACCTCTGATGTGAAAGTTTATCAAGAAGCCTATAAGGCCTCTGACTTTGAAGCCGGGACCGACAATTTAACGTGCTCTCCGATGGAGGGAGCGCTCAGTTGTAATACCACTTTACGGTCACCCATCCGACATTCGGCCTGTTGGAACAACCGTGATTGAATACGATCAGTCTGTCAAGCGCTGCCATGAGCACTTGGAGCGCTAATAAAAAGGTAAATAAAACCAAAATAAAGGTAATCTCTAGCGTTTCGTATATGAAAAGAGAAAACAAACTCTTCTACTTTGGTGATATCTTCATTGAAAATTCAGCACTCGTTCAGTTCAACGAAAGTTAGTACAGGCCGCGCCAAACTTTATTGCGAGCCCTAAGTTGGTCGCAAGACGCGTCGCAGTAGCGAATTTTGGGTGTCAGCGGGAAGCAGCGGGACGTAATGCTGCGCAAGTAAGCACTCTCAGCTAACTTCGGATTCGCAATAAAGTTTGGCGGGGACTATAAGTAAATAAATAAATAAATATTTTTTACACTCACATCAATTAACCTAACCCCAAAGTTTTGTTGAAGTAGTAAGATAATGAATATCATGTACGATCAACAGCAATAATGAAGGTACATATACCTATGCTAATGTTCTGCTCGAAATTATAATTATTTTTTTCTATTCAACAAACATAACCTATTAACTATAACAGAAACCTCAATAAATACAACCTTAAAAGACAAGAAAGTATTATCACTTAAATTCCAATTTCCTTTCAATTAATAGACTCGTAGCATCTAGTTCATGGCTTGATCTTCATGTTTTTCTAATAGGTACTGAAGAAAAACTGAACTTTTCTCATTATACAATGTTTTTGATGACCTCAAGAAACGTTTTTCTTGAGGTCATCAGAAAAACACATACAGGGAACTACTTAATTAAACAACCTCTTTTGTAATTATTTCTACTTTCTAGTACCAAGAGTGGCCAGACAAAACAAAAAACAGATAAAAACAGCCTATGTATATCCAGGCTATCTGCGTGCAAAATTTCATCTAAACCCGTTCAGTAGTTTTTGCGTGAAAGAGTAACAAACATACAAACATCTAAAAATCCAAAACATCCAAAACATCATTACAAACTTTCGCATTTATAATATTAGTAGGGTAGTAGGATGTAATAAAAAAAACAGCGAACGTAAAAACTACCTATGTAGGTACTCTGAAAAATCTCTCACAAGGGCATTGCCAATACCCAAGAAAAGGCTGTACCCAGTAATTGTTTCTCTGTGAACTGATAAAAACAGAAGCGCCTATCTATTCATCTGAATTATCTATGAGACGAGGCGCTACCTTAGTTTAATCTCATCCTCGAGAATATCAAAGGTGAAATCTAAAGGTCAATGCACAAAGGAAATATTGCTTCGGAAATTCACCGTTTACGAAGTACGAATTAAATCTAATGTGTCGTGAAATATATTGAGGAGATAAATGAGCTTGAATCGATAAGGTCATTGCATAAGGTTATGAGATAGATGAGTAAAGAAAGTAGGGAGAAAAAATTGGTTACAATGTAAAATGCACACTTTTCATGTTCACTATTACTACCACTATTAGGAGAAACGGGCCTAATGGTTGAAACGGAACCCTTATAGATTCGTCATGTCTGTCTGTCCGTCCGTATGTCACAGCCACTTTATTCCAAAACTATGAGGATTACACAGTTGAAACTTGGCAGGCATATGTATTCTGTAAACCGCTTTACGGCTTTTACACAAAAATAAAAAAATATATATTAAGGGGGGGCTCCCCATACATGGAACTGAAACTGATTTTTTTTCATCAAACCTATACGTGTGGGGTATCTTTAGATAGGTCTTTAAACATTGAGGTTTCTAAAACTGTTAAAAATCAAGTCAAGTCAAAGTCAAAGTCAATATCATTTATTCAGTCTAGGCTGTTACAAGCACTTATGAACGTCAAAGAAGCTACGCCATCGGTTCACAAACTCTACGGCGGGAGACCTTGTAACGAAAAGAACCGGCAAGAAACTCGTCAAGGGCTGTTTTTATCTCCCTGTTTTATTTCATACAGAGTCGTCAAATTGAAAAGTGACCTTAACATATCAGTAAGGTCAATTTCCATCATAAAAAGAAAATACTAATTATAACATTACATTTTATGCTTATTGTAACCGTAAACAATTTTCAACTGGCAAAGAAAGACTTATCTATCATACATTACAACATTTCTCGCATTACAAGATTACTGTAATTTTGAACATACAAGTCAGTATCAATTTATTTTAAAAAAAATAAGCTTTAAGCACAACATTAAGATAAGCAGACTGAGGTAGACCCATTTCCGCAGGCGGCACCCGTTCACGAGCATGACGCATGAACCAGCCATCGCTTCGTTCAACCATATTTTAGGGAACATAACGACCCGCCTCACACGACACCGCCGAAGAAACGTTTGAGTGAGCATGACGTACTTCAGGTACTTATGTTAAGCTGTATAAATATAAACAAAAATTCAATAACAACAGCAAAAAAAAGAAAGATAAAAGTGCATTAACGTAAGACACAACTTACAATGTTACTCGAAGACGCATCAGCTGGTTCATAATTTCAAAGCATTTTTTAAGTAAGTTAACAAAAAAGGAAATACTTTTATATAATTGAAATAATTTTAAAACATTTTTTTTTAATTATTCTGATCAAGCAGTGCCACGCGTCTTAACTTAAGACAACATAAATAATCAAAACAAAATATATATCTCAACACATTTTAACATGAGCAGACCCATCCCGCTGGCAGCACCCGTTCACGAGCATGACGCATGAACCAGGCATCACTTCGCTCAACCATATTTTAGGGAACGTAGCGACCCGCCTCACACGACAACAGCCAGTCAACCGATATACACTTTCAAAGTGGTAAAATGTGTGTGTGTGTCCGCCCCCTCTAACTTTTAAAATAAGAAAGTGCAAAATCTAAAAAATGTATTATGCTGTAGATCTTTATAAAAACTTTCAACGAAAATTGGTTTGAACGAAATATATTTAACAGTTTCAGAGCTATAGCAAACTTTGTAATTCATACAAACACTATGAAAAATAAAGTTATTTTTGCAGACGAAAAATTATAGTGGCATATATGATAAATTTTAATTAGAAAAATATTGGAAAATATCAACTCGGCCACAAGTGAATTCTCAGATGGGAATCGAACTCACTACCTTTGGACTCCAGTCCAATGCTCTAACCACTGAGCTACCGAGACTTGAAAATTTATCATAAGTATAAAAATAGCATTGACAAACGCATTATAGTGGCATTTTGGGTAGGTGTATTTAATATAATAATAATAGAAACTTTATTGCACACGATACAAAAACAAACAACATACCAAGAAAATGGCAGAAAAGAGGAACACGCAATAGGCGGCCTTATTGCTACATACAATCTCTTCCAGGCAACCTTGGGTGAGAGATGGAACCCTTCATGTGCGAGTTCGACTAGCACTTGGCCGATTTTTTTTGTTTTTCAGAAATATATTTATTTATTTTAAGCTGTTACAAGCACTGTATTTACGAACGTCAAAGACGCAACGCCATCATTGGTTCGCAAAATCCTAAGGAGGGTGTCTCTGTAACGAGAAAAACCAGTTACAAATCCTTGTTTTATTTTAAACAGTTTCATATTGAATATGAAAAACCAAAAAGAAAAAGAGCTTTAAAAAACTACACCATTTAAATTCTACAAATAATTGATACAGTGCTTTTTAAAGCAATAAACTTTGGCATGATACAAATTGCGATTGTAAGAAATCAAGGCTCGATAACAACCTTTAGTTTTAGGTTTAATTGTTTAATTAACGTTTGAATTTTATAAACCAAAATAGAAAAAAATGAACTTAATTACGTAATTGAGTAATTTTAGGTTCTTTGACTCATTTTGTCCAATTAGTTGACCATAAGCACACAATCGCATATTTAATTAAAGACGGCATGACGACTTGTCTGGAGTACGTATACTTGCCTTCTACGCCGAGGTCCAGGGTTTGATCCCCGGACAAAACAAATATATAGCATGAACACGCTACTTGATATTGGTCTGGGTGTTTCATATGTATATAATGTTATGAAAATCGGGCTTGAAAACTGGTGTGATTGTATAAATGTATTTATTTATTATTTAATTTTGTGGTGGTTTTAAACTTTGTGGTGGATTCACTTTTGATCTCCATAAATAGGCAAAAATCAAAGTCATCAATGAAATTTTCAGTAGTCAAATTATAATTCAGTGAAAAAAAACAAAGCGCAGGCCGAGTGAGCGAGCTGCCATGTCAGTCACAGATACATTTTTCTATACCTCCCGTGTAGTGTTTTGGGTAGTTCTTATTTTTTAAGCGTTTTGACCGGTAAGACCAGTCAAAAGCACATTTGTTCGGAAATATTTTTTAAAAGTTACAAATAATATTTTAATATTGTGGTGCAAAGTTTCAAATAATAAATGCCACTCAAACGTCCCGAAGAAACCCTCTTGAGGTAAGCCTGTCGCGCCCTTGGTCTTTATTTGGAAACAATAGCAGCTCGGCTCATTGTTTCTAAGAACAACACCCTTTACTACCGCTATCCCGAAATAAAAAAACGTCGGTGGCCACAAATTACTTAGCTTTCATAATAGCTGGGTGCCGGCAGTGATTTCCACGCGTCACGCCGAGGTAATTTATCAAACTGCAACACTCAATGTTAAAACTCTTTCCCAGCCTCCACGTTCAATTCCCAACCTTAATCCTTGTGAATAAAATCGAAAATGTTACCCAAATGGTCGAACACATTGATGTGCTCCACATATCTGGTATGAAAGCCCGTATCCTTACCCCGGTGCCCTAAGAATGTGAAATCAATATTTTATGCTGCCTCTGTACTTTATACGAATGGTATGTTTCCACGGCTGAATTGGTGTTTTTGGAGGCTTTATTGTGATAGTATGTGAAATGTAACAACATGAAGTGATAAGACAAATATTAAACAAGAAAACAACTAGTCTCATGTCGCCGGATATGAACCCGCATCCTTGGGAATCCGGCCCAATGCACGGGCCTCCGTCGTTTCATCAATGAGAGAAATATCCTCGTATTCGAAAGAAACATCTTTGCAAATGTTTGACTATCGATTAAGATGAAACAGCCATCTAATCGCCCATCTGTCGCCCTGACGGGATGAGACATGAGACTAGTTTCTTTTTTCTAGTATATTTTCTTGTTTAATATTTAAATTGTAAAATGCAAAATTAAAAAGTAATAAATAAAGCGATACTCATGTTCGCAGGTGATTCATTAGACGTTCATTCATGTAACCGTTACGAAAACGACAGCATTTTCAAGATTTCCTGAAAACTACAGAACCAATTTTTAAGAGTTGAGGGACCAATTTTTAGAGTAAGTCCAGGACCCATTCTAACTCTAAAATCGTAAAGTAACAGTGGCTCATCCAGAAGATTCCCTACATGATCAGGAAGTACGTATACTGATAATTTAGGAAAACAGTTTGAAACCAGTTTGAGCCTATCATTTAGTTTATATATAGCAATTATCGTTGAACATCAGTTACATTACATCTGATAATCGTTAACTTACTTTAATTTTATCAGATTATTTGTAAAATCCAAAAACATAAATTTTAGGAACTAATATTGATTTCACATTACTTAATCCAAATTTGTTATTCAGATTTCCCACTAACATATTAAATTAATAGTTAAAATAATAGTTTCGAAAGCCCTCAAATAATTTACAATCAAAATGTTTAAGTACCTAGTCTCTTGAATATCTTCAAACTAAATCGGAAAATGCTAATTAACTTCAATTGTAAAACGTGATTAATTTACTAAATTTAAGTCTCGTTTTAGTAATGAAGTTTACTTGCAAGTCATGTATATTTATATCGTAAATGTTATTCAATGGTTTTAATTTTTAATGTATTTTTAAATTACTGTTAAAGTTAATCAACATTGAATTGCGTTAACATTAAGTTATTGTTTTCGCCGTGATTTTTATTAAATATTATAAAAATGTTTACTTCGCTATTTAATTAAAAATTTCACAAATAAAGAATTACTTTATCAAATTTTATGTAAGGGATTATAATATGATATACTCGTATGTATCTTACAAGAAGTGTTTTGCTATAGTGATGAAACTGGTTGATTCTAACTCAGTAACTCTTATTAGTAATTTGTGAAGTCAATACGCATAAAGTAAGTACATTAACAATTTCCCAAAGTGCAATTTTCTCAAGTCTCTCAATAAATATTTAATGAACTTCCAACTCTTTACGCACCTTCACATTATCTCTTTTTGAGTAAATTTTGTGGGAATCTAATGAACATTTTTAAATGTCTACAGTCTACAAGCGATTTATAGAGTTTGTACGTGAAAAAACTTTAGAATCATTGGGTTGCTTGCAGTTGGTCACTCAGTCCGTCTTTATAATAAGAGAACTATCCAGTCGAAATAAGTAAAAAAAATTAGTAAAAAAAAAAAAAAAAAAAAATTCTTTATTGTTTCCAAACATAAGTAATTTGACAATTCATATTTTAACATAAGCTAGGACTTACAAGGTAATATGAAGTAGGTAAATAATTTCTGTCGAGATAACAGTTCCTTGTAATTGTAACAATACCAATCTCTTGAAGGCATAAACGATCGAACTTATCAAAATCTTTTTGTCAAATTTAGTCTGAATAAATACTCTGAATAAAAAAAGAATTTTCCGTTGTGTTTTGATAAAATTAAGAGTCACCTCGTGGAAACCCATAAGTCATAACTAAGAATATCTTATCTCATACAGTACCTATCAATTACATAAACAGAATAAGAGTTTTGAATGTAAGATGAGAATCCTATAACACGAATAAGAGCGCTTACGCACTACGCCCGTTCCGAATCCGATCGGAATCCGAGAAAATACGTCCGCCGTAGAACTATTTGTATGGTAGCTACGCACTTCAACCGTTTTCCGTCATACGATTTCTCTCTGTCATCTGTGAATCGCTATGACGAACGTATGGACAAACTGTTTCCCTATTTTAAAATTTTACATTAACATCTTGGATGAAGGATAAGTTAGCATCCTGAATTCCAGTAAGTTCCACCACCACAGAAAATAAAAGACAATGACAACATTTCTAAAGTGCTATGCCCCATTAGATTTTTTCAGTTACAAGCCCGATTTATGTCAAAAAATATCTGTACTTTTAGAGAAATAAAACAGTAATTAAAATAAAGCAGAAGATTCACAGCTATATTGGAACAAAACTTCTTATATAAAAAGCAGCAGTTCGTTTATTTTTATGTTTTTGCAATTATAGCAGCAGTGCACAGTAACCGAAACGTAAAGGCAACTCAAAAGTCCTGATTCAATAGCAGGGGGTTCCAAATGAGAGGATTCCACAAAATAACCCAAAACACCTACAACTAGAGCAACTACAACTAGCAACAAAGCACAAACTGTGACAGCTGAATGAGTACCTAACATATCCTAGTGACAAAGTGATTACTTACATGCACTTTGAGTCACAATGTTATTGATGATCTCAGTTCTCTCTTTCACCGATAGTGTTAAAATAGGATGTTACGTATCGGATTTGGATCACAGTGCGTAAGAAACATCTGAATTCTGCCCGAGTTTTCTGGATTTTTTCACGGATCCGTTTTTTCACGGATTGGATGCAGTGCGTAAACGCTCTTACACTTGCGCATTTTTTATCGTCCTGCCGCTTGTATACATTTTCTTCCTATATGTATACCTTTAATTTAACATTATCACTGATTCATACAGACTCACATTCCAAAGTGGTTTCTTTGTCACTAAAATTTGTTCCGACACATATCTTTTTATTCTTCTTATTCCTCTTATTTGAAAAAAAGCATCTCACTCCCGAATACATAACTCAATACTGCCTGCAAACAATTTTCCAGGAAAACGCTGTATTGTTCGGAATCCCTGACGAAAATTGGGATTGATTCAGCCCCGCGAATATAATGAAATGGATCCCCCAACGAATAAACCTTTTGGTTTTATTTACATTTATATTGAAATATTAATAGGATCCCTTTTATATACAATGTGGTGTTCAATGAAAGAAGGCATTTGATTTTGGGACTAATGAGGACAACATATTTTTGAGTTTTTCTTTTTGAAGTTTTATAAAAAATTAAAATGGACTTCAAAAAGAGAAAAATAAGGCTTTTGTTGTCGGTTCCAGCCGAGGAATTCTATATTGCACGTTTATTACTTTATTTTACTTACCTTAAATGGTTTTTTTATTTCACAATTTTTAAAGTCGAGAACAGAGCTATCTAGTTTACTGCAAATCAAAATGAACTCGTCATCGCTGTTTAGTATCTAGCAACGCCATCTAGCGGCATATAAGGACTACTGCGTACACAACTACAACAGTATTTTCAAGATTTCTTGAAAAATACTGAACCGAATTCAAGATTTCAATAAATTGGACCAACCTGATGTTATAGCGTTTGAATCATTGGAATCTGTTCTTCGAGTAATCGGTGAACATACATAAAATATACATATAGTATTTTGAACTATTACCTATGTATTATTTTATCTATACCACAGAATACTTAATAGTACAAGTAACAGACTTTATCTTTAATTGAGGGCAATAATTTACTTAAGCTAAATGGATATTTATACTTAAGACTATCGAACGGTACCATAAAAGTACACGATGTTATTTTTCTTATTTAAGCGGGTTCGATTATCGACTTAATTTTGAAAATTAGTGAATGTTTCCGTTGAGTAAAATTTGCTTACATCAATATTTAGCGTATTTTTCCTCCAGCTACCGTCTTGTTTTCCACCCTGTATATATATAGAATACAGAAGTGTATTTCGGGGTTTATTTACATAAGTTATATAATTTATGTAAATAAAATAACTGCTATTTAAATATTTTTTTTACTGTACTAAAATATATAAAACTATTTTTTTCGGCGATTTCAGGGTTTCTTCCTTACAAAAGATGTTCGTAATGATGATGAGTTCTACAAAATAGATTTGATGGTTTGGGTAAACATAAAATGAGGAGTGACGAAATAAAACTGGTTAACTACACAATAGAAAAAATCTATAAAATATCGGATATCTTATTAAAAATTATATATATAATTATTGAACTTATCATTCTTTCGCTAATAACATGTCACAGCCGGGAACTTCCAGGTTGACCAGTAGAGTTTTTTTGGGAGCTTTATTAAAAAAAGTAATAGATATATAGAAAAACTTTATATCACAAATAATAAAACATTAAAAGGTTTTTCATTTCAATAATAAAATATTTCTTTAACATAAGTACTTTCCGAGAAAACGTTTCCCAAAAACTACTAGTCAACCGGGAAGTTCCCCGATTGTACCTACTTTTCTCTCTCACGGAGGTCGTCATAGTAAATAACTTGATCCTAACCAAAGCAATCTCTCATGGCTTGTTAGACAAATAGCTGCACTTAACCCAATTGTTCTGGTCATGTGGTGCATGGAGCCCACAGATGAGATGAACGGAATAACGCATTATCCGGTGATTAGAGATAAGAGAGTTGGTATGTTTGATTTCTATAAAACAAGTATTGAATTAGAGGGGAGGAATTTCAGTACTGCCTTACAAAAAATACTAGTGGGTAAAATAATATTATTAATGGCAAAAATATAAAGTAATGTTTGTATACTATAACGGGGCGGCTCTTTTATAATTAAAACTATGTTTAATTCGATACTGTTTTTATATTCAGTAGTTATATTAGTATTTTTACAATATTTTATAATATTTTAATTGACAAGGCGGACTATTCATGTCTACGCACGACGGGCCTCCCTTTCTTAGGCGCTGGTTTCTCTGGCCGCCCGCCACCGGCGGCGGACGACGGACGCGTGTCCGCGGCCGACAACGTCCGAATGCTAGTATGGTAATGCTCGGCGCTGCTGGGTTCTCTCTCAATTCCAGGTAAGTGTTTATTTTAAAATTTTATAACCTCAAAATTATAACCATCATTGTATCAATGCGAAGTTACACAAGATCTGATTGCCAAGTCACTCTTCCTTGCGGTGAACATAAATGCAGACGCGTCTCCGCCAGACAACCCATACGCCCGCGGCCGACGGCGTGCAGACGCGTCTCCAGACGTCGTCGGTCGCGTGCGGCGGGCCAGAGAAACCAGCGCCTTAATTTTACTATAAACAAAACCAGCCAGCAACGCCGGTGTAGCGGCCTCCTTGTAGTGCGGAGACATATACGATCTCCACAATACTTACCTACCTACCTACCTACCCAAACATGGCTGCGTTTAAAAACGAACACACGTCTGTAACGCTGACTAAAAACCGAAATTCTCGTTTTGGCTGAGTAACCCTTTTTTCTATTCAATTTCGGAAAAATAGGTACAGTGTCCGCCCGCGACTTAGCCTGCCTAGTCTTCGTTTCAGTATCGAAGGTTTCTCCAATTCAACCCAGTTGTAAAGAGTGATTTAAACATTTTATGTCAGGGAATACCTAGATCATAATTTCGCTTTTATCTCTGTCCCTAGTGCATCTGAACTCCTGTTATAGTTTGATACTAAATTGAGACAGATAAGTAGTTAGGACCAAATTTCCTATCTCAAACGGTTTAAGAACTTGCTTAACTGATTATTTCGCGATATCAAATTCTACGTTAGATATCAGCTGTTTTGTTATCGTATCCTCTTATACGAGATAAAGGTCGCGAGATATAAGATGTGTTGCTCAAACTCCGTAAGGTTTCCATTCAAATCATTTTATGTTTCTTATCTTCGATTTCGTAAACAATAATTCGTAATTCGATTTCGTACTAAAATAAACTCGTAGACGGAAGTTATAAGGGTAAACAGTATAAACTATCTCGCTTCATCATCATCAGCTACTTAATGGCCGTTTTCATGGATGAAAAGAAGGACGGGCCATGACCCACCACGCAGGCCCAATGTGAATTGGACACTTCCAATTGGCAATAAAGTACTGCAAATACAACCGGGACCAATAAGGTAATATGCCTTCCGAACCACGGAGGAGCTCTTTTGGTAACCCATCCCGTGACCGACCATTGCGAAAGTTGCTTAACCGTTACAATCGCTGACCGGACGCGCAAACTACTGCACCACCGATCATCTTACTTACAATATAACTTAAATATTGCTCAGCAGCTCGTGATAAACCTCAGGTCTCTTCAACTAAAAGAAATACCCTCAAAACAAAAATAAACAAGAATACCAAACATACTCCTAAAACGATGTCTGAACTTTTCGCGTCAACTTTTAAATTAAGTTCTAGAGATAAGACTTCGCATGACCGAAACACAAGTTCTCACTGCAACAGCGCATTAAAAGGACCAACTTTTAAGAGAATATGACAAATTCGCTAATGAAAAATGTCTGGCCAGACAAAATGTCTGACGTTACTGCTGATATTCTGCTGCTGCTGGTTAGTTTTAAGTCTGATTTCTGGCAGTTTCCAGTCTGTTATGGAAGATTACAAATTAACGGTGTTATTACAAAATGTGGTATAAAGCTAGACTGAGTAAAGCTGTAAATGCCTGAAGGCTGTCTACACATTGTTCATTAAAAAAAATGTAACTTTCATTCGCTATTATGAAAAGGGGGGACAGCATCGGTTTCAAACTAAGACTAACCAAGGTACCAACCAATTGTATCTTTATGTGTGGTCTAACTCCATACCACGTGTTGTGTCAACACCGTAGGTATTTTTATACTTATGATAAACCTTAAATAGAACAATATTGGAAAAAATTAACTCGGCCACAAGTGAATTCTCAGATGGGAAACGAATTCACTTGTGGCCGAGTTAATTTTTTCCAATATTTTTCTATTTAAGGTTTATCATAAGTATAAAAATAGCATTGAAAAATGCAAAAAATCTAAAATCATAAACCGTAGGTATTTTAAGTCGGTTAGAAGTCAGGTAGTGTGTATACTATTGAAACGAAATTACCTGTATAGCCTTTAAAAAATTTTTGGATGGTAATCGAATGGTAATTTGAGTTAGGTGATAAATCACAAACAAATATAGTACTATTAACATACTGACCATAAGACTAATAATAATAGAAAACTTCGTCGTCGTCGTCTCAGCCACATGGATCTCCATGACGATCGGCCCTGTGCTGCCCGCATCCAGCGGCTTCCCGCGACCTTCACCAGTCCACCTTGTGGGGGGCCTACACACGGAGCGTCGTCCGGTACGCGGTCGCCATTCCAGAACCTTTCCGCCCCAACGGCCATCGGTTCTTCTCGCTATGTGCCCCGCCCACTGCCACTTCAGCTGAGCAATCCTTCGAGCAATGTCAGTAACTTTAGTTCTCCTGCGGATTTCCTCATTTCTGATTCGATCACGCAGGGAAACGCCGAGCATAGCTCTCTCCATTGCACGCTGAGTTACCTTGAGCCTCCTTATCGGACCCATAGATATAATAAATAGAAAAATAATAGAAAACTTATGTACTTAAATATTAACCGAACCAGCAGGGATCGAAGCCAGGACTTCAGATAGTAACAACATGAAAACCACTCCATCAAGGAGGTCATCAAAGAAAGATTATAATCGTTCTACTTTCCCGTCTATAACGAGGAAAGCAAATTGCAAGAATTTTCCTAATAATCATTACAAGATATTGTTTCGGAATCGCCGAGTTTGTCTTTTGATCCGAGGAAACTTGTGTTGTTTGTATTTCTTTTCTGATAAGAGGAAAAATGTCTCGGATGATAATCATTTATGATTCTCCTTGTTCTTTGAAGATCTTCTCATCGCTGATATTACTTGACAAAAAAAGCTGAACTTTTTTGGTATTTAAGCAGTCAGTAATACCAAGATTAAAAATCGAAAAATCACTATACGAGTATTTAATTTAGGCCGGGTTTCCCCACGACAGATAAGGTCTGTATTGGTTATCTGGCAGATAATTTGGCAGATTTTTGTAATAGAACTATTAAATTCTGAGTAATAATGCAATCAAACCTTACTTAATAATGGCTGTGATACAAAGTGGAATTCTTTAAATGCGATTACGTACAAGTTACAACACCACGCGGGTAAAACCGCGTGCTGCTGCTAATGTAACAAATATAAAAAATAAACACTGTAATAAGTAGGTACTCGGTGTTTCACAGGGTAGCTAAAGGGGAGAAGCAATCTTCCAAATTGCGATCGTCAGATATTTAATTTTTTCGGGAAGCGAATGACGAAACTGGAATTTCAGACGACAGTGGGAAGCGTTCGCTTCGAACAAAATTAAGCATCGAATAAAACGCGGTATCTCTGACCTTGGATAAAATAAATGTTTTTGTGTTTGAATACAAACTGTACAATCATAATTCATCTTCTGCCAAAAATCACTTTGTCTTTAAATTTCTATTAGTAACACTAAACATTCAAATCGAATCAACATTATCTTCTAATCCAATTTTCAAATAATTTACGAACAAATACAGTTTAAAAGTTATTGTTTTAATTCTATCAATAACTCGAATGCCAGTTTCACAGACAATTATTGAGCTACGTAATTATTTTTATCGGAGTCGTAGTCCGTAGCAGCTACGAGCCTCCTCAAGATCGTTATCTAAATCAAATTATCTACGCAAAGTGGTATTACGCGCTGCCAAAAGGGAATTGTATCTTTTGTCGTTGTTTTTGAAGGAAGAAATTTTCTGCGATTATTTTATTTTTGTTCAAAAATTCTAGAAAAAAATCGAATCAACTCACAAGTTTTCGTCACTCAGGATTAGAACCTACAAATAACCTATGGTAATCTGCTCCACTGCTCTCTATTGAGCTACCGAACCTTCGGTGATCGTGAGGATATTTTTTGTAAAATTTTGGTGTTTTATCAAATCTAAGGAGATGCTACGAGACGAATAATGAGTTACGTCCTTAAACTTGTCAAGTGTATCAGCACGGTAGAATGGGCAAGTGCAGCCAAGTCCCCGTGACCTACATCTGCGACCCTCGCTCGGAAGCTGCTAATTTCCACCATCGCCGACGTCACAACGGGGGAGGGCTGGCAGACCCGCCGACCGCCGCCGCCGACCGTCAGTCCGCGGCCCCACTTCGAGACGAGTGCACGCGCGCGCCCGCGGCTCACGCCTCGCGAACAACCGCCTGATTAACAACCAAAAGATTTTTTTTAAAGTGCATCAATTTTTTGTAGTGCGGCAACTGTGAAAATTATTACTATTATTTTTTTAACTGTGATAGCTCAGGCGCAAACTCGGGTGGGGCGCGTTCCGCTGACACAGTGGCTCAGTCCGCCGCCGGTCGCCGAGTGGCAAGCACCATCGATTTTCTCCATACGGCCGTACTAGAGGTACGTACATCACGTGCTCGTATTTTCACCGCAGCTATTTCCACGCGCGTATTTCAGATCTGCTTAGTATAGAGCGTTCAAGGCCGCGCCTGTTTGCGCTCGCATTTACACTGTGTACGCTTCTGTTTTGATTGTTGAGTCCGCATTATGCATCGTCACGTGGAGATCTCGGGCTAATCGGTTTCACGGACTGTCTAAAGCCTAGAATAATAAAAACCGCGACGATATGCGTCAGGGCCAGGTGACGTTAGCACGTATCATGTAAATTATACGAGCATACAATATTTCTATCGTTCAATGTTTTCAGTCATAAAATTTTACGGTTGAATTTAACTGCTATCGGTTCTGTTACCAGCTCGATATGTTTATAAAATAAATTGCTAGATTTGATGTGTTACCATTTCTTGCCAAGCATCGCAATTACTTAATCGGTCTGGGAATATTTTGGCCAGGTGTATGATGTGTGAGTAGATCATCGAGTTGATCATGACCTACAGATCTGCATACTAAACCTGGTATAGTTGATACGCGATCTGGCACTCGTTCAGACGGGAATTCATTCAACAAAATATACAAACGAATGTCTCGATTGATCTATCAATCAATCTCTAGTCAATCTAAACCATTAAAAACAGTATTATTTTTTAAGGTCTTTCGAATATTCTTACTTTCATTATATATTTTAACAAAACAAGTTATAACTTGTCTTGTTAAAATAAAGCAAAAGTGATATGATAACCGTATCTAAGTAAATTTTCCGTCAAATCTAAGCAAAGCGAAATGCTCCTAAGCAATTTTCTGTTTGCTAATTTAACTACTTATTATTATCCATCGACTATTTTGAGTACAAAAAGTTTTTTCATTTATAAAACTCGTAAACGGAAATGTTTATAACATTACAAATTGCAGTACAATACGCATAAAATAAAATAAAGAAAAAAACAAAAATTGGTCTGTTCTATTTCACAAAACAGTTCCATAACTAAACGTTTTTTATTGATATGGTCACGTTTCGCTGTTGGCGTGATAAAAAGTTATTGCTGGATCTTATCGCGACGACTCTGCCACAAACGCTCGAAATATATGTACACGTTTGGCTGTTGTTGCAAAACTCCATAACGACTGAAATAACATTGAAAAATTAGACCTAAAGTGGTATTAAATGATGATATTTCGATTTATCAAAACCTTATCTAGTTTTAAAGGAAATATGAAAAGTGATAGTAACGAGACAGGAAATAAAAAAAACTCGCTAAATGAATATTTTCAAAGTTTACATTTTACTTTAATAATTTGCTTATAACGGTAATCATAAAGCTGCAACTACGAATGTAACTACGTATCTTTTAACTGTCATTTTAGATTTTTTATTTTAGTTAAAATTAGTTAAATTTTAGTAAAACTAAGTTATCTCTTTGATTTTTATAAGTTCATAAAAAAATTTTTTTTACCATTATTCGACCGAAAATCCAAGACTTTTATAGTAAAACAATAATGTATCGATTTTCGAAAAAAAAACAACTAGCAACAGTCTATTTATCGACTAACCTTGACAAATAGATAAGGACCATAATAATGTCAGTAAAAGAAATACCAGGAAAATTTTGAAATAAACTTCAACATCGTAAACAATTGAAGAAAATATCGTTTCGTATGTTGTTGTTTTTTTATTGCATTTTTTTTGTTGCTTAATTTTAATTTTAATTAATTTGCATTCCAAAATGTTAGAAAATTATGTAAGTTTCGATGATGAACGTTACAAATACTTATTTTACATTTTTTTTTATTCTAAACTTTAGGCATTTATTAGCGCTTCAGTTAGTTCAATGTTCAAAGTTTTATAAAAAAAATAGAAGCGTAAAGATTGGAAAATAACACATTCTTGTAAAAAAAGTTTTATCAAAGAAAAATATTCCAAAAAGTTTGGCACATCACAAAAATACAGATGAAAACATCAAAAAGTTTGCAACACCATACAGCATTGTGCTCAACCTTCTTTCCGATTAGCAGTTCGAATCGCTAACTAGCTTCAATAGTTACGTATTATGACAAAACAAAAGGCGATCGGTACGCGAGCATAATACCGATCAGCTGGCCTCGCTCAAGGTGTGATCACCACCAAATCTGAATGGACGGAGGCTACCCGGCTATCGGTGTCAAGGGGACAGTCACAACTCATCTGGCATCATCAGACCGTTGGCATCGCCAAAAAAATAGCATGGTGTATAGGTACATATTTGGTGATTGTTGCGAGGGAAATTATTAAGATGTTAGATTTGTAACCGCTTTGTATGGTTTCATAAAAGTTCCGTTTCCGGACTAGTGATTTTATTATGTTCATATTTCTGATTTCATTTAATAGTCTTTTCAAATTTAAACTACCTTATCACACAATACACAAATGAAAAAAAAGATTATAACTTTTTAATTTTGCATTTTACAATGCTATTTTTATGTGATAAATATTAAACAAGAAAATATACTAGAAAAAAGCAACTAGTCTCATGTCGCCCTGACATGAGACTAGTTGCTTTTTTCTAGTATATTTTCTTGTTTAATATTTATCACGAAAAAAAAGATATTAATAAACGAAGAAACGAAAAGAGAATCTGTTATTAAGGCGATACTCGAAAAAAATATGATGACGCGAGATAGCAATGAGAAAACGACGCGCACAGGAGCGAGACAGATTTTGCAGATTAGGCAAAAAAAAACACAAAATTAAAACGCATTAAAAAACTACAGCGATTTAAAAAAAAAATGCTTCTATACGATCCTAAATATTATTGGTGTCCACTTATTAAACCAATTTCCAATAGTGTAAGTAACCCTATTTAAGAATAATCTTGAATTTTCGTAGTTTTAGAGGTCTTTTCAAAAGAAAAAGTGTCGAAGCAAAATCATAAAATCGTGTTTTTGAAACTATACGAATCTAGATAAAGGTATGAAGAAATATATATGTTATTACCAGATTTGTAATAACTGTAACCATGCTATAGTTTTATATCAAAAAATCCATACTTTTTCCGAGTAGCGCCTTAATGGAACTGTACAATCGGGGAACTTCCCGGTCGACTACTAGTGTTTTTTTTTAAACGTTTCATCAGAAAGTACGAATGTACGTTCTGATGAAACGTTTAACGAAGGTTAAAGAAATAATTTAGTATTCGAATGAAATACCTGTGGATGTTCATTGTTTGTGATATAAACATTTTCTATATATCTATAACTTTTTTAAATAAAGCTCTCTAAAAAGACTTTATAAATTATCTCAATGCGTATTTTTTTAACTATTAGCTATAACAATATTAATGAAGGTAAATAGAGCTTACAATATTCAGTTCCAATTAAGATCAACAAGATGACACATCTTCAATATCAACGTAAACTTTCTGTTCGCAATTCTTAACATCTTATGCTGATGAAATAAATATATAGACTTACTTCTTTGTATTATGAGCAACATCTAAGGAACAAAAAACATTTTGCAAATGGCAGTAGTAATGACATATATTTTATGTTGCGTTACATTTATGGGCCATCCCATTTGTCTTGGCAAATGACGTGTGACTGACTTATGACCGCTAGATGTCGCTTGTGTCGACTCTACCCTGTTTTTGGGGTTCCGTAACAAAAAAAAACACAGACACTTCACGGTCCGTTGATCTGTCTCTAGAACACATACAGACATTTGTATGTGTTCTAGAGACACACATAAATATATCAGAACTTAAATATTTGATATTAATAACATTATTATGATCAAATATTTAAGTTACAGTCTCTTGGACCTGTAAAATATTATGCTTCTAAGAAAAGGCTATTAAAATTGCTAGCCATTTTCTATTTCTGAGAATAGCCGACATACGTACATCATTTAAAGTTTTTTTTTTTTTTTTGACCTACGGGGAGACTCTTAGCCCTCATCATACCTGATGTTAAGTATCGATAAGGCTGAAGATGAAAGCGAGCATCTCACTGAATAGAGGAACTGGCTATCTTATCTCTAACTGCCGGAACACAACAATGCTGAAAACATAGTTGTTATGGCGTCAGACGTGGTCAGACTTAGATAAGATGGTGGTAGCTAGCCAGGCGGACTTACAACAAGTCCTACCACCAACCAAACCGAATACAATATGTACCCCCGCTGGGAATCGAACCCTGGACCCCTGGGTCTGATACCGGTGGTTGTACCACTAGACCACAGAGGCGGTTAAAAGTTTCATAATTTGTTTGAATGGCGTTGTTTTACGAGCTGAAAGAATATACTTTCCTATTATTTAAACTGAAATCCATTTCTGGTACATATTTTGAAATAGCCAATAAATTAAAAACCAGTATTTTACTGAAGTTGTCACAAACCGTGCTTTACAGTTAAAGCTGGTTTAAAACTGATGGTCACAAATGTTATGTGTCACAAATTAAGTACATAATTAAAACAAACTTGTATAGTTATCTGACTAAAATGTTCAAAGTTCATTTGAATAGTTTGTATGGAACCTTGGATTTTTTCAGATTCTCACTTGACTAGGTTTTTCTGTTCCAAATGACATCGTTATGGTAATACTGGCCTGGTTCCGTAGACGGTTTAAACATAGAATAATATTTAATCAAATGACATGTTTGTGAAGATCGGGATTTTCATATCATGAAAATATTGACCTATTTTACTGTGGAAGAATTTATCATAACAAATCATATTATTGTCTCTTCGATTAAAGAAGCTTGCAAGTTGTAGCCTATTTTTTAAGATTGGATTAGTCCTTCTGCTGTTTCATAATTGAATAAAGTTTTAAGTCCATTCCATCGGTTTTATGTCCGTTATTAAAACCTACAAAAAACACTTAAAAATCATAAACTAAGTAGGCTGATAAATCATGTTTTATCATAGTCCAATCAAAAGTTTGGAAACAATTAAGTGGCAAAGTCTTGATAATAATAAAACTACATAATCTACACTGCTTGTTAAAATATCGTAAAGTTAATTCAGATCATGGCCTTTCTAATGGCCCAATCCTAACGCCTAGATTTAATTCTGAGACCTGGATAAATATTTGGAATGGACCTGGATCTAGATTTTTTGCAAAGTGTATTAACGCAACATAATTTATACAGTGACTTTTATTAATCTGTAACTTTAAGGGGTTCCAAAATTAATATATAAAAATAATTAAAGAAATTTCTTCTATAAGAATTGATTTAGAAACACACGTTACATTAAAAATAGGCATTAGGCTTTATTATTGATAGAACAACCCATACTACAAACACCCACAATATTTGTCATCCGTCCTTGAAACGAAGCGGTATATAAATCGTAATCTTCATGCTACACAAAAATAGACCCTATGACACACCACTTAATATGACAGTTCGATCGAAGTTACCCTAATTTACCACCTTCAGTTCACCTCGGTAGGACACGCAATACGGCAATCCGAGGACTTTTCCTCATTACTCCGTGTTTTGTTTTTATTTACCTTTTCTAATAGTTTGTAGTGTCTATGTGTTTATTGTTTATTGAAGTGAAAACTTCTTTAGCGGCGTTGAGCACTTTTTCTGTAATGGGTATAAAATCTTAAACTCGCGTCAGGACACGTGACCTGATCGAAAAAGCGTAGGACGGATGGAGAATGTTGAGGTGACAGGTTGACTATGGTCTCGGTTGCTTAGCGACAGACTGTTGATAATGTCTTTTACTTGTAGAGACAAGTTTTATTGTCAATACATATTTTTCGATTCTCTATAATAACTAATGTTTTCTTATATCTTATTACCTAACTTAACGTTCACTTTAATATGGTTTGTCATGTTTGTGTACGATAGCGCAATAAATGAATATTGTATTCTACCACATAAATGATAGTACTTTTATACTGATAAAGCAATTGGTGCAAAATTATTCCCTAACCATTCCAAAATATCAAACATGCTCAACGTTAATAATCAAGTTTTCACTTCTGCCGGCACTCCCGGAGTGCAACCCGTCTTTTTTTATAGCAGGCGAGTGTAGTTGTAGGTTGTATAGTGGCTGTAATTTGTAGGTTAGGTTACGATAAAGTTCTATACAACTTTATTAAAAGGCTAAAATTAAATTCCCCTTGAGACGTAAAGTGATTTCACGTGAGTTTTTCGTGTCTCTCTTTCGAATTGAGGCTTTCAATTATTTAGACGACACAATTTCTTATAGCTCTGAATAAAACTCATTAAAAGTTTTTTTACGTTACTTAAGCAAATACTAATACCAAAGAATACTAACTATTACTAACGTACGCTATAAATTGAGTGATATAAAACACGCGATTCAGCTATTTACTCAATGAATTTTCATAGTTAGTTTATCAAACTGCTTTTTAAGTATCAGCGTGTATTCATTTCGGTTTTTGATTGTTATGTTAGAATAGGTTACTGTGTGACACGATTATTGTAAAGGAAAGTGATTATTATAGTTACCATTCACATATTGAAATAAAACAACTTGTACAGATTAAAAGCGCGCTGTATTTCACGAGTTAAGATTTGTCTGTGTGTTTTTAAGGTTTTTTTGGTTTTGCCGTCGTTTCGGCACCTTTTCAGCTGCCGTGGTCACGTAATGACATATTTATAAACGCATAGCCAATGCTAGGTAGAAACCAAATGACCTAAACGTTGATTAAACCAAAACAAATAACTATTGACATTCTCTTCACATACAACATAATGAAGTAAAATATTTGCTTTATTCTTGGATATAACTTAAGTAGAAGCATAATTTGTCAATTTCGTAAAATGAAACTGTTCTCGTTTTACCGTTCATGATAATGACGTTACTACTCCTGGCCTCCTCGAATGATCAGTCGTCAACTGCCCGCATCCAGCGGCTTCCTCCGCCCTTCACCATGGCCTCGACTCTGCTAAAGTTTCGATAGAATGCTATTTTGATGATACTGTTGTCTGACACAACTTTAGAAAAGAAAGAAAGAAAATTATATTTATTTGAGGCAAACATGACAATAGGATACATCAAAGTAACACAAAAAGAACACAGGTTTGTCCCAAAACGGTACCGACTCAGCATAATGCTTGGCTTTTAGTTACTTATCACCCCATCATGCCAAGGGAAAAATCCCCTTCGGACACATTCGAAACCTAGTTTCGAATCCAAATTCGGAAAAAGAATTAAAATTCTTCTTCATGGTTCAAGCTTTACGAAACTTTTATGAACTGGTGGAAATTTTATATATTATAATATTTTATAACAGATAGATTACGGATCGACTAAGTTATTACAAAATTATTTACGGTTTTACAATTTATACCTCATACTGTTATACGGTTTCCTTTTCTCACTGAAATGTTATATATATATATATATATATATATATATATATATATATATTTATATATAGATTATATATATAAATATTTTCAGTTTCACCACAAATACTTAATAAAGTTAATGTTCTCTCATTGAGTCTAAGGTTTGAAAGTCGCCAAGTTAGTCATTACAGTATGGACCTTCAATTTATTATTCGAATATTTTAATAAAGTTATTAAATGCTCTACACTTCAATTTAATAACTTCATTAAAATAGGTCAAGACAAATTCGTTCAACACTCGTAAATTGCGTAGATCAAAGAGGCAAAGTGACGTCATATTCCTATCTAAATTATACATGTGTATAATTTTATAATCTATGAAACTTGTGTACCGTTTTGTGGAAATTAATTTCGCTCCACATGGTTTCGCGACTCTCAACAAATTACATTTAATGAAAATGTCGAGAACATCTTCCGAGATTGACACAACATAAGAGTCGCACAGTGATAAATTGTTAGATGATTACTTTAATTTACTTTGCTGTTTGAGGTTTATATAAAGACAGTATTCTAGATAAACTCATACATAAATCTGTCTGATTCCCCATTAAGTATTAAGTTAAAATCAAATCGATAATCGATAATGCGCCTAAATTAAATGCCTTAATTTTTATCAAAATTTCCAGTAAAGTACTTATCATCACTCACTGACTTTATTACATGTTTGAAACCAAACAAAATACCTTCGCCAAAATTTTTGGCAAAATGAAATACCGATTCAATTCAAAACGTATAGCACAAAGCATTTTGTTCAGAGTTTTAGAAAAACGATTCCCGCAAATATACCTATGCATAAAACAGCAGACAAAATAAATGTGCCATTCCACAAAGGCATTCCGGAACCGATAGCTAGATTAATTCTGCAGGAATACCTTAGTATATATGTACCTAGCTGCATTGAATATGCTGTATTCGACCTTTCGGATTATTTGTTGTGATTCGACCGAAACCATTCCGTTTTTTCAATAAATTTTCATCGATGCGATTATCAATGAGAATTATTCGGTCACTATAGTAGGATTCGAAATATACAAGTAGATCTACGTCTATATTATAATATTGTCTTTAATAATAGTGGTATATTTTTCGCAAGATTAAACTATACATACAAACGCAGTTCTGTTGTATGACTATATAAGTTTTGATTAATGGGTTACTCAACAGTTCAGTAAGTACTAAACTTCTAATTTACTTCTACTTAATTAATTAAATTAATTCGAACACACCTAGCTCAAGTCTTAACTTAATTTTCAGTAAGTGTAACTTTCTTTCGAATTTGTTAATGGAGGGTGACATATTATGACTTTGTTGATAATTAAATGCTATTTACCAAATTAATGTTTAATTTCATTTCTCCGTTCGTTATTGTAATCGATATTAAATGGAAAAATAAATTTAATACTCAAGTTTGAGTTTTTTTTTTATAAACGACGGTGAGACTCTTAGCCTTCATCATACCAGGGCCCGTATTCACTATGACCACTTAGCGATTCCTTGCTCAAACCACGCGAATGTCGTATTTGGTTTTGACATTTTCAAAATTCGTTTTCTCTGTGACACTTACTAATTTTATAATAATTTTACTCGTTTATTAAATTATACAACTTGTGACTTTCATGTGCTTGTACAATAACTCTATAAAATTCAAAAAAAAAAAAATTCAAAATTCAATATCATTTATTCAGTCTAGGCTGTTACAAGCACTTATGAACGTCAAGAAGCTACGCCATCGGTTCACAAACCCTACGGCGGGAGACCTTGTAACGAGAAGAACCGGCAAGAAACTCGTCAAGGGCTATTTTTTTCTCCCTGTTTTATTTCATACAGAGTCGTCAAATTGAAAAGTGAGCTTAACATATCAGTAAGGTCAATTTCCATCACAAAAGAAAATACTAATTATAATATTACATTTTATGGTTATCCTAACCGTAAACAATTTTCAACTCGTAAGGAAGGACTTACATTTAACATTTCTCGCATTACAAGGTTACTGTACTGCAAGTTGTGACGTACATCATACAGGTCGATAGTAATTTATTTTAGATGAAAATATTTAATCTCTAAGCACAACGTTAAGACAAGCAGACTAAAGCAGACCCATTTCCGCTGGCGGCACCCGTTCACGAGCATGACGCATGAACCAGCCATCGCTTCGCTCAACCATATTTTAGGGAACGTAACGACCCGCCTCACACGACACCGCCGAAGAAACGTTTGAGTGAGCATGACGTACTTCAGGTACTTATGTTAAAGTGTATAAATATAAAAAATACAATGGCAAAAACAAAAAAAAAGAAATATAAAAGTGCATTAATATAAGACGCAACTTACAATGTTACTGGAAGACGCATCAGCTGGGTCATAATCATAAAGCGTATTTAAAGTAAATTAAAAATAATAATAATAATGGCTTTCATATACTTGATTACAATAATTGGAGAACATTACTTATTTTTATTTATTCTGATCAAGCAGTGCCACGTTCTCAATTCAAAACATCATAAATAACATAGAATTTATAAAATTGAAACAAAAATATAAATATCTCAACACATTTTAACACAATCAGACAAGAGCAGACCCATCCCACTGGCAGCACCCGTTCACGAGCATAATATAATTTGCACGAACATAATTTGGGAGTATCATGGAGAAAACGACTTTTGAAAATGTCAAAACCAAGTACGACATTGGCGTGGTTTGAGCAAGGAATCGCTAAGTGGTCATAGTGAATAAGGGCCCTGATGTTAAGTATTGATGTCGCAGGATAATTAGATAAATCGTTTTTTTTTTTGCACAAACCGCCCGCGGTCCACCCGCGTGGTTCCCGTTCCCGTAGGAATACCGATGAAGAAGTATCCTACGTGTTAGTTCACTACTTGAAATCCCTATATACAAAATTTCATCCAAATCCATTGAGTAGTTTTTTGCGTAAAAGAGGAACAAACTAACTGACATACTTATATCTTTATAATTTTGCATTTTACATTGCTATTTTATGTGATTAATATTAAACAAGAAAATATACCAGAAAAGACTAGTTGCTTTTTTCTGGTATATTTTCTTGTTTAATATTAATCAAACTGACATACTTTCTCATTTATAATATTAGTAGGATTTAAAGTGGCGGTAAATTAAATGACTAAGTTCACGTATATATTAATTACTGAGTTTAAACCCAAAGTAGTATCTCATATCATTACCGTTAATTTCCAACTTTCCAGTTTACACTTAACACTTTAACAACGATATATGCAAGATTTAGCAGCGATAACCGTAACTTTATCTTGTAATTGAATGTCATTACACAATATTACAATGGCTGACCTTCGCAACGTTGTTTTGCATACAAAGTGTTAATGCTAGAAGATGTCTTGTTTGCACTTTATCATTAAGAACCATGATTATAATTTTAGATGTGGACGAACAACGGATGTTAAGAAATAGGAAATTATGGGGTTTGTTTGTAAGAGGACGATTAACGTAGAATATTATCGTGTCAGACGCCATGACACCATTTGAAAAACGCGGAAATACAGACAGATATCGCGTAGATAAATATATACAGTGGTGGTCACAGGTCACAGGTAGTGAATGGAGGAGATCCAGATTGCTATACGCACTTAACTGATCTGTTCAACATTCGAAGAGATGTATGGATAAGTTTAAAAAAACGCGAAATGGCATAAAAATTTATGGAATTTCTGAAACTAAAACTCTGATCCCTACATCTTTTAGAATGTTGATCAGATCAGTTGGGTATGTGTGTATAGAGATCAGGATCTCCTTTATTCACTCCATGGATGGTCATTATCAGATCGCAGCTCGGCCAATCCTTAGCAGAGAACCAAAGCTCCAAAGTTACCTCGATTATATGAAAATCGTCTAGGGTCGTCAATTAAATAATAGTAGATTAAGTATTTGAATCAGTTACACTATTGTATTAGGTTGAGAACCTGTAAAGATAGTTGTAAGAGTGGAAATAAATAAATAACTAATAAATAATAAAATAAATAAAATAAACACTGTATACAAAAAAAAACTAAAAAATATAAAAATAAGTCTTTGTTACATTTTGCACATTTTTTAAATAGGTTATAAAACCTAACAGTCAAATCAAAGAATTTTGGTTGTCTAATGAGAAACTACGTACGTTAGCTTTGTTGGGGTGAAATCAATTATAATCGTGAAATTAGGAGCAAAAGTTTATAAGGTTCAAAAGTACGTTAAGTTTATATTATATTAACTTATAGGAATTAAACTTACTTAAAGGAATCTGTAAAAGTGTCTCGCACTCAATCGCGCAACAATGTTAGTGATAGATACCCAGCTGATGCGTCTTCTAGTAACATTGTAAGTTGTGTCTTACGTTAATGCACGTTAATAAGTTCTTCACAACTTGCAGTACAGTAATCGTGTAATGCGAGAAATGTTGTAATGTATGATAGATAAGTCTTTCTTTGCCAGTTGAAAATTGTTTACGGTTACAATAACCATAAAATGTAATATTATAATTAGTATTTTCTTTTTGTGATGGAAATTGACCTTACTGATAAAGTCACTTTTCAATTTGACGACTCTGTATGAAATAAAACAGGGAGAAAAAAACAGCCCTTGACGAGTTTCTTGCCAGTTCTTCTCGTTACTAGGTCTCCCGCCGTAGGGTTTCTGAACCAATGGCGTAGCTTCTTTGACGGTCATAAGTACTTGTAGCAGCCTAGACTGAATAAATTATATTGAATTGAATTGAATTGAACTGGTTGGCACCGATTTCGCCATTTCTTTTAGATTTAGAAAAAATTTACACACTTAATAACTTTAATATTTGTGAAAATCCTTGCCAAAAGCGGAACATTATTAACAAATTCTTAAAATAAAGTTCCGGCCTTGACTATTTCCGTAGCAATGTTTGAAACCTAAAATAAATTAATGATTAGTACTATAAATAGACGACTCTAGGATATGAACGAATAAAAATGTGGTAAACATACATCGTCAACATTTTATTACTACTAATGTTGTTCTAGGCATACTACCGTATTCGATATGGATAATGGATTTATGGTGTCAAGTAAGATATAAAACCACAAAAATTTTAGTATACTTTATAATTTAGTAAAAAACAATTTTGAATGAAATCTCAGAAAAAATAAACAAATATTGATTACTAGCGGCCACCCGCGGTTTCACTCGCGTGGTTCCCGTTCCCGTGGAAATATCGGGATAAAAGTATCCTTTATTTTAATCTATGCTATCGACTATCTCTGTGCCAAATTTGTCACAAATCCCTTCAATAGTTTTAGCGTGAAAGAGTAACAAACAAACAAACTGACATACTTTCGCATTTATAATATTATAGTAGGAAAACCGAATTGTGCTTTTGCCTTGCGTGGTATGCTAACGTTGAATAACTAAAAGTGGCTTGCTCCGGGACTTTTCATTCTTCATTTGGCTCCGCGCAGCCATTAGACGAGCGAAATGATCGCCGAAACGAACGACCGACGAGCAAAAATCTTTTCGTTTAGCCGGCACTTGAAGATTCGTCATCATCCTCATACATAGGACATAGGCCTCTCAAGTTCACGTTGAGGAGCACAATCTACGGCTACTCTCGTCCAGCTCTTTACGACCTCGGGAAGATCGGCGCTCCACCTAGTCTGTGGGTGTCCTACACTACTTTCGCCCATACGTGGTCTCCTCTTGACAACTCGTTTACTCCAGCGGTTATCAATTCTGCGGCTAATCTGGCCTGCCCACTGCCACTTCAGTTTGCTAATTCGGTGGCTTGGAGTTTAAAATGCGTTTAGATACTACTAATTTTGCGGTTGGCAACTGTCCTATTGCCAAAAACTACCGTTTGCTTTCTATATTTTCAACAGACTGGCAAACAGTCAAGATTCTAGACTGCCATCCGATTCACTTCCTCTTATCATAACAACGCTGTAGTTCTATATCGGATAGTGAATTATTAAGATACAAACGTCGGAATTTGTGTCAAGAGAGCACAATACTTAAAAATAAAAGCAATATTGAACTGAACATGATATTATCCAAAACTAAATGTTTTATTAATTTATTCTTAACAACGCTCATCTGAATCAAAGGTAAGCAACACCTGGCCAACGATTCTAGTCTATTGCTTCCAAATAATAAAAATATCGTTAAAAACAAATATGTTAATCGAGAAATAATAACAGTCACTATTTTGTCCAAACAAGATCACAACAAAAACAATAGGGCTAAGGCTCATTTATTACAATAAAAAAAGCATTTTACATACGTCCGTCTGTATGTGCAAGTCATATTTAAAGTATTAGGATTTTCTATGTTCTGACATTTAGTGAAGGCAATCACGTTACATGAAACGGCATTTTAGTATCCACGTCCATTCGTTATCTGGGCAGAATGACTAACAAAAATATCCAAATATAGTCTGATCTTTCAGCTCTTACTCTGATATAATAAATTCATCAAGGAGATTTATTGATACAATATTTACGTGTTACCTGTTACAAAAAGCTAAGTTCTAGTAACAAATAACACGTAAATTTTGCATTTTACAATGCTGTTTTGATAAATTCTAAATAAGAAAATATACTAGAAATAAATACCACTTGTCGCAACTGTTGTTGTTGATGAGACAAGTGGTTTTTTCTAGTATACGAGTATTTTCTTATTTAGGTACCACGTTGTCCATAGAAATTCTGGTCGTAGGAAAACTGGCCATTTGCTTCCCGCTTTCTGCGTTCTTCGCCAGATCTTTAGTTATTGTTTAATTGTTGTTGTTGTTTTATTGTTGTTAATAACTACTTACTTTCAAGGCAACTATTCCTTAGCTGAAATATTTGAATTATTCCTATCAAGTGCTTCTTGGCACCGGCTTAAAATAAATGTATGTCTACATAGATATCGTTAGTATTTTCATTCTCAAGAGTACATTAACCTATTCTCTGCAACAATTCAGCTTCAAATAATATCTTATTAATAGGAAAAACAAAATAGTATACAGAAGCTTACATTCCAATCACGCGATTTTTCCATAAATAAATACTATAGAAGAGTCTTATTTGGCTGAACTTTAGTGGACCATCATCTATTAAAAACCTGTCATAAGAAAGTTTTATTCGGGTTTGGTTTCATTGAAAAACTTTACACACTTCACACTTTGGAGGCGATGATTGAGCGAAGACGTCACAAAACGTTTGTCAAAAAACAAGCTTACTTTAAGAGCTTCGTAGTACGATATAGCATGGTACTTAAGATTGAAACAATGCTGCACTAAGAGATGGCGGTAGTCCCCAAGATGTCGATTGACGTAACAAATTTTAAGTATTAAACATTCTTCCGTCGTTTGTTTTATTAATCACAAATAATAAAAGAATGACGTTTTAAAATGCGTTTGCTCAAAGTTTACCCATCTTGACAAGTGCGCTTGGTTTTGAATCTATTGACGTCAAGCCAGTTCAACACATTTACCAGATGACTAGTTAGGTTGCGATGTTGGTTCAGATGTTCGATGTACAAACATGGCGCTTGTTGTGTCGCTTGTACACGATGTACAATCCACATGCGGAGACAGGTAAACAAAACAATTCACCGTGACAGGTATATCAGGAATCGGTTGAATGCGTTGAATAGAAGATAGTTTGCTGACTAGATAGATCCATCCATGAAACGCTCTGATGAACTATTATTACTGTGATAAATTTTAAATAGAAATCGGCCACAAGCGCATTCTCAGATGGGACTCGAACCCACGACCATAGGAAATCCGATCCAATGCTCTAACCAGTGAAGTCTCGGTAGCTCAATGGTTAGAGCATTGGACCGGACTTCATTATGATACAAAATTATCATATGTATAAAAATAGCATTAAACATGCAAAATAACAAAAATTATATATAATTACTGTATACTGTATCAATCTCCAACGAACAGTGACTCGTACCTATAGGAAAAAATAACAGGTGACATGGTCTAGATTATAATTTTTATTGAAAATTTTAAGTACCTACTTTCTTAATTCCTTAGTGGGAGTTTTTGATTATGGGCTTTCATCGGAGTCCTAAATGATTATATATTTTAGTTTCCTACCCCTTGTAATATTTTGGTTTGCATATTGATTTTATTGCTTCCTTAAATAGAATATCAAGATGTCAAATACATAGAGTGACGCAGAGGCTGACGGTTACCAGCGTTTTTTTTTTTAATTTGCCAACTATGATCGCCAAGGCAATTGTGGCGAAACTCTCTCATCATTGGTATAGTTTTATACTCAGCTGTTTATTCCAATAATCCACTAAGTATCTATTAACAATACACGAAAATGATTTATCGGCAGATATAAACTTTACAGCGAAAAATCGTTTCCAAATCATGTCTTTAACGCTATGTATCAATTGTGCCAAATCTTTGCAATATGATAGACTTTATAAACGAAATAATCCAATTTTATGCAATGGCTCCTCCTTAGTAATTTATTCAATATTGCGGATGACAAAATATGTTGAGTGAAGTGTAACGTTATCTGCCAATCACAATTTTGCTCGGTTTAAAAATCATCTAGACTCTGAAGCTTAGAATACAATTACGCAAGTTTTCATTTCGCGTAATCAAAGTTTATTTCGTCATTAGCTGTTGTGATAATTTACTACAAAATTAGACCATTAAGCCAATATTGAACAATCAATACTGAACTTCTTCCTTTAGGGTTAAATTTTAACTACAAGTATTACTACATTCTTTATGACATATTGCAATTGAATGTTCTCGTAAGTCTAGCTTGTATGTATTGTAGACAATCGAAGATAGTCATGATCCACATTGTCTTGCAAAATAAAACCTTAATGCTTCGCAAACATAACGTTATGTCACAACGGCACGTGCAGATAAAGTGGCCAATGTCACGGGACCCATTCATCTGACCATGTTGGCAGCGCGCACGCATCGGCGACAGTGCGTGACATTATTTTTTTTATTTATTTTTTACGTTTGCCAGCCAGCCTCACGAATTATCGGTGCAACGGACTTCGAATACAATTGAAACTTCTTGCTTTATGAAAAAGAGCTTAACCTCTATTGTAGGTAAGTGCTATCGGAAATAATAGGTAGTGATTAAAATGAAAGAAGTTTTGTAGTAAAAAAAAAATCATACTTGACTTGACTTCCAAATCAAGTCGCTAACTTTATCAATCATGATTTAGTTTCATCGTTATAATCAAACAAATTATATTGGTTATAATTATTCTAAAAATTTATATTACAAAGAAAAATTAATAATTTTTCCTAACATTCCCAAAGGTTTCGTTTCACTTAATACATAGAACATGTTGTTACAACAGAAGTTGTCTCTTAGAAACTATATATACTTACTAACTTAATTGTTTTTTTTTTATAATCATTTCAATTAAATCAAAGTTCTCGTAAGTTCTATAAACAACTTGTGACACATTTTTTATTATAAAATACAAACACAATATACAAAGAAAATAGTCAGTTTTTCTTGAATTTTTCAAAAGATGTGTATATTGAATATTCATATGCATGTCAAGTATATTTTCCATTGTATAACGGATGTTGTGAGGTCGGCCTTATCATTTAATATCCTCGGTCGTTTCTGTAAGTGAGGTCTAGGCTGGTGTCTGGTGGAAGGTAGACTGATATATGAATGTAACCTTAAGATCGTCTTAGGATAGACTAGAAAATAGCTTTTCAATGAGATAAATACCTATCAAGTAAGAAATGTGTGCGAAATTAGTGTCAGATTTAGACATCAAAGTTATTAATATTAATAAATTGTCATAAAAGGGGCGAAAATTACCTAATGTAACGAGGTATATTTATAAGTGCTAGAAACCGAGTTACAATAGGTTTTTAGCACCGTGTATTATACTCTACTTTTCACTAAGATTACATAACATAAAATAATCCATATAATGTTAAACAACTATTTTATTAAAAATTAAATGATATATGTCTGTATAGTTGTCCGTATCATTGCATTTATGTGTACATTGATATTTTTTTTAAAGTTCAACAAAATTAGTTAGAAAACCTTCTTCCGAGAACAAATCAACACATTTTTAGGGTTTCGTAGCCTACAGGCAAAAAACGAAACCCTTATAGATTCGGCCAAGCCGATGTATGTCACTGCCACTTTATTCCAAAACTATGAGGATTACACAGTTGAAACTTGGTAGGTAGATGTATTCTGTAAACCGCTTTACGGCTTTTACACAAAAAAAAATATATATGAATAAAATTATGGACTCCCCATGTTTTTTTTTTTCATTAAACCTATACGTGTGGGATATCATTAGATAGATCTTTAAAAATTACATTGAGGCTTCTTAAACAGTTTTTTCTCAAAGTCAACCGCTTGACAGTTATACACTTCCAAAGTGGAAAAATGTGTGTGTCCCCCCCCCCCATCTAACTTTTAAAATAAGAAAGTGAAAAATCAAAAAAAAGTTATGATGCAGATCTTTATAAAAACTTTTAATGAAATTTGGTTTGAACGAAATTTATTTAGTAGTTTCAGAGCTATAGCACCGCAAATATAACTTTGTCATTCATACAAACACTATGAAAAACAAACTTATTTTTGCAGACGAAAAATTTATTATGGCATTTTGGCAATAATAATAATAGAAACTATTGCAAACGATACAAAAACAAACACATACAGAGAAAATGTCAAAAAAGAGGAACACACAATAGGCGGCCTTATAGCTACGTAGCAGTCTCTTCCAGGCAACCTTGGGTGAGAGGCGAAACCCTTCATGTGCGAGTTCGACTCGCATTTGGCCGATTTTTTTACGTTAATTTAGAAGTCTGTTTTTGTTGACAGCTTAAAGAGATTGTTGACCAGAATAGATAGGTATAGTTTTAATTTCAACTTAATAACTCCGCGCTTTCCCTTAGTATTAAGTAGTAAGTATTTCCTGAAATGTAGTTTCCAAAAGTAAAGACTAAATTTTCATGATTTAATTATAAATATATAGTTTTAGATTGTTCCTGTATTTGTAGTAAAATATGACATTACTTGCCAAATTTATAGTTCTTGGTCAACCTATGAATTTTGATTCCCTTGAGGGTTTATGATTTTGTAATTTTTGCATTTTTCAATGCTATTTTTATACTTATGTATTACCAGCGACCTTTGGAAATCCGGTCCAATGCTCGTAGCATTGGACCGGATTTCCAAAGGTCGCTGGTTCGATTCCAGCCTGAGAATTCACTTGTGGCCGAGTTAATTTTTTCCAATATTTTTCTATTTAAAATTTACCATTAGTATAAAAATAGCATTGAAAAATGCAAAAATTACAAAATCATAAATTATTGGCAGTTGCATCTTAATCGATCGTTAAACACCTGAAAAGATGTTTCTTTCGAATGCAAGGATATTTCCTAGCATTGATGTAACAACGCTGGCCTACAGCGTATTAAAAATATAAAAGTATTGGAGAATCCCTTGAGGGTATTGAAATGTACGTTTTTTGCGACACAAACGGTCCTATCTATTTTTTAAGTTAATACACAGGTTTGATTTTTTTTACAGCTTCAACAGTCTGTTGAACTGAATATACGGTTTTCATTTCAACTCGATACCTCTACGCGTTCCTGAGATAAACGAAAACGGACGGACGGACAGACGGACAACAAAGTTATCCTATAAGGGTTCCGTTTTTCTTTTGAGGTTCGGAACCCTAAAAATGAGTTCGCTAAAATACTATAGCCTTATCTTTAGTCTCTAAACAAAATCTTTGAAATTAATCTCGAGCTTTATATTTACCTCTATTTTAGTAAATAAGGATCTCAATTTAATTTCAAAGTATAGCAGTGTTATTTAGTACACTCCCTTTTTTCCAAATTTTCCCCACATCGATTCGATCACACACGCTCGAATGTGTGCGAAAATCCATCTGGTTCGTTTACTTCAAAGATAACTCAATCTAATATTTATTAGGTCAAATCCGAATTCTTAACTATTACGGTTCATTTACTTAACAATTTTAAGCCTGAAAATTTCTCGAGCGACGGTCGACGTAATAAAAATATAAATGGTCTATACATACCTCAAAGCATTGTAATCGAAAATCGATAAAAGGTTGACCGTTAATATAAGGGGCGCATTTCTCTGAACGATTTATTGATTCATAAAACGCATTTCGAATTTAATTATACTCGATTCGATATGAAGGTCGAGTTATAGGTTAATGGATCTTATAACAACGGCTTTAGGTTTATAAATCAATGGGACGTGTAATTATGTGACATCTGAGAAGTTATACAATAGGGCTGGCACGAAAATCTTTCGAAATAGTTTTCAAATGGTCACGTCAAAAAATGTATAGGAAAATGTAGTTACGTTTACGCCCGTGAGACCGCAACTCAATACCTCATAAATTTGTTGACAATACTCTTTCAATACTTTCCCAAAAGTTTTTCTCGTGCCATCCCCACAGGGTTGTCATCATTACGAATATGATAACTTATTGGTATTTCAAACGTTTGGTGAATGAAAAAGCTTGACGCTGCGTACCTCCGCTAATTGACGCTGTGACCTTGTCGCTGCACGTTCAAAGGTTGCGTGACATCACTGACATTAGATCGTACGATGGATAGGGCTGTCAGTACCGTTTGTTGGCGACCGAATATAGATCGTAGCTGAGCTAATTAAAACTAGAAAAACATTTATGTTATAACCTCGTTACTAGTAATTTTTGTTTAACAAGAAAATACTTACTTATACATTATTTATTTTTTATTATGACAGTTAATAAAAAATTTGTACTTTGATAAAGATGTTGAATTCTATTTTATTAGTAGTCTAATCGTAGATTATTTTATTAGTTTCTCTTATATAGACATTACTTATTGATATATTTCCGGTTTAAGAATTTGAACATAATATTTTTCGTCAGAGCAAAACGCAAAGGACAAGTAATTAGTATTAACACAACTGAGACATCAATAACATTAAACATGGACTTTGTTTACATACATATTAATACCTACTTGACACCTTGTCGCCTTTAACTAACTTCTTTTACCTTGGGTACCTTGATCATCAAATATTTAGATTTCCAGAAAAAAACCAATCATAATCGTGAGATTTGTAGAATTAAACATTCTCATTGTTTCAAACAAATACATACCTACGAGTATATTTTATTTATTATGTCGACCTTCGACAGCCCTGCAAGTGACAGTTTAGTCTTCCACGTCGTACAATGCGCGCTGACCTCGGCAATGTCACGGTTTCCGAGCACTACGCGGTTAGTGGATTTGACGGCGGTTCATTGATTCTTCATCGCGCGTAAGATAGATTGCAATAACAGAAGAACTAAAAGTGCATAGAGGTGTGATTATAAAAATGGCTAGGCATAATAAAAAATAATGTTTTTATTAGAAAAATTAAGCTCGTTAAAATAAACTCATATCGTACAACAAGGACATTTATTATTGTAAAAATTGCATTGTCAAACCTTAGCAATAGCTTATAGTTTTTTTTTCTTTTCACAGGTAATTGAAACAGTTTCTATGCAAGTAACGATCCTCATTTGGTAAGCCTGACGTAACTTATGATTAGTTTTATAAAGTTTTTTTTTATTTATCTATGTTCTCCTAGAGTTAGAGAGATTCCTTTACCACTATTAGGTACAGTCACGTACAATGACAAGAAACACTATTACGATGTTGAATGACATTTGTTGCCAGAAAGAGTTCTGTTGCCGTGTATACATGTCATCCCTCGTGACTTTACATATTAAGATAAATCTAGTATCAAAACTTAAAGAAAAAAATATCTAATAAATCAGCCATTGTATTTGATTACAAAATATATTAAATACTCGTATACCTAAGCGACATCGCTCTTGTCAACGATCAACCTGTAAGCTCTAACGTGCTGTTTACTGTACATAGGTCTCAACCGAGAATTTTCGGCGACGCAAACGAAACTCGACCTTCATTTTCAGTTCTATTCATACAGAAAATTACATGCAAGCAATATTCATAACGACTTGTATTTACTTATCCATACAAAGGAATGAGGTATTTATGTCCTCCCATTACGTTTTACGTCCTACCCTACTTTAATTGACGTAATGAATAGCTATTTACATTATTCTAAAAGGTTCTTAAGTTTTTTATTTTAATTTTGGTAATATTCTAACAAGCGAAAAGACAAAAATGAAAATTATTAGCAAACAGCTTTTTAAGTTTAACGAAACTGGCACACTGTTATTTCAGATTATTTATCTTAATTAACATGTAAGGTATTTAGTTAAAAATCGATTGATAATAATTTCAAAAATAAAGCCTCGTAGCTGTTGACACTAGTGCTACAAATAAATGTAATAATTCTAAAGAAACTTTAGCTATTTGAGTTAAAAATTTAAATAAGCCCAAACAGAAAATGACTTGTTTATTTCTGTAGCCGCTTAAGGCAAAAGTTTTTAATTATACAATAATTCATTAGGATTTATGGTAAAACAAGTAGGTACTTTTAGTAATTTATCTTAAAATATAAATATGTAAATGAAACGTAATCGTGGGACATACCTACTCGTAAAAGTATGTAGGTAATATAATTATAACGAAAAATTCTTACTAAAAATAAATGAAGGTATATTCCTGACAACCATCCATCAAAAAGCAGAATTATTTTCGTGTATGTACACAATCATTATCATAGAATCTACAATGAGTACGTCTTACGTGTTCGTACGTACACTGTTACCAATTACGTGTACAGGGTGATTTTTGTTAACGCATCACGGAGGATAAGTCTTGTAAATACTGGAGATTTAACCGCCTCTGTGGTCTAGTGGTACAACCACCGGTATCAGACCCAGGGGTCCCGGGTTCGATTCCCAGCGGGGGTACATATTGTATTCGGTTTGGTTGGTGGTAGGACTTGTTGTAAGTCCGCCTGGCTAGCTACCACCATCTTATCTAAGCCTGACGCCATAACAACAATGTTTCCAGCATTGTTGTGTTCCGGCAGTTCGAGATAAGATAGCCAGTTCCTCAGTGGTTGAGGATTCCGGGAGAGGCTCGCTTCCATCTTCAGCCTTATCAATACTTAACATTATGTATGATGAAGGCTAAGAGTCATTAATAAAAATAAAAAAAAAAAATAGAAAAATTCACTTAAAAAAACATTAATTATTTAAAAAAACTATGACATCAATGGATAGGTACCAATTTTTCGTCATTTAGATTACAATATGGTTATTCTTCTTAGTCGTGCATTCTTGACAGAGTGGTCGTGTCATGCCTCAGTCGATTTGTTCCTGCGCCACCGCTACTTTCGTAATCCGTCACCATGCGTTTCGCTGTTTGTCGGAGTTATTATTATTATTATTTTTGGAGAGGGGACGCCAGCAAGGCCGGACGGGTGATCAGTCTCCCTAGTTGGAACCATTTCACCCAATTCCCCGGTGAAGAAATCCCCTCAAGAACAGGGGTTATCGTTCACCCCACCGGCGTCGGACTCTCGAACCTTCCTATGCGCTTACAGTACCTGTTGAGTTCACTTATCGTCAACTGCTTTAGATCCTCTTCTTCTAGCTTGTCGGAGTTAGAGCATGTGCTAATTAATACTGGAGCGTGTTACAATTTTTAAGGTCTGTCCACCGTGTTGGAGAGCTTCCGCGAGATCTTCTGCCTCCGATTTTCCCTGACCACCAGTCGCTCTATCGTTGTTTATAATGTCTTTTAAATCCCTTGCGATTGAACCTATCGATTGATATCGGAAAAGAACCCTTCACTCAAGTTAGCGAATTTTCTATTCGTTTAAACAATAAAATAAGCAAAAGTCAACCTTATACGAGAGGTGTTGTAACGTGTAGCCAAGCCGCGTAGCAACACGGCTGTAGCCAAGTTACTACTTTCAACAATATTTAAGTTAGCGAGTTCAAAGGAATAGAAAATTAGCCACTTGAGAAGTAGAGAGAACTTTTATCAATTTGGAATTTAAGATATTTTTTCATCATGACGCATCTACGAGATAAAGTCATACCCATAGAACAGCAAGATAAGGTTATCTCTATACTATTAAAATAAGGTTCCCATTGACTTTTTTTTATTATGAAATACGGGGAGACTCTTACACCCATATTCTAAGTCGTTCCTCCAAAACTTACTCGTCCTCGACTTAACGAAACCTCATTGGAAACCTCTTCGAAATACTCCTCGAAATCGGTATTCTAAGTCATAACTCCGTAAGGACCTGGACGAGCCAAAGAGTACGTAGCCACTCCGTGTTAGGCCTAGCGCACACTACCATTTGTACCCACGACGAGGTTGGGTGGAGTGTAAAAAGTTTTGGAGGAACGACTTAGAATATGGGGGTTAGCCTTCAACATACCTGATGTTAAGTATTGATAAGGCTGAAGATGGAATCGAGCCTCTCCCGGAATCCCCAATCACTGAGGAACTGGCTATCTTATCTTTAACTGCCGGAACACAACAGTACTGAAAACATTGTTGTTATGGCGTCAGACTTAGATACGATGGTGGTAGCTAGCCAGCCGGACTTACAACAAGTCGTACCACCAACCAAACCGAATACAATAAGTACCCCCGCTGGGAATCGAACCCGGGATCTCTGGGTCTGATACTGGTGGTTGTACCACTAGACCATAGAAACGGTTAATGACATCACAATATTAAAAATCTTACAAAACAATTACACTGAGATCTCCTTTTAAGTATTAATATACTTGTGCCAAGAGACCTCGCTCTTCCACATCGTACATTACAAAAGAATAAACAATTTTGGAGTTGCATTTTTAGAGGTACAAGAATATTTTAAAATTGGTTTAGATAATTTGCACCATCATAACAATGAGCCTTGAATTTATGCTTCTGGGATTTGTTTGTTTTTAATCTGTATAGAATTGGATTAGGATTTACGCCTACCTAAGGGGTTTTTCTTTTGGCCTGATATAAGTCTTCAATGACCTACATTATGATTTAATAAAGGATAAGAACACTTTGAGGCGTGCGAATTACATAAAAACTGTCACTTACATTACTAAACCTAAACTATAGAGATTGTCGATTATATGCTCTAACCTCTGGAACTACAAGTCAAAATGTGATGAATTTTGTGAAAGAGAAAGATTTAACCCTTGATACAGGAAAAGGCGTACAAAGATCAATTATGACACTATTGTCATGACAACGTGAAATAAATTTTAAATTCTACAATTTATGGACTGCTTCTGTGTTTTGCGCAAAAGCGTGACGTCACGAAACAGCCAAATTATTATATTTAACCTCTTTCATAGCCAAATTAGTACCTTTTCTCTTGTGTTCTGTAAATTGGACTATAGAGATGGCTATAGGTAGGTACTTTGTCCAAGACAAGAGAAGTCGTGGATAACCGCTTTATAAAAAAACTGGACGAATAATATATATCTATACAAACACAAAGTGTGACGCTATCGGGAAAGTAGGTCGTTACGTCCACCTATAATGATGAATGTCCCCATTTATTTGGGGTCTATCCCGGGGGATAGCCGGGAAAAACTTGATTGATGTGGGACTCGCAGAGTAACGTGGGGTAATATTTTCCCTGATTCCTGTGTGTATGTTCTGTGATCGGGTGGAATGGATGAATGTGTAACTTAAGCTTACGAAGGTCTGAATCATAGGAAAAAGGCTTTTGTATTGAGCAAGGACGAAGAAATTTGCTTTGAAAAGATTATTAAGCCCATTGATTGTGGCTAAATTGCTTCCTAGATTTCTTTTCTTGAAGGCTCTGAAAGTATTTTGGTGGTACATTATATTTTTTATAATAAATTCTTAATTTCAACTGAATGTGAATGAACAGTCACAAAAGATGTATGAGTTAAGAACTTTATAAGTACCTATATCTGTTTTGAATAGAATTATTATAATATTATTAGTTAGTTTGTCAGCGATAATTAAAAGTAGTTTCCCGGAACAAACCCCTAAACAAACATTAATACTAATAAAAAGCTGAAATACGGCCACATTTAAATGTCTTCACCTCGTTATTTTATCATCGTAAATATTTAGGTAAATGTGCGTTCATAAAAACTTACTATGGCTATAAAACGTTGAAAGGTTCTATCGATTTTCCCATAAATTTGGCCGCGATGACGCTACACTTGTTTGGTCCAATCAATAATGTTTACAATAAAACTGTTCAAGTATAAAGCTAAGCGAAAAGAGTTTTCATACTTGGATTCACACTGCATACGTCAATGATTAGTCAATGGCATACGTACTTATAAAGAAAGAGTCAGAAGTAGCAAATATTACAACAGCTCTAGGCGTTTTGTATTGTATTGTAACGGTTAAGCAACTTTCACATTGGTCGGTCACAGGAAAGGTGACCAAAAATGTATTATGTCGAGCTCCTCCGTGCTTCGGAAGGAACGTTAAGTCGTTGGTCCCGTATTTGCAGTCTTTAAAATAACACCAATTCGCTTTGGACCCTAGTGCCCACCACTCTTGGCCAAGATCATGTCCCAATATCCTTATCTATCCATGGCTAATGACGACGACGATGACATGCAGAGAGATGCCAATTTAACTTCTTTTCGCTTAGCTTAGCGCATAATGGGAATTGCGTTTTATATAAAGTCTACAAGCTAAGAACACCCCTCAGTACCACAGTTATGAACTTCTCGAATAAATTACGGCTAAAACTCAAGAAGTTTCTTAATTTAAAAAATTTCAGATATTTGAATAGGTAGTACTTAAAATGGCTCGCGAATTTCTTTAAGGCAGTACTTATAAATGTTATCCCTGTTCTGAATTTATTATTACACATTTACCTTGAACGCCCTTTGGGATTTCAATATTCTGATCTATTAGCTGAATTATTACATTGGCAAATGGTAATAACTTTGTAGATATTTTTATTCGGATATTACGGAGGCTGTTTTCATACAGACTTTTTCTAAAGAAATCGTGGAATTACATGACTTATTATTCGTAGCGTCGCGTAGTGCTAAGTAGGAGCCTGGATTTTTAGTTTAACCACTGGTGCAGAGTTACTGCCGAATAAAAAAAACATAATATAAAATTATCAAGAGACAGAAAGTTGATTTCGCATTGCGCACAAAACCAGCATCAAACACAATCCATATCACTAAAGCGAGCTCAAGTTATACGTAGCATGTTTACTCGCACTCAATTTGCTTACAATCTAAAGCAATGTGGGAGTCAAAGTTAATTTCACACTAGCTGTTACGTCACGAGTGCTATTTTTATGGGACTGTGGCCCCTATGCGGGGGGATAGGGGTGGGAATCCCTCCCACTCGCCTCCCACGACCGAGACCCAGTAGCTCTCCTAATGTGAAAACTTTGACGTCAGCGCCCCAGTTCGAAGCCTCTAGTAAGTTGAATGATTGCGATTTTTCTGACATTCTTGTGTTAGTAACGTTTGTTGAGGTCGAATAGTTTTTCTAGTTTATATCGATCGATCTCTTTAGTAGACGCTTCTATTGTCTGTCAGTCAATCACAGTGTTAATGTTTTATTAGTATATTATTTACCATTAGTTATATATGTTTTATTAGTATATATTATTGTATTCATAATGCTACTTTCTAATACAGATAAAAGAAAAAAATGTCTCTTATTTGCTCATTTGTACCTTTGTCCGTCCGGGCCATTTCTATTCCATTCCTACGTTAATCTCGATGAAAATCGATAGTCTTGCTGAGTAGCTCAAACTGTAAGCAACGACTAGGCTACTATTTATTGAAAAAAAAACAACGTGTTTCGTATTTAATAATCACTAATTTAGGTTTTAAAACCTTTGACGTCAGCACCCCAATTCGAAGCCTCTAGTAAAGTGAATGACTGCGATTTTTCTGTCGTGCTTTTGCTGTAGTAACGTTGTTGTAGGAGGTCGAATAGTTTTATAGTTTGAATTGATACTTTTGGTAGAAGCTTCTTGTTTTCGTAGACGCGTTTCTTCTATTAATATTAGCATCAATAATTTATATTTAAGTGATTGTGTTGACGTGGATTTCAGTTGAAAAGCAGCTCTAGTTTTCTAAGATGACAGTTGTAAAAGAACGACGGACCGTTAAAGCGGAATAAGTAATATTATAAACCTCAATTTTATCAATTTCGTGTTATTATTGTGGTTATGCTAACTCAGTCAGAGTTAGCATAACCACAATAATAACACGAAAGATAATTACGTATCTCGTAAACAAACAAGCCTATCAAATGATTTATCTTAACTTTTCTTTAACAAAACAATCTTATGTTCTTAAACCTATATTATCTTTTCAAACAATACAGGTGTTTTTGTTAGAATACTCAATGAACATACTACAGAACTATTCCTATCTATTCCACTAGTCAAGTTTGCATATGCAATTGAAATGCAAGTTTGGTAACAAAATGCTAGCTAGTCACAAATGTAAATAGGTCACAAATATTAACATATGCATTAGGAGATAACGTCATGAAATACAAGCAGTTGATAATATTGTGTAGTGGAGACAAAATTATAGGTAACTACAGTTATGCGTAGAATTCGTTTTATTATATGTTTTTATTTTCGTTCCAAAGGGTTTTAACTAGTTTAACTAGTTGTTACAGTGTTATTAACAAAATAATGTAGTCACTTAAATATTTGTTAATCTTTCATTGGTTCCTAAATCCGCAGCACATGGGTTTAAGTTTACTCGTATCTTCGAATCAGATCAATGTACCTGCCTATGTGATGTGCCCGATATAATAATATGATTACGACGTTATTCATATAAGATTACATTAACATAATACATACAGTGATTGATTGCAGGCTTAAAAGGATGGAAAGTAAAGGCAAAACAGGCTACGACAAACATTCCATAATTCTTAAATGATGACGTCGATTTACTTAGGAAGACATGAAGACATGCAAATACGATAAATCTTTATTGTATTGTAAACAGCATACTTAATGTAAAATTTAAATACCCTATGCTTAAAACGTTTTGTATTTGATAATTAAACTCTCTTTTTATGTTTTTAAAAGGATAGATTTTTTTTGGACCTGCGCGAATGAAATGAAAATTTCAAGAAAATGGATGAATGAAATAGGGAAAATACTTAGTCCAAAAGAATCGTTCTAGGGCGGTAAAGTAATAAATGTATAGTATACCTAATAACTAATAACATATACATAATGTTTAAGTCATGAAACCTTGATAGTATAATGATAATATCATATTTTCATTATTACATCGAGATCCAACAAATTGATTTCAATGTTATTCCATACAAATAAAGATAATTTACTTCCCTAACACTTGTCGCCATTGTTAGGCTACGATTAGCGTATCTTATTGTAGGCAGATATTCATGAACAGTCACTTATCAATATATTACAAATTGGAGGCTAAATGTACTGTCACGATCAGGAAAAAAATCGGGAAGTAATACCTACTGACCTGACTGTATAAAAGATATTATGTAAAGTATATAGAAGTAATAAGTGATTTAATTTAAGTTTCACTATCTGGACACGCGTCAAAATCTTGGCGTGTCAGATGACGAAATAATAAGTGATGCTAATTTTGAGTGTCACCAGCTGGACACGCGTGTGTCCAGTCTAACGTGTCGAGTTGGTGAAAAACCCTAGAAAATGGGGTATATAATGTCCAAAGAACTGTCCATAGGAATGAGTAAAGAGAAAAAGGGTGGGTTAACGATACTTCTTGTTGGTGATAAATATAGTTTATAACTTTTTAATTTTGCATTTTCCAATGCTACTCTTATGTGATAAATATTAAACAAGAAAATATACTAGAAAGAAGCAACTTCTGTCATGTGTCCCTGACGGTATCCCGGGACGGGGACGGGAGATATAGTATCTTTATAATAGGCAGTGTTTGGGCAAGACTGATCATTCGTCGTCTTTCAGTACTTCAGATCATAGAGATATGTCTACTTAAATGGTTTCGATTAAGTTATCATACAAATAGCTATAACACTGAATCTTAAAAAAAACATTTGCAATCACACACTGTTGAGTTTTCAGATGTACTCGTTCAAGCTTTCTGAGTAATCGATGACGTAAGTAAGCAATAGATTTTATTAAAAGTTATTATTTAAAGTAATTTGTTATGATTTATGTGTATCCCCTCTTATTTTTAAAGTGAATGGAGTGCAAAAACATTTTCTCTAAAAGCTCTGAAAAATGATATCTCTCAAAGTTTTCTTGAATCTGTATCGTCTTCGTAATTTATTGGTGACGGTTATGATAGATTGAATGAAAGAATATTTACTATACTATTATATTAAGTTTTTGTCTGTAAGTATAGTACCTACTACACATGAGAAAAATTAAGTCCAGTACGCACAAATACCTTTCTTTTCATTAAAACTTAGAAAAATTCATTACGTAGCGTTAGCAAAAAATGAAAATAAAAAAGAAAAAAAAAGTTCTGGAAATTAAACCAAAACTGTTCTTCAGATAAGAAATCTGTAGGTATACTCGTATGACCATATAAGGCTTTGTGCATTATGCACGTATTAACAAAACAACGATAAGGTAACAAAGGAAACGTGACAAAGTACTGTTTGAAGTGTTACCTAATTTGATTTATCAATACAAATTTAATCAACCTGATAATTATTTCGTATATCGTTAGACACTTTTTCGCAAACTAGAGGGCATATAATTTATGCAATACATATAATTTAGACATGTTCTTGAGCACAAAAGCAAAAATAACGAGTAAGGAAAATTGAAGAAGAAAAATCTAATAGGTATGTTTTTGATCTATTGACGTCTATATGACGTCATAACATGTTAACTAAGAAAATTATTCTCTTTTGGGAAGAGCATTAGATATTAGATTATAATTACATTATTATATCATATTATAATATTAATATAAGTTACGTCACTAATTCAAATCAATATCATTTATTCAGTCTAGGCTGTTACAAGCACTTATGAACGTCAAAGAAGCTACGCCATCGGTTCACAAACCATACGGCGGGAGACCTTGTCATGAGAAGAACCGGCAAGAAAATCGTCAAGGGCTATTTTTTTCTCCCTGTTTCATTTCATACAGAGTCGTCAAAATGAAAAGTGAGCTTAACATATCAGTAAGGTAAATTTTCTAGGTATGTCGAAATGTAAGCTATTTATTAGTCAGCTAAATAGTGGTAAACTATTTTAAAATTAAGATAGTTTGACTTTCGCGCGTCCCTTATAAAAAGGTTATAATATTCAAATAGAAACATGCTAAGTGAAGAATTCGTATTAATTAACATTGGAATGAAAATCAAGTTCAAGGTTAGATTTAAAATTTTTCATAAAATATTTTTCAGGCAGCATTTCAATCGCTTTCGTAACTATCATACATAGTAACATGGTAACTATGTCTAATGCTAGTATTTTATTAATAGAAAATATGTGTATTGGCATTTGAACAATGGCCAAAGCAATCGACTATTTACTCATAAAATTTTAATTCTTTATTCAAAACTGCGACATATGTACTTAAAGCCGAATATTATATTAAATAGAAATAGTTGCAGTTGTTAATACAACCAAATCCGCTGAAGAAACGTTATATGCGCAAGGTAGCCAAACTCATAAAACTGATTGGCTAGTCATCATCCAGGCTTGACGGCTCCCAATGCATAACCTTCGATAAACTTCCGATGATGCTTGCAAGGCTGCTTGCAAACAAAAAAGTTGTTTACGAAAAGCTGTTACAATTCTCTTTATTGAGATTTTGCAGTGTTGTTTTAGCTAAAAAAGTCTGGTTCCTATTACAAACATTATAGTGTCACTCTTGTATTAAACGATCACTTTATTGATTACGGAAATCATGATTTAAAGCAACAAAATAAAATCATGTTAGTTGTTTCTGTCAAATCATCCTCACCAGTCATTATAATATCAAAGTTCAACTTTAACCATTGGTTACGTTAACGTGTAACAATTACATCCCTGTTACCAGGGCGCTAACTACTCGAAAACAATTCTAAATAGAACACCAAGGCTTCGGTCCTTTGTCAAAGTTTCTAAGCCGGCATGACAAGCACATGCTTTATACTTCATATCACTACAATATTATGTCAAAATTGTTGAAGGGAAACACCTTGACACGGATGCACGATTCTGTTAGTCTATTGTCACCTCTATATTGTCTATTGTAATAAGTGGATGGCCACCGTGTCAGTTACGGCGTTTTCCGATACGGCAGTGGAACTGTACCCCTAGCGCAAAATATAAAAGAGTTAGAATATTTCTCTCATTGATGAAACGACGGTGGCCAACACCGTAGAAAAAGGTGAATATACTAGAGAATTTCAACGTGTTCTCGTAGGTCTCTGTAGCATAATTGGTCAGTGCATTGGGCCGGATTCCCAAGGATGCGGGTTCGAGTCCCGTCAGGGCGACATGAGACAAGTTGCTTTTTTCTAATATATTTACTTGATTAAATATTATCACAGTTCAGTAGGAGTTTGGCAAACGATACTTATTTGATAACGAAAAGTATGGCTTTGTCTTCTTCATATCCATGGACTTTACCGGCCTGAGCAAATGCATAATTAATTTTAATGAACATTTGTGTTTCTTCCATATCTGGGTACATTGTCTTGTCTATATCAGGGTGGAAAAAGACAGTAGTTGGAGAAAAAGTACCCTAAATATTGATGATTGCAAATTTAAGTTAAAGGAGACATTCCTTTATTTTCAAAAATAAGTAAGAGTGCATTAAATCTTTTTTGGAAACTTGCCTACCCCAGTAATCGAACCGGTTTAAATTAGAAACACTATATATACTTCACTTACTTTACTTGTAAAGTATTTCCAGCTGATTGTTTTCTCAATATTTTCATTCTCCAATCCAGATGACATGAATACAAGCTGATTCGGAACATAATAAAAATATTGCCAAGTCGCAACATGTGACAGATTTAAAAATATTCAATAAGTTCAAGTCGTGCATTCTGTATCCTTGTAGTGTAGTCCATGATTTCCTTGGAGAGTGCGTTTCGACAGAAATTGTAGACAGAGTCAGCTCTTGAATTAGGTTGGTATCAGTGGTAAAGGGTCGAAATATGGCAGAAGTAAGCCGGACCAAAAAAATTCACAAATCAGACAATAATATTACATGGAAAACATTTTGCTTTCTTTGCAATATATATTTAACTAATTTGTGACAATATTTAATGACATAATTATTATGATCTGGGCCCTTATTCACTATGACCACTTAGCAATTCCTTGCTCGAACCACGCAGATATCGTACTTGGTTTTAACATTTTCAAAATTAGTTTTCTCCGTGTAACTCACTAATTAAAGAGTTATTGTACAAGTACATGACAGTCACGAAATGTATAGTTATTTAACAAGTAAAATACTTTAAAATTTGTATATAAGTGTCATAGAGAAAACGTAGGTATTTTGAAAATGTCGAACCCAAGTACAAGATTGGCGTGGTTTGAGCAAGGAATCGCTAAGTATAGTGAATGAGGGCCCTGTATGGTGGATCGCTGGGGTAGGATCTCTAAAAGGGAAGCTAATAGGGATCGGTATATATATGGACCCGTCGCCACTGGTAGGTGCCTATGTACAATGTTTGAAAATATTTGTTCCTACTTTATAAGTATCACTTACGAAACTGTGAAAAGATTATATCAAACTAAAATCCCTTTTTTATGATTTTGTAATTTTTGCATTTTTCAATGCTATTTTTATACTTATGGTAAATTTTAAATTTCTTCTGAGAATTCACTTGTGGCCGAGTTAATTTTTTCAAATATTTTTCTATTTAAAATCACTTTTTATTATGTTTCATAGCTTTTTCTAAAAGAATGAAATACTGTTCAAATCACTTCAAAAAGTTATAGCTATACAAACATACAGTCACGTCTTACTAAGTATAAGCAGAACAATTTGTAGGAAACATAATTATTTACATTATTATTAGGTATGTAGACATATATAAAGTAATTATAATATATTACATCTGTCCACGTAATTGCTTGCAGAAAATTAAATATGTATGAGGATCCCAAAGAAATTACAAATTTTCTAAGTTTCCTTGGCAATTTTCTTCTTTAAGGTGGTACGACTTCCATACAAACAAACATTGCACATTAATTGGTTCATCATACATTAATAATTCATAAATACATGTGCAACTAACTCGTTTCAGTTATTTGTTTGCGCGAAATTATTAAAAAATGTACTTTCTTTTCTCATTTCCATTAAATTGTGAGCTTTTAGTACCTACTCAATTATTCAAAAAAGATGGATGAATTGAAATCAAATAAATAGGTATACCTTATCTTAAGTGTAAAACACTTACAATTATTTATTCTGACTTCGGGACTTCACATAACAAGTGAAGCTTCAAAACTGTTTACAAACTATCTAGCTTTTATTTGACAGCAGTTTTCAATTTTACAAAACTCCCTCATACCAAAAGTGCGGAAACTGACACACACTGACCACAGATGGGATACGGGCTTGTAAATTCGGCACCACATCAATCCTGAAAATTGTTATACGAAAATCGCTCTAATACCATACACGAAAGGGCTCGCTAAAGATCAACATGTTGGATTTGTGTCGTCGACTGTACACGCATCGCTAACGAAACACTGATAACCCACATAAAGCCGAAATATCGTGAAAGCACATAACTAGGTGAAATTTGCATAGGACGATAACGTACGTTGGCATAATTAACTATGCTATACTTACTTGATGCAATGTTAGGACAAATATTGTCATAGTCTAATCAGGTAAGCTGAGAACTAATTTAAGAATGCTAACGAAGTTGGGGACTTTGCACAGCTGAGATGGCTTAGGCTGGGATTCAAATTGTGGAAACGGTCTTAATAATAAGTAGGCTGCACGTAGTGGTTACTGCTGAATATGTGCAACACAGAAATGATAATTATAAAAATTCTCATAAAAATAAACATTCTCAGTAAACTTAATTATATCTTTCATAATTGACGCTTACGAAATTACCTTCAAAAGTATCCTTTTGAACGTGCTGCCAACATCAACTCAAGTAAAACCTTAATATTTACATAACCTGTTTATATAACCCGTTGGTTACGTAATTAAGATTGTAGAAGCCCCGCATATAACAATCCTTATCTCCACCGTTTCATACAAATAACGGTACACTTTATAGAAAACTGTCTATTTTACTAAAACAGTAAGTTCTTGTTCCATCCCTTTACAACTAAGTCGGAATAATCCACGAAACGTCTCGGTGCTGTTTTCTGGGACCATTCTTTTCTCTATCAGAGTTAACTGGCGGTGGATCCAATATAGTCTGGCGAATGAACTCGGTACGCTGATGTCGGTGCCCTAGAAATTGTCCCAGTAATACTCAGACAGCTCCGCTCCGGAAGGTATTCATGGCTGACAACTACATACGCTGTTTTGTCGATGTACTCCAGATTTGCATGATAGAGAAATAAGCGAAACGGTTTTGTTAGCTATTTTTAGGTTTAGGTTTTGCTAGCATGCTTATGTTTGGATGTTGCTTAACTGATATTATGATTATGAAGTCTATTCAATTTTTTTTCAGTTCCTTTTGCAGTATCCGCGGTCTGCTTGTGTTACTAATGTCTTACCAACCTTTCTTTTTTACAATTATTTAAAAAAGTGAAAACTTAAGTTGCGTTGGCAACTACTGAAGTTTTCTTCTGTCAAAAGGAATATTAAATTTTATCTACTCTGACATAAATTGCTTCCAAATAGGTCAAAAGTCATAACATTATTATCTGAATTGCGTACCGGTTCATCTTCGTCGTCCGCTCGAAGGTCAAATCCTTCTCTTTCAGCTGAATTTACATCAAAATCGTGTGTTCGTGTCGTGTTTACAGACGGCATTACAATCAGACCGTAATGAATATTCATAGGGCTTGTATGGTGTCGACACCGCCTATTTTCTACTTCTCAACGCCACTGGTCAGATAAATGAACGAATCTTTAATGCACAACGCCACTGAATCTCCATATTAATATTTGGATTACGAAAGTAATTATCTGATTCCCAGTACTATTTCATGCTTGAAGTAAGAAACTAATTTTGAAAAATAAATTACAAAGAAATAAAATCGACCTAGGGTAAAAATATAATGTTCTGTTTTTAGCGAAAACAAATCTTAAGTCCCAAACGGGGAATTGTAAATTAAAAAAAAAACTAAATATAATGTAATTATACGTCGTAAACGATTCGGTGAAGGGAAAAAGTTTGGAATATAGTTGATTGAACAAAAGGGTTGCGTTAGAGGCCAAAGTAATTTCTTGTTTGAATTTTCAAGCCTAAGGGGAATTGAGTTGTCCAATGTTTGATGACTTTTATTGCATTGATAAAGTTATGTAAGTAGATTTACATCCCTACGAAGAAAGAAACGAGGAAATTGTGTACTATAAAACTAAGTTTTCATTATCTCATGCCTGGAAGATGCAGTGAACTGTATAAAAATAAATTTGCGAGAGACATTGATTTATATTTCAGTAAGACTCGTACATGAGTCTTACAAAGATCTATTCATCATCTACCTATACCTTGCGATCTCTTAACATTCCTTAGAAGTATGTCAACTTATTTTGTATTTAATCTGCATTTGGCTTGGTTTAGGTAAGTCTTTAAATATAAAATATATAAGATCTCAGCGGAAGCAATATAATGTTCGACCAATAATGTTGTCATTAAATATCCATTTCCCATCTGAAAGCTTTTTAAACGCCCCAAATGGCTATGGAAAAAATCGCTCTTGCAGACATCATTAAACTCACTTTGTCTGGAATACCAAAAGCTGGGAATAGATGGCGCTGTCTGTGGTGAAAGGTGGAAAAGATTATTAAGCTATAACGATACATCAGAACATTAGGTGCCGAGAGCTTGGTAACGGAGACGAATGCAATCCTTTCTTAGGTATATGCTTACGAAGCAAGCTGCAGCGGTTAGAGATCGGGGATTCTCTGAAGATCATAATCATCAGTATAGACATAATAAATCTGAAGAGTTCGTTAGTTCTCTGGAACTGGAACTTATTCTACTTTATGCCAATTCATTTCACCATTTTCAGTCATAGGTGGAAATATTTTATAACCAGTATCAAGTTTGCAAGATTCAATACTTAATCGTTTACTACCTAACAGCAATATTTTCAATTCTTCTTCCAGCTAAGTATCTAAACCTTTTGCTGTTTAAAATAATAAAGACAAAGGCAAATCAAGGCTGAGTAAGTCTGTATTACTGACTTTGATAGCAATGAGAAATTGGGCGTTCAAGACGATTTTTTCTTTGAAATTTTCAACTACTTCTAGCTTCCACAGTTTTCTAAGCGTAAAGCTCTTTCTAAATCCTTTTCACTTGTACCATTCAGTGATACACAGCTCACGTATACTTATCCAAACGTTTATTCGCCAGCGGTAGATAGCGAGTATTTCTCTTCACGCCTGAGAAATGGTTTCAAGTAAGAATTTACTTCAAGGATCTTTCAGTACCAACAAATAATAGAATACCGAAGTTTATTTTACTTAGGCATTGGATTAGTTCCAATAAAAGTTTGCATTATTTACTTAACAATGTAAATTTACCCTTAAGTGCTTCGAGGCTTTACTTAATCTGAATTAATATGATTTTAAGTTTTATTGCTACGAGCTTGATATAATGAGTATACTTTGTCATTGCGTAACTCCAGTAAAACTATTTTTTTATAGTGGAACCGTTTGGAGCATTCCTCGCATTCGCAAACCAAGTTTAAATAAATTCTAAAGCCGAATTTTCCTTAAGTGTGTCACAGGTTTTCGTACAGGAAATTCAACTTTGTGGCATTAAGTTAAGGGTTAAGTTTCAGGGGTTGAAGGCAGTGGGTGTTGATCGATACTCGGCTAAAGATATAAATAGGACGAGGGAACTAAGGCCTTCGGGGTACGCTCAGTTTCGTTCATATCGATTCGGGATGCTGTAGTAAAGCGAAATATGTTACAATCGAATTAAACGATGGACGTTCAAGTGTTTCGAGATATTTTATCGCGAAACAGACCTTCATACTTATGTCTTTGTATAGTATTTTAATACTTAAGTACCTACTTTATGTGTTTTGTCTGTAACTTGTTAATTAGATATTATTAAGTAAATGTAAATAATTTAAGTAAATAATTTAACATAACTAACTCGTGTATGCTTATTTTTTCCTAACAATGCTGCCATAAAGGTTGCATAATTTTCGTTAATGATTGCTATTAGTTGTTACCAACAGAGCAACAACTTTGAAACCAGTTGTTGCTAAGCTAGTTGAGGTAACTTAGTTCAAAAACAGTTACTTCACAGACAAGTATGAACATCTCTGCATTTCCGAGTGCAGTCCGAAAGGTGCAAGGTCGTCCTATTTTGATCAAGTTCGCTTCAAGGTTTATGCGGCAAAACTTATATTTATTGTCTTCTATTTTAAAAGTTTCATCTCACATGTACTATATTTACCTTCTGATGAAATGAAGCTTAAGAGTTTGTCTGTTTGTAAATCTGTTATAAAATCGAAATGCCATAAATTTTGGAACCCAGGTACAGAAAAAGACTAGACCACATTGACTTTTTTCTTGAAATAAATCGAGGATATTTTTTATGGGAAAAATTTCAGTGATAAAAGATACAACTTACTTTTTATTGATACACATCGGGTTTTTGTATTTTAAACTTTTGGTCACCGAGGTGTTAGACTCCAAACAACATTCAAATAAGTGATAAATATTAAACAAGAAAATCGCTACAGAGACCTATGAGGCACGTCGAACTCTTCTCATTTTCTTTCGAATGTGAGGATATTATTCTCTCATTGATGAAACGACGGTGGCCAACACCGTAGAAAGGTGAATACCTATACTAGAAAAATTCAAGGTGTCCTCATAGGTCTCTGTTGCATAATTGGTTAGTGCATTGGGGCGGATGCGGGTTCGAATCAAGTCAGGGCGACATGAGACAAGTTGCTTTTTTGTAGTAAGTACTTATATTTTCTTGTTTAATATTTATCACATAAAAATAGCATTGTGTAATGCAAAATTATAAAAGGTAAAAACATTTAAATACTTACTAAGAATACCGAAATATCAAAAAACTTAACACTACTTTATCCAGCAAATTTTTTGTTCAAAGCAAAATAATAAATAAATTAGAAGAACCGTACAGGAAATGATCACTATTATATGAGAGTAAAAGTTATTTACATTATTCATTTCGCTTCCAATTACGTTGAAGGTTGTGCTTATCGTAGAAAACGTAATTACTAAATGATTGTGCGCCGGTAAAATAGTAATTTTGCCGTGTTTTTACTTTCAACGTAGGTTAAACGAAACAGCTGATAAGCACTCCTTTCTAACAACTAAAATATAATAAAATGTACCTCGTTTTGTGTTTTTATCCAGTGGGGTTGGCACGAATAACTTTCGAGTAAGTATCGATAAAGTAAAGTAAAAAAATGTATGACTTATTGAGCAGCGCTCCTACCGGACGTAAACGGAACTACATTTTCCTATACATTTTTTGACATTACGTGCTCGATACTTACTCGATACTATTTCGATAGTTATTCGTGCTTGCCCTACAGGACTTTACGTGAAGAAGATGTAAGTACTTAATACGTTTTTATGTAACTTATTTAATAATGAATAAGCACCTAGGTATTATTCTCCATTTACAAGCGCAATCTTTCATTGTATATTCGACGTTTTTCGATTTCTGCGAATGGACTTACCCTATGTCAAATACTTACCTATTTGAAAAATCAATCAAAATTGGTTCGAAAAGTTATAAACACATGTCATTCATAATATAAACCGTAAGCATGGCTACGGCTTTATAGTATATAGGTGTAATATATAGGTAAGTATGTCAATCTTTAAATTAAAAAAGCCTCTTAGATATTTTCCTAATAAACAAGGTGATGATTAAATAGTAAAACAAATTACTTCTTTGATAACTTTCCTTTTAGGTACGTGTTCTATATAGCGGACATGTTAAAACTCGGTTAGAACATCATCGCATGTCGTCACGCAAACTCGATGTTTGCTATATCAGGATCGCTTATTTCGCTTAATGACATCGCTTATAACTGCAGATTCTATTGTAGTAAGTTTAACACCAATTTATCAGATTTTCAACATCTCTTTTATTGCCTTATTTGAAACCGACTTATGTTATTTATAAAAGTCTATTCGTAGTCTATCGCTATATATAACAAACAAAAACTTATAAGTATACGTAGAAAATCGAATCTTCTTTAGTTGACCTTTTCTCGATCGATTCCAACCCAACCGAAAGTCTTATATGTGGATTAATATAATTTTTCAAACCTGCCCACCCTTGTATTACTTACTGAATTATCTACATTTTATGATGGCGAGTTAATTTAAGGAAAAATTCATAACCAACTTTATTTTGAATAGCAAGCATACCAAGCAAATACTTACTTTTACAAAAATCGCCGGCATAAAATATAGATAATAAGTTATTGGCTTTTAACCTCACAATGGCAAACAACCTCGCTTCCTAGTCTATTAATAAAGAGATCATTAAAAGCTTTTATAGGGCCATGTCGGAGGTAAATACGATCACAATTAATCTAAAGGAAAATTAATCTAGCGACCTTCATACTGCGAAGCCCACATGCTTAGACAAACCACACGGCCTGGGAAAATGTACGGAACACGTGGCAAGTTACAAGCGATAGCGGGTTAAAATACATTCTCAAACATCGCTCGTTTTGGGACCATACTCGTTTTCAAAAGAAGTGACTAAAAAAATTAAAAACCTTTTTGTAGACTCCATATGGGATTTTTTACATCCAAGAAATATAAAGTATAGTCTATATTTTAATCCAGGTTATTTTCTATCTGTGTGCTAAATTTCATCCAAATCGGTTGAGCAGCTTTGCGTGAAAGAGTAACAAACATCCAAACATCATCACAAACTTTCGCTTTTATAGTATTAGTAGGATAGGATTTAAGCGGATTAATTTGTATTTATTTATTTATTTATATTCGGACGACCAACAGCTGTGTTTAACAAAAAAGATAACTTATCTAGTAACAGAAAGCCAATTATAGGTCATCACAGATAACAGATGTATGTTGTATTCTTGTCACAAAATAGTAACAAAGTTGATTTTTTTTATGATTTTGTAATTTTTGCATTTATCAATGCTATTTTTATACTTATGGTAAATTTTAAATAGAAAAATATTGGAAAAAATTAACTCGGCCACAAGTGAATTCTCAGACGGGAATCGAACCCGCGACCTTTGGAAATCCGAGCATTGGACCGGACCGTTTCTACAACAACGAAAACGGAATACTTTGTTGGAAAACATTCAGTGACCCACTCCACAGTACAAGTTACGCCACTAGAACTAGAAATCATAAATAGCTCTCATTGACTCCATCAGCATAAATTACGACATACAGACTTTGTAAAATTGGCTCTCATAACTCGCTCTAACTTATAAATTGTACCACAGAACCTGCTGCCATTTCTCACCATGACCTTCGTAATGACAAGGGTGGCTTTGTTCGTGCTATAATGGCGGTAGCTATTTACCTGGAAAATGTTCTGGATGGTACTCTGTATAACAGCGGTATTACCGTTAATTTGGGCCCACTTCAGTTCCATAACTTGGTGCTAGTTTATTTGTGACGTACATTTAAACTAAGTTGTTAGTTAATTTTGGAAGAATGAATTACTAGAACTATCTAGTCCCTACTAGATAGTAGAATTATTAATACCTAACAATGACCTTAGAATATTATTGTGTTAAAATTGTTAATTAATAAGGTTTTTTTTTTAAGAATGGCGTATTTGTTTTCCCTTTTTGTAATTTTTGTACAAAAAATTTAAAATCTTTGATGATTAACTTTATAATGGGGAAAAATTTAGTGACCTAAAGTTTAACTTATATTATGTAAATTTTTTTATTACTTTACTAATGATCCAACCATTTTATAACGTATTTTTCTGTATTCAGTTTAGTGTTGACTACAATTTCGTGTCGAAAGCTGCAGTTTATAAAAACTACTTTCTTGAAACATTCAGAAGCCTTCCAGCATCAGATACAAGTGTGACCGAAGTCATTTGTTCCACAAAACGCGTGTGTAAAACTTTGCCAAGTCCAAAACAAGGTGAACATTATTTTCCCGAACAACTGAACAACCATTCATCTTAAACAAATTTATCTCGAGGGTCTGACCTCGGGCGTTTCCTAGGCCTTTTTATTGTCCCTAAAAGCCTGAAAGAACATTAAACGTAAGCCACTTTATACTAAAACTATACTGAATAATATATTCTAAAGTAAAATATTGTGTATAACATTTGCAATACTTAAGAATAGTACACTAGAATCATCAAAAAGTTTCAAGTTTAATTTTAAATTCAATTAAATGCCTTTTCTGCAAAAAACTATAAATAAGTAGTATAAATATTTTGTTTAGCGGGAAACCAGGCATGGAAACTAATTTATTTAATACTTATAGGTGTACATAATACAGGAAAGTTACTGATTACCTACAAGATACTTAACTACTGTAATAAATTAAGTAATATCTAGATCTAAATAATTCATTAACCTGCTTTGATGGCGTCATAGACTCGACAAATATTTGTGTTTTCATTCAGTACCTTTGCTTAAGATTTCTAATAGCAATATATTTTTAGAGGCCGTATTTTCTCTACCGTATACCCTGAATATTTTTATTTTTCCCTCGGGCTTAGCTAAGAGTAATAAAAGTTGTTTTTACTAAAGGTTACCGTTAATTCAAGCAAAGTATTGTCGAGTTAATTTGCTTGCTACACTACATTTTTGTAGGTAAGATTTTTTATGAATTTTCATCAATGATTCTTCATAGGAATAAGCCGGATTAATACCTATAAAAAATAAGATTACTCTACTGTTTTACGACATAGAAAAAATAACTTCATATTTCGGACAGGAGATAATCTCTCTTGAAAAAAGAGATTCTTACTGTTCAGCTCGAGACGTGTTGCTTTTTCTAGTAAATATAAAAATCTTTGAAAAATAACATCGTTTATACAAACATAGATAAGCTCTGTTGACAATAAAATACAACTATACATCAACAATTTTGAATTAACTATTATCCTACCTTCAAGGTTGTACAATCAACAGCACATCAGACTTGATAAAACTGATATTTTATATCCGATTTTGACCCAAACGACTAACATATTACAGTACTAGCGGCCGCTTGCGGTTTCACACGCGTGGTTCCCGTTCCCGTGGGAATATCGGGATAAAAAGTATGCTGTTTCTATTTTATTTCTATTCGTTACAAACAAACAAACAATCAAATATTTTCACTTTAAAATATTATTAGTATTAGTTTAGACAAAGACAACTTAAGAAAATTTTCAGTTTTGTAAAGTTCTGCAGCTGTTGACTGTACATTTCGCCTTAAAACTACGGTCACGTCGAAAGCAAATAACTTGCGACTATCCGCGACAGAAGAATACTTTTCCAGAAGTTTCTTTTCCCCGACACGAATACAATAGATGACAATTTGAAACGTAAATAGAAGCATTTTATAAGAGAACTTTTGAAGACTTAAGTCGGTAAAAACTTTAGTGGAGTCTTCGCCATTTTTTGGCATAAGTAGATAAAGACAAATAAGTTTGTTTAGTAGAAATTATATAATATGGATATATAATAAAATTAAAGTTATTAGTTTTCAACTTTCAAATAACAGAAAATTACAAGACATTAAAGCAATTTCTTCAATCTTGATGTGGTCTTGATGCTTGTAAACTTCGAATATTTTACAGGCAAATACTTAGAGCGCCTAAGATGTTCATCTCGCAATTATAACTTTATTTTCTGTTACGTTGTCCAAATACTATTTTTCAATTACCCCTGGCACGAGATTAATCTAATTGATACACTACGCGATACTCATACGTTTGTTAAGGAAAAAACCACGCGACGCGGCGTAGTCACGGACGAGACGGCACGTGACCGGATCACGCAATGTATGGAGCGCGGGACGCCCATAGACTAGAGAAAAATAGACCTGAGGTGTGATGCCACTGTTATTTATCTTATGCTAGAGACTAGATGATAGTGTACCTATTCAAAATTTTCACGTTCCAACATTATTTTAACGACAATTATGTTCATCTCCAAAGTCTTATCTCTTGCTGTTTCAGCGCTCAGGTACTTATGGCATACAATGGTAATGAATAGACAAAGTTACTTTTAATACTTATTTAGTTAGATTTTTAACGTTCTTAACATATGATAAAATGTTGGAATAATTTTGTCATACGTTACGTATCTCATTGCCAAGTGTCTGTAACCTAGTTACTTTATTGAAATTTTTGAGTAAATAGGTACTAACTGAAACTTATTTTTCAGAATTAATTATTTTCATAGAGAATGTGATACTAAGAGAAATTCTATAGGTACATTAAAAAAAATCTAATTATACCTACTACACAAACATAAAGTTTTATAGTTGTACAATCAACACCAGCTACGGCTTTAAACTTTGACCTTGAGAGCGCCCTTACGCCGCTCGTAATAGTGGCGGTTTTCGTAGTGCAAATGTAAAGTCGTACCTGCTGTTGACCGTTCAGTGAAGATCTTTCTAAAAACACAAAAAAAAAGTGCAATAAAAAATGTGCGTAGGTACTCGTACTTTACACCTGCCTTAGCTTGCCTTCAACTCAATAAAAAACCTGAACAATATCGATTTTTCAACAAACGATAAAAGATCGCGGAACAATATAATAACCGTGGCATTGTCAAAATATTTACATTGTCAAGTCTGTTAGTGTCACCAACTCATTGCCAGGGGAAGGCCGATTTAATTCTGAACGGAAACTACTCTAGCCAACAATTTAGGCGGGAGCGACGACCTGCCCGATCAAATGCATCGTGTATCTTGCGAAAATAAAACACCATAAAAAAATAGGACAAAAAAAAATGCCGGCTAATATTATAAGGTCAAAAATAGTAGGAGTTTCCGAACACTCTATTAGCATATGTAAGTAGGTCAACTTGTAAAAGGGAATTTCTCTCTCGGCAATCACATCGCTAGTCCATGTTAAATATTAATAATCCTGTCGCGGAAACCGTCTTCAAAGTAAGCACTTAAATACTTAAATATTAGATTTGCAAATTACCAGACTATTCGAGGAAACGGATCGATTCAATCTTATCGATTTGCGTCGAATACTCCGAATAACCTTTAGAATCGATTTTCGACACGACAACGAACGCAACGACGGAATTTCGTCCGTAAATATTCTATTCAGACCGTCACGGCAGCAGATCGTTCAATGTAAAAACGTAGTGATTACTTGCTCAGTGGTTCAATGTCACGGTCTTTTTGCTGTGTATTTGTAGATCTTCTTTTATTTTTTTATCCAAACTTTTTTCGTAACGCTTGTCTGCAGTTGTACTTAAATGTCCCTGGTTTTTCAATAAAATCAATGCTTATTCCTATTAAATTTTAAGCGATATTATACTGATCAACCAAATAAAGATCAATTCCACTGACGAGCATTGAATTCATTAGCATTGAAAGTGAATTTTATTGTTAATTTTCAATGATAAGTAGGTATTATTGAGATATATCAATGCCATTGAAACAATGGAATTGAAAGCAATATTGAACTGAAATTGATATTAGGTAATGTCGTCTTAATTTAAATGGGAATAAACTTTTAGTTTTATAAAATAATGGAAATCTGTAGGTACGATCTTCATTTTATCTTTTACCTAAACTAAATCATAAAATTTATTTGTCCACAGTGAGCCAAAATGCATATTGAAGTGCAAGTCGCCCTAAACTTCGTCATATCCTACCTATACAACAAGCTGCCGAGGCGGCGAGTGAACATCTTCGGCGAGGAATTGGAGAAGGCCCTAAAAGACAAGTTCCGGGGTCACTGGTACCCCGACCGGCCGTGCAGAGGGTCCGCGTTTAGGTGCCTGAAGACCGGGGGCCCGTTGGACCCCGTGCTGGAGAGGGCTGCGCGGGAGTCGGGTGTACCTGTGAGGGATGTGCTCGAGCATTTGCCGAGGGACCTCGCTGTGTGGGTCGACCCAGGTGATTATCTTTTTTTATTACTTAGGTACATTAAGAAACTTAGATACAGAAGTGTAATTCTCCCGAACTTTTACCACAATACTTTATAATAAATGCTGCACATTTCTATGAGGTCCAATTTTCTCGATGGCTACGAAATTCGCAACTCTTCGTTTACTACAGTAGCAACTAAAGACAAAAAAAAAAACCCATTGTTAAAATGTTATTGAATAGTCAAGGTACTGCATCAGTTCTCTTGGTTTTATAGTTGGATATTATGGACTTTCGACAGATGATCCAGAATTCCTAATCCTAAATTTAATATGTTCATGAACCATACATAAGCTCTTAAAACATCAGTAGGTACCTATTTTACTTCCAGTCTGTTGACGATACCATTTTCTAACAATGCTAACTAAGCTAACACGGGTCAATAAAGCAAACCACTGGTAATGGCGCGTAAGAGGTGTACACTTACATCACTAAGTGGCCTAGGTCAAACAAAGGACGTCATACCGTAATAATAGCCTTAATTTACCGGCCCTATCCGGCTTTAATCCTGTGATGTAGAAAACTGGATCAGTTCGGTATTCACCAAATCGCTAAGTGCTCGCAAAGTAGCAAAACCTATTTTGTGAGTGATGGATTAATGGTATGTACACCTACCTACTCATCTCTGGATAGTGGCATTAGTGTTGTTTGAGTTAGCAAAGATTTCTGAAAAGCTATAATATTCTTAATAACAGCGGTACTCACAGAAAAATCGATGAGAAGTCTATAGAGATCGGCAACAATACTTTAAGTATGAGACTTGAAGCATTGTCTTGTAATATGTTAAAATTGTAGGTAAGTTACCTACGGTTTTAGGGACGGTATGCAAGATATTTCAAAATATAGAGACAGTCAAGTTACTTTTTCCTACCAGCTGTTTTACTTAGTTAACCTTCAGTTTCTTTAACTTTCAGGTGAAGTGTCGTACCGTATTGGTGAAAAGGGAGCTGTGAAGGTGCTTTTCAGTAGCGACGAGAGAGCAGCTGATGAACGAACTGATAGGGAGGTAAGATAAGCCATTGTTTTTCTACTTATCACTATAAATAGTAATGAAATGCTGAGTGGATTCAGTGCGGACTATAGCCCGAAACTATTGTATACAGCCAAGTCTTTCAAGTCTGAGGATTTTGATAGGACTCTACCTACATAAGTATCTTTCTAAGTTTCATATTCCCAGAAAGTGACAACTGCAACTATTTGAGAATGCGGAATATTCTATTGTTAGGTAGGTACTTTTGTTTCAACGAAGATAATCAAAAAATATGTCTTGGAAGTCGTGAAAATCGGTCAAGACTAGCGGTCTCTCAATTAAATTTGAACAAATGTAGGTCCCCGTTGATTGACGCACGAAAAAGCCGTTTGCCTAGCAGGCTGAACAAATCTATCATCGCACTAGAAACAGGTGTCTGACAACGTGAAGCTTGCTGTAGACGTATTATTAATTACGAAAGTCTATTATAATAGTACCATTAATTAACATCTAGCTATGATTTGGCGAGTGCACCGCGATTTGACGATGAGAAATGCTTATGACGCATTTAAGTTTGGGAACAGTTTTCAGACTTTGAACGATCGACCAAGCCGAAAGTGTCGAAGTTTTCCCAACTATATTTCGGAAGAACTAGAACGAGTTTAGTAGCTAGTTTTAGCTGCTGAATATTTAGGAATCGACCTCGAAAACTTTTTAGCTACCAATCTTATAAATATAATCTACCAATTCTGTAATTTCTGCAAAGTTACATTCTTCCATAATGCTTGCTGCTCTATCTATAAAATCTATATCGACCACCCATATTTCTTTACAAGTGGGAAAACATTTACTTGTACCAGGGTTACCTGGCAGCATCCCACCATCCACCATCATTTATTTTTTGGGCTCCTGTTCAAGGATCTGTGTGACCTTTGGAGCTCATGCCTCAACGTTTCTTATCAGTTTTTTCTTTTGATAGCTTTTGAAACTCATATTAACGACGGTTCTGTTTTGATTTTCCAGGTGACCCGCGCGTTCAATCCCGAGGCGCAATGCTTCCGGCCAGTGGAGCCCGCGGCGGCGCCGTCACCGCCCGCGCCGGCGGCATTCTCCCCGGCGCCGCCGTTCCGGGCGCAGCCGCTTACCTTCACCACCGCGACCTTCGCCCAGACTAAGTTCGGCAGCACCAAGCTGAAGACGAGCAGCAAGCGCGCCAACCGCATGTCGCCCACCGAGTTCAGCAACTACATCAAGCAGCGCGCCGTGCAGCAGCAGCTGGCGGCGCGCGCGCTGTCGCCGGCCGCGGACCCCACGGCGTACTTCGTGGCGCGGCGCGAGCCCGCCCCCGCCTCCGCGCCCCCCTACCCGCCCGCGCCCGCGCACCTCCTGCTCGCCAACTGAGCCGCGCACGCGCGCTAGCCGCCCCGCGCGACCCGCTCATAGAGTCTTTACTTTTTTACGAGAGAGACGCGCGCCGCGATTTATTTTTTTATTTTCCGCGGGGGCGTCCCGCGCCGCCCGCCGCTTGTGATATCCGTACGATTTTCCATAACTTTTTGTATTCTCGTTCGTTACGTCGATGTGTAAATTTATCGATAGGAGCAATAATCGGCCGCGCGACTCGCCGGCGATTTATTTTCGTAATATTTAATGCCGAGTCAAGTTTTTGATGTCTTCGTTCGATATCGATATATTCGTAGGGTGTAAGGGAACGAATGGCCCTGTGGCTGCGTGCGCTTACGACGACGTACCTTCTCGAGCCTGTATACATACGTCCTCCGATCTAAGAAAAATACAGATATTTAAATATGTATACATATTATAATATATATTCGTACGCGATAATCGTCTAATTTTTCACGTGGATACGATGGCCAATAGAGAAATGACGTATTTTTAATATTGAAATTGATAATTCATACTATAGTGTACTCTGAATATGTATGTACTGTAATACCTACTATGATAAATGTTTGCATATCTGTTGGACGCGGTCGGACGGCGCGGCGGGCCGCCCGAGGCGTCGGAGATCTCACCTAGCGTAATCATCACGATCGTACCGTATAATAATTACAATTACAATATACATAATAATAGGTTTAGCTACATTTCAATCTAACAGTATTTTTTTAAGAAGATATTAGTCCTTGTGTACATTATCGGTCGACCCTACTGCGGCGACCGATCTTAGTCTGTATGGTATACTTATATAATATTGTTATAAAAGACATGAATATGAATAAATGATAGAAAAAAAATATTTCTCAATTCGTAAAATAACGGGTGCATGCAAATTCATGGAAATTAAATACTATGTGTTATTTATCTTTTTTATATTTCACTTAGCGACGGCTCAGTTTTTCAGTGGAGCGAGTAGCGTAGAGTAGCGGTAGAATGCGGGTAGTTGCAGCTCGAGTTGTTCGGGGTAGTTTAGTTGCGCGCGAGCCGCGTAAGACATCGGTTGTTTCAACAAAACTCTCCAATTCGGTGCACAACATATGACACGTTGTATGCCTGTATTGAAATGTGCAAATATTTTTTACTATTTTTATATTTTGATTTAGATTAAGTCTAGTTGTATGATTTGAATACCTTTAACGTGTACTTTATTGTTAACCTATATACTTATTAAATTATTATGTAATGTGAATATGAGATGTCTCTATTGAAAAACTGACCAGAGTGCTACAGTATTTTGTAGATAAAATCTATAATGTAAGTTTAATAATAATACAACTTAGTGTAATGAGATTTTTTATTATAAAGATACTTTTTATTTTTCTTTCTTTTGTAAGATATATTCGATGGAAATGTTAAAAAATAATATAATATTTGCATAATATAGTAAAAGCGGCTCTCCATGTCCGCATATAATTAGTCAATAATAATTTTTCATATTGTTGTACGACTTTTTAAGTTTATATTAAAATGTTTTGTGCAATCTAGTTACTGTGAATTAATTTCTTGAACCAAATAGACCTACTCGTACTTATTTCCTTCAAACAATAGAATTTCCAAAGGAACACAAAAAAAAAAGCAGACAACACTAGAACCAATTTCACCGACTGGGTCGGTAAGATACGTATCTCAAACTACTGAAATGCAAATTACATTTAAATGATGGGGAGGCCTATACCCAACAGTGCGTATCGTGCGGTTAATATAAGTATATAGGCCTGAATATTTAAATATAAAATTCAGATTACATAAAACTTAACGTAATCATCTGCAGGAACAGTCCACAAAACGTCAGGAGGAGGCCAATTGTCGCGCTTCGACATCTCGATATATAGTCATTTTTGAAGCCAAAAATCTATATTAAAAACTCGCTGAAAACAGTCTTTGACATTAAAGGATTATAACTTTTTAATTTTGCATTTTACAATGCTATTTTTATGTGATAAATATTTAACAAGAAAATATACTAGAAAAAAGCAACATGTCTCATGTCGCCCTGAGGATGAAGGATTTTCAAAGATCATTGAAACTAAAGGATTTTGTTATATTTTTAATGAAGACTGTAGGATAGAAAAATGACGAATTCGACACAAACTCAGCGAGAGATATACCACACGATATGATATAGCGTAGGTATCATGCTGTCTTGCTTAATCCGCTACGATGTGAGCGGGTGTAGTGACACGTTATCAAGTCGATAAAAACCGCTCATGCTTGGCCTACTGGCTACATTACCCTACACAGACACATACCTACATACAGTGGTGGTAACATTATTAACGACACTATCCGATTTTCACACAATCGAGGTAACTTTGGAGCCTTGGTTCTCTGCCAAGGATTGACCGACCTGTGATCTGATAATGACCATACAGAGACTGAATGAAAGAGATTCAGATTGCAAAAAATGAGGGTTGTTTTAGTAACATTCGATATTCTCAATGATTGGCTTAATTTTTACTTTCTTGCTCTTATTCTGATTGGTTCACAGAAAGTTTACCTACTATACCTGAGAGAATCGATTGACATTTGAAACGTCAAGTGGTCAACCAATCAGAGATGTTGTTTTGGATGTTCCGATCAGCCAATCAGTGTTCTTATTTCATAATAGCCAGCGATCGCAGTCTTACTAAGCCAGCCCGTTTTTTCGCAAAAACCCTTTCTTTTTTCAGTAGGATTGAGAAATGACAACACCATTGTATATACGTGTTTTCGCAATATCGCTAGGATTTTCGCTAAAAATCGATTTATCTAATTATCCTGCGACATATATACGTGCAAGGTCTTTTACGGAATACGAAACTCAAACGTCGCAAGAAAATCAGTAGAATCCTCGAAACGAGTGAATCAAAAATAAAGCTCCTGCCTGCCTGACTGGATAAAGGTACCTACACGTTTTACAGAATCGTTATTATGAACACTTGTTAAAAAGTGCGTTTCAACAAATAGTTCCTTTGCAGTTGTTTGTACTCTGGTTTTATCTATCAAGAAGCTTGAGTTAGGACGCAATAAGAATTCTGTGTATATTTTTTTTTAATTTGAATTATGTGTCATAGTCATGCCCCAAACTGGTGAAATTGTAGTCATAACACGTTCGCGCATTTTTGGAAACAAAGGGTTATCAACATAACGGCAAAGGGACTATTTGTTGACTCACCGATCGAAATATCTATAAAATAAATTAAACGAAATAGAATGTAGAGTAGTAACGTCGCTGTGGATTAGACTATTCAGGACAGTGAGAAAAGGCTTCTATCATTCCATAAATAAAAGCCAGAAAAATCATTAAGTCACTTTATTTATCAAACCACAAAGAAGACAAAATTGTACCTCATCTATGGACAGTTTTAAACTTATCGACATTAAGAAATAAACAAAACATTTCAAGCTATAAGAGTAACAAACAAATCGGAAGTATACGTTTAATTAAATTGACATTTTCCTCACAATTTCTGTTCAACCATTAAAGTTTAACTTCCTTGGTGTTCCTTATTCTTATGGTCTCAACACAATCAGTTTGAACTTAATTTGAATAAACATCTAAATCAGGTAATGTATCGTCTGACAATTGACTTATCATGATTTTAGGTATGACGCAAGAACATAAATCAGTTTTTATGAGGTAGCAACGAAAATTGACATGCAAATATTATAATATTGTTCAGTCGACAACAAACCATGAACCACGTAGAGCATTCACATAATAGAAATTTCAGGTCGGAATACACGAGACTAGTTTTTCAAGCTAAAATACCAAGCTAGTGCTGTAAAACTGACTTCATATACTGAAAAGCTTTATTTCTAAGCTAGTTCTGTATAGCTTGAAAATTAATCCACGTGTATCCCGAGCTATAGATGGGTTTTCGTAGTGCATCTGATTAGCTAGATGTGCTGTCGACTATACAATGAGGGAAATTCCCGGTAGACCACTTACGGCGAAAAATTCCGTGAATGGCAATCAAAGAGTGTCGTAGTAACCCTATACGACAGTCCAACTCGAGCGCACGCGAATACCACCTTAAAGGCTTTCGACCGGGGTACTTCCGTGACTGTTCACATCATAGGTAATGTATGGTAATATCAATAACGTAAATGCATCAGTATTAAAGCATTTTCTTTGTATCATAGCTTATATCTGTACAGGAACGTCTTCATCCATTTCTCATTACACTTACAACACTAAGTTGAAACGTAGATAAGCTTTTGGCACTGTTCATTCTATAAATATAATGATAAGGAACCAACCAATCACCACATTTCTGGTCTCTACATAAATTAATCTTATTAAAATCAGAAACGTAAATAACTCTCTTTAACCAATATAGTTTTATTAAGAATATACAAAATATTATTTTAGGCCCTAATCCGATATCTAATAGATTTATTCAATCTAGTATCAAAGTACTCTCACCATAGATGAGGAGATATGCCCTTAGTGGTTAAATTACTTCTGTATAAAATATACACTTTGTAATTAATTGCTAAAAATAATCAGTACATTTTAAAAACTTAAATGACCGTATTTGCTTTCAATCCAAGTCAGTAACTAATCCTAAATCATAAAGAAGTAATAAGGTATTTACACATTAAAAGTAAATCATTAATGAAATGAAAATAAATGTCCACAATAAAAGAAGACCGTATCATGAAATAGATATTTTAATTCAAACAATATACGTAAAAAATGATACTTAGTAACTCAACATTGGGTTTTACTGATTTTGACTATACTTTCAATTTTGGCCCATGATTCTAATTAAAAACAGACAATTTAGATCACTAAAAACATAAGTACTAGATAAAATCTACACTCAAACTATCCATTGCATCAATATTCTCTCACAATTAAAAGAAAAATCAGTAAGTCTTTATATTCACAAACATATTGATTTAATAAATAATATAGTAAGTGAGCAGACTTATTTTAAGAAAATTATGATTTTCAATTTCAGAGCATTTAATACCAAAATCGATAGCCAGGAATGACAAATTATGACGTAATTTTTCCTTAATATAAATTAAAGAAATCATCTGAATTCGAAGGCCTTATATACAGTGTACAAAACGTCGCGTCACGAGCGAGGAGCGCAGGTGTCGAGTTATATCCAGAAACAACACAAAGCTAGGCTTCGTTCAATTTCTATAAATTACTCAGTCTTCGGACGACGAGGATCAATGCGCCATTTCAATGTGTCGCTGCAAACTCTTCTTATTCATGTAAAAACGGTCACACATGGCACATGGAAAAAACACTTTTTCGTTGTCCGAGTGCCTCGCCCGCGTGTGCGAGGACAAGTCGAGAGCTCTCGCAAAGTAAACCTTGCAAATGTTGCAGAAGAATTTTGTAGGGGTAGCGTGCATGGAGCGGTGGGCGATTAGGTCGCGCGGGGTGGCCACGCCGTCGCCGCACTGGCCGCAAGTAAACTCGCCGGGCTGCGCCACGGGCACGCTGCCGTCGTCGTCAGACTCGCCCGACTCCTCCGCGTGGTGTCTCGCCTGATGACTCTTTAAGGCTTTCTCGCTGTCGTACTGAGCCCCGCATAAGTCGCATGCGTACGTCTCCTCCTCCACCTCCTGACCCATCCCAGTCGAGCTGCCCTCTCCTCCTTCGTAATGCTTCTTCATGTGGACGAGCAGCGTCGATTTCCGAGTGAAGCTTTTGTCACACACGGGACAAAAGACGGAATTCGGCTGGTGCACCTCGTCCATGTGACGCTGGTAGGCGGCGCGTTTCGTAAACTCTTTATCGCAAATTGTGCAGTATCTGTCCTCAGCGCTACCGGACTGTTCCATTTCGACGGAATCGTCTGATCGCAACTTTTTATTTGGATTCACAACGGTTACTTCCACTTCTGGTGGAAGTCTTCTTTTAGCCGCCACGGTGGTGGTGGCGGCGGGCGGTACGTGTTGCACTCGCGCCAATTGTACGGGGTCCACTACTTCGTGTTTACTAACTTTACTGGTTACTTTATGTTGAGGCATCCAAAGTCCGGTATTATTGGCGGCCGCTTTCCCATCCGGCGATCGTAAATGCCACCCACGGTGACTTTTAAGTGCCGCTATAGATGTATAACTCTTGTGGCAAATTTCACAGTCGAAGGTCTGAGGTTGTTGTGATTGCAATTGATTAATACATTGATGATTTTGCAGTGCCAGTAACCCAACAAATTGTTTGCCACATGTGTCACAAGGGTATCTCGCTTGATACTCAACGCTGGGATCTGCCAAATCTTGATCGTTATCATATTCTATGTCTAATTCTTCTTTCATATCGGTCATTTTACTGGTCCCTTGACTGGCATCATACCCAAGCAATTCTCGAGCATGTGCAGCCTTTAGATGTTCGTACAACTCCAACGTCGAGTTGAGTGGTTTACCACATATCTTACACATTTGTGTAGTCGATTTATGAACATTCTTTCTATGGCGATAGTAAGACTTCTTGTCAGAAAAAGTAATCCTACAAATAGTACAACTCGATCTGTTGCCGGCTTCATTGGGAGTCACTTGAACTTGAGACTCGGTGCCGCTTGCATTAATGTTAATGATGCCGTGTTTTGCTCTTTTATGTTTCCACAAACTAGTTCTTAGTGGAAACCGTTTGAAGCAAAGTTCGCACGAGAACGGCATCGGGTCTTGGGCTTGTTGTTGTTGCGCGTTATTGAAATTAGTAAAGTTAAAACTGTTAAACTGCGGCGTTGAAAGCAGAGCTCCATTTTCATCCTGATTGTACTCGTCTTCTTCGGTAGAAGCATGCATGGTATTTTCTTCGCTATCATTTCTGTCATTGACAAGGTCAGCGTGAAGTACTTTTTTATGTTTCCAAATATTCTTCTTATGCATAAAACCTTTACCGCATATATCACATGAATATGGAGCATTAGGAACAACACAATTTGGTTTAATGATAAAGTTCGGTGGAGTTTGCTGGGGCGCAGCAGGCGTGAATTGTTTAATAGGCTTGCCAATAATTTGCGGGGCGAACCCTCCTTTCCAAGCCTTGGGTTCGTTCGGTTCCCCAGGCTTTCGGTTAGTAGTCGGTACTTTAGCATGTATGCGCATGTGATTGGAGTAGGCTTGACGACTTTTGAACGATCTTATACAAATATCGCAGTAGAATTCAGACTCCAGAGAAGCGTATTGTCCAACACCTGGGTGGGCATTTTGAACGTGTTCGGACAGTTTTTTTGGCGTGCTGTATGAATTTGAGCACACACTGCAGGGATAGAATTTTACACGCAAATGGGTGTTCTTATGTTCAGCGAGCTCAGATGGCCGTAAGAATTTCTTGTCGCATTGGTCACAGTGGTGAGCGATCTGATTATGTTCCGCAACCTGATGATCGGTCCATGCGTCGACAGTTTCAAATATGGCGTTACATTCTGTGCATGAGTAATGATACTCTTCAGCCTCTTCTTTAACAAGAGACATATCTGGTTCACTACTTTGCACACCCAAAAGATCAGAATGCTCCATGTAAATGTGTTTGTTAAGATCGGTAGCTGACTCAAATTTCTCGTCGCAGTGTTTACAATAATGTGGTTTTTCTTCGTTATGAATAGCCTTCAAATGTTTGACCAAATTCGGATAGCCACTGTTCTTCTTGCCACATAACGGACAATCTGTAGGACGTCCATCGACGCATTTACTTTGATTTTCAGATTGTTCAAAGTTTCCAGCGTGAACGCTTATAGCGTGTTCGTTGAATTCATACATGTTAATAAACTTATCTGAACATAAATCACAAGCTATATAAACAGTACATTCGCCATTTCGAATATGCTTTTTAATCAAGCTTTTGTCTTTGAACTTAACCCCACAGTGGACGCAGATAAGTGGAACTTGAGATTGGCCATCTTCATGAACATCTAGCACATGTTTCATAATAAATTGCTTCAATTGGAATTTCGCTGGGCATAATTTACAAGCATACGACCTAGCATTGACAATATCTTTGTATGGAATTTTGTTATCTTTAGGATCCTCTAAAACTATGTCATCAGTGATCCCGTTTTCGTCATATATTATTTTCCATAAATTAGTGCACGAGTTAGATCGCATATGACTTAACAGGGCTCCAATATGACCAAAAGTAATAACACAATTATAACATGTATGTTTAGGCACTTTATGTCCATTTTTCTGCAAATGTTGTATGACTGCTTTCCTGCGAGGATATTCTCGGTCACAACAAAGACATCGTTTTGTATTAATCTGTTCAATAACATCGCGATGTTTTAGTATGAAATCGCGCTGTGACTTTGTCACATATATTTTATCGGGATCGATTTCTTTGATTCCCTCTGCGCCATCAACAGTATCGTTTAATTCTGCTGTTACTTCAAGCTCTTCCTCTTCTTCTTCTTCGTTTTGCTCACTGTTGTATGAATTGGTCTGCATATCCTCATTGATTTCGACAACAGGAGCTATTTCCATTGGAGGAAGGTCGTCATCATCCTCTTCTGGGTTCTCGTCATGATTTTCGTTAGGCTCTTCATTTTTGTAATCCTCATTTTCATTAACATCATCGCCTTCGGCATAATTTTCGATGGATTCACCATTGTTTTCTTCAGTTTCGTCATTCTCTTCTGCGTTATTTCTATCAGTATCACTTTGTGCACCATCTCCATTATTTACTTCGTCGTTTTGGTTATTATCTGGTTCCATATTTTGATCTTCTTCATCAACTTCATTATCTTGTTCTCGAGCTATTTCGATTTCATTGTCAGATTCCATGTCGACAGTGTCGTAATGCTGATTTTGATTATTGGCTTCACCTTCGCCCTCCTCATCACCACCTTGTTGGTCGTAGCCATCTGCTTGCTGATCATAACCATCTGCTTGCTGATCGAAGCCGTCTGCATGCTGATCGTACTCATCTTGTTGTTGGTCGTAAGAATCATCGGGTTGTTTATCGTAACCATCCGGTTCTGACAATACAGTTTCTACTTGAAATGATGCAATTTCTGGTTCGGAAATTAATGTTTCAGGACTTTCAGGCCCCGAATGAAGAATTTCAGGCTCGGCCACTAAAACTTCAGGCTTAGCTGTCAGAAGGGTTTTCAAAATTTGTGGCTCTTTTTTCTTTATTTGCAAATCTTTCAACGCTTTTATACGCAAGGGATAAGGCAAGTTATTCTGCGCCCCTTTGTTAGCCTTAATTAATGTGGGTTTCGGTGGTGCTAAAACTTTGTGTGGAACCATTTTGGTCGGCATCGGTTTGGACATAAGTTGTATTTTGTGGCTTATCGGGTTTGGCATTAAGCGTGCTTTCGGATTGAAAGGATTCGGCCGCAGTTTTGGTTGCATATGCGAGGGTTGCTTTTTGTGAGTAATTTTGTTAGTGTACCTATCGAAACTATGAGCAGTGAGTTCGTGACGTCTCGCGTTATGGGAGTACCTATAGGATCGGCCGCAGACTAGACAGTCTTTAGACGCGAGTTGTTGTATCCCTTGACGAGCATGCAGCGTCTCACCAGAGGAGCGCATCACCGTGATGGACACTTCGGGCATCCGTGGCACCTTCGCATATTTTGGAACTGGTGTCTCTTCCTCATCATCCTCCTCTTCGTCCTCTTTCTCACTTTCGACTCCCTGCAGAGTCAGAAATTATATTGCGTAATTGGAAAAAAAAAACCACCAAATACAAAAGTAAAATTAAATAAAAGTTAAAATATAATAATTTTCGTCAGTTATACTCAAACAGGGTTATTTAAATAAACTTCCATGTCTAAACTATTCAAAACATATTATTTTACATTAATTTACTCGTAATCCCGGGTGCATCGTATTAATTTGACAGTACATATCGCATCCAATAGGCTGCAATTTGTATGGAATGTGACATACAGTATGATACAATATGAACTGTCAAAGGAATACGATGACTCTTACGCAATCGCCTGTTTATAAACTGAGTAGCGGCCGCTCGCGGTTTCATCCTGATTCCCGTTCTCGTGGGAATATCGGGATAAAAAGTATCCTATGTTCATAATCAGGCTACTAACTGTGTATCAAATTTCATTCAAAACCGTTCAGTAGTTTCGGAGCCTGAATATGCAAACAAACAAACAATCAATTCTTTCCTCTTTATAATATTAGTATAGATGATATAAAATAAGAAGTAGAACTACTTTTCAAAGTTAATAACTCTTGGCATCTGGTTATTAAAATTGGTTGCACTTTCAGGATTATCTTGACACATTAAAATGCCATATTTAAAACAAATAAACCAAATAGGTATATTGAAAACAGTTTATAAAAAATATTTATATATTTGCATTCATAGATATATTTATAGATCAAAAAATTAAACATCAAATATAACATGTACAATAAAAGTATGTAGGTATAGTAAGACATATAAAAGTTGCTTCACAATGACACTTCAACTTTAAAATATTTTAATTCAACTTAAATTGCAATTTTACAGTATGTAATCTGTCACAGGTACTTTGGAAAAGCCGTCAAATTGTAGCAAAATTGTAAATTATCGTGGAATATCGTCTATCGGCACAAGAAAGCAAAATGTAACTTTGCAGATATCTACTTGTATTCAGATTAAATTGACAGTTTTTGAAAACTTGTTTTAATAATGACACTAACATAACGACATAACAGTACATAGACAATTAAATTGTAAAAAAAACGGTAATGATTTACAATATAACTGTGATATATTCAATAACACTAACAAAAAATATATAATTTGGATCAACTGAAAATTTATCATCAACTGATAGTAATTCCAAAAAGCAATAAATGACATAAAATTTTAATGTTATTATGAACTTATAATAATTTTAAGATCTACAAACAACACATAAGTTGACTGTATGTTCTTTACATATGAATTGACCACATTTGATACAAAATTGTTTGGTTCTTCTGTCACGTTTAGTGGTTTTGACGCAAATCCTGCACCTCCTCCTATTTTTATAGAATGGTTTATTAACATCTTTCCCTGGGTATCTCTGTTTTAGTAATGAATCTTCAAACAATGGAGATATAGGCTCCCGGTTTTCTATAAGGCTCACTGCCAATTCCATGATAAAAGAACGCCGTTTCATTATTTGACCAGAGTTTTGCGAAGACCAAATAACTTGAGCATTCACTGATGCAATATTAAGTAAAGTGAAAAATAAAGATAAGGTCCAGTCATTTGTATGTTGCAATGTAGTATAGTAATGCATTAACACATCAACAACTTCTACGGCAGATTGATTTTTCTTATAACAAGCAACAACAGTCAAGTGTTTGGCAGCAGCATGTCCCTTTTTGTAAAATTTTGGGTCATTAGTCACAACATTGGAACATTTTGAATCTTCATTTACGTATGATGTCAGTTGGATACAATCATCCAAAAAACCTGTTAAATAACTATCATTTTTCCTGTATGTGGACAAAAAGACTGGTGGAACTAAATCATCATTTACATGAACGGCTGCAATAGAATACAGTTCATATTCTTTCATCAAGAATTCAATCAAATTTAGTGAAGTGTACCAACTATCCATAATTATAGTCTTTCCCGTACCAGATAAATGTTGAACATTTTTTTTTACTACTTCCTCAGCACCAAAATACGGATCAGTTATGACATCCAAGTTATTCACATAAAAGTTAACTGGATCTACCAAAAGTATCATTTTCAAACCACATTTAAGAGGTTTTTTGTTATTCTCATAACGAAAAGGACAAGGGCCATAAACGGGCACAATTATTTCATCTACAACTACCGTATTACTTATTTCAAATGACGATCTACAGTTCATAGCAAATATTTCGAACACTTTCCTCATTCTTTTCATTATATCAAACTGTATAATGCTCTCGTCTTCTTCATTTTCAAAGCATATATTTTGAAGTAGAAACTTGAATCTGTCATACTTCATAGCATTTCTGATACATGGAGTGCCATAATCTTTATTCCAAAGGTGGGCATTAACTTGGTGAGTAGGTCTCATAATGCCATGAAGGTATAAAATACCAATGAGTGTTTTTATTTCTCCAGCACTGGTAGATGATGCAATACTATGACCCAATTTAAGAATCCTGTGGTTTGTTGAAACCACAATCAGCTCGATCAAATCATCACTGAATAACATCTGCCATGCTTGTTTTGGAAGCAAACAGTTTTTAGGTTCCTCTAATTTACGTTTTCTGAGAGTTGAACCATGTTTAATTTTTGCATTTGTATCTTTGGAAGATAATTTGGGAGTTTTTGAGAGTAGCCTTTTATTCTTACAAATGTATCCATTCTTGAAGTCTATAAAGGAGTCATCAATTTCACTTTGAAGCTCACTTTCTGACTCAGAGTCATGATCTGATTGTTGCATTACATCGCATTCCTCTGTGGACTGCAGTGAGTCAATTACATCATCATCTTGAATCATATCCAGTATCGCATGGACTCGATGCCAGTCCATTCGAGGATCTATGAATTTCTGTGAATGAAATTAATTCAATTGAACTATTCTCACACCTATGTTGGCTAATTATTACAGCTAATTACTAAGTTTCACAGTTGAAGTGTCATTCAGAATCAACAAATTGCAAAAACATTATGTACGAGTACATGAGTAGTCATTGATAAGACTTTGTGAATTATCTTTACCTTATCACTCCTTGGAGTGAGCCCCAATGAAGCCAAGATTGGAGGGCCTTCTGGTTGCACTTTGGTTGACCCTGCCGCTCCCTGGAATAAACCAACATTGGACAACATTAGAATAGATTAAAATAATAAAGGCTTAATAGTTTTTTGTTAATATTTTGAGGCATAGTGGACTAATCATGAAACCTACAATATGATAGGGATAAGTGTTTACTAGCTAATATAATTGATACTTGTCATATTGTTTTATACCTATAGATATCTAACAGCAGTTCAAAGTTCAACTTGCTATGGAAATGCTAGCTCAGATCGGAGCTGAATGTGTAAAAACCCTGACATATCAATGAGTAATGATATCCAGTTCAGATGGATGATAGACAAAACATACAAGATAAAATTTGAGCTTAACTCACATCATTATCCTGGTATGAGCCATCAATGACCACACCATCGTCATATGCACCATCTGACAGAGGTTCACTCTTTATTTTGACCTGTAAATACATTTTTATTAATTACAATCATCAACAAATTCAGTGCAATGCATTGAAAAGTGACATTTTCTAGCTCAAATATGAAGAAAACAAACCTCTTCTAGTTGGCTTCCATCCTTTTTAATCAGTAACTCTAGTTTGTTTTGTGTCCTTTCACATACTGCCTTGAATATGTGCCAGTTATTGACATTATCCACACATTTCCTGCAGACATTTGTTGGCAGGTCGTCATTCTCGCTTATCTGGAAAAATTATCATACGCAATCATTGTACGAGGCACGAAAGTCGCGCACATTTCATCAGAACGAACGAGGCGAAACCGCGCCTCGCACATGTCTACATAGATACGAGGAGAAACGCAGTAGGTAGGCGTAGGTATATCCGAGCGGCTGACTCCTCGACCGAATAAGTAGAAGCGAGTCGAGTGGCAGCCAGCGAGCCCCTCGAGGGTTACCGCTCGATATACGCACACAACTATAGCACACTCACGCCGACACCGACGCTCGACCCGTTCGAGAGACGAGCTGCACCGGCCTGGTCTCGTCCGATAAATCAATACACACGATGTCCAACGCGGGACCTACCTAACGCTACGCAGACCCCCTCCCAGCCTGACCCCCGGGAATAATGCCAAAGTCGACCCTCATCATACGCGCCATTCCTCACCGGCTGCACGGAATGTGACGCGACGCGGCCACGAGTCGAGCGATAGCCGTGGAACATTACAAAATGGTGGACGATCTTACGACATCTCCACCTAAACGCAGCAAGCCTGTCATTGTTCAAACCGGGGCGGATGACGAGTTCTCACGTACACCAAGGGTCTACTTTCACTCAAAACACCACTTGATCACTTATTTTATGCTTTACGTACCTGAACAGAGACACAATCCTTTATTTTAGATGCCAGAATGGGAGGTTCAGTATCATCCGAACTGGTGGTAGGAAAAATCGGCAGTAATTCACCTCGAGATGACAAGCACAGTCTACAAACACGATCATAATTCACACTCATTGTAAATAAACAATATTTGGAACGCGTTACACTATCCACTACGTTATAAAAGAGACGCCATGTCACCACGACCACTTCAACACAAAGCACTACACATCGTTCTTGCTTGAGCACGAAAGCGGCTGATGATGAGCATGAGAAGTCGATAGGTTCGGTCGGGACGGCTGGCTCGAGTCGCCGACCACCTGTCGTTCTGCGCATGTGCGCGTTGAATGGCGTCAATGCTGCCAACATAATAAAAGCAAATACAGCCGGTTTTCAGAGAATACAAACCTTTTCTGGAAATATTTATATTTTTTTACATCGATATTTTCTTATAGAATACTACAAGCTGAGTGTATACAAATTGAATTATAAAATGATAATGTTGATAATCCATCCTTTTTTTAATAATTTGAATTTCAATCGTTTATTCCCGGGTTTCTATAACTTACTTACGGATTGTTTTGGCTGCGGACTGTTAAATTTTGACATTTCCTCTATGGAAAATATGTCAAAAAATAACTGTCCGTAGCCAAAACAATCCCTTAGAATGTTATAGAAACCCGGCATAATATATATCTTTTGAATCATTGTTACATTGTTGATAGCTAAAACAACAAAACAGTGTTTATATGCTTTTTTCATCTGCAATGTACCCAAAAACGTGTTATTTCAATAAATAATTATTTAGAAATTCTATGCAAATGACAACTTCATCAATGATTGCTTTGCTTCATACAAGTTATCAAAAGTAGTCACCAAGCTGCTGCGGCAAAGGCTGTGAGAGTTCTCACAGAGAAAAAGCGATTGGGTTGGCGACAGTTCTGTGTATCCTTGTCCCCAAGATCCCAGCCTTCTTTAGTTTGGAAAAACATTAGGAGGTTTCGTTGCTCTATCTCTTACAGTTACAACATTACTGCTAACGATTCCTCGGTATGGCTGGAGTCTTTCCAGAATAAACTTGCTCCCCCATCAGTCCCGACCGAAATCGCAGCAAAACCTATTCCACCGTCAATACCATCCCAACCTCAGAATATGATTCCCCATTCTCTCTGGAGGAACTTAACACTGCACTGGATGGCCTGAAAGATACCTCTCCGGGTATCGAAGGGTATTCCCTATTCTTTCCTAAAAAACAGCAGTCCCTCAACTAAGAACATCTTTTTGAGTATTTTAAATCAAATCTTTTTGAGGGTTGTTCCTCCTGAGGAATGGAAAACTCAAATTATTATCCCCATCCTTAAGCCCGAAAAGCTCAGTTACGACCCTAATAGGATATAGACCCATTGCTCTTTCATGCACAATGCCTAAAATTTTAGAGCATCTCGTTAAAAATCGTCTGGAATGGTTAGTGGAAAGTAGGGGTCTCCTGGCCAAGAGCCTGTTAGGATTCTGCAAAGGAATGGGCACCATGGATAGTCTCGGTGTCTTCCTAACTGATGTCTGGATAGGCAAGCAAGCGCGAAAACGTGACGGCAATCTTTATGGATGTGTCATCTGCATATGACAATATTTTACTTCCGATACTCAGGCAGAAAATGCTCAATCTGAGTATCCCAGTGAGGCACGTGAACATAGTTTTCAATCTCTTCTCGTCACAATCCATAAAGGTATGCTTTAACAACTCCATATACTCCGCAAGAACCGTTTGGAGGGGCCTTCCCCAGGGATCAGTTCTAAGTCCTTTACAGCCTGTATACCTACGACCTTGAGCTGTCCTTGAACCCGCTTTGTAATGTGCTACAGTATGCCGATGACCTTGCATTGTACGTATCTAACAGCGACCCCGAACAAGCTACTGCCTTTCTTAACACTGCTTTGGAATACCTGCATGATTGGTTATTAGAACATGGCCTTTCACTTTCCGTTGACAAAAGCAAGACCCCCGTTATGCGAGTCAAGTAGGTATGATAACCAAGAGATCCCTTTAAGTAATATGGTAAAGTTTCATGGTATGAATAAAATCTAATAGAAGGCAGTATCTTGCCGATAATTATCTTTTTAAAATCATTGAAAATGCATCCCATCCTCTCCTCGCTAAATTGCACCAATTGTCTGAATACATCTCCTAGGAATAAACAAGGATTCACCAGATCCTGAAGCTGAATTACAAGAAGTAATCGACAAAAATTGGAAACCTTGGCTGGTGATGTAAACGGACGCCTCAAAACTTTCTCATGAAGGATGTGTTGGCGCTGCGGTGTGGATTCCCTGATATAAAATATCCTGAATTTCAAATGTCCCCCCCTCACATCCGTTTTTACTGGAGAGGCTACCGCGCTCCTTGAGGCTGTCCTCTATGCGGAGTCGCACAACTTGGACAAAACAGTCATCTTTACAGACTCCAAAAGTTGTCCCCAGTCAATCCTATCTAATCCTTTCCGTAGCAAATCCAATTTTCCTCATATCCTCAAAATTAGAGAAACCCTATTTAGATGCACCACGCGCGGAATTCAGATCACATTAGCTGGATACCGAGTCACAGTGATATTGTGGGCAACGAGACTGTTGACCTTATAGCTGAGGAGTGAACCACCAACGGATGCACCGTGCATGATAAAGCGTTTTCCCACGATCTACACTCCTTGGCTACTAAGATCATGAGAACCTCTTGGGAAAACCAGTGGCGTGAAAACAGCAAAACAGTAGGTAGACATTTCGCTGATGTTCAGCACTCCCTCCCTGTCAAGCATTAGTTTTTTAAATATAAGAAAGCATCGAAACAAAGCCGGTACGTCCACCGTGTGTCATCTGCGGCTGGGTCATGCGTGCACTCCCATTCATCTAGCCAAAATTTGGGTCCCTATGTCAATGCTGTTTAGAGGAACGAACACCGGACCATATATTCTTCAACTGTCCCAAGTATCCATATGACCTTCTCCCACCCTGTATCCCCAAACCTACCAATTTTAAAACTGTCCTCACCTTTGTTAATTCTCCGTGTATTGATGTTCTATGTAATTATATAACAACTAACAATATAAGATTGTGATGTATTGTGTTCGTCATCTACTAACATTATTATTATTATTATATACATGTATTGTGTTTCAGGAAGCTCAACAGCGGGTTCTATAGTTACAAAATATATTTAAGAGTACACCTCCTTGTACCTACCACTTGTACCTTGTGCCTTGTACATAGCTGTACTCTCTCACGTCACCTATCAGAAGCGCAGAGTCTGTGGAAACAACCCACTGAGCCAAAGACTGGACATTGGCGAAATCCAAAATGGCACCGCCACTACATAAAAATAAGAAGAGAAGAAAAGTAGTCAAAAGTGTGGATTAATATTAGGTTGTAAGTATTTAAAATATTATTTAATTTAATTATAGTACTTTATAGAACTGATGCAAAGTGCGAGTTATTCATTATAAAAGTATTGTATCAGCTCTCATCTCAGATTTGAAATTTACTACATCTAACCTCAAAATGAATTAAGGTGCGGTAAATATTTTGTAAAGTCTGTCTCAATCCAATTTGATGAAAATGTAAACAAACCTGTTTCATTAAAAATTCTCACACTTTCGGCCACGAAATGGATTTAAAAACACATTCATAAGTAATTAGAAGGTTTCAACTTATATCTCACTAATTTGTTCCAAAGATTGTAGTTTGTTTAACATTTTTTAAATTTAGTTGAACATTTAAGAAGAAAAGTGAGGTTATTTATCGAAGCAAAAATATTGTCTAATCAGTGGTCGCATAGTGCTTGATGTAAAATGTCTAACAGATAGTTCAATTATTTGTTCAATTATATCGATTATGAATCGATGTTATGTTATCGAAGATAAAATATCACTGTATTTATTGATAAAAATTATCACAAAAATTTTTACTCGGTTCAATATAAGCCTTTTATTTCTCTATAATCGCGATGAACAGCGTCAACTCCCGAGGCTTGAGAAGTAATAAACTAAAAACTCTTCACTAAAGGTTACTACACACTGCGCCGGCGGCTCGCCCGCCGTCGTTGCAGCCGGGTTGCCGGCGGGTATTCTTGCCGGCGGGCTTGCCGCACAAACGAACCGCCGATGTGGCCGCCGGGGCGTGCCGGCGGGTCGGGCGGGGGGCCGGCGTCAGTTCGTTCCTGGCATTCGAGTGGTAGTGGTGTGTGTGCAGTTTGTTTACGTAGGTATAAATAAATAAATTAAAATGAATATTTTTGCTAATGTACACTTCAATACTGTTCAGCAAAAATTCAAAATCTTTATGACATTCTTACAAACCCAAAGAATAAACTATTGCGTAAATGTTGACACTCCACATCATCTTTTTTATAGTTTTCTATAATTACAGTACCATTCTGCCATTTTCTATATTGTAAACTCGGGTGCACCCAAAACCTTCTCCTTCTTTTATATTTTTTTCTTATTAAAATAAACACTACAGCTGCGACGGCAGTGCTGATGATTACTTTAACCAACGACACAGTATGCACTTCACTAGCGTTCAACACGACTGCCACTACCGGAATGATGCTTGGCGGCTTTGTGCGGCATGTGCCGGTGGCTTGTGAAACCGGCGGCATAGCCGCTCGGCATAAAGCCGGCGGCACCGCCGCCGGCACTGTGTGTAGTAGCCTTTACACTAACGCGAAGCTCCAAAATAATAGTAATTAATTAATCGAATCGAAACAATCAATTAATTTATCGATTTATAAATGTCTAACTTTTACCACATCACTAAATAGTCTATGGTCGGAATAATGGCGTCTTTGTTTACATTTTCATTGAATTGGATTGAGACAGACATTATGTTCATAATATTTTTGGCCACATATACACTAACCTGTAGATATACTAATCTGAGAGCGTTTTGTTTCTTGAGTTGAAAAGTAGGCAACAAAAATGAAAACCGACTTCAAAACACTAAAAAGTACTGGGTCAAACTAAACCAAATTTTTAATGGGACCAATTGGCAACTATTCTGCATCGAACAAAAAAAGAATCACGGAAATCGGTTCAATAATCTCGGCGTAATCAGTGTACCTCCTCCTTTTTTGAAGTCGGTTAAAAAATATTTTCTCGATTTCTATTAATATTCGCGTAAAATATTTCATATTTGAGTTACAATATGACTTATTTTCATAAAAAAAAAAACAGCTCGTAACTAAAGAAAAAATTCAAGTACAATTGAAATCAAAACTTTTTTAATTCTATATGAATAGCGCGCCCTGCAAAATCTTGGCTGAATGCCCTAAAAGCCAGTGAAGGTAAAACTCGACCTGTGTCTAAACAAAAATATTATTCTTTTTCATATCGGAATATTAGTAACATGAGTATATTTTTTAGATTTTGGCATCGTGTGCCTAAACTATGTCTATGTATCATTGAAAACTTTTTTGAAGTTTGTAATTGAACTTTACGAGAGAGTAGTTACAATATAGTATTATTAACCAACCCTTTAATTTAAACAATTATTATGATAAAATAAATAATTAACTGATAATTTATTTCACCATGTCATCATATTTTTATAGCAATTGTAGAAAAATATGATGTGGACACTTAGTCAAAACGTCCAACGAAGCCCGCTCTACGCAAATCTATCTGAAAATATCATACAACAATATACATTATAACGAGCGCAAAATGTTAGCGACCCCTGAAGTTTGTCTTCCCTCTCTTTTCCGCTTACCTCGCCCTAGATCGTTCTTGGCGCCATATTTAAACTTCGGAGCTACTGTCAAACCAATTATTGTGGCGGCAATTTTAAATAACCGGAATGAAATTCATTCATTGCCTAGTTTTTAGTTAAGTTTAGAAGTTTCTCATTTATGTTTCTAGTTTATGAACATTGAGCTAGATTGAACAAAAAATGAACTGATTTATTTGTAATCGATAATACTAATACTTTTAGTAATCATAACAATTTTCCATTTCATAAAATGGATGATATAGATGGAATCATTATAGTGCCGTTCGGGCAAGTTTGGAACAAAAAGTTTCGGACACTTTGTCCGAACTGATAATCTTTCTTTTATTTTTATCAAACACTAGCGGCCGCCTGTGTTTTCACCTGCGTCTGCGTGGTACCGTTCCCGTGCCCGTGGGAATATCGGTTTAAAATGAACCTATGATTACATATTATTATGTGTTATGTATTAAATCCAGGGTATCTACTATCTGCCAAATTTATTTGAAATCCGACCAGTAGTTTTTGCATAAAAGTTTCGTTCTGTGGCAGTCTTCGGGGTTTCACCAGTGTGGTTCCCATTACCATAATATTTTAACAGTGTGTTCAAAAAATAGGTACCTAAATAGGAACTAAAAATGTGGTTTTCTAATTTGCTTCTTTCTATAGCAAAAGCTTATTATGTTGAAGGCGACTGCAGCGCCACTCTCAAGGGATTTCTACCTCTTTACTGTTTTAAAGTTTGAAGCCTTCACAGTAGTTGAAATCTATTTATTAATATTGAGATATTCAATAAATATAATAAAAGAAAAAAATATTTTAAGTTATCTGTATTTTATTTATTTATTTTACTTACTTTAATTTTCATTTGACAACTCTTGCCCAAGCAACATTAAATGTCACACAACATTAAAACGAAAACATAATTTTAAATATTTTGTATTTTTAGTATAATATTATTGTTGCACATAGCAGTATTATAAGTTTATGCACAATTACTATTTAAGTTAAGACGTATACTTTATAAAAAAAAAATAAAAAAATACATACCTAATAACAACTTAATTTTATTGTTACAGAGAATTGTGCGTAGAATAACAATAAGTGATAATATAAAATAAGTAAAATAACTTACGTACCTAGTTTTTAACGTATCTATTTTAAAACAAACTTTATACTTTTTTTCTTGTTGTTAACTTGAGGCTTGAAGATTGTTAAACATAATTAATGAGTTTGTAATATAGGTACTATATGATTTAATATGTAGTAGAGTTAAATAGATTTTTTTATAGTTACCCACAATATTTATTTACACATGTATTAAATAAGTAGGAATGTAGGTAGTTAACAGCACGAAGGGTGACAAAGGCTTTACATTTTGCACTACCATAATACTTAATAAGAAGATTCGCACATTACATCGACTCTCCACCAACTCAAATCATATCATGGCACTGACAGAAATTAATTTTCTATAGTTTCTATCGATCGTATCGAATGTCGAAGACTAGCTGCGGCGTTATAGAGGGCGCCACAGAAATTTACAGTACATCCTTATCCTTGTTTAGTGGCGATAAAGCCTTGCGTGCTGAGGGTCTTTAAAGCCACATATGCAATATTGATTACCTATTGATTCCTATATCGCACTAAAGGATTTTTTTGGCTTCGGACAGTTAAGTTTTGACATATTTTCCACAGAAGAAATGTTAAAATTTAACTAGATCCGTAACTGTAAGTTATAGGAACGGGGGTAGGTACGTAATTTAGGCCAACATAATTATCATTAATTACAAAAGTAACTTTTATAAAGGACTTTAATTGGTTATACTTATTATAAATAATATAGTTATTAAAATAATCGTTAATTTGTATAAATCTTTGGCTAGTAAATCAGCAACTAATAATATTATAGTAGTTAATTCAACAACAAAAGTATCAGGTACCTATCCGAATAATACACTTTTTCTAAACGTTTTTGGTGGAATTAAAAATTCGTAGGTTGAAAAGTTGGTAGCATAGGTGAAGGAAACATCGATTTGATTGTACCTCGGAACCAAGTACACACAACAGTAGGTATGTATGACCTTACCGTTTGATTTGACATTGAGAACGCCCGTCCTATATATATTACAGTACCTTAGTACTTACTTTCCGAGTAAACGTTTCTCAAAAAAACTCTACCGGTCAACCGGGAAATTCCCCGACTGTACAAAGGTAGGTGTGGCCTACTTATATTATAAGTACCTACTATTGATCATAAAATATATAATTTAACGTATGTAGCCATGTGATAAATATTAAACAAGAAAATGTACTAGAAAAAAGCAAATTGTCTCATGTCGCTCTGACGGGATCCCGTCATATTTTGTATTTTAATATTTATCACATAAAAATAGCATTGTAAAATGCATAATTAAAATATCAAAATTATATAGCCATGTTTGTAAGTAGGTAACTAATAGGGTACCTACCTATGTCAGTACCTTTAAGTTATTATTATTATTATACTGTTAATCTCATTTTATCAAATAACATTATACATTATTATTAAATAAGTACTTAAAATATTACTAAATTTTATTACTTTAACGATGCTATATAACAAACAGTCAGTGATTAAATACTTAGTAAGTATAGGTAAGTACACAAAGATATATTTTTATAAGCGTCCGATTTATTATAATCTCTACATCCTACCTAAAACAATGTCATTCATTAGGTAAGTGTACATAGGTAAGTAATAATACGAGAGTAATTATAATTACATATTTTTTCTTGCATTGCATCCATCCAGTTTGACTGATCTCCTTGGACGAATTCGTCCAAGCTGCTATGGGATTGCGTAAGCTAATCGTATTCATTTGACAGTTCATATTGTATGTCATAAGTGTCAAATACCATACAAATTGCAACCGATCGAATACGATATGAACTGTCAAATAAATACGATTAACTTTACGCAATCGCACCCCTGATCTCGTTTTGATATTTTACAAATGCGAAAAATTTAATGGGTTAAAATCGTAAAACAACCATTATTAGCCAATAATCAGTTTCAGAACAAGAATGAAAATTACAAATTTACATAACTTGTTCAATTTATTAAGACAAGAATAAAAAAAATAGAAACCATTAGTAGGTATGTAAGTAGAAACATAAACCTATGTTATACCTACGTTGTGAACGTTTCTCCTTATACAATAAAGGAAGTTTTCTATTTTCTGAATCAGCTAAAAAAGAGCACTTCAAAATGTGCGTTAGGTATTTGTAGGGATTCCAGCGATATGTTAGTCATCTACTTCCGAAAGTTGATTTTGAAATTCTTGGTAAAATTGGTTTGTAAAATATTTCTAAAATTATAGGTATTTTATATTCAAAGTATTGAGATTTTTAATAGATCCAAATCAAAAGATGAGGATAGCAAAATACATCTTATAGAGCATACATAGTTGCATTGCTTATTATTTTAGTTTTCGCTAGTATATTTGTTTCAAAGGTTTCCAGAAACTTTCAGTCTAGTCATGGTATCAGATACCCTTAGAATAATAGATGCCATGGGATGAAACATATTTTTATTTATAACTTTTCTTTCAGTAAGTGGGTACATTTTACAAAATCTAGGTGGCTACCTATACCTACTTTAAAGTTTTCTTAGAAATAAAGTGTCTAAATATCGGTGATTACATTTGGAAATATTCTGTCGATATTTTCTGTTTTAAGTGTATCTCTCTCACAGGTATAGGGTATATTATTATAATGTCAGTAGATGTCCCATTTCTCATCCCATCCATCACTTTCAACTAGATTCGCCCTTTCACCACCTTGTCCGCACATTGCAGAACACAGCACATACATTATATTTCGTGCTGCAGCTATAAAATATCTTCATTTTTTTGAGTTACAACAAAACTCTTTGGTCCTCCGGAGTTCAAAATTCGAAAGCCACCTTAAAAAACGGCGCGCATTTGCCATCTGTCAGTCCCCTCGTTCCATGTTTGAACGCATTTGGCGCCCAATTTACGAACATGGCGGGCACGAGGAGCGTGGTTCCTGCTGCGTTGGCTGCGCGCGCACCGCCAGGCGAGACGGGTCGACGGGGTTCGCCTTGGCGACTAGAGAGCGTGCCACGTGAGCGAACGACGCTTCCACATTGAGGCCGGTTTTCGCCGATGTCTCCATAAACGCGACTTGGTACTCTCTCGCCAGTCGCTGCCCCTCCTCCCTCCTCACCGCCCTCTCTAGGCCGCTATCGGATTTGTTACCTGGAATTATCAGGTATGGTAGCCGTTAGAATGATGCTAAAATTAGAACATGACTATTGTGTAGTGGGGCATTGAGTTGAGGTATAACGTAATGTAATGGTAGTGAGGCCTACTTATTTTATCAGTATCTACCAAAGTAGTTAAATTCTAATAGATAATCTAGTTAAAATCGAGGAACTTCCTGAACGTTTTCTAAAAAAAACTGTGCTGGTCTACAGTACTACCAGGGAAGTTCCTCGATTGTACTTACATTACTTATTTAGTTTATTTACGTTAGAAGGGCCTAAAACTACTATTTATCAGAAAAATACTATGCTCATCAACACAAATGCGGTGTTACCAAGCGTAAATCCAGGCTAGTTCACAGAATCAGCTAATAACGTCGTGGGAAGTCAAGCACAAAGACGGAATGGCGCCCGTAATTCTTGGAAACAATAAAGAAATAATGAACAACAAAGGGCCGAGGTCCCAGTTGCAATCGTAGGTTCGTAGAGTAGGGTCTTTTAGATGTTAGTAAATCGATTTTGGGATATAGAGAGTGCTTACTTGGTTTTGACTCGATTACTGAACTGATATCAATAGGAGCTTTTTAGAACAATATTTTGGATAATTTGGTTGAAAGTAACAGGTATGCCAAACAAGTTTGAACTTCCGTTGGCTGTGAACAGCGCATCCGCTATGTTTCGTAAGACTATATGGTTGGTCATTAAGTTTGTAAGAAAAGAATAAGACCTTGCCCCAAGCTAGGTTAACATTTAACTCAGATTTAGATACATGCAAAAGTAGTAGGTATTAATTCTGAGCAATTGTGTTGTTTGAAAAGACTCGAGTCTTTTTCGTCTAGGATCTCAAAAAAAACATAGTATACCTAATATAACATAGTATACTTTCACTTGAAACTCACAGTTGAAAACAGGGGAGGCTTCCAATTACTAAAGTAAAAGTTGAAAATTAAATATTAATAGTTTAGAGACCTTGCCAATATTTCCAACACTCCGTTGAGTTTGCACACCTTGCCCAAACGTTACCTTATTAAATCATACCCACAGCACAAGAACGAGCATCTTCCCATTTTTTTTATGTAACTCAAATGAATCTCATTATAAAGCCTGTGAGATAAGGACGTAATTAAAATTCTGTGCAATCGAGTCGTACATTCCCAGTCCCTGCATCTTCAATACATTACCTAACAACATGATGACGACGCCATCCTGGGCGTACTCTCGGATTTCCCCGAGCCAAGCCCGGATGTTGTCGAAGCTTGTCTTGTTTGTGACGTCATAGAGTAAAAGTAGGGCTGCAAACAGGTATTAATTGATATTTTAATGCGCGTACAAAAATCCAGAGGGTCTTAAAAGACCACTGTTAAGGAATCATATTATTCAGAATTCCTTGACAATTCATGTATAAATTTGTTTATTTTGTATGGAATTTGCTTCTAATAAGTTTTCTTGCCTTCAATATAAGAAGAGCAAATGCTGCTACACTGGGGCCCGATTCTCGCGCCTTCGACATCTTGAATTCGACATTTTTGGAATCAAAAATCTGTATTAAAGGCTCACTAAAAGCAATCTTCGACATTATAGGATTATCAAAGATAATTAAAATTAAAGGATTTTGACAGTTGTAGAGATTTTACATAGATTTTTAATAAAGAAATTAAGAATATAAAAATGTCGAATTCGACATATTTCAGCGCGAGAATAGCCCACCTGCGGGGACATTTTTGACTCCAAAAATGTCGAATTCAAAATGTCGAAGGCGCGAGAATCGGGCCCCTCAATGGCTACAAATCTCTATAGAAGATAAACAAATATAAAATGTCAGGGAATTCACATTATAATTCCTTAATTGCATGTGGCCTCATTAGACCCTCAGATTAATCATTCAATATTATATCGTTGGCCAATTGTTGAACTCGAAATCTGTCTGGGCACATCACGATATGCCAGCATTTCGTGATTTAGGCAATGATTTCATGTTGTCTGGGCACATCATGGATCACACCCAATAGATCGTTGGCCCTGGCCTTACTTAAACTATTTAGTTTTCTTTGGCCTTAGCAGATCGAGAAATCGAGATACGGCTGTGCTGGGCGCATCGTTATCATGAAATAATATTTAGTAGAATAACATTATTTTTTTATCAATATCTGAATTATTTGTTTCTGGTATTTATTTTTTCTATTAGGTATCATTTAATATAGCATTGAAAATGCAAACTTCAAAAATCTTTAAATAAAGTCTACAAAATTAGAATGGGCCGATTTTTCAATGCTCTGCAGCTTAACTACGAGGGCGGGTCAATAAGTCCGTGACTTTTTGAATAAAACACAGATTTTTTGATAAATAAATCATTTTATTTTTCAACGTAGTCTCCCTTGAGCTCTATACACTTTGTCCAACGCTTCTTCAATTTTTTTATCCCTTCCAAAAAATATGATTTGTCGAGGTCCTCAAAATAGGCCTTTGTTTGCGAGATGACTTCATCATTGGACTCAAATCTTTTTCCACCAAGCCATTTCTTCAGGTTTGGGAACAAGAAGTAGTCACTTGGAGCCAAATCTGGAGAATAGGGCGGATGAGGGAGCAATTCATAGCCCAATTTATGGATTTTTGCCATGGCAACTGCACATGTGTGCACCCTTGCATTGTCTTGGTGCAAAAGAACTTTTTCTTGGCCAAATGAGGTCGGTTTTTTTTCAAATCGTCATTGAAGCGGTCCAATAAGTTGGCATAATATTCCCCATTGATTGTTCTTCCCTTTTGAAGGTAGTCAATGTGGATTATCCCACGTGCATCCCAAAAAACAGTCGCCATAACTTTATTGGCTGACAAACCCACCTTGGCCTTCTTTGGCGCCGATTCACCCTTAGAAACCCACTGTTTTGACTGTTGTTTGGTCTCTGATGTGTTGTGATGGATCCATGTTTCGTCCACGGTTACAAAACGGCGCAAAAACTCCTTCATATTGCGATTAAACAACGCCAAACCTCAATATTTTTTTTTTTCCTAAATTACTGAGTAGTCTGATAAAGATAGCTGTCAAACACAAACTAACTGACACAGCTCAAATCTTGATAGGAGTCAACTGACAGATGCCTGTTGACAGGAGTATTATTGCTTTTTCAGTAAAGAGGTCAGAAATTCAAAAAGTCACGGACTTATGGACCCGCCCTCGTACCTACCTAAGTATTTCTCTGATATTGTATTTTACAAACAAATTGAAAATACAATAATTCATAATCACAAATTTCAAAATTACAAATTTCATAATTCCGAATGATTTGGAAGTCCGAATATCAAAATTCCGATTATTAGAAGTCCGATTTAATAAAATGCCGAACTTTTAAAATCACGAAAATCAAAATTCCGTATTTCAATATCCCCAACAATCAAAATTCAGACTCCACAATAATCCGACTCCACAATAATCCGACGTTTTATAAATACAAATTCCGATTATTAAAATTCAGAATTATTAAAATTCCGAGTTATTACTAATCCGAAATGTTTAAGATTTTTTTTAAACTTATGTTCTCATTAAAAACAATTTACATCTTGGTTAATACTTGGTTAATAATGCAAGCAAGCAAGCATGCTAGCACGCAAGCAAGCATGCAAGCAATCATGCAGCAGTTAAGTCTTCTGTCAGGGCTCCGGCCCGTAGAAGGCAAGTAGAAGTTGCGGTGGTGAGCGAAATGCATCTGCTCCTCTGCACGCGGGCCGCCTCGCCACTCCGCGGGCCTTAATTACATTCTAGGGGCTACGTGATACGCATACAAGACTACGTGTAGTAAGTTTCGAGGCGATTCGTTTCTGTCTCTGACTAGTATGCAAGACAATAATATGGTTCAGTCACTGACAATTATGTAAGACAAATACAAGTCTTCTGTAACGGCTCCAGCGCTGCGAGGCTCCGGTTGCAGCTCCGGTCGTAGATCATCTACGATGATAATCAAGCTTGCAGTCTTAAGACCACTTGCAAAAAGTCCGAATTTTTCCGTAAAATTTAAAATTCAATTATTCAAAGTCACTTCATCTCAATTTTCGGAATTATAATATTCGGAATACCGTTTTTCGGACGAATAAAACATAGGCCTTTTGATTCTTCGTAATTTCAAAATTCAGAAATCTGAATTTTCATATATTTATAACATGCGGAAAGATTAAATTCGTGATTTTGAATAATCGGGATTTAATGAGTCGGAAAAATTAACTTTCGGACTTCTGAAAATCGGAGTTTTGAAATTCGGAATTAATTATAACTTTTTAATTTTGCATTTTACAGTGCTATTTTTATGTGATTAATATTAAACAAGAAAATATACTAGACAAAATAGCAACTAGTCTCACGTCGCCCTGATTGCATTGGGCCGGATTCCCAAGGATGCGGGTTCGAATCCCGTCAGTGCAAAAAAGACTAGTTGCTTTTTTCTAGATATTTTCTTGTGTAATATTTATCACATTCGGAATTAAGTTTTTCGGATTATCGAGGTGTTATTTTAATTCATTTTTATATTAGATTATTATTGTCATTTCTATTCGTTGGGACGAATGGCTCATTTTATCTGATCCGAGGATTGATAAATGTACCCAAAAAAGAAAGTTTCCACTTTGTTTACTTACGAAGTTACAAGATGGCGGTACCAGTATTAAATTAACCACAAAAAGTGAAAAGGTTATTTATTTTACTGTATTATCGTGTTGCCATCACTGTTGATCTGTTGTCTAAATAAAATGTTTATAGATAAGAAAAGGAGAAATATTATTTAAATCTCGTACCATGTGCGTCTCTGTAATAGGCGTGTGTGACGCTACGGAAGCGCTCTTGGCCGGCCGTGTCCCAAATCTGAAGCTTCACTTTGGTGCCGTCGACAGTTACCACCTTATTCTGCGGACAGATGGCGCTACTTGTAACGAAATCGAGCTCCGGTGTCGTTGTTGTTTATTTATCTGTTTATTTGCACTGTTGTAACAAGAACTGTGTAAAACAGCACTACCATTGATACACCACTGGAATACGATTGTGACTAAGCATTAGTAAAATTGGACCCCTGGAGTAAACACGGAGTTTTTTATTTTTATTTTTTTATTTTTTTATTAACGACGGGGAGACTCTTATCCTTCATCATACCTGATGTTAAGTATTGATAAGGCTGAAGATGGAAGCGAGCCTCTCCCGGAATCCTCAATCATTGAGGAACTGGCTATCGTATCTCTAACTGCCGGAACACAACAATGCTGAAAACATTGTTGTTATGGCGGCAGACTTAGACAAGATGGTGGAAGCTAGCCAGGCGGACTTACTACAAGTCCTACCACCAACCAAACCGAATACAATATGTACTACTAGACCACGAGGCGGTTAAAAATATCAAACCGCATCTCTGCTATGCGCCTAATTGTCTTGGTCGTGTAGTAAGTATCTAATGATGATAAGAGTTTAGGTTCAATCAAAACGTGAATTTATCTATCTAATGTTCTGAAAGTAATGGAAATATAAAGCTGAAACAACATTTACTTGGAAATTATGCCATCTTTTCCATCACAAACATTCTCGAATGAAGAATCACTATATTTTTTGTTACAACAACCGTCTATAAAACCCTGCGATAAAAACAAATAAAGTTAATATTTATTACTCACTAAAACGGTTCGTGACCTCATACCACGTGCAAAAACATTTCATATTGAGTTGCAAATTCAAAACCACCAGATCCAATCAGTGACAGCAGCAATAAATCAAAATTGCAAAAACTACCATTGTTTGTAAACAAAAAATCAGACCCATTGCGGTGATAAATTACTCGAAGCAGTCAATTCAAAGCTGTCATGGCGTGGGGCGGGAACGGAAAATGCGCGCCAAAACTTTGAACACCAATAGCGGCGCGCCGGACTCTCCGCGTGCTAAATGTGAATGGCCCGTTTGAACTTGGAACCCTTATTGACAGTCATAATTGCCTTTTTGCTTGCTAATATTTTTATTGCGCTTTTATATTGTTTTGTTTTATTGTAGGTTTGTGATGTTTTTTTTAATAAGTATTTCTTGATAAGTACTACAAATTAAATGTAACATTGACAGCTTATTTTTTATTTTACCACATAAATTATCTTTTTATCCCCTATTATGTTTACGTGGGATGATATAAGTTACGCTAATATAACCGGATTCCACGTGGCCCGAAAAGTAGTAAAATACGAGGGGTGTTCATTAAGTAGTGAGAATGACTAAGACGCAGTTATCAGTTATTAAATGTTATTTGATTTTTCAATAAAGTCTCCTTTTAGGAGTAATCATTTAGCATATCTTTTTTTTAAATTTGACATTCCTTTTTGAAAAAAATCTTCGCTGTACACGTTTTTTTAAAAGTCAGGCTGCTTAAAAAACGTGTGCAGCAGCGATCACTGCGTCATCATCATCAAGTTTCTGACCTCTGACGTCCTTTAATCGGGGAAACAGATAAAAATCACTAGGCGCGATGTCCGGTCAATACGGCAGGTGCTCCATCAACTCAAACCCTGCAACTTTAATGGCAATCGCAACTTTGGCGAGTTTACCACGAAACGAAGGAAACAAATGATATAAAATTAATAAATGAGCTATGCCTGCCAGCATTTCTTTGTTTTTCTTACCAAAGAGTATATAATTATGTCATTCTCAGTACTTAATGAACACCCCTCGTATATATTTTTTTTTCCAAAAGTAAGTAGTTACATTGACTCTTAGAAATAATCACATTTCACTATGGGACATTTCTAAAACTGTCAAAGTTGAAACGTCTCACCACTGAAAATACAATTTCCTGTGACGAATGTACAATAAATTCCATAGTAGTGTCGAATTTAATTTCAATGTATGGAACTTTCAAAAGGTGAGTTTTCTTAGGTGGCAAGTTTACAAAAACCCCTCTCATAAAAAGAAAACAAACAGTATAGTTACTTATTTGTCTTAGTTATAGTAGTAGAGTAGTTTATTATCACGGGTCTCCGATCTCGGAGGAAATGTCAACACGTGTGGTGTGTTATACCCGGAAGTCGATGCCGACGGTGGATATGTAGTTTCCGGCGAGGAAGGTTCCGTCGCGGAATCGCACGAGCATGCACGTCTTGCCGACCCCACTGTCGCCGAGTAGCATCACCTGGGGAAATTACTATAGTTATTATACAAATATCATTGATTATGAGGAGGTCTAAGATTTGTGAGATAAATTGTGTATTAGTTCTAAACAACTATGATCATAAACATAAAAAATATTGCGTGTTTATTTATGTGCCCTTAGTCAAGGGGGAGGTTGTGTTACGTGTTTAGAACAAAAGGAGGAAAAACTTTATTTTTAACTATTTTTATTAATTTTATCAAACGTTAGCGTCGTTTTTTTGATATTTTGATATTTGACATGCCTAAACAATGAATAGGTTTTTATATAGCAGTTGTGAAGGTTCCATACATACCGATTCCTTCCCTTTCAGAAATCCCACACTACCGATCCACCATGTAGTTAAAGAGAAAATAAATTTTTGGTCTGGCTTACCTTCGCCATATTTTGGTCGCCACTGGTCTATAGTTATAAGCAATATATATAGGTTAATATCGTTTTTGGGCCATGGTCGTCGTTGTCGTCGTCTGAGCCACATAACACCCACTGCTGGGTATAGGCCTCCCGCAAAAGGGGGGGGCCAAATGTTTGCCATAACCGCCAAGTTTGTAAGAGACGCTACTGCCCGTCTCCTGAAAGCTAAGTCCCTTAGTCGCCTTTTACGACACCCACGGGATGAGAGAGGATTGTTCTATTCTAAGCCGACACGTGTAGTTCTATTCTAAGCCGACACGTGTAGTGTCGCTAGCTTAGTGGTGGCTAGTGGAGGTTTAGGTTAGGGCTATGGTATTCGGTTTCTATTAAAGTTTTTAGTTTTACTGATTAAAGTTCTAGCGAATTTAAATGTTATAACACACCGTGATCATGGCGCATCCAACTGCGCCGAAATATTGGGGACTCGCCAGCAAAAATACAAACATGGTAAAATCCTGTTTTTCCTATTAATGTTTATGTAATTTGTATAATTAAACCTAATAAATTGGCATAAAAAGTTGTTCACTCACTTTTCCAAAGGCGTCGTATTTGTCCTCCTGCTTCCCGTGCTGCTCCCACGGCTCGGTTGGTGACGGAGGTTCGCTGTGAGGCATCACTCCTTCCTGATCATTCTTCTCATCGTCCTCCCGAGCTTCAGGTAGATTTCGTGCCCAAGTAGGTCGAACCCTCCCCACTATCACACGCTTCTCCAATTGTCTATTGTCAACAGAGTTCGGATTCCACATTTTGATTGTCACTGAACACTGTGTTATATTTTTAATTGGTATATGTTGTAGTTTTTTATTTTATTACTTTTATTTTTGCACACTGATACCTTTTAATTTGCTAAAGATGTTTCTAGAGAGGAGCTAATGCAGAGTTTACTAAAGACTAGCGCAAGGCACGGCGCACCTAACTACGAATACGTTACATATCAATTTTATTGTTGAAAATGTCTGAAATACTTGCATTGGTACTCTTTTCAAACGAAAGCTCTGTTAAAAAAATATATGATTGCAATTTTGAAGTGTATCGGTCTCCGGTTGACTATTACACAAACAAATTCTTTGGAAGTCTCCCACAATTTTATGGCAAAAACTCGACGCCCTTAATCACACGGCCTCATGACATATAATTATAAGTGTGTGATATCATAATCATAAGTCGAAAAAATGTAGATGATTCGAGGAAAACATTATTTCTATGAAAGCAAGGCGTAGGTACGGAGTTTTTGTTTAAATCAAATTACGATAATAACCTAAAAAATCATAGTTACAAGCTAACCGACAATTTATTTAGTTTTAGTAATAATAACCGTTAATTACCTGATAATTTTTAATCAAGTAAATATACTAGAAAAAAGCAACTTGTCTCATGACGCCCTGACCTGTCCCGTCAGGGCGACATGAGACAAGTTGCTTTTTTCTAGTATATTTACTTGATTAAAAATTATCACATAAAAATAGCATTGTAAAATGCAAAATTAAAAAGTTATACGTTAATTACCTTTTTAATTGTTTTTTTTTTCATTTAAAATGCTATTTTTATGAGATAATTTTTTAAACTAGCAAAATATAATTAGAAAATATACTTAAGTACTAGAAATGTCAACTTATCACCACGTTTGACTCGGAGCGATAAGTATGGAGCTAAGTCGTTTTTTTCCTAGTAGGTAACTTTAATTGTTATTAGTTTAAAAATGTACGAGCAGCTGTGCTCAATTAAACAAACAGTACTTCAATACAATTACTGTTTGTTTTCAATTGTCTCCGACAGGCTTGCGAAATTAGCACACATCGAATGAATTACCCCGAAGTCGAAACGACGAAACTAGGTAAGTACAACCTAACTTAAACCTATCTTCAGTTAAATTCACTTACATTATGTATGTTACTTTTGTGTTCGGTTTCAAAGTAACTAGTTTTCAGTCAAGAACTAATTTGAAAGCTTTTGTAATATCATTCACAATTGACTTATAAGTAACAATCAAACTGAGCAGTAATTGGAAATATGCGTATTTACATTTAAGTTTATCTTTAGTTATTCTAAGGTTTATATAAAACAACTTTTATGGTTTCTTAAGCACTTAATACAAACACATTTGGTTTTATATTTCCTGTTTCTAAGGAACTGGCTATTAAGTCTTTTTGTCTAACTTTCGGAACACAACAATGTAGGTAAAAAAATTGGAAAATGTTAATTTACTTTTTGTTGTATAAGGGCCGATTAAGGCACGTATTGATAATGCGCTGTAATTTATTATATCATATTTCTGCAGTAGCTAAGAGATGGTAACGATAAAAGCTTGTTTTTATTATTTTTTTACTGTTTTTAGTTTCTACATATTTACTTTGAGTTTTTTTTATTTTATTTTTTATTAACGACGGGGAGACTCTTGGCCTTCATCATACCTGATGTTAAGTATTGATAAGGCTGAAGATGGAAGCGAGCCTCTCCCGGAATCCTCAACCACTGAGGAACTGGCTATCTTATCTCTAACTGCCGGAACACAACAATGCTGAAAACATTGTTATTATGGCGTCAGACTTAGATAAGATGGTGGTAGCTAGCCAGGCGGACTCACAACAAGTCCAACCACCAACCTAACCGAATACAAATTGTACCCCCGCTGGGAATCGAACCCGGGACCCCTGGGTCTGATACCGGTGGTTGTTACCACTAGACCACAGAGGCGGTTGAATTGTGAAAGCTAAAAGCTTTTGATGTCGATTTTCTATTTGTACGTACATACATTACGTACGTACGTACATTTTGCTTGTTAGACTTCTAACTTTGCGAGAATTCTGGAAATTCAGCTTTATTAGACTGAAAATGCGAAGCCATTATAGTTCGAATTCGATATCGGGTCATACAAGTTTAGGAAAATCAGTGGAGGTGTTTTAGTTTGGCTTTATACTAAAATGTAAAGAATTTTTGGTATCGATGAAAATACGGAAGTTACCAAAATTTAATTAAAAAGCGAATAGTGATTTTCAAAATTAAATAAATGTAACATTTTAGTAAGGGGACGGGGTCTAATAGTAGTCTTTTCACCGCACACGCTCGGAAAAGAAAAACCTTATTTTCCGTTTGTCATTCAATTTCTGGCGCTGAAAATCGCATTTTGCGGTATAGCGTTACGAATTGGACTATTGACTTTTTGTTACATTTTTTTAATAGCTTTCAATTAATTATAATACCTACTCCGTTTTGGTTTTATTATATTATTTTAGTTCCTTGAATCATAAAAACATTAACAATAAGATAAAACTATTTGTTATAAGAGTTTTCGATTTAACGTGGGTGAGATTTCACAACGAATGATTGGATTTCCTTGCCTTCCTTTAGTCTTTATTTTTTAATTGTCTTGTCTTTTTATAACTTTTAAGTCCCGTCCCGTCGTCAGAGCGACATGAGACAAGCAAGTTGCTTTTTTCTAGTATATTTTCTTGTTTAAGATTTAGTCTTGTCTTGTACCTCATGTCAATGTCAACATATTATTTTATTAAAAAAAAAAATCTTATTTCAAATAACTTTGAATAAACTAAAATACTCTTTATTATTTTAGTTTTTTATATCATTAAAACAACAAGAATAAGGTATATTTAGATTAAACTTATATTAAAACATTTTTTTACCGGAAGATGTCCGCGGAAACAACCTTAAAATATTCCTCGCTGTTGTGAGGTGAAAAATTGTGTATTGCGCCCGGCAGAAAAGTTTTAAGCGTCTCGTACCTTTAAAACCCTTGCTACGCTTAGAATTCAATCTTTGAACCTAGAATCCTTCGCTTGCTCAGGTTTCAATAGAAGTAATTCGCCGCTAAATCCGACTTTCCAGCCTTGCATAACAAATATATATTTTTGCACTAATAGAACAGTTACACAATTAATTAAAAACATGTGTACAAAGGTGGACTTATCTCTGAGTGAGATCTCTTTCAGTCAACCTGAAATGTGTCAAAGATATTTAATATTGATGACAATTACAGGTATTATTTTTTGATGACCGATTTAATGTAGTACTTACCTACCTACCTTTTTTTTATACTAGGAGAAATGCTTTTACGCATCGACTCACAAAATACAACAAACTTTTTTATAAATACAAACTTTTTTATTTGGTACCAAACACAGGACATTTACAAATTAACATTATATTTTACTCCTAGGTATAACAAAGACATGCGGTACAAGAACAAGAAACATTTAAAGATATAAAAATACAAGAAATTTTGTGTCCCACGTCAGTACCAAATGGGTGTCCAGTTCAGCATTGAGTCAGCGATAAGGCTGACGCTGATTTTCAACTGGATCCCTTCAAAAATGTTTTATTGACATGTGGACGTCAATGCGATAATAAAAAAAAAATATATAAATATATACTACGGCAAAGATAATCAATAAATAGGTAGTTAAAAAGAGGATCCAAAAACGTAAATGAGTGAACTAATAAATTTAAAAAGAATATAAAATAACGGATACATAAGCTACATATACAACAGTACTCAGCAATAGACTGGCATACCCCAGACTCACTCACTCACCACGCACTCACCTGGAGTACACGGCCTATACAAACATATAGGCCACGCACTCCCTAGGGACTACCAACTAAAACTCCTAGTACTTGCCCTCCAGGCCGCCATTGGTCACGGGGGGGTAGGGTTCGCAATCACCCCTAAGACCAGGCGGCCGTGGCCCGATTACCGGGGCCCCCTCGCGGCTGGAAGATGGCCAAGCAAGTTTAGCCATCTTCCCAACCGTGCAAGGCCAGAGTTGGCACACCCACCAACGCCAGCGTGGAGTACCTACCTACCTACTTATTACTAATGTGAGTAGGTATGACTTTTTAGCCTTTTCCATGTATCATTTATTATAACTAGTCTGACCATAAATATTGTTACAAGTTAAAAACTTTCTATTTTGCTTTTTTTATTTAAATTTAGAACGCTTTTATTGTCATCATAATCTTTGATTAATTTACCGCCTTTCTAGGTAGGTATATAGAATAGAAAAATATTTAGAAAATAGAAGATATATACATATTTTTATCGCAGTTAATGTAAAATTTTAGTAGGTATGGAGCCGTCAGTCATTTTCAAAACGCTTCAGAAGCTAGGTATCAGCCGGATGTGTGTGTATCCTACTATCGATAGATCCACCAACTCTTCCTCTTTTGAAGACCAACGCAACTTGGTCATCATCCTGCATCAGTCATGGAATCATGGAGTGTCGTATCATGGATATGGATATTGATGGAGTCAAAAGCTACATTTTTGTGGAAAGGAGTGAAGACTTCAGCTAAAGTGTATCAAGAGACCGTCTTGGAGCGACTTGTGAAGTCTCTCAGCGATACATTTTTCAAAGATATCCCGTGGACTTTCCAGTAAGACTCTGCGCCTGGTCATAATGAAAGAATTACCCAAGCTTGACTATTAAAATATGGTCCGGATTTTATAAGCACTAAAGACTGACCATGTTCTAGAACTGAACCCTTTGTACTACCTACAAATTATGGTCAAGTTTAGAGGTAATGGTCTGCTCTAAACGACATCCAGGCAATAGGTCTCTTACAAAATCTTAGAGTTACCAGTGGCTAAATTCCCCTCGGAAACTGTGCGTACATCATTTGATTTGCAGCTGGAGAGATTAAAGACATGTGTTTAAGCCAAAAGCAGTCATTGCGAATTAAACTGTTCCTAATTCATAGCCGACATTACAATAAACATTTACATAAGATAAATTAACATTACATAACTTCAGTAAACTGTATTTTCATTTGTAACAGAACTTATGGCTAGACTAGGCATTATTTATTATATAATAGAGGTTAAAAACATTGTCTGTTTGAATAACGAGCTATGCCATATTCACGTTGTTATGATTTTATAAAAATAACGAAATGAGCTAACGCTAGAATGCCCAGTGAAATGAGAATTTATTTTATTTCATATAAGAATAACAATCTTGTAACGTAAACTAAATATCGTCGTCGTCTCAGCCATATAACACCCACTGCTCGGTATAGGCCTCCCCCAAAAGGGGGGATTTGCCATAATCGCCACGCTTGGCAGGCGGGTTGGCGATCGCAGTATGGCCAAGTATGTAGGAGACGCTGCTGCCCATCTGAAGGCTGAGTCCCTTAGTCGTCTTTTACGACACCCACGGGATGAGAGGGGGTGGTGCTATTCTAAGCCGACACTACACAGCTAAACTAAATATATGTAGGTAATATTTGCGTATATCTTCATCGACATTTAGACTTTACATTAGATCAGGTGATCCCAAGTTGGTCCCATTTTCTAAAATTTCGAAATCAGTCCAGTATTTTTCAGTAAATCTCAAAAATACTGTTGTAAAAACCGCAAGATAAAAAAAGTTAGCAATAAAGAAAAATTATAAGAAAAATCAACTAGTCTCATGTCGCCCTGACGGGATTCGAACCCGTGTCTTTGGAATTCCGGGCCAATGCACTAACCAATTATGCTACAGAGATCTATATGAGGACACGTCGAATTTTTCTAGTATATTCACCGTTCTACGGTGTTGGCCACCGTCGTTTCATCAATGAGAGAAATCCCGTCAGGGCGACATGACATGAGACTAGTTGCTTTTTTCTAGTATATTTTCTTGTTTAATACTTATCACATAAAATAGCATTGTAAAATGCAAAATTCAATATTTATAATTAGATGGCTGTTTCATCTTAATCGATAGTCAAACATTTGTAAAGATGTTTCTTTGGAATGCGAGGATATATCTCATTCATTCATTTCAATTCGCCTTGTAAAGTAATAATAATTTGTTACGTAGGTATGGAAGTTTGGATTTATGTTAAATTACTAAACTGTGAAGAAAATAGCTCTCGCTTTGATTTAATTACTTTTCGCGGAAGTCAAATAAAACTAAAGATTCCTTTATTTGCTATAGACTGATAGATATAAAATTAACCCATTATGTTTTTCTACTGATCATAGTAATATCCCTAATGATTAAATGACTGTTGTAAAAATTATTTCTTATTAAAAACAAGCCGTTTGGAGTCGGTGCCACCCAATGCATCGATGGTGCATACTTTTCGGCCAAGCGGTTTGAAACAAACTGGTTCATTACTATTTGACTCCATTGTTGTGTTGGTAGTACTTCTTATATTAATTAACTAGCAAGCAGTAACATTTGGTTACTAGTTTGACTGAACACAGTCAACTTATAACCGACATAAAAAAGAAGGAGATTTCACTGGTATCGATAGTGCAGTCTTTTCGGTCAAGCAGTTTGAAACAAACGGTTTGTTTCATTGTGGTTTGACTCAACTGTTGTAGTTGTGTTGATAGTAGTTCCTAACGTTAATTAACTATCAATACTTTTTAGGCTTCTACGGGGTGATTCACAGCCATCGGACACGGAATCGGATTCGAAATCTATGGTTTGTCTTTCTCTATTTTGATGTGAGTGACAGTGACAAATGCATAGATTCCGCTCTCGGAAAGTTTCCGAAGGTTTGTGAATAAGGCGGATCGTAATTAAATTTTTGATGGTCTCCCCATTTTATTCAAAAGTAGGATCTTAGTATTCTAAATTTCAAACACAAGCTTAAGTAATGAAACCACTAAACAGTCTTTAATAAAACAAACTTAAAAAAAAAAGAAAAACTGACTTCGAAAAGTGCAAAACGAGTAACTGGAAATAGAAACAAAAAAAACTTAAATCTACGAAACACCCAATACAGTAGTAAGTACCTAAAAAGCAATTAAAAAAAAACCTTTTAAAAGTAGTAAAATAGTAAATTACTTAATTTATTTCTCTTAATTTTAACCTTTGAAGTCAGGCGCTAGAATGCTTACCTACCTAAATTTAGCTATGTAGGTACAAGCTCTACTTTAATTAAAATGCTAATGGCTAACCAGGTAACGAGTACTAACAAAAACAAACAATCAATAATCAAATGTGAAAAAAAACTAATAAACGAAAGAAAATTGAAACATACTATCTGATGAATGACACTATCGTATTAAATAGAACATAGCATATTTTTTCCGATCGAGTTACCTCTTTTTGAGAAATAGTAATAGTAGTAACAACTGTGAATTTTTACGATGACATTATATAAATACAATACAATACAATATTAAACTTTATCGCGACAAAAAATTAGCTTCTCTTCTGTTTATCTTGGAGGCGAGAGAAGTTATAACAGAATTAGCTAGGTGCTCAATCTTTAGGGGGAGGGGTGGACGAAATGACATCTTAGTTATAACTTTTTAATTTTGCATTTTACAATGCTATTTTTATGTGATAAATATTAAACAAGAAAATATACTAGAAAAAAGCAACTAATCTCATGTCGCCCTGACGGGATCCGATCCGGTCAGGGCGACATGAGACATCTTAGTTATTTGGATATTTTTGTGAAAGAACTCCCTTTTTGAAATTTGATTTTACATTTATAAGGTGATAATAATATCCATCATGCTTCTGTTCCAAAAGTCGGTATTTTAATGTGATGGGGCTCCAAAGCGAAGTTTCATACAACACCAGGTGTCCTAATGAAATAGAGCCCAAAGTCAAAGTCAAAGTCAAAGTCAATATCATTTATTCAGTCTAGGCTGTTACAAGCACTTATGAACGTCAAAGAAGCTACGCCATCGGTTCACAAACCCTACGGCGGGAGACCTTGTAACGAGAAGAAAGGATTCAATATGTAAACTTTTCGAATTGGTATCATCGATTTTATAAAAAAAATATGTTATCCATATATGAATCTATACTAATATTATAAAGCTGAAGAGTTTGTTTGTTTGAACGCGCTAATCTCAGGTACTACTGGACCGATTTTAAAAATTCTTAGACCATTAGAAAGCTACATTTCTCCCGAGTGACATAGGCTATATTTTATCCCGATATTCCCACGGGAACGGGCACCACGCGGGTAAAACTGCGAGGATCCGCTCGTAATTGAATAAAATAATAAGCGGGCTTTATGCTTTGAATAATTTGGCTGGTAAATAAATAAAAGTGGTCTTATGGAATTGACGTACAGTTTATTCCAAGATGGAGGCAATGAAGACACACAATGTTGTCATCACAGAAAAAAACGTTAAAGTATACAATAATGTTGCCAGCTACTGACAAATTGTCAAATAAAATGTTGGTAATTCCAAAAATAATATAATTTCATTGCAGAATGAACCTCAACGCCATAGTATATTATCGTATTGCAAAATAAACATGCTCTTATGGGATTAAGGCATTATTCCGAAGGACTAAAGGGCATTATAATAGATGTTGACCTTTCTAAGTCTTCAAGGTAAAATCTCCGAATGAAGATGTATTTACGATAATACAAGATAAGATTGTAAGGGCTCGAAGAATTCTTAAATAAATAATGACGACGTCCTTTGGTCACAGAATACGGATAACTTTTTTGAATTGGATTGGGATTACTCAAAGCAGGTTTCATTACGAGTAAATCGAAGCGGAAAGAGATTCTTTTCACTCGTCGAACTCGCCAGCCTGCTACTTCGTTTTGCTAGCTTAGTTCTCTAGTGTATGCGATTTTTAAAACTACGTACGCGTACGATGATTTCACCCAGGTGTATTAGGTTAAACAGGTTAGGCTAGTTAGGTACTAGGTTCCTTCAGTCTACTGAAGGAACCTAGCGGCAGCGGAGCCATAACAATGGAATGCCGAAGCGTGCTGTAAGTGGAAAAGCGCGCCTTTCTTTGTAGGAACTTGAACCATATATTTTAATGTCTATTGTTTATTATTATTTTTAAATAATGTTATCCAATTTATTTTCATAAATTACACTTTCAAGAATTGATGTGTATATTGCACTTCGTAGAAAGGTCTGGTTTTTCCAGAGTGAGTTTACCCGCTACCGCTGGCTTCGTATACACAGCCTTAGGGACTTGACTAGCCAAGTTTATAACAGCCCCGTCATTATATTCACTAACGATAAACATACTCTTATACACAAATGTTGTAGACTTAATGGTTCTAAATAATTTGTGGAACCCTGAATACGATTTCTTTTCGTTTGGTAAAAGCTTTAACATACGATGCGTACGCGTATATACAAACAATCTTTTCTCCCTTTAGGGGAAGGTAGAGAGATCCTTTCTTTCCACTTGCTTAGAAAATACAATGAAAATACATCTGTTGCAGAGAAAATAAAAGCTATTTTATTTTATTCAAAACCTCAGCACCCTTCTGTAGTAGGTACCTTATCATTAAAAATAACTTTTATTAGAAGCAACTCTGCATTCTAAAAAAACTCAGTTTTTTTACTAACGATGGTACGGAGACGGTATATGCGTTGAGATAATTATATGAAGAGCGTATTAGAGTGAGAGGATGTTTGTTTGCTTGTTTGTGCAAACCAATGTAACCATTTATCTCCAAAACTACAAGTCCGAATTTGATGCAGTTTGCAGTGATGGGTTTTATGTAGTACAATGTACATAATATCTATGCTCTCTAAAAAGTTTGAAATAAAAAGCGAAATTAAAAATTTTGAAAAAACCCACGACGGTTAAAAAATCGTTACTTACGTTTAACCGTCGTGGGTTTTTTTCAAAATTTGAAAAGTATAAATAATTTAAAAACCCCCGACTTAATTATCCGTCGGGGGCTGCCATCACTATTATAAATTTCAGCATGCATAGAAATAAATCAAATTATTCACGTTACTATAAAATTATAGCCCCCGACGGATAATTAAAGTCGGGGGTTTTTAAATTATTTCAACCTTTTTCAATTACGTTTTAATTGCAAAATGGGTACGTACTGACTGACCTTTAACACAGATATATATTTGAACTCTGCAAAAATACATGTATTAATCTATGTAATATACTTATATTATTTTATTTTAACAGCAGTTGTTTTATTTTGGGATTTAAGCGTTATTTCTATGCAAAAAGATTGTCTGTCTTTGTCAAAGGATAAAATAACTTCGTATTTTCTCAGCTATACTGCAATACTGCGATTCTTTGGATAAAGGAAATTCAATTTAGGTGGACTCTCTCACTCTCAAAGGGCTTACTCGACATTGACGTTAGTGAGCTGAGTAGACTTTTTAACTTTAAAAATGATATTTTTTTATTAGATTCTTTTAGCGTTGAAAGTGCAGCTTTAAATTAGCTTGTAGTATAGAGGAAGTGCACACATGCCGATTTTCTTCTATCAATGAAATAGAACAAGTTTTACGGATTTAAGTTTTAGTTCAAATGCTTTTTCAATCCGCGGTTTTATTTGGTTTGCAAATTGATTTTCCTATAATTGTGATGGTTTTATATTATATCAAGTGTCTACAGATAAAAAGTGAAGAAAACTGTACTTATCTTTATTTTTTTTTACAAAATACAACGTTTGAAAAAATCTTCTTGTTGTTGTTCTCTTGATGAATTAAACATTGACTTTCCTATTAAAATATACATACTAAAAATCGACGTCTTATCTATAAGACAAGAAACTTAATTATTTTCATCAAAATAAGAAGTATGTATTAAAAAACCCTAACTTGAAAAAAAAAACTTATTGCGGCACATTTGCACTTTCTCTCATATGCAATCAGCGATGCGTTTTATTTTATGGACTCATAAAGATCTAAAGTTAAAATGCTTATGTCTGGTCTTGTATAGTTGGTTCTCGTTCATGGATACATAGATGTCGTCTTAACAAAACTAAATTGTGAAAAAGACAGAATAAAATCGACCTGCGTGAACTTCTTAGCAAAATTTCGCCTTTTTAAATATTCAAAAGTTTTATACTACTAATCCCAATATTCTTAAAATCATTCTGTGCAAAAGATCCACTTGCACATCCTCTCAACATATCACTTCCTGTCTCTGTTACATGTCTCTACATGAGAATAATTGATTTACCATCAAAGGAACCCAGCAAAATCTTGTAAGTCATGTTAAATAACCTCTATAACTGCCTTGCAAAATCTTATTAAACGCTTATAAACTTTGTGTAATCTGTATAGTTAACCTAGGAAAGGTATAAGCACAGTGTATATTAAGAATTGACAGAAATAATTGAATATTTATATGCGTACCTACATGTTTATTCATTTAACGAGTTGTTTTTAGGGTTCCGAGCCTCTGAAGAAAAAAGGAACCCCTTATAGGATCACTGTTGTCCGTCCGTCCGTCCGTTCGTCTGTTCTCGTTTATTTCAAGAACGCGTGGAAGTATCGAGTTGAAATTAAAACCATATATTCAGGTCAACTGTCTGTTGAAGAGGTAACAAAATCAAAAAACAAAACAACAAATTGTAAATTATCGTAAAAAAAGATAGAACCGTTTATGTCGCAAAAAACGTAGATGTCGACATTCTCAAGGGAATCAAGATTCATAGGGTACTTCCCGTTGATCTATTACTATGAAATTTGGCAAGGCAAAATTTTATTTAGCCTGGATAAAAAAAAACACGAACTTTTTCAAGTATTCTATAACTTACTACAAAAACAATCGAAACAATAGCAAACTTAAGTTTTATTTTTCTTTCTTACGCTTGTTCTTAATTTTCTTAGACAAACTTCAATCCAAAGCTATTAAGTGGCAGTAACTTAATTAGCAGCATAACAAATAAACAATAATAAAGGGCGTTTGGGCAAAACAATGAAGCGCTTAAACCAATTATTCAATTAGGCTTAATATAAGCTCTCGGGCTGCGAAAGCATTACTCGTTTATCAGATTATTAGTACCCATTCAGAATTAAATAAGTGCGTAGGTACTATCTAATAGGTTTACCTATGAAATTACTTGATTTATTATTAAATTTCGAGTAATTGTGCAAAGAGATTAGAGAGCTTGGACAATGGACAAAAAAAACGTTTTTGTTGCATAATTAATCTTTATGCAGGTAAAAAAGGGCATGTTATCAATAAGCAAGGCAAGAAAAATAAAAGTATATAAGTGCAATGTAGAATGGCTTGGCTGGTACCGACTCAAAAAGGTTTATTTTTTACTTTTTGAAGTCGGTTTTAATTTTTTTATAAACATGTTTTTTATTTAACTTTTTTTGTAAGAATAAGTTCTACACTTACACTTGCACTTACCTACACAAAAAATCGTTACTATGAACTTGGCATCTAAATAAATAGTTACGAAAACGACACTATTTTCAAGATTTCCTTAGCTAAACTACTGAATACGAAATTGCGAAATATGGGACCAACTTGTGCACACACCTAATGTAACAGCGTTTGAATCATTCCAACCGTTCTAGCCGTCTTCGAATAATCGGTGAACATACACAAAAAAATATACTAAGGCGACGAATTAATAATAATACATTTTGAAGTCGGTTAAAAATAATTAAACTGTTTGTTCGACACGCACATTGTTATTTGCACATATTAGGGCGTTTTTATGACTGTGTTGAACTATGGTGCATAGAACGTTTTGTCGCAATAATCAATCTTTTAGCAGGTGAAAGTTGGCAATGTAGGATCGTATAATTAAGTATGTACCTGGCAATATCACAATAAGTATAATTATCACAAATCTTTTGTTATTTCTGCACTCGTACCACATTTCTACTTTTTATTTATTTCATCGTTTATTTTCTCTTCTATTCACTTACATTCAACGAGTTACGTTGAATGTAAGTGAAGCGGTTTTCCATGGACCAAAGATCGTTTTGAAAAGAGACCTTCTAGCTGTTTCATATTTTATTAATGTGTGGCTCTGCTAGACAAAATCAATAAATAATACGCGAGATAGTTCTTAAAATGCTATTTTTCAATTCTCTTTCGCTGCCAGAGATAAAATATTGCGGTGTTAATAACCAGGGTGTCTACTACGAAAGACAGGTCGCGATGGGGCGGGACGATTCCTTTCGTACAATGTACTGAGGGCCTACCATCATCTATTCGAAACCCTTATGTCATAAGAACGCATTGAGTGCATTGAAGTTGTCACATTTTGACACACTTCGCACTTTGGAGGCGATAATTGAGCGAAGACGTCACAAAACTTTCGTCAAAAAACAAGCTTGCTTTAAAGATTCGAAGTACGAAATAGCTTGGTAAGATTGAAGCAATACTGCGCTAACAGTCGGCGGTTGGGCCTGAATATTGGTCCTTTTTCAGAGACAAAAAAACCTCGTAACTAAACGAACGTTCGTCCGATTTTGTGTAGACCCCCAGCTTACTTCCGCGCAGTGAGCAGGAAAGTGAGCGCGCAGTGAGCGTGCAGTTGAACACATGAGCGGTGCTCTGAGCGAGCGATCTTTTACTTAATCAAGTTAACGTGAACTATATTTTGAATTACCTTTGAAAAGTGAGTCGACGTGAAAAGTAGCCTTTAGAATCTTATAATAAGAATCAAAGTTCAGCGTGTCTGTACATTGCTTGGATTTGCAAAAAAAAGTTAGAATAAGCAGCAGAACTAATTTATGTATTTTTTTTAATGTTTGTCTGTCCGTCTGTCTGTATGTGCGTGTGTTTGAATCAGCATCACACCAAAACCACTTATCTAAGTCCACATAATTGTTTATTTATTTTAAGTACGTATCTCAAGTTACCGTATAGACTTTATTTCATCAAAATCCGTCAACTCCTTCAAAAGTAATTACATTTTAAAGAGAGGCCGGTCGGAGAAATTTATATTGTGACGCGCGTACGCAGAGGGCAGAGTTGGGTTTACGCGTCGTTCAGGTTTTGATTGCTTAGCAACAGTTGTTGATCTTGAGAAATATATTTTGACGTAACTACGAGTAACTACACCCATTTTGCTGCTTTTTTATTACTTTAGCGGTATGGCGTGCATGAAAGATGGCGTTGTATGTTTTAAAAGTTTCAGTTCTTTTATAAAATTTTAGGCGACTTCAAAAAAAGGAGGAGTTTATCAATGTGTAGCGAATACAAGTGGTATTTTTATGTAGTCTACAATAGCTCAGGCTTTATTCTTTGTTGTTAGATGCGGTTTTCTTAATACAAGTTCTAACGTTATTATTACACAAGTTTTATGTTTCAGCACCTATGAACAGATTGAACAGTAGGTAGTTATTTACCATTTTTTTATGAAGATAATCCTTATGAAGGATAAGAGAGAGAGAGAGAGAGAGAGAGAAACATTTTATTGACAAAAGAAACAACACAATTACAAACATAACAAAATACGAAAATGCCAAAAAAAGCACGTTACATCAATGGTCAAATTAGGTCCTGCCTCAGCTTTGTGTTACCATGACACACATTTTGTAGTGATGCGTGGTTGACGCGGACACACAAAAATAACGAAAACATTTAAATAAAAGTAAGAAATAAAAAACACAAACAAATCAAATAATTATTGAAATACAAAAAATATAACAAAAAACAAACAATTCAAAACAAAACATACACATGTCATTGAATCGAAAAAAAAACTATGACATTTGATAAGTGCTATGCCAGGGCCGGTTATACATATTTATAAATATAAAAAAAAGTTAAAACATTGTCTGTGGAAAAAGTGAAAAGTGGACAAATAAAACAAAAAACCGGCCAAGTGCGACTCGGACTCGCGCATCGAGGGTTCCGTACAAACCTGTAAGAAAAGAAGTAGTATATTTAATTTTTTTTAAAATAATTTTTATTATAATATGATGTAACTAAAACTTTACGGTTTTCGCAATTTTTCCTTTATCTATACTATAAGACGTTACTTCGTACCAAATTTCAAGATTCTAAGTTCACGGGAAGTACCCTGTAGGTTTTGATTCCCGTGCGAGTTTCGAAAAAATTAGCGGCATAAACGGCTATATCTTTTGATTGCTTTGGCTCAGAAGTTTGATTTTTTCACAGCTCCAAGGGACAGTAGACCCGAGTATTAGATATAAATTTCATTTTGATACCTCCACGCGTTCCTGAGAAAAACGGTCATGACAGACGGACGGACAACGAAGTGATCCTATAAAGGTTCCGTTTTTTCCTTTTGAGGTACGGAACACTAAAAAGAAGAAAAGTTTTTGCACCTATCGTTTTTAGTAAGAAAAATAAATTAACATATCTACATAAACAATGAAATTTCATATAAATAGTCTATAGGATAAGTCATAAGATAAGGAGATTGAGTCATAATCCGCCACGCCCAATGCGGATTGGTGGGCCACACACAGCCGGGACCAACGGTTGGTTTAACGTGCCTTCCGAGGCACTGAAGAGATAGTAATTTATTGGTCACCTATCCTGTGATCGACCATTGCGAAACTAAATCGTAGGCCGAGCGCGAGAAAAACTGCGCCTCATACCGTACCTACAGTAGTTTTCAGAAAATTTTGAAAACGCTGTCTATTTCGCTGCCTTTAAAATTACATGAACTTATTGGAAATTCGGCTGTCTTTAGCACGCAGTGGATCTGATTTACTACTAAGTTATTTACGCAAACACAGTTTTCGGTTCAGACACTTTTATTCGACTTGTTCGAGTGAAGTATAAACAAACAATACAAAAACAATAATCTAGTGACAGATTACATTTGTCATGTATAGACATGACACTTGCTGGCCAGCACCAGTTCTTGCCAGCCAGGACTTTCACTCTCCAACACGCACCCTTAATCTGACACTAACAATCACACTACCAACACCATTAAACCATAAAAAATAATCGCACCCTTAAATTAACCATTACACCAAAACATAAATTAAACATAGAAATTGTTAAAAATTTATCAAACAATATTTATCTAAAGTACAAGTCATTCGGAAATTTCGGAATATACATCGATCTTATTCATCAATTACCGCCCTCTTAATGGGCAATCTTAATAAATCCGATTTAATTTTTGGGCCTGGCAGAGATTTTGTTAACATATCTGCCAACATTTCTTGTGAGGGCACATAACGCACCTCAACCGCCTCATTCAGTATAGCTTCCCGAACGAAATGATACCTTATCTCGATATGTTTGGTTCTATTATGGTTCATCTTATTTCGTGCTATATGGTGTGCAGACTGATTGTCATTATTGATGACTACGGGTTCATCACGCGTATCGTTTATTAAGCTGTTTAATAAACTCTTTAAATATATAGCTTCTTTCGAAGCTTGGCTAAGACCTATATACTCGGCCTCTGTCGAAGACAATGCCACACATCTCTGCTTGCGACTTTCCCACGTTATTAGATTTCGACCTAATAGGAACATCATGCCCGTAAAAGATTTTCTATCATACGACCCACCCCAATCAGCGTCAACGTGACCTACCAGATCTAACATGCCCGACTTTTGGAAAATGAGTGCAAAGTTAGATGTCCCTTTCAGATATCTAAGTACCCGTTTCGCACACTTAAAGTGACTTTCATTATAACAAGAATTAAATTGTGATAAAACACTAACTGCGTGGGCAATATCTGGTCTGCTATTCTGTGCCAAATAGTTAAGACATCCTACAAGATTACGATAAGGCAACTTGTTATCAGTGTCAGTAGCTTTTTCTAATCTAAGTCCTACTTCCATTGGGGTAATAACTTGTTTACAATCGGTCATTTCAAATTCTTTTAAGACATTAATAATGTATTGTTCCTGGTCAAGGTAAATCATGTCGTTGATTCTCCTTAGCCGCATTCCTAGCACATGTCTAGCTTGACCTAAGTCCTTCATCTTAAACCTTTTTAGTAACCCGTTCTTTAATTTAACCTTTTCATTTTCATGCTTTTGACTATAAAACACGAAAATATCGTCAACATAGACAACTACGACTATTCTATCATTTTTGTTAAATATCTTTTGGTAAAGACAGGGTTCTATCTTGGATTGCGTAAAACCTAAGTTCAACATCTCCTTATCAAGCTCATGGAACCAAGCGTTCGAAGCTTGTTTAAGCCCATACAAGGATCTTTGCAATTTACATACTTTGGTTTCCTGACCTTCTGGCTGAAGCATATAAATATCTTCCTTAAGTTTTCCATATAGGAAAGCAGTCGTAACATCCCACTGGGCCCATAACCTATTGGAAATTCGGCTGTCTTTAGCACGCAGTGGATCTGATTTACTACTAAGTTATTTACGCAAACACAGTTTTCGGTTCAGACACTTTTATTCGACTTGTTCGAGTGAAGTATAAACAAACAATACAAAAACAATAATCTAGTGACAGATTACATTTGTCATGTATAGACATGACACTTGCTGGCCAGCACCAGTTCTTGCCAGCCAGGACTTTCACTCTCCAACAGAACTTAATAATAGATTGACCTTAACTTAGGTAGGTTAGTAGCACACTGGCACCAACTTTGGCGTATTATTTGTAAATGGATTTTTGACATGGCCGTCATGACCTTTTTGTTCTTACTAAGACAGACCTTAACGAATCTAAATGTAGGTATTACATTAAGGGTCGGTTTCACCAACTACTGATAATTATTATGGATAGGTTATGTAGCATATAATTTGTCTTTTTTCATATAACAAACTGTCAAAAGATCTGTCAATTAAACTATCCAGAACTTATTGGTAGGTGGTAAAACCGCCCCGTAAAGTTGTTTGGTTCTGTGGATAGAGCAAATGGTACAGGGAGTAAGTATGGGTTCATGTTATCTAATCATGACTGTTATGATGGTATGACTCAAATATGCTCTTCAGTAAAGACAGGCGCAGTTATTAAGTATTACCACAGATTATAATAATATTATACTAGTTATTACTCAGATACAGTCAGGAATCTTCCCAGTCGACCAGTAGACTTTCTTTTGGAGTGTTAGCTATTTCTCTATACGTATTTACTATTTACCAGCTGTATACAACTTATGTAAGGGAAATTATGCGGGTTATAGTGTTTAAGTAACTTTCGCTAAGGTCGGTCGCGGGGTGGGTGACCAAAAATAACAATCTCGAGCTACTCTGTTAATTTCGAAGGCGTGTTACAAAGCCACATTGAAACATAACTGAAGAAACTAAATCACAGGCATCGGCTATCTAAATATTATCATCACAACAAAAAAGACTACTTCAAAAAAATGCTACTTTGAATTATAATAGGTACTTTTATTTTAAGTTCTATTAAAAAATATAGGTAAGTACGTAAGGCGATAAGATGTAAGAATGTAATTAAATGGTATCGTGTGTTAATTATTCTCTTCAAAAAGTAAAAAATATAGGCGACTCAATAGCCTCTTCCTTTTTTGAAGTTGGTTAAAAAGACCGCCTTACCAACAATTTTGTCGGGAAGGATTGCAAACGATGTTCCGGTTCTCACGCGAACGAAAGTTACGGGCACAGCTAGTTATTAATTAATAAATATTTCTAATCCTAGCCCCAAAAGTAAAGCAGGCTTGTGTAATGGGATAGGTACTAGGTATAGTTATTTGTTATGCAAGGCTGGATAGTTGGTTATATAGCGGCGAGTTGCCTCTATTGAAATCTGAGCAAATGAAGGATTCTAGGATTGAACCACGAGCGTAGCGAGGATTTCAAAGGTACAAGACGCTAAAAACTTTTCTGCCGAGCGCAACACACAATTTTTCACCTCACAACAGCGAGGAACATGTTATGGTTGTTTCCGCGTTCAACTTCCGGTAAAAAAATCTTTATACTTAAAGTTTAATCTAAATATACCTTATTCTCGTTGTTTTAATGATATAAAAAACTAAAATAATAAAAAAGGGAGTATTATAGTTAATTCAAAGTTAATTTAACGTAGGAATATATTGTTACTTATTAATAAGAATAAAAACGATTCCGTAAATTTTGACACTGACATGAGGTACAAGACAAAGACAATTTAAAAATAAAGGTATATGTCACAGTCGGAAATCTAATTATAAGTTGTGAAATCTCACCCAGGCTAATATAAAATTCTTATAACAATTAGTTTAATCTGATTGTTATTGTTTTTATGATTCAATGAACTAAAATAATATAATAAAACCAAAACGGAGTATTATAATTACTATAAAGCTATTTAAAATAAGAATCAAATATAACAAAAAAGTCAATAGTGCGATTCGGAACGCATTATGACATATATTTAGGTATTAATTTAAAAAAGTACTTTGCCGCGCCAGGCCGCAAAAAGTGATTTTCTACGCCTAAACTGATTGACAAAACCCCCTTTTCAGAGCGTTTGAGATGAAAAGTATATTATTATGATACTTTCATACATAACTATTTTTGAAAAAAACTTAAATACGTAAATAACAATTACATAAGTAAAAAAGGTATGTATTTGTATTATGTACAGACATTAGCCCCTACGGGAATTCGAAGTAGGCGACACATACCACGCTATCACGGAGGTCGTCTGTGCCCTTGTTTAAAATTGAACATTTTCTAAGGCATATCTAACAAAATAGGTCTTCTGTAATTATGTTGATTTAAATAATTCTTTGATGCATGGATCCAATATAATTTACATCACATATTAAATACGATGTGCATTGATCATAACTCTATTTCGTGAAAAAAATACAACAAAATTCCATTTAATTTCCAGATTCTGAAGAACATAATTCAGGGAATTGTTTCTCCAATGTGGACCAGACACATCGTCAGGCGCGTTAATTAAACGCAACCTCAAATTTAATTTGAACGCGCTACCACGCGCTACCAATAATTCATATTTCCACATTTACAAATATATTTCATTTTTCATTACATAAACAAATTGGGGCCACGATTTTCAACGGAAAATTCATAAACTTCTCATTTGTATGCAAAAAGAAGCTCTGTGTTGTATTTTTTTAATGTAAAACATTTTGTTGAATCTGGTCTTGTCAGGTGAAATAAATGTTTCAATTTCAAAGTTAAATCTGAAAAGGTCAAAGCGAAAGCTTCAGCATTATCATCCAAATGTTAATCAAGTTTCATTCAACTGGCCTGAAGACTTATTCTTAAATTTCAACCAACTGAAAGAACTGAGAAATAATAAAATTGTTCCAGACTGTGCAGACTACTGCAGACAACATTATCATCAGAATCGTAAGAGTGTTTTTGCAATATTTTTTTATTTTAGGATAAAATAAGAATCTTTTATTAAGAATACAAGAAAGAGTTCGTAGGGTTATCACGAAAAACTATTGAAATAGTATCAAGTAAGTATCGAGCACGTAATGTCAAAAAAATGTATAGGAAAATGTAGTTCCGATTACGTCCGGTAGGAACACTGCTCAATATCTCTTAACTTTTTTTACTTTACTTCCTCGATACTTACTCGAATGTCATTCGTGCTAGGCCTACAAGACTAACGCGCGCGTTGTCGTGACCACGCTAAGAAATAAATTACAGGGAAAGTGAGTATAATGCCCAAGATACAAGTGACCAGTTTTTCAATCCATGATAGTAAGTAAACTGTACCTACTGTCCTGGCTTAAAACATACAAGTGATGTTTACATGATGCTAGTAAAATTTAAGCCAGTACCAAAACGTCCGTTGGGAAAATTAACTGCATTCGTAAAAAGATAATAGTTTCGCCGGCCACGTGAAGCTAGTACTCAAGCCAGGATAGTAAAATCAGTGGCGGCGGGTGCTTCTGGCTCAAAAAGCAGAACGCTATCCTAGCCTGAGACTCTAGCTTACTAAATACTATTTAGTCAAATTAAAGAACTCACATATCCAAAAAGTAATATAACAGTTAATCTTAGGGCTTCTTGTTCACATGACTATAAGGTCTTTGATGTAATCTACAAGCCTTTTCAAAGAGGAATTATAGCTTTCTTACTAGATTACTAGCCAAGAAAAGAGGCTAGTTCTGTATACACGAAGCCAGAGTGACTAGTTCAAATTCAAATTCAAATTCAATATCATTTATTTAGTCTAGGCTGTGACAAGCACTTATGAACGTCAAAGAAGCTACGCCATCGGTTCACAAACCCTACAGCGGGAGACCTTGTAACAGAAGAACCGGCAAGAAACTCGTCAAGGGCTGTTTGTTTCTCCCTGTTTTATTTCATACAGAGTCGTCAAATTGAAAAGTGACCTTAACATATCAGTAAGGTCAAAAAGAAAATACTAATTATAATATTACATTTTATGGTTATTGTAACCGTAAACAATTTTCAACTGGCAAAAAGAAAGACTTATCTATCATACATTACAACATTTCTCGCATTACAAGTTTACTAGCTTACTAACACTCGCTTACTATCCTAGCTTCAAAAACTATCCACGTGTATCTCGGGCATCGATATTATATATGTAGGTAGGTAGTATATTTCAAGTAAAAATGTATCGTATGAAATACCATTGTACCTAAATGTATAAAGTAGCAGTAGATAATATAAAATCCACATACTTCAAATGTATAACATACAAAAATCGAGACCCAAGATAAATGCACTGTTTATTAAAATAGGTAGGTACCTATGTATGTATTTTTTTAAATTTCTATCATAAGTAAAATTATATAGTGAATCCAAGATTTTCAATTGTAGATTTGTTTCGTTTCCTTTGCTGTTTTGTCTCATTGCTTTCACCAAAATATTCCAAACTTTTGTTTTCATTCGTTGTTTTGTCAGAATTCTTTCACCAAATATTCGTAACAATAGAATACTAATTCCAGCTATAGAGCAACGCGGATTCATTTCAGGAAACCGCGTTTTGCTCAGCCTTCAGCGAAATGATCGTAAGATTAAAATTTTGGGTTAATGTAAACTCGCCATCAAAGTAAATTCGTCATCAGAAAAAAGTCTAAATAATTTGTAAACTCGCCACAGGTAGCATTTTAAAAATAAATTTGCTTTGTGACCTGTGACGAATTTACACATAACTTCCATGGTAGTGGCGAATTTACTTTCAATGTATGGTACTTTTCTAAACATGACGAGTTTATTACTTTTTAATTTATTCCTATAACATTTTACAAATTAGTTTACATTATAATTATTCTAAGTAACAATTAGAAACCACAGAGGTTTATAATTAGTGCTACTTTCGGAGATTATACACAAAACAATGCCAACAGAGAAATAACAATATTATAAAGAATTTATTTAAATAATATGCCTTTAGTTTAGTTTTTATATTTTGTGCGTTAATTGTGTCTCGTAGATTTAGAAGTAGTTCGATAATAAGCCTAGAAACGAGGTAAGCAGTTGTTCGCTCGCCGTAATAATTGTTTACGCGCGTCGCACTCACACAGACACGTTTTCGAGCAATAGCGCGCGTGTATATTATACAGGGTCGTCGTCGTCGTCTCAGCCATATAACACCCACTGCTGGGTAAAGGCTTCCCCCAAAAGGGGGGGTTTGCCATAATCGCCACGCTTGGCAGGCGGGTTGGCGATCGCAGTATGGCCAAGTATGTAGGAGACGCTGCTGCCCATCTCCTGAAGGCTGAGTCCCTTAGTCGCCTTTTACGACACCCACGGGATGAGAGGGGGTAGTGCTATTCTAAGCACTTATGCAGGGTGCCAGACCAAATTTTTATAGCTGTCATTAAAAAGTTTTTTTAGTAGCGTGTATTTGTGTTAGTACAGTCCCATGTCATCATTGTAAAACTTTTGTTTAATTTTTGGTGACACTAATTTCCATACAATTTTACGCCGAAATTTAAAAATGACAATTATATAGGAATTATAGGTGCGACCATAGATGCTTAGACACCTTATTGAACGTGTGTTCAATACTCACCGTATTGAGAGTGGTACACATTAATTTGACTTTAAAAGGAATGCGATCTTTGATAATGGTGATGCTTGCTAGAAACTGTGGAAGTTTATTAGTAACATGTTCGATGTGCTTACTTAACAGTATATTTAGAATTTTCTAGGTAATTTTAGCACCACCTCGATAACGGGCCTCGTACTCCACAATCATCAAGTTTATCGATCAGTGGTTTATGGTCCAAGATGTCAAATAATATGTAAAATATTGTGAATATACTACTAATACTAATAATTTAATTTTGGCGTTCTACAACAAAGTTTTGACACATTTTATTAGGGGCTCTCTTACATATTCAGGTTTTTTTTCTTTGGAGGCACTTATCCATGGTTGGTTACATGCTGCTTTTGTCGTCATTTTTACGATAATAGGGTAATACATAAGTTCGAAACACGCCATCTCGATGCACGTCAGCGCGACATATCGCGACAAACCAATTCTCGATGCACGACATCGCGACAAACCAAATCTCGATGCACGAAATCGCGACAAACCAAATCTCGATGCACGAAATCGCGACAAACCAAATCTCGATGCACGAAATCGCGACAAACCAAATCTCGATGCACGAAATCGCGACAAACCAAATCTCGATGCACGAAATCGCGACAAACCAAATCTCGATGCACGAAATCGCGATAAACTAAATCTCGATCCATGAAAGCGCGACGAACTAAATATGCACGGAATATCGATATTATCGTACCTCTCGGCATTTCGACAAATTTTATATAAGATTTAGTTAAGTTGTATATTTTTTGACGAAATAAAACGTAATAAAATTAACAATATAATATATTTAAAAAAAAAAAATCCTACATAGTATTTAAAACGTAACACCATTTTTTTTTAATATTGCAATAAAATTAATGAAATAAAAATGGTTTCTTCTGAGATCTCCATCACAACATAAATTTAATTTTCCACAAAGTGTATTACTAAAAAACCTTAAGAAAAACATCATTTTCTCTCCCATCAAATTTTTTAATAAAAAATTATTGCACAAATTTTTAAGTTAACAATTGACATTTCGTAAAATGTTCACAATTTGTAAAATGTCCCGTACTTGCCTACACTAAAAATGGGGCTAAAGTAGTTTGAATTGCTTGATAGCCAATTTAGTATAAATAAATAATAAATAGAATAAAAATTTAGTTTCTCATCACAAACTTAAGTAAATTTAGTTTGTGTGAGACTAATGCCTGAGCTAGATATATAATATCTGTTTTACAGGTCATCAGGCTCCCACTACCTCGAGACACTAACTACAAGAATGACATGAGTAACAGCCAATATTGTCATTAACATTATACATATATATATATATATATATATATATATATATATATATATATATATATATATATATGTATATATATATATATATGTGATTGATAACTAAGTACTCATAACCAAAATATATATAATTTAAGTGAGTGTGTGTTTATGTGTGAGTGTGTGTTTATGTGTGTGTGTGTGTTTGCGTGAGTGCGTGCGTGTGTATGTAAAAATAAATTGATAAATGGATCAGTGGACAGTTAATTTTTAATCAGCAATAAGTATTCTGTTTCATTATAGTTCAGTTGCAGTAACCAGGTGGTAAGTACCTTTTTGCAAGCCTTTCTTGTCAATTTGAATAAGCAGTCAAAGTGTTATGACACTTATGACATCCAGATAACGAAACCGAAAAATTACAAAAACGACAGTATCAAAAAATCAAAAAACGTCGGTGCCGCCAAGGGAAGAAAAATAAAAATATAGTTAATAGAAGTACAATGTAGAACGCCTTGGCTGGCACCGACTCCAAAAGTTTTATTTTTTACTTGTTGAAGTCGGTTTTTTTTATAAAAAAAATTTTATTTAACAATTTTTAGTTACACCATGTTACCGTTACTTAAGGTGGAACGATTTTCATACAAAAAACAGTCGAGATAATCTTGGTAGTTTAACAGAATTAATACTTAAATATATGTGCAACTACTTGTTCTCGGGTATTCATTTGCGCTTAATTAATAAACAAACATTGTTTCATTCAGAAATCACCTATAAATGAACACAATTTTTTTGCAAATATTACGTGTGTGTATGTGACAAATGTCGTGTACGTATACAAAAATCGCGACGTTGCCATTCCATGCGGCTAAGACGCGCAACGCGCGAAGTTGCCGCTCTTACGTTTGTCTCGATTTAATAATTGTTTAAATTTCTCTTTACTAGATTTTTCAGCTGTGTTGCCGTTGCGTCCCAAAAGAGATGAGTTTCGTCAGTAATAATTTACTTTGGGATTATGATATAAGGTTGTGATTTGTAGGATTTATCATGACTCCGATTTTGAAAAAATGCTAAACACGACTTAACATTTTGTTTTTATGCGTAAAACTTGTTTTCTCCCATCACTGTCAAAAAATGGAAAATAAGATTTTATAAACAAAAATAGAAAAGAAAATTTTATCTGCTTTGTGCAAATAAAATTGATATTTTTAAAATTTATATTTTATAAACGTACTTAATATTTAATTATTTTTTTTTTAAATAGGTATTAAATTGTCCGGAATCACATCTACGTACTGACAACACCGACCGTTCCGTATTTGTCCTTTGTATATAGTGTTTTTTCGTTGTGTTGTTGTGACTAGGGATGGTCAATACTACTGACTAAAATGTCAGTGAAATGAAAATGAAATATAAACGAAACTTATGAAATCTTTCAAAACGGGTATAAATATTTCAGTTTTGAGTGAAATTTATTTTCTGACTAGAAATGATTTATTTTACGTACATCCTAATGATTTAACGATTTTAATGATTTATTTTATTATTAATATTACAATTTTAACGTATTAAATGATAATAACAGACTTAATTTTGATTTTATCGTTAAGAAAGTTAAGAAAACAATCTAAGTATTCAAGTACTAATTCTTATGATGTTTTTACTAAGCTTTTTAAAACATCATAAGTATGATGATAGGCTAGAGATAAACATAGACTAAACCAAATACAAAACATGAATTTGACGTCACATATCACTTGACTATTGATGTTTCGACTATGAATCAGGACATTTGCGCGAAAAGCTAATAACGTGAAAGACTCTTACACGAAAAGCCGTTTGCTCGAATGAACAAACGTAATTAAATTTGCCTCAATTATTGGTCAGTTAGCCTTCAAAAACCATTTTCACCGTACAGCGCATAAATGAATGTGAGCGCTATCTCAGCACTTTTATCTAGATTGTACTTAACATTACATAGTACATATTTAAGATACACAAGAGGTTAGCACTTTTTATTTTATAACCTCTCAGGCATCGGAAAACGAAACACAATAGATATTTTATTATTTGCAACCCCGGTGTTCGCTGCGCTGCTTTACGAATGAAGTATTTGTTGAATAATACAATTTCATTATGAGGTAAGTACTTAATAGTAATATTTTTTTGGGACATTTTTGCTTACTTACATGTTTTATGTATTAATCTATACTAATATTATAAAGAGGCAAAATTTGTTTGTTTGTTTGTTTGCATTGAATAGGCTCCGAAACTACTGAACGGATTTGGATGAAGTATGGTACACAGATAGTAGATAGCCTGGTGTCTGTAATAGGCTATTAGGTAATAGGCAGGGTTTTTCTAGATTAGATAAGGTTTCATGTACATTATATTCAAAATTATCGTAAATACTACATCGTCCAAGTCAACAATGAAATGAAATATATAAAAATGCTCATAACATAAAAAGTACTGGGTCAAACGAAACCAAATTTTTATGGGACCAATTGGCATCTATTCTGCATCGAACAAAAGAAGAATCATGGAAATCGGTTCAGAAATCTCGGCGTAATCGGTGTACATACATAATATATATATATATATATATATATATATATATATATATATATATATATATATATATATACCAACCGAATTGAGAACCTCCTCCTTTTTTGAAGTCGGTTAAAAATACTAGCGGCCGCTCGCGATTTCACTCGCGTGGTTCGGTTCCCGTGGGAATATCGGGATAAAATATAGCTTATGTTAATCAGGGATAGTGTAGCATTCTAAAAGAATTTTTGAAATCGGTCCATTAGTTTTTGAGTTTATTAATTACATACATTCTTCTCATCCACTTGACCTTCGCTCTAGCAGTAATCTCATTTTAAAAATTCCCTCCCACACTTCTGGCTTTGTCTCCTACTCCTTCTCCCTTACTGCAATTCGACTCTGGAACGCCCTCCCCTTGGACATTCGAAAAGCCCCCAGCAAGTTTGTGTTTAAGAAACTGGTCCGTGAACACTATCTTAAATCCCTACGCTGATCCCCTTCATCTCTGACATAATGAGTCCTTATATATTTTATATGTATGTATGTTAAATATTTATATTATGTAGTATGTTTATGTATTATTTGTTAATTAAATACCCTTAATTAGCTATTCCTACTTTTGTTACAATATTCTGAATTTATGTTTTATATTACTACTTTATTGCCGATACGGTAGGTCTAACACCTTTTACTGGTTGACTGGTAGAGAATGCCTGATGGTATTAAGTCCGCCATTTGCTGTATTTTTTATATTGCAATAAAGAATAAATAAATAAAAAAAACATACATAGAAATCTTTCTTCTTTATAATATTATATAGTATAGAAGTATAGAAAACGGTAACATGATGATCCAATAACCACCACCACTTTTTTTTATTGAGGAAACACTGCAATTTTATTCAAAATCTGTTCAGCAGTAGTTTAAAAAAATATAGATATTTTATTGGGCAAACTCACTAAGAAATCTTAAAATTTAGAGTATCAATTAGATTCTTGTCACTTGTGCTAAAGTTGCAATTGCATTTGTTGCAATTTATACATCAAAATTAATATTGTAATGTTATTTAAATAAACAATAATAATTAAAAAAAAATCTATCATCAGAAGTTTCGAACCCTGACTCTTTGATATCTAAGTCGAGTACGTAGACCGCTGGGCTACGTGATAATTTTTAGCTGGATCGAAATATTCTACTACAAGAAACTCACAAATAAAGTATGCATGTGTGAGTGATTAGTAAAATTTGGAGACAGACACACTCTCTCGAGATATTTGGATGATTTATGTACTACAAAAAGATAAATGTTGGTTTCGAAAATTCAATATTTATTTATAGAATGCGCTAAAAGTATTTTGAGTTAAAAAGATACAAAGAAAAATTAACAAAATAATAAAAACTACTAAATAGCGAAAGTAGCGCCATCTAACGACCGTTCAGCTTTTTGTAACTTAATCGTTCCACCTTAAACTAAAAATCAGTCCATACATAACAATGATGTCATTTAGGTAAACGACTAAGTACTTGCCAAAACGTAAATTATATTTTTCAGCATTTTGAAAAAACTACTAGCCAGATCTTCGTAAAAATTATAAAGACCACACTTGAACTATCTTCTCTCAGATAAAGAATAATTAAAATCGGTTGACAGCTGATTACGTTATATAAAAAAAACAAACATAAAAAGAACATACGGGCAACTTGAGACCTCCTCCGTTTTTGAACTCGGCTACAAATGAGACAGACTCGAGAACAAAACAAACATGGGGTGCGATTGCGTAAGAGAATCGTATTCATTTGACAGTTCATATCGTATTCAATCGGTTGCAATTTGTATAGAGTGACATTTAATATGATACAATATGAACTGTCAAATAAATACGATTGCCTTTACGCAATCGCATGTTATAACGTTTGATCATTTCAATCGGTTAGGCCGTCTATGAGTAATCGGTGAACATAAGTACTTTAAAAACATATACGCGACGAATCGTTAACCTGCTTTTTAAGTCGGTAAAAATAATAAAACGGTTTTGTTAAATGATTTCAATGAAATAGTAAACTAACATAGCTAATCTCATATTTTATAATAACAAGTTTGTGACAAAGCATCTAAAAATGATAGAGTAGTCACGGTTTCTTTTTTGACAACAAATTTAGCATTTTTTTTTCTTTTAGTTGGTCTTTTGTGTGCCGTATTTTAAATGACTGGACATTCTTTGTATAGTGTGTTCCGTACTGTTCTGCTCTTTTTTAATTTCCTCAATGATATATATTCCACCGAGTGCGTTATAGAAGCGCGTTCCATCTGTGATGCCAGGACTCAATGTCGATTTGAGTTTAGGGAACCCTGGCTTCGATACACTCGGCTACCGACCAAAGTTCAGGTGGAAATCTGAGAGGTATTTTTTAAAATTTTATGGGCTTAGGGTTTCGTGTCTTCATGCAGTAGCCTTTGACATAGTATTTACAAAACCACTCTACTACATCTTTGGCTTCTGAGGGAATAATTTAATTCGTCGCATATCAGAGCAAACGCCGACGGGATTTCGTTTGGTTTCAGGTAGGCTAGTGCAGCTCTATGTCTCAACTGATTGGCAAACTCTTTATTTTCTCTGCATTTAGTAGCTAGCCCAGCGGAGTGAATGTTTCCAGATGTTTTGACAAAGGTGGAAGAAACAATGAAGCCGCCAAAAAAATCTGTGATGATGGTTTTGGGAGAGAGAGAAATATGCAACTCATTACATACGTAAGTGCTTATGATGTCCAAAAACACTAAATAACATTGTTTAGTTTTATGTGACAATAGTCCATAAACAAGTGGCAATGTTTTATGTGATGCATCGTTATGCCCCACCAACCTATTAACGGTAGACATTTGGTGAAATAACAAAGGGCACTTCCTGAAAGTACCATCTATGAGCCAAAAAGGTGATGTGTGAAGGAGGTTTAATTTTTTTTTGTGCTGAAGACCATAACACATACATATTCATCATGTAGGGAGTGCCCAATTAGGAATAGTTAATTTAATTTCATTGTATTGAGCGGGTAGGTCTTTCAAGCTTTTTGGTAAGGGTGGCATATTTTTAGTTCATCAGCATCATCAGCCTGTGGACGTCCACTGCTGGACATAAGCCTCTCCTAGCTCACGCCTATTGTAGCGTTCATAGGAGGCTATTAGCCTACTGCTATCACGCTGGCCAGACGGGTTGGTAGATAGTTTGTTTGAAGTTTTCCTTCTCTCGCACAGGTGTTCAATGCGTCGAGCCTCTTAGTCGACTCTTACGACATCCCAGGCATGTAAGGGAGTGGTGACACTTGTATTCTTAGGCCGTCACCACACGGCATATTTATAGTTCGAGCACGGTGAATTATCTATCAGTTGCTATCAGGTAGCCTTGGAGCACTAGTGCTAGGCACATTTTGAATACTAGATTGTATTATCTGTCCTGGATTTGGCATCATGCCTATTGCTTGCTGTTTTAAAACATCTCTAAGCTTTAAATCCACCAAAGTTTCGGCGTCAGGTTCATGACTATATATTTCATTTTGCAGTAACATATGATCATTATTTATTTTCCTTGTTGTCACACACATACCACAACCTAATGATTTCTTCTTAATGCAGCAGCAGTATTGTGCACTATCACGAACTTTATTTAAAGCGTAATAATAACCACTGACAGATAACATGTAATTTCTCTTACGAGATTTAATAATATTCGTAGAAAGAAGATGTAATTTATTTTTATTTTTGAAAAACTTCAATAGCTCTAATATACTTAATCAAAAGTTAATGTAATGTAATGCAGAGTAATTGTATACTTTCATAAGACAAAATAAGAACACCATTCATAACATTATTAAACAAGCTGACTTTCTAAATTTAAATGTTGAAATTCAATATACTAATAGAAACTCTTTGAACATAAAAATAAATAAAATCTATACATATTGACATCCTCCATTTGTTTGCATTATTGCTGATAAATATTTCAAACATAATTTATATTAGGTAGGTAGTGTGCAAAAAAGCAGCTGTTTTGTTTTACGTAATTATTCGGGAAGACCAACGTTATGTAGTATAGTTACTTATAAATATGTAAATATATACATATATAAAAACTATAATAATATCCATCTTTTTTAAATTTTACTAAAAAATACTATGTCTTGTCGCGATTGCGTGCGTCGAATTTACATATTACACACTCTATTTCGTCTTTTTTTACGTCCAGCTTTGAAGCAAGCCACGGTTTCCAAGATCAGATTTATCTCTTTTTAACCAACTTCAAAAAAAGAGGAGGTTCTCAATTTATCGGAAACTCTATTACTTTTACGATTACGATTTGAGTAATTCTTTTTGTTCAAAGTATTTTTTGTTCAACATATACTTCCCATTGTCATCATGTCATGATCTGATGATGGAATCCTGGAGAAACCCAGGGAACTCTTCAAATATTATAGGCACTCCTATAGCGATTTCGGTGTTTTTTATAGTAACTCATGCATATGCTTCCAGAAAGCACCATTTGGTGAAGTGGAATTGATGATGGTCATCGGAACTATTAATAATTAGCATTTCACGGAAGCGATACGATTACTTTGATGTGGTTCATAAGCAATTTATGCTCGACTCAATGCATGTGATGAAGTGGAGCTGATGATGAAGTACCGGGAACTCCTTAATAAGTAACGTCTCTGCACCGGGAAAAGCAGCATTTAGTTAAAGGTGATGAGCAGTTGACATAAGGTTATTAGCGTAGGCACGGGAACGCTTCTACCTTTAAAAATTGCATAAAAAAAACTTCTAAAAAAAATTAAAACCGACTTCGGTAGTATAGTATGGTGGGAAGTGAGGACGAGAGGTCGCTCGTCTCTTCTCGAAAAGTCTTCTTCAGTTCTTTATTGATATCAAGTTTTCGTGTATCAATAATAGGGGAGTCAATATCCGACTCGTCGTCTTCACCATCATCTTCAGGTGTCACAAATGAGGACCGACGAGAGGCGTTCTTCACACATTCCTCGCAGCTCAATCTTCAATGCCAATGAGTTCCACAGCGTCTGCAGTCGTTTGTTTGACCATTTGTTAAACGTAGGATGATAGTGGACAATTGCTTCACATCTGCTGCATGCCAATCAGGGTGTTTTCTTGGTGATATTCTTCTTGCACTTTTTGAGAACCTTATTGATGGTAGTAACGAAGTATTTTTCTGTCGACAACTACACATGAACGTCCGCTTAGACGTCGCGACACGTAATAATATTTCATAAGTGTATTTATGCGGCGAGTTTACAAAAAACCGAAAATCGTTTCGCAAATGCGAAATTTATAGAAGTTCATTCATAAATAATAAGGAAGTTATAATTATTCTACGAAATATTAAGAAAAATAAAATACTTACATCATTCACACTCTAAAAGTAATTTCCTGTGAAGGTTATGGTTTTAAGTTCTAAACACCATAATCCCAAATACACTTCCGGGCGAAACAACTATAATAGCCACTTACTTACACGAAGTTCTGTAACAACATTAACAGAAGTCTTATTTACGCGTACGTAATAGATATTTGAAAAAAAAAATGCGCCCGTGAGACCTACCGCCATCTGTTAGCGCAGGAAATTTTAAATCTTACTAAGTTAGCTTGTTTTGGACGGAAGCTTTGTGACGACTTCGCTAAATTAACACCTCCAAAATGTGACAACTTGATGGTTTTTCTAATATAGGATTTTCCAATAAGGACGGATGGATTTTGAAATTGAATGAAATAAGCTGTGTGTGAGGATATTATTGTTTTTTTTATTTTATTATATGGCCATTTGTTTGTAATATAACTTTGCTCAAATTTCCGCCGCGGCTTCTCATACGGTGGCATAGAGAGGTCTAATTTTCGATGACTTTGCCGCATATTTTTTCATATTCAATTTTTTAGGGTTTCGTAGCCTAATATCAAAAAACGGAACCCTTATAGATACGTCATGTCCGATGTATGTCACAGACACTTTATTCCTAAACTATGAGGATAACACAGTTGAAACTTGGTAGGTAGATGTATTCCGTAAACCGCTTTACGGTTTTTACACAATAATAAAAATAAATATATATTAAGGGGTGCTCTCCATACTGAAAAATATAGATAGGTCTTTTCTTTTTTAAATACATTGAAGTTCTTAAAACAGTTTTGACTGTTTTGACCGTTTGAATGATATAAACTTACAAAGTGGTAAAATGTGTGCCCTATCCCCCTCTAACTTTTAAAATAAGAAATTGAAAAATCTAAAAAAAAAATCTGCTGTAGATCTTTATAAAAACTTTCAACGAAAATTGGTTTGAACGAAATATATTTAGCAGTTTCAGCTATAGCACATTTTCCAAACACTATTAAAAACAAAGTTATTTTTGCAGACGAAAGATTATAGTGGCATTTTGGGTAGGTGTATTTAATATAATAATAATAGAAACTTTATTGCACACTATACAAAAACAAATGCATACAGTGAAACTGACAAAAAAGAGGAACACACAATAGGCCTTATGCTAAATAGCAATCTCTTCCAGGCAACCTTGGGTGAGAGACGGAACCTTTCATGTGCGAGTTCGACTCGCACTTGACCGAATTTTTACATTTATTTTTGCTAATCAGCGTTTAATACATAATATTACATACAATAAATATTTAGCGAGTATGATTAATGAATTATGAGTTCTTTATTTAAGAATGATTTACTTTTTTATCGTTTATTACACTTAATATAAAATATGAGCTGACCAAGCAATAATTAAAAAAATATTTACTATCATAAAAACTTCCATTCACTGCCCGTAGTACCTACAGTCGGGATTGTCCCGTTAACTGGACCATCGAAGAACTTTCATGCCGTAATACAGTTATCTGTACTGCGGAATAATTCTCTTTACTTAAAAAAAAAAACCTCGAAATCTTGATCTGTTCATAGCCTCCAAGGCCGTGTTTGAATAGTATTCACACATCAAATAAACTTTACATTGCCTTTGTGACACCAGATATAACCGGGGGTCGGGTCTTGGGTAAAATGAACTTCAATCTCGGGACCCCCGCTGAGTGTTTGAACAACTTTATAGAGACCCACCTGTAAGATAAATTTACGTACTGAAAAATGAGAATTATTTCCTGGACAATGCAAAACGGGAGTCCCAGATCACAGATGCTTAATATTTATTTCGTTATAGTTAATACTAAAATTATTTTTTATGATTGCAAAAAAATAACAAAAAAAGATTTGGATGAAATTCGGCACACAGACAGAAGATAGCCTGGATTAAAAAATAGGCTGCTTTTTATCCCGATATTCCCACGGGAACGGGAATCATACGGGTGTAACCTCCGGCGGCCGCTAGTAATATTTTACATGCGAGGTTTGTGAGAATGTTTGGATGTGTGTTACTCTTTTACGCAAAAACTATTGAACCGATTTGGATGAAATTTTTCATAATATTAGAACTGTCAAATGATCAGACAAATTAGCTGTCCACAACTTATTTATAGGTGGTGAAACGACCCTTAGTGTTCAGTCACTAATAGTACCTATATGAAAGCTCTCAATATCTTCCTTCATGGTGTATTGATTAAGCGTCGCTTAGGGGTAGCTATTTATATTTAAATGAAACACTCCACTAAGCTCGGGTAACCGGTACTTTGGACCGTGAGATTAATAGGGTTGACAATTCCGGGTTTCGGTATTTAGTACAAGAAAAAAATTATAAATAATGGGAATATAAGCTTGAATTAGAGTTGATTATTCTTTTCAGGGTATCAATAAAAAATTTTATGAATATAAAAGCTAGATGGTATGTTAGGTACTACATACCATTAGCACGAAAAACTATTGAGGACGTATCCTCAAAAATATAATAACTTAGTTACAGCAACGCGACAGCAGATATTGCTATAATTGCTTTACGTCACGTTTTAACTGTGCGGCATCTACCGAACAAACGATGAACTACAATGTGCATTCATTTAGTTCCTGTTATTACTACCAAATTGTTTTTGGCGCTAGCGCCACACCAACACGCGGCGTCTCACTCTCGCAGCAGGTAGGAGCGCGAGAGAGTGAGACGCTGCTAAACGAACCATCAGCGAGCGATTAGCCAGCTATCACATACGTAATACCATTTTTATTTTCCGCAGCGATCGCGCGATATCTGCGCGATAATTGCTAATATTTAAGTAATAGTCCCGCGGAACTACGTTTTCCTGTACATTTTTTGACAGTACGATGCTCAATACGTGTTCGATACGAAGACGCGTTTTCGAGCTTGATGTAAATGGTACAATCGGGGAACTTCCCGGTTGAGCAGTAGATTTTTTGGGAAACGTTTTCTCGGAAAGTACTAAGGTTAAAGAAATAATTTATTATTCAAATGAAATACCGGTCAATGTTCTATTATTTGTGATATAAACGTGGTATTACTTTTTTTTAAATAAAACTCCTTAAAAAAACTTTACTGGTCAAGCCGGAAGTTTTCCGACTGTACAGTGGGGTTAGCACGAAAAACTATCGAAATTGTAGCGAGCACGTAATGTCAAAAAATGTATAGGAAAATTTAGGAATGATGCTCAATATCGCACACTTTTTTTTAAAATCTAATTCCTCGATACTTATTCGTACTGTTCTAACGTAAGTTAAATTCCAAAATAAGATATCCATTTGCATTTGCGAGTTTCTTAATATTTGTGTAAAAAGTAAAATAAAGTGTTGGGAGGGAATAGTATAGGAACTCGTTTCACCACACCCTTAGGCAAGAACAAAATGGCTGGCAAATCACAGCAGGCCCTTTGATCTGCTGTATTATGAACAACAAAATTTTAACGACTGAATACATAATTCCGATCAAAGAGTTTATTCGTGGTCATTTACTTTAAAATAAATTATTATTTTAATACGTAATATTCTATAAGGAAGATACGGACATTCGATATAGACGGCGGTGAATTTTAAGTTTGTTTATTACATAGATTTTATACATTTTGCAAAATTTATTTTAGCAATCATCCTGTCTCTACCTACTCCATAATCGAAAAACATTCGTTCATTAAGATGTACACAGAGTAACTTTTGCATTCTTATCTTCATATTAGGTACTTACGAATCAATATTATGTACCTAAACTTTTAATTTAAATTAAGTCTGCTTTCAATAAAATAAAAAAGAATGTCGGAATATTCGCTTTGCAACACCCAACTCCCAACTTTCAACCGCCTCTGTGGTCTAGTGGTACGGTTGTTCCCTGGGTATGTTACCGGTGGTTACCGGTCACATACCCAGGGGTCCCGGGTTCGTTTCCCATATTGGTTGGACTTGTTGTAAGTCCGCCTAGCTAGCTACTACCACCTTGTCTAAACCTGACGCCATAACAACAAGGTTTTCAGCATTGTTGTGTTCCGGCAGTTTGAGATAAGATAGCCAGTTCCTCAGTGGCTGAGGATTCCGGGAGAGGGTCGCTTCCATCCTCAGCCTTATCAATACTTAACATCAGGTATGATGAAGGATAAGAGTCTCACCGTCGTCCATAAAAAAAAATACTGTCGTCAGTTCAAAAACAAAGCCTTTACCGAATCTGTAGTTGATTGAATACTTCAATATTATAATACTCGCTGTGCCCGCAACTTCGTTCGCGTGAGATATCGCTCGATCAGTTAGTTACGAACACAATAATTGACACTATACTTAAACTACAGTTTTACAATTCCCTACAAGGGAAATTTAAAAAATCCAACATGTACACAACGTGTAACTCTAGGAAATCCGTAATTTACTCACTTTTAACTGAAAAACAACAAGAGTGATCGATAAACCATTTAAAACGCCATCAAACAAAACTACACACGTGTATTATTAAAATCTAAACACATTTTTTCTAGCGCGTGTATTGTATTTCACATAACTGGCAAAAAAACCTGTCTCGAAAACAAAATAAAGCAATATCGTGCCAACAGGTTAATAACAAGTGGGAAAAACCTTTATTGCTATTAAATGAAATGGAAAAATAGCACCTAAGCCTTTATTGATAAGAATGGGAATAGCAATGGCGGAAGAATTGAATTGGAAAACTGAACCGTAAGTCGTACGTAGTGTAATAAGCTCAGTAGAGCTTGGGAGAAACTTAAGTTGCTGAAAATTGGCATTTTGCATTGTTATACCTATAAGAATACCTATATTGGTATACCTATAGAATATACCTACTTTGTATAAAATGAGATGAAAATTAGAATGCTTACGGATAGAGAATACAAACGATACGATTTTACAAGTAGAATAACGCTATTATTAAGAAAAAACTTGGAAGCTTATTTGAAAATTTTAGTTTAAATTCTATTTTCTGTCAGTAATAAATAAAAATCAATCTGCTAAATACCTTGATATTTTAATGTTATAGATTATTAATTATGTCACGTTCATAGTAATTTGCGTTGAAATTTGTAACTAAGACTAACAAGACACACATGGGCAATTTAGCAATTTGCAATTGTTTTACGTTTAAGTTGTACAAAATACACGAAAAAAACACTAAAATAATGATTTGATGAAACGAAAATCGCAGGCATTAAATTCACTATCAATACTAGCTTGATCTGACTACTCTATGTCCAATGCAAGCAACTTTCCTTATCGCTCTCGCGACAATACAAGTTTGTTCTCTCTTTCTTCTATTACATATGGCTTCCAAAAGTCATTCATAAATATATTTGGAAAAATAATTGATATATAAATAATCTATATATTTATACACGAGTGTGCATGGCTTGATACTTGATGACTTGTGGTAAGCAATCCCATGTATTTTGTTAATTTCGGCTTCATGATTTGTGCATTCCGAAACACACGATGGAATTAAAAAAAATATAAATTTTACGTTTATTATGTGCGCTTTGAGACTCCTCGAAGCAGACTGACTTGCATGGGACTTTAATTAGGGTCCCACCGACTTTCATAATTTGAACTCGTATGATATCTGCGTCTAGTAGACACATATAATATCATTTTCTAAGCAGATTTATTAATGATTTTAATTTTATTATGAATTATTCATTAAAAATATTTCACAGGTATGCAATGATTTGATTAAAAATCACTACAATGTCATTAAGGCATTTGTAATCGTATTTAAAACAATATGAACAAAAGGCAGAAAACCAACGAGCAATATTCCGGTTTATAAGCGACTCGTAGTATCATTCGCAATTGTGGCTCAATTAGAGCGGACGAGCGAGCCGAGCGAGCGAACTAAGCGCTGCCGTCTAACGGTTAACAAATAAGCAGATGTTCTCGGCTTATCGGAAATCGATGAAGTGTTGTTCAGACAATTAGCAAGATGTGGTCTGATTAGGCAGTCCATTCGAAATCGAAATCAAATGAATACGCGATTCTTTTTTGTATAAGTTGATCCGTTACGTACCTTTCTACATAAACGTGTCCATATTATAACGTATTTGGCGGTAAAGTAGGTAATTATAGTATCTTGATAAAATGTCTAAATGCGTAACCCACATTGTTACGTTTCAAGGAATTGCAGATATAAGAACCAACAAAGATATAGGTAACAATTATAAAGAAAAAAAAAATGTTTGTCACAGTGAGGATCAAACCTACGACTTCCAGCTCAATAGTTCTAAGTAGTTACTATCCACGATGTCTTTTCTTTTTTTTTAAATAATCGTAAAACAATACCCTTTTTGAACTGATTTAAACTAGTGATGGGCCGAACATAGATTTCACGGAATACGAACATTCGGCCGAATATTCGGTTAAATTTTCACCGAACCGAATATTCGGCTGAATATTCGGCATACCGGAGCAGGTGCTCTATTTTTGATTCACTCGTCGCGCGTCGAGCGCTTCGTTTCTACTGATTTTCGTTCGACATCGAATTTCCGTATTTTTGGATCGCTCGACCGCAACACCCACTCGTTGCAGTCGAACGAAACAATCGTGGGACGCGTGACTTAAGTCGCATGCGTGTGACGTAAGTCATACGAGCGATTCAAAAATAGAGCTCCAGGTCTATAAGTGTTTACGCTAACCGCGCGAAATGGCGCGAATTGACGCCGGGCGCACCCGCCCGCTCCTCTAGCTTCCACCGCTACACTTGTCAATACCTGCATCATCCAGTGCGAAACGAAACGGCACCACGTGCATTTGTTTTTAAGTTTGATTTTTTAAGTTTATTTTAAGTTTGATTTTTAAGTTTATATTATTATTTTTTATATCCATCCCTAACATAAACACGAATGCTCGTATTACCTTGGCCTCAAATTCTATTATGATAATATATTTATAATTATGAAAGTGCCAAGAATTTTATTCAAATACTTGTAATTATAACGATGAACCTATAATTTCAAACTTCTACCTTTTAAACAACGCATCTTCAGGATTAACGATTCTCGGTTGTCCAATTTATATGTCGTTGCTAAGCGGTCGATGATAGCTTAGCAACGAGATATAAATTGGACGTGTATGTTAAAACGTCAATGGAATCCTCCTCAAATGCCGCCTTCGGTACCTGTATTGTTTGTTAACAATACTAGCACAGAATAAATAGATATAATAGTAGTCAGAGGACAATAAAATCGTCTACTATTGCCTGTGGTGCCTTATGCCATGAAAAGATATACTAAGCAGAGTTAGTATATCTTTTCATGGAGTGGAGTGAAGTTTCTATCCGAATCAACAAAAACTACAGCAATAAAAGTATTATACCATAACAAACACGGATTTAAATAAATAATGCTTGCCTGCGTGGTATTATTTCCTACCAGACAATGGCACATCTTTTCTCTTGCCCTGCATGCCATAACAACCGTACACGCGAGGACGCTGAGTAGGTCCTTACACATACAGTGTGTTCCATGCGGTTTAAATCCACCAGGGATATAAACCGCAAGGAAAAAAAACATCGCAAGAACTTTTAATTTTATTTATCAAAAAGTTTGTTAATCTAAAACAACCAATCAGCCTGGATACTTTATTTTTTGGTAAAAGACCTATCAGAACCACACCTACCACAAAGAAAATGCCAAACAATAATTATGTATTAAGTTTCTTCGCGCACTCATAATTGAAATAAGACAACTTTTGCAGTCAACCCGTGACCACGGTTACTGATAAGGTGTCGAAACGTCGGAAAACCAAAACCGAAAAATTATAGTATCAAATAAATATTTCGGGTAAATACATCGCACTAAATACTCCGCAATAGTTATTTGTTATGCAAGGCTGGAAAGTTGGTTTTTTAGCGGCGAGTTACATCTATTGAAATCTGAGCAACTGAAGGATTCTAGGATTGAACCACGAGCGTAGCTAGTAGTTCAAAGATTTCAAAGGTACGAGACGCTATAAACTTTTCTGCCGAGCGCAACACACAATTTTTCACCTCACAACAGCGAGGAACATTTTATGGTTGTTTCCGCGGTCAATTTCCGGTAAAAAATTCTTTAAAAATAAAGTTTAATCTAAATATACCTTATTCTCGTTGTTTAATTATATAAAAAACTAAAAAAGGGAGTATTATAGTTAATTCAAAGTTATTTAAAGTAGGAATATACTGTTACTATTAATAAGAATAAAAACGATTCCGTAAATGTTGACACTGACATGAGGTACAAGACAAAGTCAATTTAAAAATAAAGATTTATGTCACAGTCCGAAATCCAATTATAGGTTGTGAAATCGCACCCAGCCTAATATAAAATTCTTATAACAAATAGTTTAATCTTATTGTTATTGTTTTTATGATTCAATGAACTAAAATAATATAATAAAACCAAAACGGAGTATTATAAGTAATTTTAAGCTATTATAGAATCAAACATAACAAAAAAGTCAATAGTCCGATTCGGAACGCATTATGACATATTTTTAGGTATTAACGTAAAAAAAGTACTTTGCAAATAGCGATTTTCTACACCTAAACTGATTTACAAAACCTCCTTTTCAGAGCGTGTGAGGTGAAAAAGTTATTTTATTTCAATACCTATGTAGATTATCTTGCAATCTGATGAGAACGGTTTTATTCTTGCGGTCGCTTGGTCAACTATCTATAAAAAAAAATATATCCACCTGGCTTGGACCACTCTGTATAAAAGCCTGAGTCGATCTCATGATAAGAAGAAGCCCTCTTTGGAGAGAAAGGGACTGTAGAAAATATTTCATGTGAAAATTAACTGAAATGAAGCCTCAGTTACAAAAAGTCATATATCTAAAATTAACAAGTTTAAGACTGTGCAACACTTGTCAAAATTTTAATTCGCGAAACCAAAATTCCAGTTTGCGCGTGCGTAAACTAAAGTAGGACACAAATAAGGTTGATACTTTGATTTTTTTTTATATTAATAAAATTGAAATTCTACGTCCTTCATGCACTTTATTAAGATACTGTGCTTATAAATTAGTAACTTTCATACAAAAAAACTACTTTAATTATAGTAACAATCACCTCCTCCGAAAAATCACTAAACCTCTTAAAACTTACAAAATAGGTATCTGACTGGTTTGCGGTTTCAAAACTTTTACGTTTTCAATTTCTAAAAATATGTTTTTGAAAGTTCTCTCTTTGTATAATAAACAAAATATGATATAATATTACATTGTGCTCGAGGCAATTTAAAAACAATATGTTTACTGATAAATAGAATATGAATCAATTGTTTCATGACCGTCATTAAAATTATTAAAAACTAGCGGCCGGCCACGATTCCACTCGCGTGGTTCCGTTCCTGTGGGAATAATCTTTATAACTCTTTACAAAGCTTGTCCTGAGAATAACGATCACAACAAAAAAAGAATTATCCAATTGGTGCAGTCGATCGGAAGTTATGCGCTTACATATATTTGTATGGATATACTAATATATATATATAAAAGGAAAGAAGCTGAAGACTTCAATCCAAGTTCCTAAATAATAATATAAATGCGAAAGTGTGTTTGTTTGTCCTACCCTTCACGTTCTAACTAAGCATCCAATCGACTTGATTTTCGCCTTAGAGAGTTGAAAGAACGGAGAGTAACGCAGGCTACTTTTTATTCCGATATTCCCACGGGAACGGAAACCACGCGGAAGAAACCGAGGCGGAAGCTAGTATCCGATTAAAAAGTTTTAAGTCTATTTACCAGTTATCAAACAATATCTAGGTTTAAATATTAGCCGCATATTTGCGAAGTTAAATTAGTTCTGTGACTATACTGAACTATATGCTCCTACTATTTTAATTTATTTGCGTCTCAAAGCGAACCTTCAATTGCGAAGTTGTTTCATGAAATACCTAACTAGAACTGCGAACTGAGTTGTGCAGTCGCTCTAAGCCTTGTTATTACGTTCAAATAATTAGTCTAAAGTACGAAAAGGGTAGGTAAATGATAGTAATTATTTATTTACTAAAGGCTGCCCGCGCTTTTACCGCGTTCCCTTCGGGTGGGATTATCGGGATTAAATGTATCCTATGTTTTAAACCAGGCTATAAACAAACTAAGTGTAAGCCAAATTTTATTCAAATCACTGGGAAAAAACATCCAAACTTTTACATTTATAATATTAGCAAGTTATAGCTGGACTATTCGTCTACCCAGTTAAAAATTCTTTAAATACAATACCGAATTTATTGAACTGATTTATTAGGAACCATAAGTGGGAGTCATATTCGATATCTTTATTCTCTTAAGATATATAATTTCGTATATTATAATATCACAGCTTCTACAGTATACCTGCGACATATTAGGTTTACGATACGGTACACTGAGATTTTCACTGCATCAATTCCGGAACTACGAACTATTAGTACTAAAAAAGGACAGCCTTGACACTGCCGGCCGAGTTAGCAAATTAGTTCCGCTGGATGCAACGTAGCGAGTATTGTATTGCCGGTTTGACGAGAAACTCATTACGGAGCAGTTATCTAGCGCAGCTAAAGTTTCTGTCTCACTTTTGCTATTAAAAAAATTGTGTTGTGTTGCTATATATTTAAAGATTTGATTATTCATATGTACCGAATCTTCGTAATGTTTTCTGTTCCCCGTTATCTTATTTCTACTTATTTTTTCATGAATATTTATAATTAAATGAATTGATTCGAAATATCACACAGTTCAAAATTGAAAAATATAAAAGGAAGTAATTTGTGCTCATTTTTTATTAATAAATAAGATTGTGTTTTGTTTAATATCTGCTGACATGTTAAAACAGAACCTTGTGAATTCATGATTTTGTAATTTTTGCATTTTTCAATGCTATTTTTATACTTATGGTAAATTTTAAATAGAAAAATATTGGAAAAAATTAACTCGGCCACAAGTGAATTCTCAGACGGGAATCGAACCCGCGACCTTTGGAAATCCGGTCCAATGCTCTAACCGCTGAGCTACCGAGATTCCCGTCTGAGAATTCACTTGTGGCCGAGTTAATATTTTCCAATATTTCTCGTGAATTCAGTTCTTAATTATTTACTAAAATAAGGGAGCTTCGCTAAAAGGCACTACAATGTGGGAATATTATAATTCCTAAGAAAAACATCTTATTTTCTCTTCGTAAGTAACCTTCGTTCCCCTGTTACTTAAAAAATAAACAGACAGGTTCATCAAACAAGGTCAAAAGTAATTCCTTGAAATTTCGAGTGTGCAAAGCACAGTAATTACGTAGAGCCCAACCTTTTGTGTTGAAACAAAAGACGAATCAAAACATTCACGCTCAGATATAATAACCATTTACCGTCGAGTTAACGAAACATTAATTAGATTTGGCCGCCCAAAGTAAAAAAGGTTATTTGGGAAAAACGTTTCGCGAAAAAGTTTCTGGGACAAAAAGCGATTGACGAAGAACTCAACTAACTCACAAACCCTTCTTCGCTGCTTTGATGAATGCTAAAAATGTGGAAAAATATTATGTAGTCGTTATGGACCTTTCTGTTTAATATTTGCGTGACTCAAATAGATTTTGCGAATGGAAGATCAAAGCATCGGATTATGTGACATGCTTGGAATTTTGATTATTCGCCGATGACAGAAAAAGCTTTTTGCTTAAATAGGGATTTTTAATATTTGACTCTTCTACGAGGAAAAATTGTGTGTTTTTTTTAAATATAATTTATGAAAAGAATAACTTAAAATCGTTGCAGTTCTTTCATTGCTAATTTACTTAAAGAAAAATCAAATCAAATCTTTTAAAGAAAGAAACATTTATTTTGTAATCATACGCCAAATACAAAAAAGACAAAAAAAAACCAAAACCGAAATGTTTCTATGTGTGCCGTGTGATGCCCACAGCTAGTGGCAAGCATAATATGTTTACTTCGACTAAAACAAACAAACATTTTTATATAAATTAAAAAATAACCTACACAATTTAGACACACACAAATTTTCACAAACAATAAAACAGGAAAAAGGGACTATAATAAAAAGAAGAATAATCGGAAACATAGCTGGACGCACTGATTCAGGCTGACTACAATCGCCAGAAAAAGTTTAGATGGACGACACTACTACTCTTAGTTACTTAAAAAAAATAACGGGAACCCACGCCTATTATTTATACCCTTAGAAAATGATATCAAATAAAAAATCAAACCTCTTTTAATCAACACTTCGCACTCTATATGTATCCAACAATTCTCACCTTTTTATTTTCACACACAAGGCTCACTTTTAATTGAGTTGCAAAAATAATAAAATGAACCGGCCAGCAACTGCCGGGTGGATTTTATTAAAAGCTCGATGTTTGTTCGACGCGCGTCATCGGGACACTGCCAAAGAGGGATTTAAATTAATTCCTGGCAACACTTCACTTACTGCCAGAGGAAATAGCAACTGTTTACATTTCTAGTATCCGGTTAAAAGGTATAAAAGATATTTTTAAAAAAGTAACTAGAACGGGCGGATTTTATTAAAAGCTCGACACACGTCATCGGGACACCACCAAAGTAGGATTTAAATTAATTCCTGGCTGGCTACTTCATAAAAATATAATAATATATAAGACATAAAAAAGTCATTTAAATATGTAAACGTTGTTCATAAAAAAACCCACTGGTAAGGCGTAGGTCTTCATTAGGGGTTGATAAAGATAATAAAGCATTCCAAAGCATGAAGGAGCTATTGAGACAACTTTTTTAGCTAGAATCCTCTTATTGGTTTATGTGATAAAATTCAGTTAATAAATTAAAATTAAAATTATTATCGCAAACATTATATATGGATATCAATATAAAGAAATTTTATAGAATAAACCACCTATTATGATACCCCGTTCCCGTTCGTCCTTCCAGACGACTTTGTAAAGTCTCTGTATACACGTGTCGAGAGGCCTCTCAGTGAATACACGCCTTAACAATTATTCTATAAAAAGCTTCTTTTATTACACGTATGAAAGAGTTATTAGATTTAAACTACACAAACGAGCATCTGCGACTTCTTCCGCGTGGACTAACCGTCAATGAATATATTTAAAAAAAAAACCGTTTAAGTGCGAGTAGGACTCGCGCACCGAGGGTTCCGTTTAAAATTTTCAAAAATATTTTTTATTATATCATGTAACAAAAAATTTACGGTTTTCGCAATTTTTCCTTTATCTGTACTATAAGACGCAACTTCGTACCAAATTTCAAGATTCTAAGTTCACGGGAAGTACCCTGTATCTTTTGATGATTGCTTTGGCTTAGCAGTTTGATTTTTTCACAGCTCCAAGGGACAGTAGACTAGAGTATTAGATATAAATTTCAGTTTGATACCTCCACGCGTTCCTGAGAAAAACGGTCTTGACAGACGGACGGACGGACGGATGGACAACGAAGTGATCCTATAAGGGTACCGTTTTTTTCTTTTGAGGTACGGAACCCTAAAAATCGTTTTGGTACTGGATAGCGAATTGGAAGAGGGAAGACTATAAGGTACTGAGGGTCTAGAAAGGGCGCTAACGCAATATTTCTAAGTAAATTCCATAACAATTCATTTAATTGTATATTTTCTATGTAGTTTAGTTAGGACTGTATCAGTGTAGAGAAAACTTAATAAACTCCATGGTAAATAAATAAATTGTGACATTATTATGCCACTGGGTGCAGCTACACACCCGGCTGTAAATTTTATTTTTATTTCTAATTTTATTTTTATGTGTAAACACTAACACTAGATTTTAAGATTAAAATTGTTACTAACACTTAATGGACCAAAAGTCTGAAATAAACGTTTATTTAATTTAATTTAATTTAAGCAATATTGTTTTTGAGATCTACTGAGCACGGCCCCTGGAAATGTACAGAAATTTCGGGATAACTAAAAATCAGTTAGAAAATGAGCAATTTAAAACCTAAGATGTCCTTAAACTCCACTGGTGCGAAATGTTTTTATATAAAATTATAACTGCATACAAACACACCAGTCCTCTAGCCCACGTTACGTTTCATAAAGAACTTGTATTGTGGATACTAGATGTTATTAATACTAGATAATGGGTACCCCCCATTATCTAATATTAATAACATAATTATATACTTTTTTTTGTAAATACTTATATGACATAATATACATAACAAACACCCAGACCAAACCAAATAAACATGTTCATGCGTGACAAATATTTGTCTTATCCGGGGATCGAACCCGGGCCCCCTAGCGCAGAAGGCGGGTATAGTACCCCTGCACCATACAGGTCGTCAAATTTGGACAAAGTTTTGAATGGGGTACCGTAAGTTACGAATATTATGCTTAATAGAATACATACATCAACTAAATACGAAATAAATAGTATTTCAGCGATCTACAGTTACATTTCTACAGGAAATTAATATCGGCGGTAGCTAGGTAGTTAGAAAATAAAATAAAAATTAAATATGTGATTGAAAACGAGTTGGGTATTCCAAGTATACTAGAAAATTATGAATAAGTTGGATTTGACGGGCTCAATAGCGCTATGGTTTCGTTCCTACTGGCTGAGCCAGGGATCGTTTTTTTGACCCCCAGAAGGGACAAACATTTGTCCATCTTGTAGATAGGAATTTTTTTATCTTTACAATCCTACTAGTATTATATTAATGCGAAAGCATGTCAGTATCTTTGTTTGTTACTTTTTCACGCTAAAACTACTGAACGGATTTGGATGAAATTTGGGCACACATATAGTAGGTAGCGTGGATTAAAACATAGGATACCTTTTATCCCGATAATCCCACGGGAACGTGAATCACGCGGGTGAATCCGCCGGTCGTCGCTAGTATTTAAATAACTTTTCATTTCGAGTGTTCTTTAAATTACTTAATTTTAACTTTTTTCATTCTACATTCATTTATAATTCTTCCTCTTTGAGTGCTGAAATAGAGGAGTAGAATCACACTTTATATTATAGTTAGCAAACAGTTTGGAGTGTGTAACATGATGATACGAAACGTTCTGGTTTTACAAAGCTAGCGAGAATATGAAATGTTGTGTTGAACTCCATTAATATAGCGCAAAGACTTTTCTTTTGTGATTTGTTTCCTTTAAATAATAACCTTTCTCGAGATTTCATCGTAATTACCTAAGTAAGCTTTGTTGTTTAATTAAAACAATACTACCATAATCCAAACATATATAAACACTTGTCTTGACTCACTGACTCATCATTGCACAGCCTAAACTATCAAGGCTAGAATCTTGAAAGGAGATAATTATTTTTTGGCCTTTTTCTAAAAGTTGGTACGTATGGTAACCAGTTCTTCATTTGAAGCAATAGTTTATATGACACAAAAGTTGTAGCATTACTCTAAGTCAAGTTATGCAAGTTCAAAGATTAGCCATTTACATACATTGCTTCATTTCTAAAAATCCTAAAACTGAAAAATATTTATACATATTGTAATTAATGATCCGAAGTAATTGCGAGACAAAACGATTTAATAGCACATAACTTTTAAACGTACAGCGGTATTGATTTGCTAAAAAAATATTTTTTTGTCGTACGTAATTCTTATATTTGTTGCAGGGGTATTTTTAGACGTGTTATTAGAACATATAATTACCCCATTGCATTATTAAAATGCTTATATCAACTATTGCTTCAAACTTGCATTTTTTTTGTTTTTTCAACCGGCACTTTCAGAAACCGTCTCAAAATGTATGGAGCCTGAATAACTTTTCATTTCGGGTCTCCTTTGGACAGTAGCTTCTCTATGTGACGCAAACACCCACTAAGTAAGGATTTTTGGAAATCCAACCCCTAAGGGTGTGTAATAGAGGGTAGGAGTTTGTATGAAAATTTTAATTCCTGTTTCTACGCAATTGATGACACCTATATATATTTTAGCGTTTTTAAAAGTTCATCCCTTTGTCCAAAAGTTTGTAAGAGTTTTTACTCTTTACTTTTTTTAAGAGTTAAAATAGGCTGCTTTTTGCGGCATGAAAATATACTATTCCCATGGAAAACGGATACAAAACTTTTACAACGGGAAAATATACCATTTATTCCGTGAGAATGTGAACAAACAATGTGTGCAAAAATAACAAATAAGTTCGCGTGATAACCTCACTTCACATTTGCTTACAAAAACTCACTTCACATTTGCTGACATTACAGAAGTTAGGTATCCCTACTGGGTGGTAGTTTTGGATAAATCTGGTGCTGCGGTTCGAATCCGTATATAAATTAAATTATTTGTTGTTTGTTATTATTGATTTTTTAAATTAATTTTCTTTAACTCTTATTAATGCCCTATTTTCTATTTTTTATTATATTTTTTTTTAAATGTCCATTGGCCTATCTATTGAATTACAATTTTAACCGATACAATACACTACACACTACACTACTACACAATTTACAAACATCGATATTCAAAGTTTGTCGATATTCTCATCTTAACCAATAACGCAGTTGCTGCGCTCCCGCGTTACACCTGGGTAAGGCTGAAAACTGGTGTTTTGCCAATAGGCAAAATTTCACACACCGAGTCCTGGCCCTTTTTGCTGCTGCACACATGTGCATTTTTTCTTTCTTTTTTCTTTTGACAATTTTTCCGTCAATCTCTTTATTTGTTTGTCTATTCTTTTTTTTATTCATTTCTATTTTATAAATGTAAAGTGATATGTATGTGTGTGTTGTTAGCAAATAAACTCTTTATCTATCTATCTAACCTAATCACTGACGGATGAAGTCACCGGCGGAAGGCTGTAACTCAGCCAGTATGTCAGCCAAAATTTAATTTAACAAAGACCTATTAAAAGTCGAAACTTTAAAAGAAATCGATGAGAAAACAATGGATGGTGGAAATTATATACAGATGGTTCTAAGAGCATCCAGGCTGTTGGTTCCTCCTTTTACGACCCACAATTAAAAAACACTGGCAAATACAAAATCTGTAACAATATTAATATTATGACAGGAGAACTAGCTGCCTATAATGAAGCACTTTCCTATGCCGAAACTTGGCCTGCAACAAGGTTGCTGTTCTATCAGACAGCAAGTTTGCCCTCCAGCATCTAGCTCGTTGCTCCTCTGGGCACAGAGGAGTGGCATAGTGGATAGCTTGTGCAATTTTAGTACAACTCCTTCATTTTCAAAATTGTAATAAGTCTGTTATGTTGCAGAGGGTTCCTGCCCATATAGGTATTTGGGGAAACGAAGAGGCTGAACGTTTAGCTTATTTGGCAGTAAAAGAAGGTATATTAAGGTGATACGACTTCCATACAAACAAACATTGCACATTAATTGGTTCATCATACATTAATAATTTATAAATACATGTGCAACTAACTCGTGTCAGTTATTTGTTTGCGCGAAATTATTAAAAAATGTACTTTCATACATGAGCTATATAAATGCGATGGGTCACACACACATACGTAGAATTATTGAAATTATAAGATATTAGTATATTCGTGTTTTATGTATGAATGCACAATTTTATAATTATTTCGCGCAAACAAATAACTGAAACGAGTTAGTTGCGCATGTATTTATGAATTATAAAGGTATGATGAACCAATAATTGTGTAATGTTTGTTTGTATAGAAGTCGTACCACCCTAAAGGAAGTAAAACCTAGTGTGTCGGAAATTTTGATTAAATATAAAAAGGAAATTCATAATTCGTGGAAAGAGTACTTTGGTAAAAGGTCGTGTGAAAAAGGAATCTGGTACAAAGCTCTACAGTCAGAACCTCCTCGGGTCTCCTGGTTCCTTAATACATGTTCAGGCAGACTATTTATTGTTACGGCTCATAGATTGCGATCAGGTGGTCAATTCTGCTAAATTATTGTCATAATCGTCTCTCAGTGGTGTTTCAATAGTCGTGTTTATTTACACTGTTGTAGCAAGAACTGTGTAAAACAGCACTACCATTGAAACACCACTGGAATACGATTGTGACTAAGCATTAGCAGAATTGGGCCCCTGGTCATGTCCCATTGAACAAATTGAAACATTTTATGAAAATATCTGAGACCCCTAACTATTCACAGTGCGGAAAAATAGATGATGTCTACAATTTGTTAATGGAATGTGAGCGTAACCGTAATCAAAGGGTTGATGTATGCCGATTGTTGAACATAAATAAAAATCATGTTGGTTGCATGTCCAACTTCTTGGCTGAACCGTTATCAGAAGCTGCAAGAATCATAATAGTCTTAAGTAGGTTTAGTCTTTAAGATTAGAGTAAGATGGAGCTGGCATGTTCGACTGGTCGATTAAAGGCCCTAAATAAATAAAGAAGAGAAAAAAACATTCTGCCTGTACCTTCTCAAGTCTAAACTTTGGACAAAATTTGATCAATCAATATAATCATCAATCAATAGCACACCTTTTGTTGAGAAACTTAATAGCATACTAGTTTGAACGCATAATAATTTGTAATTCATTAGTTTTTGTATACGTCAAATATGCAGGATCGATCCTTGTGGAGATCCTTGGGGGAGGCCTATACCCAGCAGTGGGTGTTATGTGGTTGAGATGACGACGACGATACGTCAAATATACTAACATAGTATTTAAGTACTTTGCATTATTACTAACCCATGAATCTCAGTTGTCTGTAATATATAAATGAATTGATTTAAATTAATCCCAAAGGGAGTAAAATAATTTCTTATGAGGAAATATAACTTACCTTGGCCTAATCAATTGTAGTGATGTGATGTATGATTACCTATTTAGCAAAGTAGATTTCGTGTGTAAACTGGAAAAAATATTTTCAAATATAAAATAAACGCTTCACTTTCTTTTTACTTTTTAAAGACACTGATTTAAACTAACATAGCCAACCTCCACAATTAAACCTCTGTATTTTTAAAAAGGATGAGCTTAAATGAAGTGTTTTCTTCGAAAAGTAAAATTGCTTTTCCATCTTTCCCGGTATTTGTTTATTATCTGTGCCGTTTTATATTGTACGTTTATTTGAAAATATGGAACAAAGCCATTTGTATGCCAAGAGGGGAAATGGATATCTTATCGAAATGAACAAATTATTACTTTGTGCTAAAAGACTCGATCTCTGTTATTGCAGCGCAGTCAATAAAGTGTTTGAAATAATGGAAAGGTATAGAATGTGAATAATGACGAAAACGATATCATTTTAAACAATTGACAGCTATGTATTCATTTGTTTTCTGCAAGAATATTTTTGGACGAAACAGATTTATTAAATTCTTTGACATTGGAAACCCAATTCTGATGCAATCGAAATTCACATTCGTAAAAAAGTTTCTGAATTTGCGATTTTCATTTTCAAGCTGCACCTTGGATTCTCTGTCAACCACACGGGACTTGATGTGGGGGTATTTATGTGTATAAATAATGTATTGTCTATGACGTTAATGCCCTCTTGGGTTTGGATTAAGCCATTGTATGCTACATGAGTGCTACATGCTTTGGTACGTTTGACTTTGAGTGCGCGACATATATAAAATAGACAAACATATATAAAATAACAAAATTAACTCAATTATTTTATATGTAAAGACGGCGGCGACGTATGTCGCTCGTAGCCGTAGTTTGTAACGGCAGTTTTCGTAGTGCAAAACTGACGTGTTGTTGATTGTATGTACATTTGATAGCAAATCAAACATTATTATATGTGGATCCTAATTTGTGTTTGTAATATGAGTGAAACTTGTAGTGCAACCGACAGGTATAGTTTAGAGAATAATCATTTCAAATAATAATAACATCAGTAGGTACTGTGGAGATCATATATATAATATGTCTCCGCAGTCCGCACTACAAGCAGGCCGGTACACCGCCGTTGCTGGCTGGTTTTGTGTATGATAAAAAATTAGGAAAAGAGAGGCCCGTCGTGCATAGATATGGACGGTCGCCTTGTTAGATAAAATAAATTATAAAATTGTGAATTTATATAATTACTGAATATAAGAACAGTATCAAGATAAAGATCGTTTTTATTATAAATGTATCGCAAACGCGTTACAGTATACCTAGATAGATACTTTAATTTGTTAGCTGCAAAACACAATTAAGGACAGGTCACTTAGCTTATTGCAAGTTTGAACCTTAAGTGTTGATGATATGTGGATTCTCTCTCGGTCGGTTGCGCTTGAATACGACGCAAGCCCGAGCGCTTTCGTCTATTGTTTTAAATTAAAACGTATTATTAACAAAAGGTAAGCTAATTATCGAGATCATGTTTATACATTTGCTAACATGAGCTTAAATTAGTTGCGTTGCGTTCCTTTGTGTATGTTCAACAGGAGAGATGATAATCTATGTGGGTAATAATTGTAGGTAGGTAAGTTAAATACAGGGTTATGGATTAAAGTAATTACCTAGTACTTAAATGGTATGAAGATTGATGTTATAGGAAGTAAATTGAAGATTTTAATAGTTGTTTAAAGAAGCGATATTGGTCTTTGAATAGGAAAATAAGCAGACAAAAATTTATATGTAATTGTGTACTTAAAATCTTGTTTTCGAACATCAAATGCCTATTTTGAAATAAAGCTCATACAGTTTTCCATAGAAGTCATGGCTGTAAACCAATAGTTGCGAAACCTATTATGTGCCTATTCAGCTACTTACCTATTGATAATCTTCTCCCCGACTTTATTTAATGAACAGTGCGCACAATAAAAAATCAACTGAATTTCAGTGCAAAGTTCACGCAGTCATAGTCGTGAGTTGCCGCTATTTCTATTATATAATTTCAAGAAATTGCTTTTTAACCGACTTTAAAATAGGAAGAGGTTCTCAATTCGATCGAATCTTTATTTATACTTTTAATACATACTAATAATCTGTTGTTGTTTTTGCGTCTTTCTCTACTTATAATGCTATAAACTTAGAGATTTAAATTCTATAGAAGGTCGTTTTTTCTTATAATAAATTTTAAAAATCAACTTGGCTTTTTTTCTATTTTACCTAGGCAGGTAATTCTAGGTGTCAAAAAATTTATGTAAGTAGGTACTAACATAATTTTTTTGACACCTAGAATGAAATATTATTGTCTTTATTAAGTAATTTTAAATAAATATTTTCGCTCGCCACCAATGTTAAAATTAAAGTTACAACTACTCATTAGCTGTTAACTCACGATACCACAATTCGGACAGCAAATATCCAAAAACAAAGTGCACAATAAAAAACGGAACGATAACTTTTTAAAAATCGCGCGCGAAAGTTTCCGCTGACACTCGCGTTCCGTTTCACGCGAGAGATGCCCGCAACTCACCAATGCGACTGGCAGGAGCAACTGGGGCGATCCTGATTCCCTGAGCGCCCCGCTCTCCCCTCGTCGCTCTGGATACGCCATTGAGCTAGGGGTTGAGCGTCGACAACGCAAATTGGATGCGGTTTATGTTACTACACTAATTGGACGAAAACACTACTCAAAGGATACTGTTAAAAGTTCCGTCTCAGGTAGTGTTTTTCGTGTTCAATGTTTATAAATCAGCATCATTAATTATGTTTATTGGCCTCACAAGTCACAAAAAAAAGATAAACAATCAAGCGAAAACGAAAAATAACAAACAAAATATTTAACGCACCTAGGTCCCTCTGTCTCACCATTAGCTGCTACAGCTACGGGATAATATTTACTAATCATTACATACCATTATATTTAAAGCAGGTACTCAAATATTATGAATTATAATTTAAAACAATGTGTTACATACATTTTAACTTAGTTCACATAAAATGTTTTATGCAACAATTTTTTTTGCTATTCCCAAAATAGCAAAAAAAAATTGTTGCATAAAACCGCTTCCATGCAGAAAGTTTTTCGTAATGATGTGTTCTATGAACCTGTCATGTCCGAAATAGTAGATTGTTTACCAAGGGCTGTATGACACCCATAACAGTCGAGTGTTTTTGCGCCCGAACAAAGTGAGGGCGCCGATAGTTCGAGACTGTTATGGGACCATACACCCGAAGTAAACACTCTACTTTTCATTTTGAATATGAGGAAAGTAAAAATAAACAATATTCTAAAAAAAATATTGTAAGGTTTCTACGATTTTAATTATTTTATAATGTAGCAAAATAAGCTGTATAGGCTTCTGTGCCTTTGCCTACATACCTTTGGTAAATAAAAGTCCAAAGAGATTACAGATATCGATTTGACATGACACCCTCTATTCTTTTTTAAAATTTATTACAGCCCTCGGGCCGCCACATATCACTTTCAACCCGCATTTTAGGCAAGTTATGAGTTACTTTCAGAATATGAGACATGAAAAGGAATGAAAACTTTCAGGATCAACAAAAATATGCTTCTTGCAAAAAATATATATGAAGATGGAACAACTGAACTTATATGAATATATTATATAGATATGGTATATGAAAAAGTGCCCTTTTCACAGGGAATATTTAAAAAGCATCTATAAATGAAATGGCGCCAAAAACGATATTGGAAAAAAGTGTGACTCGTGCCGTTTTAGAAATGACGGGTTCAAATGGTTTTGAGTAAATATAAAATAACTCTTTGATTACATTCGTCTATCGTTGTTTTCGTGATGCACACAAACTCATCGTACCTACGCATAGGTAAATAAGGTAAAGGTAGGTATATTTATTTTGTGCACACAATTTTATGCAAGCTTTGCCCGCATATGAGAGGTTTCATATAGTTTCTTGTTTGTCCGGGAAAAAAAATGTGGTGTGTTTACTTCTACTAGTATTTTAAAGGTAGACCTCTTTTTTTTATAAAGAACGACGGGAGTCTTAGCCGTCATCATACCTGATGTTAAGTATTGATAAGGCTGAAGATGGAAGCGAGCCTCTCCCGGAATCCTCAATCGCTGAGGAACTGGCTATCTTATCTCTAACTGCCGGAACACAACAATGCTGAAAACATTGTTGTTATGGCGTTAGACTTAGATAAGATGGTGGTAGCTAGCCAGACGGACTTAACAAGTCCTACCATCAACCAAACTGAATACAATATGTACCCCCGCTGGGAATCAAACCCGGTACCCCTGGGTCTGATACCGGTGGATGTACCACTAGACCACAGAGGCGGTTGAAATTTCATTAGCAAACAGCGGGCGCCTACCATCATCTATTAGAGACCATCATGTCATAAGAACGTTTTGTTTGCGTTTTGATTTTGTTGAGGTTGTCACATTTTGACACACTTCAAACTTTGGAGGCGATGATTGAGCGAAGACGTCACAAAACTTCCGTTAGAAACAAAACAAGCTTACTTTAACAGATTCGTAGTACGAAATAGCATGGTATGATTGAAACAATACTGCGCTAAGGGATGGCCCCCTGGTAAGTGTATAATTATTAGTTGATCGTTACTTAAAATGATAATATATATTTGTTGACAAACGTACGAATCACATTTTTTTACGTATGACTACTTAATAACCTTGGGCGAATTTAGTAGCTATAATATAGTTATATTATGTTTTGGAATTTGCTTTTAATTAAGTTTTATTCTTGTCTGCAATATAAATAAAAGTTGTCTTCTTTCGTTTTTTAATTATAATTTAATTATTATAAATTTTAAATAGAAAAATATTGGAAAAAATCAACTCGGCGCAAGTGAATTCTCAGATGGGCATCGAACCTACGACCATTAGGCCAAACGGCCAACGGCCCACTGATCTAACCACTGAGCTGCTGAGACTTATTGACTGACATTGTTCTTTTCTATTGTATGGATTGCCATTACTCAAATTGTAAGTACCTACATATCGCCCAAAGTCAGCACAAAGTCCAGGTTTTCATCATCATCAGCCTGTGGACGTCCACTGCTGGACATAGGCCTCTCCTAGCTCACGCCTATTGTGGCGTTCATAGGAGGCTATTAGCCTATTGCTACCACGCTGGCCAGACGGGTTGGTAGAGGGTTTATTTCAAGTTTACTTTCTCTTGCACAGGTGTTCAATGTGTCTAGCTTCTTAGTCGACTCTTACGACATCCCAGGCATGTAATGGAGTGGTGACACATGTATTCTTAGGCCGTCACCACACGGCGCCAGGTTTTACATGGGACCTATTACTGTTTTTTTCACCAAATCTGCGACTTCATCAAATCCAAAAATATAATGGCCTAATGAAGTTTTGTTTCTTATAAAAGTAAAGGAATGTTTCCTTTCAGTAAAATGGGCCAACTAAAGGATTTAAGACCCCTCCAGGGCCCATAGATTTTTTCCACCCTGTATATTTAAATAGTTAGTAGGTATTAATATTACCAATCCTTGGTTAGTACAGTAGGTACAGTCACGAGCAATGATAAGTATACACTATACAACCTTATCACATTGATATATACGGAAACAAAGCTCTCTCTGTCCACATACGTTATTCAATTTTGTAATGTGACAAGGTTGCTAAGTATTTCTAGGTTATTGAATGTGAATACCTATTCAATGTTGAAGGTCCTTCAAATAGAGAATTGTAAGTCGATCATATGGTTGGTTGGCTCTCAATTTCACGCGGTACGCATCGGAACGCTAATGAAATTTGACTTTTCGGGTGTTTGTCACAGGTACAAATACCTTTAAAAAACCATTGTTAGATGTTCGATTTTATTTGTAACCATAGATCAATAGGTGGATGTAAATAACAAATATTAAATTAAAAAGGTTTCATTTCATAGCAGTCATGTATGTGAATGGGATAGCTTGACTTGCTGTAATTAAAAGATCGAAAGGAAGAAAGAAGAACTAAATTGTAGATAAGTATTTAAAAAGTTCTTCAAAAGTATACTTATATGTACCTACCTACCTACGAATCGGCTCGTATTCGTGTCAGGTGTTGTCAAAATAAGCCGTTTAAGATCAGTAGCTAAGTAATTTTTTTTTTTTTAATTAAGTTTAAAATATAATTAATGTCTAAGTTAGGTAATGAATTTATTTTGAAGAGTAGATCTTACTTGTTAAATCACTTTGTAAATGATGTGTCAACAAAGTTTGGACTACAGTCTAGCACTTAACAATTATTTAATATACCTATACATATAATTATGTTTGTAATCTGTTTTGTTGTCCGTATAATAATAAATAAATAAATAAGTAGCCCCCGGTAGCTCCAAAATTATTCCAAAATTTATAACTGTTCATGTTTAGCTAATAGATCAAGTTTCGTATCATTTCCGTATAAATTGATGACGAGGAATTTATTTTTGGTGTAAAAAATGGAATTTCTCAAATAGTTTCTTTAAAATTACACTTTATTAAAAAATTTCAATTATATATTTTTTTACTTTAAGTTACTGTAACTAATAAACTAGTGGTTTTATTTAATCGGGCAAACTACCAGTGTAAATCCACCCTAACAGTGCTCATTAAATTTTCCAGCTATTCTATTTCAATTCCATGGCACGTGTACAACAATATTTAATACATTTAATACAATATTTATTACATTTACTCGCTATCAGAGGTAAAATACAGCGCAATATGAATTTATGAAGTGATCCGCAAAGTAAGCGCTCAAAGCGCTGTAATGAAATCCACGATAGCTTTATGAAGCTTTCAGCTTTAAAAGTAATTAGTTTAAATAAAATATTAAGGGTGAAAGGACCGAGGGTTTTCCAATAAACTTTAACGGTTATAACTTGACGAGTACCGTGCATCTGTATTGGTGCGAGATCTTTGAGGTCCTTGGTTCGATTCTCAGCCGAATAATTGTGGGAAAATATCCATACTATATTACAAATGCGAAATTCATCAGCCATTTTAATGTCTCCACTACTGGGGGGCGCTGGCTTTCCTCATGGATGGATAAGGAGAACGGGCCATGACCCACCACGCGGGTCAATGCGGATTGGGGGTTTTAACGACTGCAATTGCAGCTTCTTTATGAGCGACAGGGAGACTCTTAGCTTTCATCATACCTGATGTTAAGTATTGATAAGGCTGAAGATGGAAGCGAGCCTCTCCCAGTATCCTCAATCATTGAGAAACTGGCTATTTTATCTGTAACTGCCGGAACACAACAATGCTGAAAACATTGTTGTTATGGCGTCAGACTTAGATAATATGATGGTAACTACTAGATAGTCAGGCGGACTTTCAACAAGTCCTTATACCACCAACCAAACCGAATACAATATTATTATATTACTATTATATATACCTACAATTAATAGTACCCCCGCTCGGAATCGAAAAATCTGGGACTGAAACCAATGGATGTTACCACTAGACCACGAAGGTGGTTACTTTACTATAGTACACAAGAAAAAGGTTTAAAAGTTGGAAGTTAGCCTTCACGCGTTAACGCCATCCTTTTGCTCGGAATACAGAAGCAGTCCCATACATTGTCCTTTGTACGATTTTTTATTTATGATTTGTAGCAAACATGAACCACCATGTAACCAAATTAGACAAGCTTAAATACATTTAAAATTACGGTTAGAATAAAAATATACATAAGTTGATTAGATAACAATGTCTGTACTAATATAATAATAATTAATAAGATGACATATCTATACTTCTATACTAATATAATAAAGAGGAAAGATTGAATTGTTTGTTTGTTTGTAACAAATAAACTCAAAAACTACTGAAGAGATTTGGATGAAATTTGGTACACAGATAGTAGATAGCCTGGTTATGAACATAGGATACTTTTTTGTCCCGATATTCCCACGGGGACGGAAACCACGCGGGTGAAACCGCAAGCGGCCGCTAGTAGGTAAATAAATCTCATTATAAATGATGTTTGATTTAAAATTTATATTTCCCGTCTCTAAAGCAATGACAAATACAACGTTCCGGAATTTCATAAGCCGATATTGCAGAAGTTCCACGCAGATTGCAACCTATAGTGATACATACCTACATACCCCGAACGTTTGTCCTAGTACTGTCGACCGCATGTCCAGCTTGTTCAAACATCACCTCACAACCTTAGTCTTAACTTTGTTTTATGGAGAACCAGCGGCCGCCCGTGGTTTCACACGCGTGGTTCCCGTTCCCATGGGAATATCAAGTAAAATTATGTGTTAGTTAGTTCAAGTCAACGTCAAAGTCAATATCATTTTTTCAGTCTAGGGTGTTACGAGCCCTTATGAACGTCAAAGAAGCTACGCCATCGGTTCACAAACCCTACGGCGGGAGACCTTGTAACGAGAAGAACCGGCAAGAAACTCGTCAAGGGCTGTTTTTTTCTCCCTGTTTTATTTCATACAGAGTCGTCAAATTAAAAAGTGACCTTAACATAACAGTAAGGTTAATTTCCATCACAAAAAGAAAATACTAATTATAATATTACATTTTATGGTTATTGTAACCGTAAACAATTTTCAACTGGCAAAGAAAGACTTATCTATCATACATTACAACATTTCTCGCATTACAAGATTACTGTACTGCAAGTTGTGAGGAACATACAGGTCAGTATCAATTTATTTTAGAAAAAAATATTTAAGATCATTTAAGCTTTAAGCAGAACTACTGGAAGTCTCTACATACCAAATTTCATCCAAATCCATTCAGTAGTTTTTGCGTGAAAGAGTAACAAACAAACAAACTGATATACTTGCACATTTATAATATAAGCAGGAAAATTCAAATTAATTAATGAATATTTTTTACACTTACACAAATTAATATGATTCACTTTCACATAGATTTGACGACCTGTTCGGCGCAGGGGTACTGATCCCGCCTTCTGCGCCAGAGGTCCCGGGTTCGATCCCCGAAAAAGACAAATATTTGTGTGCATGAACATGTCTATTTGTCTTGGTCTAGGTGTTTGCTATATATATATAATATATGTATTTACAAAAAAAAAGTATTAACGTATGTTTATCCGTTATCGAGTATCCGTAACACAAGTTCTTAATAAAACTTAACGTGGGCTAGATAATTGGTCTGATCGTATGCAATTACTTATTTATTTAAAGATGTCGCTTTGTGTGGTTATACCAAAATGTGTATTGTGGTACGATACGGGAACCCCAGCTAAGCAACAAACATCACAGTTTAAACTGTGCCAACACTCTTATTCACAAACCTCCAAACCTACGCACAGAGCGCTTTAGTCCTCTTTTATCATGCGAACAGCCAAGGATTGGAATGCCCTGCCGGCGTCTGTTTTACCGAACCTCTTCAAGGTGCAAATGAACAGGCTTCTTCTGGGCGAACTCGCTCCATCTTAGACCTCATCTACGCTCCTTGGCCAGATTGAGAACAAGAGTAAGCCCATAGAATATTTAAAAAAAACATTCAACGTTCCCGAGAGCTTGCCACTGTCATTCACTTCAGAATAGACAAAAACACAGCACAAATTTTGAATCCGATTCCGTACCACCGGACAACTCAGTCAGGGTGGTAGATTCGGAATTCGAGGTTTGCATTATGTGTGCGTCTGCGATATCCCAATCCTAACCAAAATGCTGTTTATTCTTACTTGTCTTAAAATGTAAACAATCTTTATTTGTCTTTTTACAGGTTTCCTAAGAACATAAAACAAAGAAAGATATTACAAAATTATCTTTGTACTCAATAGTTGTTTTGTCATGAAAGGTATAGATTGACATTAACATGTAATTTTTTTCGGTACAATTCAATAATAGTCTTGTTAAGATTGCTTACATTTTAAGACAAGTAAGAAAAAGGCGACTTTAATATTACAAATGAGAAAAAATGTGTTAGTTTGTCCTTCCATCACGTCCTAAATAGGCACTGTGTTGAGCAAATAAATAATTAATATTTATTTTTATCTCGATATTCCCACGGGAACGGGATCCGCGAGGGTGAAACCGCGGGCGCAAGCTAGTTGTTGATATTTTCATGTTTTTTCGTAACTTTGTTAATTACTTAAAAATAATTTATAAGATATAAAAGTTTGCCGAGACATTTCCAAATGTTGCAATTTATTTTTTATCATAAATTATTTAATCATATTGTTACTATGAATACATGTCATGATAGTTCGTGTAATGATGTAGAAAATGCATAAGAAGCTAACAAGCTTCTATTAAAGAAGATCACAGACTCCTTTCCCACTGTCCATTTTCTCTATTCCTTTTTTGAATAGATTATAGATAAATAATAGAAATATTGACTCGACTCAAGTTATTCTCAACAACTTGTGAGTGGAGTCATTTTATTCTAGTACTATCTTCCACCCGCGGTTTTACCAGCGTGGTTCCGTTCCCGTGGGAATTTCGGGTTAAAAAGTACCGTACTTTAATCTCCGTCCTTTCAACTAACCCTATGCCAAAAATCAAGTCGCTTGGTTGTTTAGTTAGGGCGTCAAAGAAGGACAAACAAACACACTTTCGGATTTATAATATTTGTTAGGATATGATTAGGATTTTAGGAAAATTTTGTCGAGATACACTGCCTAGTCATTTGAAATATTCGGTAAAGAAACTCTGAGACTGAAGTATGAGCATGTTGCCAAGGAGATAAGAAGGTAGGTATTCGTTAAATGTGGCTGAAAACTGAAACGGTAAGTGCCGCGTTGAGATTTAGCGTACAGTCAGCATAAAAATATGCAAAATATATTTATATAGGAGCAGACGCGATAAGAAATTGAAATAAGTATGAAAATGCTAATATTCCCTTTGGAATATCGGGATAAAAAGTTGCCTATGTTATTTCTGTCCTATCCTAACTCTTTGCCAAAAATATTAGTCGTAGTTATCTTAGCCTTAAATAGGGCGTGAAGGCTGGACAAACAAACACACTTTTGCATTTATAATAATTAGGATAACATAACATTATATAGAAGTAATATAAATGATCCTGTGTAATTAGTAATTGATACAGACGTTGCCAATTAAAAGAAAATATACATTAGTTAGATATAATAATAATAATAATTATAAAAATCTTTATTTCTCTTCACAAATATAATACATGACATTATTAGTATAGTTACACAATAACATCTCTTATCAACTATTTGTGTGAGACTGGAGTCTAAAATATGTACTAAAATAAAAGTAATTTACAAGTATAAAGTATAAATAAATAAAAATTACTGATAGATATTCTTAATATGGTTAATTCACAATAATTATCGTAGCTTTCAAATAAAATCGCAGTATAATAACCCCAAAATTCTAAACCAAAGATAATATAAATAAAATCTCTTAAAATCTTTTGTCAGATATATTTTTCCAGCCTCGGAAACTTCGCATTAGAAAGATAGCCGCGGGCATATTCTATATAAAATATTCATCACTGGTTTCGCTGGCTGTACATTTTAACTTCTTAGTACATTTTTCGAGATCTTTTCCTCGTCAATATCCCCCGACCCTCCCAAATAGATTTTATTCAACAACTATGCAAACCGACTTTTTATGGCTTTCGGTTTAATTTCACAAATTGAAGTTTATTTTACGCTTAGATTTTATTACACGTTCAAGTGTTTCGATATTGGATGAACACTCCAATAAATTCAATACGATTTTTTATAGTTGATTTGCGAAAGTACGGGTGGCAACTATAGTTGATTTCGCATAGATATTTTAAAATATTTTTAAAGTTGATTTTAAATTTCAGCTGCTTTATCCACAGATTATGCAACTAGAAGAGTTGATCAGTATAAAAAAAATATTTACCATAGTAAAAATAAATGTAGTTTCATTAAAAAAACGGAACTAAAATTGCTGTTTTAATTTAAAAAATCAATAAAATAAATCTGAAATATATTTCTTTTATGTTATCCTAGTCAACAACACATATGGGTAATTGTCGATATTGTCTAAAATAGGTTATCGATATTTCCATCTGCAAAACATCACTAAAACGCAGCTGAAAATGAATTTCAGTGTCTGTTTTTATCTATTTGCAGTTAATATTTTACATTATTTTTAGTTGTAGAATATAAACAATATGTAGAAGAACTTATTACATTGTGTTTTTCATTCAAACAGTGTTCTGGTCGATAGTAATGGCACTTTTCGGTTTTTTTTTTTTATAACTCTTACTGATAATGTGTTTATTAAATTAGTTATTTTAGTAAATTATTAATCTTCACTGATTGGTGCATCTATTCCCAAAATTTAAAAATGGTAAGTCATTTAGTTTTTAAGATATCGTCAAGTAAAGTGAAGTAAATTTTTTCGACCTACGAAAATGACCCCGTATTGTGGAGCGAAATCGGTTTGCAACACCCCGTAGGGAAACGGTAAAAAATACCAATTAATATTCTATTTTAATTTCTCTTTGGAATATCCGGTTAGTGGATTTATCATACTTACAAATATACTTTATATTATTTTAGGCAAATAATTAATGACAAAGCCTCCTATTTTGCCCTATTTTTTTTTTCATATCAAAGCTCTGAAGTAATGATTTATTAAATATCGTCTACTTTTTCACAAACAAGAGTAGCTTTTAATTAAGGTCTTATCTCAACTCATAAACTTATTGAATACTTAACTAAGTATAGATAAGTATTCCACTTTGACTTTGAATAGTAAGACTTCCATTTAATATAGGGTTTTCAGTTACAACATTTTTGTAAAAAATATCTAACAACATTTACAAAACAATATTCTTTTGGAAAATATATGTGATAAGACCAGCCCTGCTAGCTAATGCTTACGTATATTCGCTCGTTTTCTCATCGATTGCTCGTCCAAGCGGAATAATCCACTTATTTCGCTAATATACAGTAAGGCCAACGATGTAAATAAACTTTTAGGGACTCCAAACATTGTAATTTTAAGAAGTTATATTATAATTTCCGCATATTATGACGAAAAATCGACTATTATAGGTATAACGTATAGGTAAATCGCGTTGCCAAGTTTGCTGAAAAATTGTTTTCCATTATGTATTATGATGGGGATCCAAACAATTCCGGCATTTGTCAGCATATACATTTTGGAGTCCTTTTTGCAGATTATTTTCCATGTTTTTAAAGGACAATGAACTTGTTCACCTAATGGAGATCCCAACTTTTGGCGCACCAACTGTTGCCAGGTCTGTTACTGACTGCTTTCTTAAAGTGTATATACCACGAATGATAGAACAACATAGCTATTTACAATATTGTTAGAAAAATAAGGACAGAATCGCTCGCCACCGCAAAGTAACTCTATAACGGTCAGGAGCTCTATTTTTAAATCGCTCGTATGACATTGTGTTATCGCATGCGAGTTTAATCACGCGTTGACTGCAACGAGTAGGTAGGGGCACTCGATGCGGTCTCGTCGTCGTCGTCGTCGTCTCAGCCATAACACCCACTGCTGGGTAAAGGCCTCCCCCAAAAGGGGGGGTTTGCCATAATCGCCACGCTTGGCAGGCGGGTTGGCGATCGCAGTAAGGCCAAGTATTTAGGAGACGCTGCTGCCCATTTCCTGAAGGCTGAGTCCCTTAGTCGCCTTTTACGACACCCACGGGATGAGAGGGGGTAGTGCTATTCTAAGCCGACACTACACAGCACGATGCGGTCTAGTGGTTCAAAATATGGAAATTCAAATGTCGAATGGAAATCAGTAGAAACTAAGCACTCGACGCGAGACGAGTGAATCCAGATCGCTAGATTGTATTGTATTGTATTTGTCGCTCATTGGTCACGTTAAGTGGCAACCCTGTAATGGCCGGCAACTAATTAACCCGTCGATATAGTCGGAGCAAAGTTCGACTTGTTGTGGGAAACTTGTTAACCAAAGGGTTATTTTGTGGGATATTAACAATCAGTATTGAAGCTTGTAGCGATTATATTACGTCTTTATTGTCTTAATAGTAGTCGAGACTTCTTTGTTCTAAACTATTTGAAAATAAAACAACTTTTACGGATATCAAACGCGCTATATTTCCACGAACTAAGTTGTAATTGTCCGTATTTTTTGGTTTTTTAGGGGTTTTTTGATTTTCCCGACGTTTCGGCACCTTAACAGCTGCCGTGGTCACGGGATGACTGGCTACTTATAAGTCTATTGTTATTTTAATTCTTTATTATTAAGAAAAGAGAAAACTAAAGACTCTACTTTCTCTTTTCTTAATAATAAAGAATTAAAATAACAATTATATCAAAATATCAAATCAATAATAATTTGTGCCATAGTAAATGTCTAACCGTATCCGAACGAAAATAAATTAACTTTTCGAGGGTAGACTTATAAGTAGCCAGTCATCCCGTGACCACGGCAGCTGTAAAGGTGCCGAAACGTCGGGAAAATCAAAAAACCCCTAAAAAACCTAAAAATACGGACAATTACAACTTAGTTCGTGGTAATATAGCGCGTTTGATATCCGTAAAAGTTGTTTTATTTCAATGAACAGTGCGCGCCAAAACATAAGATGTACGTATTTGAAAATATTGAGTAAATAACATTTTTAATAAGGGGTTTTGTAAGGTTCTATGGCTTCTACGGCTATTGTGATATAGCAGAAACAGTTTTGTAATGGTTGATAAGACAAACATGGTTGTTGTTGAATAGTACAGTTAAAGAAAAAATGGTACAGAAGTAAAGAGAAGAAGAAGAGGAGACGTGAATGAGAAAATGACGGGTGGCGGCGTGAATTGGAAGAGGACGTGTTTCTTCTTCTTCGTATGGTGGCATTGGTGGCACTCGATTACCTACTGGAGGTTTGCCGTCAGCTTGCCGAATGTGCCCTTGTCCATCGCCATTCGAAACAGTTCTTCAACGCTGGTGATTCCGGTCCATTCTCGTGTGTTTCTAAGCCAAGATTTCTTCCATCTTCAAACCTTTTCCCTTCTATTTTGCCTATTATAATCAATTAAAGCAGTTGGTACCTACTATATCTCAAAATGTGAACCGGACGTACCACGCTGACCCCAATTAGAATTGGGATAAAGCTAAAAGAATGATAGTGACAAGGAGTAACAGAAATAGGATAGGATAAGATGATGAAAAAATAATAAAAAATACCAATCATATTTAAGAGGCAAATTGTGCTAGTCAAATATAGAAATTAATATTGCGTCAATATTACGATCTAAAAGAAATATAAATTACTCATTATTCATCAGGTCTACAACAATATTATACCTACACTTTGCAATATTATACTTACCCACACTTTTGCCTCACCAAAGTACCGAATGAAGTGTCTCTCGTTGGTGGGTAAATTTTTTTTCAAAATGAATTTTACATGCAAAAAATCGGGCACATCAAGAGTATAATTATAATTTTTGTGAAACATACTTTCCCTATTTCAGTCCCTTTGTTTCAAATTCCCAATTATATTCTTATAATTACTGCCTCTTCATAATTATACTGCCTCAAATAATGCAATTCGAAATATTCGGATAAATCGAAGCCTCTCCTAGCTCACGCCTATTGTGGCGTTCATAGGAGGCTAATAACCTACTGCTACCACATTGGCCAGACGGGTTGGTAGAGGGTTTGTTTCAAGTTTTCCTTCTCTCGCACAGGTGTTCAATGCGTCGAGCCTCTTAGTCGACTCTTACGACATCCCAGGCATGTAAGGGAGTGGTGACACTTGAATTCTTAGGCCGTCACCACACGGCACTCAACAGGTGGTGTTGTGACACCTACAATACCTTGTACTATTAAGTATTCTGTGCTAATACTAAATTACAATATTGTTATTTTAACGCACAGTGTTCACTAGTAGCTAACACAATTTTTTTGGTAGGTATAGCATTTGCGGCTTTTGCCTTAGCATTTTTGAATATGAATGTGACGACTCTGTACGAAATAAGACAGGAAACAGCCTTTTCTAGCCGGTTTTACAAAGTCTCCGGTACGGTTTGTTAACCAATGACGTAGCTTCTTTGACATTCACAAGTGCTTGTAACAACAGTCTATGAAAAATAAATGAATTTAGTTTTTTTTCTAATTCAAAACTTACCTTACTTTTCGAAAAAACTAAAGAAATGAGTCGAGTAAATTGGTCATAATTAATGTGTTGGAAACGATCTCCAATACATCCCCTCTCCCGGATAGCGGCCATATTATTAGTATAAGTACCCGTGTATAAATATAGCGTGCCCAGCGTCCCCCGCGTCCGGAGGGTTGCCTTTAACTCGGGAAAAGCGAAAAAAAAAAAAAAAAAAAAAAAAAAACGTGGGGCGAGGCAGACATGCATGGTCACTTATCTAGAATGCACCCTTTGTTTTTGCCGCGCTTGAATATAACTTGGGCGAAAATAACTGGATGAGTCACGCTTTTACACATTAGGTTATGGAGCAGAAATAATGTGTAGAACATAGTGTGTGAATTGAAATAAGTACATTTGACTACTATATACCAAATAGAAACATATTGGAAAAAATCAACTCGGCCACAAGTGAATTCTCAGATGGGACTCGAACCCACGACCTTTGGAAATCCGGTCCAATGCTCTAACCACTGAGATACACTTGAGATCTGACCTGTAGTCCACTATGATCTGAAATTCTTAATGCGTAAAAAATGTTTTGGTCCATTTTAATTTAAATTCATAAAATTCTAATTGGCAAGAAACATCCTCTAATTTCGTGGATAGAATTCATAGATTAAGAAACTTTTCTAAGAACCCTGAAATATTCCCTAATAAGTTTAGGTTCTTGAAAGCTACTAGAGAGAGACAGAGTATATAATAAAAAACTGGACAAGTGCGAGTCGGACTCGCCCGCCCAGGGTTCCGCACGAATTTCATCGGCTTCCCTTTTAGAAATCTTATCCCACTGATCCGCCATACAGTTGAGAGAATTTTTGGAGAAACTTTGGGTCCGGCTTACCTTCGCCATATTTTAACCACTCGCCACTGCTACTACTATAAATAGTTCAGGAATTGAGTCTCGCAGTTGTTTCCGAAGTTCCCGAAATTCAGTTTCCAAAACTTAAGACTATATTTTTATGATATAATTACAAATGTCTAGTTTTAGATTTTTTCCTGTATTCGTAGTAAAAATAGTTATTTGTTATGCAAGGCTGGAAAGTTGGTTATTTAGCGGCGAGTTACCTCTATTGAAATCTGAGCAAGAGAAGGATTCTAGTATTGAACCAAGGATCAAAGATTGAATTCTGAGCGAAGCGAGGATTTCAAAGGTACAAGACGCTAAAAACTTTTCTGCCGAGCGCAACACACAATTTTTCACCTCACAACAGCGAGGAACATTTTATAGTTGTTTCCGCGGTCAACTTCCGGTAAAAAAAAACTTTAAACATAAAGTTTAATCTAAATATACCTTATTCTCGTTGTTTTAATGATATAAAAAACTAAAGTAATAAAAAAGGGAGTATTATAGTTAATTCAAAGTTATTTAAAATAGGAATATATTGTTACTTATTAATAAGAATAAAAACGATTCCGTAAATATTGACACTGACATGAGGTATAAGACAAAGACAATTTAAAAATAAAGATTTATGTCACAGTCCGAAATCCAATTATAGGTTGTGAAATCTCACCCAGCCTAATATAATATTTAATACAACATTCTAAAAAAACTACGTTTTTTGCGATATAAACTGTTCTATCTTTTTTTACGTTAATTTACTAGTTTAAATTTTTTACCCCTTCAACAGACTTTTGACCTGAATATATGTTTTTAATTTCAACTCGATACCTCCACGCGTTCCCGAGATAAACGAGAACAGACGGACGGACAGACGGACAACAAAGTGATGCTATAAGGGTTCCTTTTTTTCCTTTAGAGGTTCGTAACCCTAAAAAACAAACCAAGATATTGAATCTGGTACCGTTAAATCTAGGGTATATTTCTGATGGCATTAGCTTTGCCATTTTTTTCTTCTCCAATTTTACCGTATTCAAATGCAATTTTACTGAATAATAAAGTCAGAGAAAAATCGAGTTACCAATAAATTAAGCTCGTATTTCGTTGTACATTTTTGGAGCTTACAAAGCCGGCTGACTTTTGTCGTCGTCATAAAATTGTCCTTTCATAATGTCATTTATAGAAAATTACATTTCAGATATCGGAATTTCGAAATAAAAATGGATAAATCAGCAAAGGATTGATTTGGAACTCGTTGTGCAGTGGTTAGTGAGCTCTGTCTGTGATTGTGTTGGTATAGCAACATTCTCAACGGTCAGTCACGGGATGGGTAACCAAAAAATTCCTATCTCGAGCTCCTTTGTTCTCTATTATGGTTGCATTTGCAGTGGTAAATATCTAGAAATCGGTCCATTCATAAAGAATGTCCTAGCAGTGGGGACATTAAAATTACAGGTGATGAGTTGTCGCTTACTTAGTTATCTTACAATTTATTTATATCTTATTATTTATATCTTACAATTACCATTCCCGTGGGAATATCTGGCCAAAAAGTGTCTAGCCAATGTTTTTATCAAGGCCATCTTCTATCTGTGTGCCAAATTTCATCCAAATCGGTTTAGTAGTTTAGGTGTGAAAGAGTAACAAACATCCAAACATCCTCACAAACTTTCGCATTTATAATTTAATAGGATTCAAGTCAATCAAACTGTAGCTAAGCACATTGACGATACTGGAATCGGGTTAGAGATTGATTAGAATTTTCGCAACTAAGCTTATGTCCATCTCCAAGGTTTAATTTAGGAATTAATAGAGCATCGAACCTTGTTGGCATACCTGTAGACCTAGCACGAATAACTTTCGAATGAGTATCGAGGAAGTAAAGTAAAAAAATCTATGCCAAATCGAGCAGAGATCCGGACGTAAACGGAACTACATTTTCCTATACATTTTTTGTCATTATTTACGTGGTCGATACTATTTCAATTATTCGTGCTTGCCCTGTACAGGAAAACGCGTGTTTTGGAGGCCGCTGATGAAACGTATGTCAATCGACAGAGTAAGTGATTACAAACAAAAAGTTTTCAGCGATCGAATCTCTAAGGGCTGGTTTCAATAATCTATCCCGAACAAGAGGTAGGCCTATCTTCGTTACGTTACTTAGCAACCGCTGTTATTTTGGGTTATTTTAGGTTGATTAACAAATAATATTCAGGCAACAAAACTCTAGTAAGTCTCTTACTGAGGATAGGTTATTGAAACCGACCGTAAGTGATACAGTTTTTGAGATATTTGTGTGACTTACTCTATCGATTGACAAGCGTTTCATCACTGACCGCCAAAACAAGTTTTATTCCAAAATAGGAAAGTATGCCAGGTTCCATACTAAAATGTTGGAACCCCATTGTTTGGAGGTTAAGGCATGAAAAGGTAATAAACAAACAGATACAAAAAACAGACAGAATACTTGTAACTTTCTTATTTATGGAATAAAACATGTCTTGACCACAGCCAATGAAACGGTACCGAAACGTTGGGAAATCCAAATAATCACAAAATTCAACACAACAAAGTGTGCTAATAAACGTGCGATTAAATCCGGTAAAGTTTTAAGATGTGTTTCTCATTTATAATGTACGACTGCAGGCAAAAGTTCGTAGAAACAAACCAACCCAGAAATCATTTAGCCATCCGCCCGCAGCGAGCATTGTTGTCGAACGACTAATTTCGATTTCCTGTAATTGTTTCGGCAAGTTTTCTATGATTTATTATTTATTTACACACCAATGTTGCTCACTTTGTTTGTTTTGTGGAAAACAACTTTGTATCAAACACAGAAGAGAAGTAGTAGTATAATAAACGTTTTATTGTTAATTTTTATTAGCGACCACCGTCATCTTTGCCTGCGTAGTCTTAATTAAGACCACGACTTAAATCATTCATGATTTTTTAAAATATTATGTCCCTTATTGTGTATCGGTAATGATTGTATCTTCTTAAACGTAAAATAAAATTAAGTTTACACAAAAATGTGTTTGAATTGCAACTCAATAGAACCGCATAGGTAAACTATTAATGTTACGTTTCGTCTTAAACGTCAACCAAAAATTCAGTTAACCCAAAAATGTGATTGAATTGAACTGAGATACTTTATCTAAGAACCATTTATAGCGCAACTGCAAGAGATGGCATTATCTAGTACCTACCTAATATAATAACTGTGGCTCTCAGATTTATATTGAAGTAAAGGAAAAGATGGCATAGTTTGTAGCAAATTACCTAAATTATAGTAATTAATCACAGACTCACCGTGAACCCGATGCCAACCGTCGCGGAAAAGTTGCCAGCCTGAAATTTTCCCGTCTCGAACTGCACTAGAAGCGAGGTCTTTCCAACGCCGCTGTCGCCGAGGAGAATAGTCTAGAAATAAACAATACGAAGATTAACTTGGAAGAGTTAAATGGGACAATGGTACAACCGTACCTTCTTAGTACGAGTTCAGCCAATGAAAACTTCTGCTTAGTAAAAGTTAGTATTCTTTGCTACTGCTTTGTCTTCTTTACATCCAAAGAGTGTTTTACCGACATGATGCATATATGTCAACTCGTAGATCACGCTTACTGCCTTATACCCGCCTGGGAAATACATACATTCATGTGATGTGACGACTATTTTTGTTTATGAACAACGACGGGGAGACTCTTCATCATCATCATCAGCCTGTGGACGTCCACTGCTGGACATAGGCCTCTCCTAGCTCACGCCTATTGTAGCGTTCATAGGAGGCTATTAGCCTACTGCTACCACGCTGGCCAGACGGGTTGGTAGAAGGTTTGTTTCAAGTTTTCGTTCTCTCGCATAGGTGTTCAATGCGTCAAGCCTCTTAGTCGACTCTTACGACATCCCAGGCATGTAAGTAAGGGAGTGGTGACACTTGTATTCTAAGGCCGTCACCACACGGCAGGGAAACTCTTAGCCTTCATCATTTGTGTTTGTTCATACTAATGCGAGTACTATAACTCATACCTATAAAAACGAGTAGCGAAGTTAACATTGTCGAGTTTTAATTTTCGTGTTAATATTTTTAATCTTGATGTTCAATGCATTACATAAGATACTTAGGACAATAAATTGATTTTTCATCGATACACGTTTGTTTGCAGATTTCATAGCAACCCAGAGTCATAGTCGGCATGGCATATCTGCCAGTAATCCAAACAGCTTTACATCCAAGTTTTTGAACAAAGTAAATATACTTAAATATTTTTCTTGCTCGCAAGAAAGTTCGTACTATAAATTTTCATCACGTTTCTTCTTTTTCAAAAGAAGAGCTAATATATTTTTCTAATAAAGTTTTATTTCTTTTCTATAAAGAGAATGAAGACGTTGAGCTTGTATATTACTTTCAAAGCTGTGATTTGATAGATGAAATGCGAATGAAGTGAAACTAGAGAAAAATGTTCAAGAAGCATTGAAAAGCAAAAAGGGAAAATATCTGAAATAATGTTTGGAAAGCAAAGTTATTTTCATTGTTAACTGGAAATATTTGATAGAAGATAATAATAATCAAGTAAATAGGTTGCGAACATTTGTGATTTTACATAGAAAGTTTCTGAATTTGCTTGGTAGATAATAATTTAAAAACGTCGAGGTAAACCACAATCACCGATTCATGATTATTAATGGTGGGAGTTCGCTCATTTATTTATTATTTAAATTATAGACAATTTCTGTTTCATGTTCAACATTATTTATTTAATGAAGAGTTTCCTGTTCACAGAAATTAAGCAATTTTTCGGGGAAATTCTTCGGGGAAATCGCTTGAATTTCTTAACCTTGGATTATGCGACACAACAGATATTTCATCGTTTTGTGGACACCGATACCGGTGACCTGATACCAAACGACAAATTAAAAAAAAAACAGGTTATTAACATGAGCCTATAGTATTAATTGTCTAACGTCCCAAATATGAAGTTATAGATTAAAGGTTGCCACCAACAAACAAAAGGTTACTTTCAATATTATCTATCGATAAAAAAAAGTCGAACGGAATTAATTTGATTTTTTTGACGACCTGTTTGGCGCAGGGGTACTAACCCCACCTTCTGCGCCAGAGGTCCCGGGTTCGATCCCCGGACAAGACAAATATTTGTGTGCATGAACATGTCTATTTGTCTTGGTCTGGATGTTTAATATGTATATTATGTATGTATTTACAAAAAAAAGTATATAAGTATGTTTATCCGTTATCTAGTATCCATAACACAAGTTCTTCATGATACTTAACGTGGGCTAGATAATTGGAGTGATTGTATGGAAATATTTATTTATTTAAATATTTTATTATTTATTTAATTTACCGATTGCTTCTTGCATTCATACTTCGTTAGAGGTATTGTCAAAATCTTAAAACCTTGAGTCTATATCGCATGTACGGTATAGTGGCCTATATCTTCACCCCTAACAAGCAACACCCCAAGCGCAAAGCACACCGCACACGAAGTACGTCCTATTGAACAACGTCTTCTTGTTTTTACTTTATGGGAACGTCATTGTCGTTGTTATTGGTGGGGTAGTCTCAATCGGGGGCTGGTAGGCCCTATCTGTAGGCAGCAGGTTGGTGCATGCCGTGCTGCGTGAGCTCACGAAGTGAGTCCGCATGAACCTAGTCTTCTTATTTTGAGTTTACCTTATGGATAGTAACGTCGTCGTCGTTGTAATTCTTGGCGGGGGTCTCAACCGGGGGCTCGTAGTCTCTGTAGGACAGGGGGTACTACGCTACTACTATTTCCGTATTGCTTTAAGAAGCTTTTGCCATCGTAACTATAGATTAGGTGTAGCCGCTACCTCATGGATAGGAACGTCGTCGTCGTTGTAATTCTTGGCGGGGGTCTCAACCGGGGGCTGTTAGTCCCTGTAGCCGATGGGGGAAGAGGTACTACGCTGACTGTGTGTGAATTCTGATTCTTATTCGTGCCGCTGCACGAATAAGAATCAGAATTCACACACAGTCACACACTATTCTATAGTCTTTACAACATTATAGAACATAGAAATTAATTACTACAGTACATAACCATACAAAAACAAAACACATCAAAAACTAATAAGTAATAAAAATATATATGTCGTAGGATAATGTGATAAATCGAATTTTGAATTTTGAATAAGAGTTGACCAGCAAGCAAAAATCAAGCCAATCGGAGCTAAAGATATTCAATATTACTAATGCAATTCGTGCTTTTCCAATAACGCTAGTAACATTGAGAAATGTCGTCACCATTGTCTAATTATCCGAGTTTTCGCAATATCCCTTGGATTTTCGCGAAAATTCGATTTATCAAATTATCCTACGACATATATAATTTATAAAACTGTGTGACGGGCCAATCAGGACCCGTAGGACAGGATCTGGACGGGAGGCTGGAAGCCCCTGTAGCCGGTGGGGGAGGGGGTACTGCGCTGCGCGAACGATGACTCCGTAATCACTATAGCCACGTCTTTTGATTGTGACTATACCTTATGGGATGGGAACAGCGCCGTCGTTGTAAATGTTAGCGGGGGCTTGACCAAGGGCTGGACTAGGAGTCCCTGAAGAAGAGAGGGTACTACACTACTACTATTCCGGTATTATTTTTAGGCGCTTTGCCCATCGTGACTATAGATTAGGTATAGCTACCTTATGGATAGGAATATCGTCGTCGTTGTAATTCTAGGCGGAGGTCTCGATCGGGGGTTGGTAGTTTTTGCAGGAGAGGGGGTACTACGCTACTACTATTTCCGTATTATTTTAAAGAGCTTTTGTCCATCGTAACATAGATTATAGCTACATTGTGGATAGGAACGTCGTTGTTGTTCTAATTCTTGGCGGGGGTCTCGACGGAAGGCTGGTAGACCCTGTAGGCGGTGGAGGAAGGGGTACTACGCTGCACGAAAGCACAGACCGTATTCACAACAACCACATTTTTAAATTATGACTTTTATAACTATACCTTATGGATAGGAACATCGTCGTCGTTGTAGTTCTTGGCGGGGGTCTCGACCGGGGGCTGGTAGTCCCTGTAGCCGGTGGGGGAGGGGGTACTACGCTGCGCGGGCGCACGAAGCGTATCCTCCTCAAACACGTCGTCGCTCATACTGTCGTCAGTTGCCATAGCCTGGGAAAAAATAATGGATGAGTAAGGACCGACATTTCAACGATCTGTTAAAAATATTCCTCTGTTATAATATTAAAGGAACCATTAAAAAAGTTGACATTCGAAGCCGAAACTTTTCCAGACACCTAAAGATACCTAGATCTTTCTATGTTCTTCGCGTGGAGCCACGAAGACATGTGCATCTGGGTCTTCGAAAGATTTTTACCTTTACAGCTTTATAAACTTTTCCGTACCCTATCCCTTATAGACTAGAGATAAGAGTATCTCACTAGTAAATTTTTTCAAGTCAGTTAATTGACAGAGTTAAAATTTATTTTAAGCTATATTCGTCATTTCGAGTTTACCCTAACACAACTCGTACCGAAACTTTCCGTACTTTTCCGAAATATTTCCATTCCTCTTATTAATAAAACGCGGTGAAAACTGATACCTAAGAATAAAACTGACGTTGTCTTTCACTTCCTTTTAGCGAATAAAAGTGACAACATCAGTTTTTTTCCTATGTGTAACTTTACTCCACGTTAATTAATAAATTAACGTGATCGTAAAAAATAAGGTAAAGTTTCGGTAATAATTTCGGAAGAGTACGGAAAGTTCGGTACCAGTTGTATTAACTGACTTGAAAAAAATAGACTATTAATTAGACTAACGACATATCTTAATCCAATATTATTAGAAAAGAAAAATACTTTTTTTTATTTGCAATTAACTCATATTTGCATTTTTATAACTTAGTTAACCAGTGACTAAAAACCCATTGCGTACGAGTTTGCAGTCCAATATGATTACGGCGACAGCTTCGGTGAATACTCGCCAGATTGGCGTTTGTGACGGTTTTATCGGCAGGCAGAATCAATTTCGTCCCATGGAAAAGTAAATTGGAATAAAAAATACGTACCTATCTAAAAAAAAACATACTTATTTCATTGATGAAATACTTGTCTATATGTTTGTATTTTTCACTTTTCACGCCTAAACTAAGTATTGGACTATTATAGTCGGTTTGTGTGTTCTATTCATGCTAACAACATCAAATCCATAATTCATACAAAACTACTCACTGTAATTTAAGGATTTCGAAAAGGGTATATTAATATTTTACCAGGGGCCGTATTCACTATGACCACTTAGTGATTCCTTGCTGAATCCACGCCAATGTCGTACTTTGTTGCTACAATTTGTTCTCTCTATGACACTCACAAATTATAAAGTTATTTTACTTGTAAAATAACTATTGTAATGTGTGAGTGTCATGTACAATAACTATATAATTTGTGAGTATCATAGAGAAAACGAATTGTCGCAAGCAAGTACGACATTGGCGTCGTTTCAGCAAGAAATCACTAAGTGGTCATAGTGAATAAGGGCCCAGTATTTGGTCACCGACTTTCGTTAGCTTACCTAGTACTTGCTGACCAAAAAGTTTTTTTGCTGATCAATCAAATTTTTGGTCAGGTTAGACAAAGTTCAAAGCAATATCATCAAAGCAATAGCATTGAAGCTTTGATCAATACCAATAGTCGCGTCAGATCGAACTTAAATGTAGTAATTAACAAAGTTAGTTGTTTGCCTCCCGATATTTGACTACGGTATCCAGTTATGCAATATTTACCCTCGATTTGTATGTATTTAGTTAGTTCATTATTATATATGTACTACTTGTATTTTGTTGGATTCAGACTGAGATTTTTTTTTACTTTGGATGGGTTTGCTCTTTATCTCAATCAAGCCCAAGGGCCCACGATCTTTCCATCGTGGGCCCTTGGGCTTGATTGAACCCAAGAAGCTAACCCAGAAGATGCCAATTCACCCTTGCTTTGAAGATGGACGGGTTATAAGTACTTGGAAATACAGACGCAGGGAGGGAGTACTACTTCTTTGATGTGCGCGATATAAAAGACATGCTTCCGCCCGCGCCTTTACCCGCGTGTTTCCGTTCCCGTGTGAATATTGGGCTAAAAGTCGATGGGTTCCTAAGTTAGGACGTGAAGGACAAACAAACAAACTTTCGCATTTATAATATGAGTTAGGATTACGATTTAGATGTTGAATAGCGCCAGGTTTATGTGAAATTTTCTCATAATCGGTTTTCAAACTGAGAACTAAGTAGGGTGAGGTTGTGCCAGTTATATTATACTATACTATATAGTTACATAGCCAGATCGTCGTAAAAAAATTAAGGGACCACACATGAAGTATGTTCTTTCATATAAATTAATAATTATTAACCTCCTCCTTTTTTGAAGTCTGCGACGTGTGTGACCTGCATACCCGATGGTATACGGTTCGTATGTGTATAGCTTCGTAGGTAGGAATGTGGCTTAAGAAAACTATTTGTTATTGTGGCTATACTCATATACGAAAATAGTAGATCAGTATAACTAAAAATTCAAAAAAAAATGCCGACATTTATATCTTGCACAGTCTGCATCAGCATTATTATTTAAAAATACCTTTTTATTTACTATTTTATTGAGAAAAGTTAAGTGACTTTACAATTCCATTTTCACGTTTGCTATTTTCTTGAAATTAGATTCCAGATATTTCTTTTCGAAATAGTGACTTACTGCACAGAGTGCATCCCTGCTATAGTACAGAGTAACCTCTCAGGTATTTCGTATAGTGTCTTCAAGTTGCTATCCATCAAGAAATATTAAAGATATTTCCTGCTGTTACTGCTGAATTCATTGATTAAATAACTAGAGTTTCTATATGGGTTCTTCATTGGTTGTAACTGAAAATTGGTTAAAAAAAACTATAATGTTACCCTAATGCCTAACGTAAGTAGCCATGACAATGTAAAACAGATTTTATTACGGTTAAAAATGGTTTAAGCACAGTCTGAGATAACAGAAAACAATTTCGTTGCCTGTTGACGGATTAACATAAATCTTTTTTTATTGGAAATTTTCCACCCTTTAAGAAGGCAGCAATATTATATTTATTGTATTTCAGCTTTAGTTGGATTTCTAGTAAAATTGTATTTGCGAAATAAACAGTTGTGTAAAAAATTTGTGAATAAATATTTTTTATACTTAATAATAATAATACGCGGTAATAGTAAATACGATTTTTGCAATTAAGGACGTGAGAAAGAGGTGAGGAGGTTTTTTGCGCAAAACAGCTGATGCAGTCCATACATTTCACACAGTATGATTTATTTCTAACATGCCTATTTTTCGAGGCGACACTAATTTCAATACTAATTATATGTTTATATGCTTTTCCTAATATTTTCTTGTTTTCTGTAATCCACAACTATCGATCACCTTTTCAGTGACAGACAGTAGGTATATTTAAAAAGCTACCGAGTTGGAAAATGGCCGTGGACAAGAACATCTAATGTTCAGTGGAATGGTGAATGGCATGGTTTCAATCATCCATGAGACGCATTGACCCAATCATAAAAATCACCGAACTGTTAGAGGAAAAGTACTGTAAAGTACTGATACCCTTAATCGCGTACGAGATAAGAGCGCAGCGTAAAATTATCGAAGTTCAACTGTTAACCTTGTTGTGGTTTTGAATGTACCTTATAAGTGCAAGCGTAATTTTGTGTTACATTTTAGACTTTATGTGTATGGAAGCAAGGCTTATTTCACTCTGTTGATATGATAATTTTGAAATAGGGTTTTGAATGAAATAAAACAACGCCTATTCACTGCGGGGTACGGGGAAACTCAAACGAGTAAAATCGCTATTTTACAGTAATCTTCATGTAATCTTCAATCGCCTAAGGAAACATTATTTAACTGGCAGACTAAATACGAGGGATAGCTGGTAGGCGGACTTAGAACACGACCTACCAGCAACCAGTGGAAATTGCTGGTACAAAGTATTATATTTTATCTAATTTCATCTCTAAAGGAAAAATGCAAGTTTACTGTAACAATACATTGGATTTTCTTTGTTAAGTTAATTATGTAATTTAGTTTGTTCTTAAGGCCCTGGGATACGAGTCCGTAAGTGTCGTTTCGTTTTACGTTTATAGCTGGGTTTTGGTATCTAATATGTTGGCAGTATGTGTCCGTTTCGTCAACAGTACTTTTCCTCTAACAGTTTGGTGATTATATGACTTATTATGATTGGGTCAATGCGTCTCATGGATGATTGAAACCATGCCATTCACCATTCCACTGAACATTAGATGTTCTTGTCCACGGCCATTTTCCAACTCAGTAGTTTTTAAAATATACCTACTGTCTGTCACTGAAAAGGTGATCGATAGTTGTGGATTACAGAAAACAAGAAAATATTAGGAAAAGTATCGTAATATAATTAGTATTGAAATAAGTGTCGCCTCGAAAAATAGGCATGTTGGAAAAAATTAATACTGTGTGAAATGTATGGACTGCATCTGTTTTACGCAAATAAAACCTCCTCACCTCTTTCTCACGTCCTTAATTGCAAAAATCGTATTTACTATTACCGCGTATTATTATTATTTAGTATGAAAAATATTTATCCACAAATTTTTTACACAACTGTTTATTTCGCAAATACAATTTTACTAGAAATCCAACTAAAGCTGAAATACAATAAATAATATTGCTGCCTTCTTAAAGGGTGGAAAATTTCCAATAAAAAAAGATTTATGTTAATCCGTCAACAGGCAACGAAATTGTTTTCTGTTATCTCAGAGTGTGCTTAAATCATTTTTTGGTTAAAAATGATTAAACATGATTTAACCGTAATAAAATCTGTTTTACATTGTCATGGCTACTTACGTTAGGCATTAGGGTAACATTATAGTTTTTTTAACCAATTTTCAATTACAACCAATGAAGAACCCATATAGAAACTCTAGTTATTTAATCAATGAATTCAGCAGTAACAGCAGGAAATATCTTTAATATTTCTTGATGGATAGCAACTTGAAGACACTATATGAAATACCTGAGAGGTTACTCTGTACTATAGCAGGGATGCACTCTGTGCAGTAAGTCACTATTTCGAAAAGAAATATCTGGAATCTAATTTCAAGAAAATAACAAAAGTGAAAATGGAAGTGTAAAGTAACTTAACTTTTCTCAATAAAATAGTAAATAAAAAGGTATTTTTGAATAATAATGCTGATGCAGACTATGCAAGATATAAATGTCAGCATTTTTTTTAAATTTTTAGTTATACGGATCTACTATTTTCGTATATGAGTATAGCCACAATAACAAATAGTTTTCTTAAGCCAGATTCCTACCTACGAAGCTATACACATACGAACCGTATACCATCGGGTGTGCAGGTCAGCTGAGCTGGCTAAGCCCTGTAATTACTCAATATGTTTAATAGTTCCGATGACCTCGTGTGGTCTTCATTATCCGTTCCACTTCACTAAATGGTGCTTTATGGAAACAACTGCATGAGTTACTTAAGAAAAGACCGAAATCGATATAGGAGGTATAACATTTGAAGACTTCCCTGGATTTCTTCAGGATCCCATCATCAGATCCTGTCTTGACGTCAATGGCACCAACTCGAAAGTATACCCTCTCGAACAAAAAAATAATTATTCATATCTGTTCAATGACCGAGTACTGAGGTAACAAACATAAAAAAAACATACGCACGAATTGATAACCTTCTCCTTTTTTGAAGTCGCTTAAAATAGAACAGGAAAAATCTACACAATAAAATTAAAACAGGCTTAATCTTTATAAACAAATAAAGCTTTTGAAACTAGCTTCTGTAAATGTCCGTTAGTCTCCAACTAACCAGTTTGTTCACGAGAGCTGAAATAGTGTGTCCAATGCAACGAGCGGTCCTAACAAGAGTACACGATGAAAAAATAAAAAAGACGCGCAGATGAAACTCCAAAAATTCACGTTTGAAATTTTGCAATTTTAACGTCGACATGAGTCGTAATTGAAATGTCGAGGTATCACGAGAGCTTTGGAATATTGTAGGTAGTGTTTTCATTTTTAATATATCACCGTCTATTAGCGTTGACACTGGGAATAAAGCGAAAGCCGTCCATACTACTATTATGACGACCTGTTTGGCGCAGAGGAACTAACTCGCCTTCTGCGCCAGAGGTCCCGGGTTCGATCCCCGGACAAGACATGAATGCATGACAACGTGTGCATGAACATGTCTATTTGTCTTGGTCTTGGTGTTTGATATGTATATTATGTATGTATTTACAAAAAAAAAGTATATTAAGTATGTTTATCCGTTATCTAGTATTCACAAGTATTCATAACATACGTTCTTCATGAAACTTAACGTTAGCTAGATAATTGGTGTGATTGTATACAAATATATATTATTATTATTTATTATAAATGCGAGAGTAACTTTGTTTGCCTATACTACCTAAAACTGCTGAACCGATTTTAATGAATAGATGATTTCAATACACGACTTGATTATGGGGATAACTTGAAGTCTGGAGATTTTTTTTTTAGAAACAACGGGGTGACTCTTAGCCTTCATCATACCTAATGTTAAGTATTGTTACAGCTGAAGATGGAAAGAAGGAAGCGCGCCTGTCCCGGACTCTTTAAACACTGAAGAACTGGCTATTTTATCTCTAACTGCCGAAAAACAACAATGCTGCATTGTTGTTATAGTCAGACTTAGATAAAATATTGGGCCAAGCGGACTTACAAAAAGTCCTACCACCAATCAAACCGAAAACAATTATGACTGGGAATCGAACTCAAGATCTTTGATTCTGATACGGGTACGTACTTGTTACCACGGCGGTTAAAAAGTAGAGATAGACATAGAATAAAGAAAAGTATAAAGGAAGCCTAAATCCAGAAACGGAAGAAATAATACTTATTACAAAATAAAGTCTTTCAAAATAAGCAAACTTAAATGCATTCCCATGCCGTATCCATAGTGCTACAGATCCATTGTCTCCATACTTTGAAAGATAGTTGATACTAGATAGGTAGGGCCGACCCTCGTCTGACCAAACGAAGTTTATGACGTCATTGTGAGCGATGCTAATCATCGCATCTCTCAATCTTGACTGCGTTTGACAGTTTGTGGAGGTCCTTGTTGATCGAATTGTATAGTGATTGAGTCCATGAGTAATTGACGGCCGCGCGTAACTTTTACCCGTGTGTTGTACCTGCGGTGATTTCGTGGTTTCAAATTGCCTACTACATACATAAATCCACAGATCTATATCGAGATAGACGGTAGAAGTGTACCTACCTTGCATGTAAAAAGTTTGATCCTCGGTCAAAGTTTTCCGACCTAAGTCAGTCCGCTTGAGACCGTTTCCATGAAAACACGCGTCACTCAGAAACGAAAATGGTTTATTGTGCGTGCAGTGCTATCTTGCAAGAGCTCGTCAATAACATTTCCACATCACTAAATCTCGCTCGTGACGTCATGGTACGACATACGAAAAATTCGACACGCCAGGTTCTCATACAGTTTGAAGTGCTCTTTTGTCTATCTCGATATAGATCTTTGCATAAATCCCTTACGGAGTTGGCAAAGTATCATAGGTGCATCTGGAGAGTATTTACTTATCAATACTAATATTTTAAAGAGTAAAGGATTGATTGTTTGTTTGTTTGCAACGAATAAACTCAAAAAGTACTAAGCAGATTTGGATGAAATTTTGTACAAAGATAGTAAATAGCCTAGGCCCCTAGACAAAGTAACATCGTTGTGTAGCGACACGATAATTCGATTCGTTATTGTCTTTATTCACCAATTATCTTGCGGTAAGACCACGTGATTTAGCGCGGCTTATGCCAATCCGCCAATCACATACATTTAATTGTTTTCGAAATTCGTTATAGTTTTTGAATTGTTACTTTGGCTGGGGGCCCTGGTTATGAATATAAGAGACTTTTTATCCCTATATTCCCACGGGAACGGGAAGCACGCGGGTGAAACCGCGAGCGTCCGCTAGTAATGTATAAACAGCACTTTCATAGCCACACTGACACCTCAACGAAGACGCCACATTAGGCAGTGGTGTATATTTTATAGTGTTCGGAACAAATAGACTCGAGTACCTTTAATTTGATACCTTACTCGGCCGCGTACTACGCGCCAAAGTCCCTATCGAGTCGTCACACATTTTGCGAACCTGAATTAAGTATATAGATTTTTTACACTATTGACATTAACCGTAACATATACACTTACGCGAAACTCAAGGAAATCAAAATTTATAGGTTACTTTCCGTTGAAGTAGAACTATGTTTCAAAGTCAAAGTCAAAGATTTTTATTTAAATAGACTTATAGATAAGTGCTTTCGAATCGTCAATTTTTTTTTCCTACCAGCCATTCAGGACATCTTTTAACTGATAAGAAGAACGGCTGCAAGAAACTTATCTTATCAGCTTTAACAGAAGCAACAACATTTACAAAGGAACATGTCGTTGCTAAAACAAATCTACAATCTTGAAACATATTTAATATAAGAGGAAAAGTAATATCTTCTTTTACTACAAATATAAGCAAAAATCTGAAAACTATACATTTTTGTAATTCGTTAATTATTAATATTAACGTTGTCATTACAAGCTATTACTTAACAACATTACAAACTACAATATTGAAAAAATCAACTCGGCGGCCACAAGTGAATTCTCAGATGGGACTCGACTCCACTGAGCTACGTCAAGTCTCTGTAGCTCAGTGGTTAGAGCATTGGACCGGATTTCCAAAGGTCGTGGGTTCACTTGTGGCCGAGTTGATTTTTTCCCAATATTTTTCTATTTAAAATTTATCATAAGTATAAAAATTGCATTTAAATGCAAAAATTCAAAAATCATAAATCATTTTCTGTTGCATCTTAAACGATCGTTAAACATCTGAAAAGATGTTTCTTTCGAATGAAAGGATATTCCTAGCATTGATGTGACAACGCTGGCCTACAGCGTATTAAAAATATAAAAGTATTGGAGAATTTCGACGGGGTGGTCCGCAAGTCTCGGTAGCTCAGTGGTTAGAGCATTGGACCGGATTTCCAAAAGTCGTGGGTTCGAGTCCCATCTGAGAATTCACTTGTGGCCGAGTTGATATTTTCCAATATTTCTCTATTTAAAATTTATCATAAGTAAAAAAATAGCATTGAAAAATGCAAAAAATTCAAAAATCATAAAAGAACGTTGAAAATGTTAGGTAAAACAAAATCGTTGAAGGTCGCTAATAAAACAACAATATCATTTTAAACTCACACACATATTTTAATTTCATTATGCAACGTAACAAAAAGGTTGTACACAAACAATTAACCCAATTCAATTCTTAAACAAACCCTATATTAATATTCAAAATCCCATTTCCGATGATGTTTCCCACAGAATGTGCGTACGTGATCGAAATATATGATAAACTTCTATTTTTAGCGACCGGGAGCTGATACTGATACTGACATCAGTGACAGTGCATACGACCTTTTTGAAATTAAAACCTGCTTGCATTAGTGATACTGAAAGTATTTCGTAGTGTATGTACATACATACATATTTCGGACGCTGCGAAACCGCTCAATGTACACGTTTTAGTAGGTGGGTACCCGCGGGGCTCTTACCTGTCTTTGCAGACGGTTGTGACAGCAAAAATTGCGCGATAATTGCTTTACGTCACGTATCAACAGTGCGGCCTCTACCGAACAAACGATGAACAACAATGTACATTAATTTAGTTCCTGTTATTGCTAGCAAATTGTTTTTGCCGCTAGCGTCATAGCAACACGCGGCGTCTCACTCTCGCACCTAGGTAGGAGCGCGAGAGAGTGAGACACGCTATATGCGCATATGCGCGATCATTGGTAATTTTTAGGTTATAGACCCGCCGGTAGCTATATATATATACGGCAGCTTTCATAGGTAAAAAAATGCATAATAAATGCGTCTGGTAGTCTTCCAAAAGTTGCTGGGTTTTTTCTACTAAAAAAATTATAATGTACTTATTGCATATACTCTAGATATTTTGCATTTGATATTTGTAGTACTAGATAGGTATACAACTATCGCAATGAAAATGAGTATTCCACAGTAAAGCGTTTATTAAAGCATAAAATAGAAAACCTAAATATGGCTACAGGTTTTCCTATTTATGTTAGGTTTGATGCTGGATGACCATATAAAAGATTAAATTTAATATCGATGTTATTCTTGTTATTCTATAAAAAAATATTTTGTGGACTAAATATGCCAAAACCAGACCAAAACGGATAAAATATTCTATGACAACGATATGACATTCAAATTATTATTTTTCACAACTATCATAAAATAATTGACAAATAGGTTCGTAAGCCACAAAGGAGGCTTTAATATACATAGCTTAAACATATAGAATAGTAGAGTAGCTTGTAATGACAACGTTACACAACGTTATTTTATGTTTACCCAAGACCCAAGAACACAAAATAACAACACAAGTGAATTCTCAGATGGGACTCGAACCCACGACCTTTGGAAATCAGGTCCAATGCTCTAACCACTGAACTACCGAGACTTGACGTAGCTCAGTGGAGTCGAGTCCCATCTGATAATTCACTTGTGGCCGCCGAGTTGATTTTTTCCAATATTTTTCTATTTAAAATGTATCATAAGTATAGGTACTCTACCCATTTTAATACCTATCTAATCTTTGCAAAATTAAAAAAGCGTATATCCTACTCCGAGAAACCATTACAATTCCACAACTTTATCGCATGGTGATCGCAAATATAAACAATGGTGTGGTTAATTTCGATTGATTGATAACTATCGGTCGTTTAATTTACATTGTTTCATAACGAATCTTCTTACAATTCAAGAAAGAAGATTTAATATCTCAGCCAAAAACAATAAACACATACACATTGATAAACACACACATGTTTGTCTTGTGCAAGATTTTAACCGACCTCAAAGCATGCCTTTTCTTTTGAATGACGCGCGGAATTCTTAAAATAGGAAAAACATGCTATTCAAATATGTTTATAGCAGAACCGTCAAAAAAACTCGCTCCGTTAAAAAGTTGGCAACTGACATTTTCAGGAGTTATCAAAAATCGCAATCTCTTTTCATCAAAGGTACTTTAGAAATCGAATTATCGGAGGAAGTTAGAAACTTTATAATTAGCTTCCCTAAGATGTTTTAAGATTGAACATTTGTTTTTCTCTTACTCCTGAAAAACACAGTCAGCAGTGAAATACGGATACCTATACTAAAATATAAAAGGGGAATTAATACGAGTTGTAATTTTCACGTTTCAGTCAGTTCCTTTCAGAGTGATAACGTCAGCGAGAGCCCTTGTAGGGGGTTTGAAAAATCGATAGCTATAGCGATTTTGCTTTTAGACGTATAACAATTATGCCCTTTAATTTTATGGTCATTAAAATTATGTTAAAGGAAATTAGATTAAGTAAGAATTATGCTGATGAAACCATTCTGCGTTCATAAAACTACGCTTATCATAATTTATGCGAAAAGACTATATGCCAAAACTGTTATGCCAAAGACATTATAACTAAAAACATTATGCGTCCGAATGGGCACCCAGCACAAGCCATACCGTTAGGTGGTCGGTCGGGTCAGGCGTTCCCGAGTACATAAAAACAATAAAAAAATATACGAATATAACCCCCTTCTTTTTTTGAAGTCAGTTAAAAAGTTTCAACAACAAGCGTACTACATTCAGGCAGCGCCATCTGTTATCGTTTTCCCGAACAACAGCAACAGGTTACGGGATAGAACCGAGACGCGTCTGCGGGAATACATAGGATTTTCACATTTTCAGTTAGTTCAGATGATATTTCGGAGATGTCTGAAACTGTAACTTATTATAGTTTATTTTCCATAGATTTTTTTATTTCAATAAATGACGACTGCCCGTAAACAGTAGGAACACTTGAGAATTGTGTATTACGATACGCGTCGCGAGTTAGTAGGCGATTGCCTACATTTTCCTTCTGAAATATTGTTTCGGGCGATAACATCGATAACGATTCCATTTTCAGCCTTATCAATACTTAACATCAGGTATGATGAAGGCGAAGAGTCTCCCCGTCATTCATAAAAAAATAAATTAATAAAAACGTTTCTACCCCTCCAAAACTTAACGAAATGAGACAATTTTGGTGTTATTCGATTTAGTACACCTTAATCTAAGGAGCGGTTTTCTTTTTTAGTAATTTTGTTTAGTTTGACTTAAATAAATTGTAACGCTCGAGGTAGATTTTTAGTAAAAAAATATGGATATTGATTGGCTAATAATTCTTGTTATATGCAATATTTCTTTAAAATATAAACGTACTGCCCTACTTATCCAATCTTTCAACAACATGTTAGAAAAATATCAAGATTGGATTATGTTTAAGGGGAGAGAAACGTTATCGCTTCTCCCCCCTTTTTGTATGAACATTTACAGCTACACAATCCTTTTAAATCATTTTTTGTTTGTAAGTCGTAGCTCAATACAAATCTATATAAATGTATACCACAGATTTTATACAAATTCGTCGATCAAATCATTTTGTTATTTAAAAGAACGTTTTTTTCTGTAATTATTCTAATATAATGACTAATGGTTCCAAGCTACTGTTACGCTTTCGAGATACGCAAATCAAAAAATATAGGTAATTGTTTTAAAAGAACTTATCTAAACATTTAAAAAGTCAAAGATAAAGAGAAGCCGTCTACTAAAATATTCAAGAGATAAAAAAGAGGTGACGTCATAATTATGTCTGCACAGACAGTGACGTCATAGACAACCTTCGGGGTTGCCTTGTATATGCCTAACCTAACTATATAATGTACGAAGTCTGTATATAAAGCAGGTGTATTTATTAGTATGTGAGATTGTAATGTCATTTGCACAAATTTATTTTTAGAAGGGGACCAGTAGGGCTGTCTCTTAGCACAAAATCTAAAGTAAATTTTACAAGTATCTTAATTTTTTTATGTGAAAATATTTTATTATTGTTAAATTTTAGCAGATATTTTATTCTTGTTTATTTCCTGTAGTATTATGGCTTTTGTCTTTCTACGAATTACAGTTACTTAAAAAAAGAGTTCTTATTGAGAGCAAAAAAAGCTGCCTAGCGTACTAAACATTCACTGTGAACGTTCGAGTCGAGCATTCTTTTGCGAGCATGGAGAATTCGAATACGATCTCGTTTAATGTCATTCATATCAAAACGTCAAATACTTGCGATAGTTTACAAGTGGCCAGTAATATTCCTACATTGATACTGATTTATTTTGTACCTGAGAACCTTCTCGCTTACGAGCGTTTTGTTTGGGTGAACATTCGAATGAAAATGCGAGAACATGCGAGCCACTTCCGCGAACAGCGTAACAAAGTCCACACCGGTCGAAGTTCGTGCTCGCGTGTAAGCTCTGTATCGCTAGGCTTATCGGTCACACCACACGAATATTCGACGCCGAATGCTCATTACTCACTAATGCTGCAGTAAACGCTCCTCAATATTTCGAATATTGCTTGGTAAGAAATTTATTTTTTCTTTCACCTTAACCTCTGATTCCCCTTATGAGACACAATAGATATTCTATTGATCTCTGGACACCGATGTCCGGTTAGCAAATGAGGAATTAACATACTTATTACCTTGTTTTTAAGTAAAAAAAACCGTTCACATTTAAAAACATTAATGCTTTTTACTTTTACTTGCAAAACTAAAAACTAAAGGCATTCACAAAATTACTTTTGAGTTTATTTTATATTCAAATCGGTTTCGACAGCCAAACTCTATAGGTACGTTTAAAAACAAAACACGGTGTTCAACCCTACATCATTCTATAATCGGGTGAACCCTCCCTTAGTGAAATAGGTCAATGTCGACCCGCATTCAACTGGTCCCCGGTCCAATCGACCCCGGGGTGTAGCATAGTCAGAAGCAAAACGGGTGCGTTCGACAAATGGAATTTGAACGGAAAAGTAATATTTTAATCTTTTGTGGCAATTCTCACTTTAACTGTTATGAAAATCGGGATCATTATAAAGTAAAGAGTTTTCTTATCCCGTTATTCGTAATAATTTAAGAGGAAAGTAACGTAAAACAAAACATTTTTATTAGTGGCACTTAGGAGGTACATACATAAGTGATAAATTGTATGCTAAATAGCCTGTACTACTAGTTATCCATTTGCAGTTAGCCCATTAGAGCTTTTGTTTAAATAGCTAACACCATCACAATATCGGAAATAAACAACGAAATTGATAAAAAATTACAACCAGACATTTTTTTTTTTTAATTTGTAGTGTCCAATATGAAAGCTGGCTAACCATTAGAATTCACATTCTTTAAATGTTCACCATAATTTCATAATATTTTCTTATCATATCATAACATACAGAATGTGTAGAAAAATTTCAAAAAAAAAATATAACCTATATTTGTTATTTGAAATACTTTTAATATAGTTTCTGAACAATGACTTAGTTATTTTCCTACTTATATATTTTTTAGTTTATCAGATGGAATTACGCTACCCGCTTTCGCTCTTCATACCGCTCTGATCGAGGACGGGTCCATAACATGAGACCCCCCCTTGTCACACCACTAATTGAACCTATTCGGTCCTATTGATTCCTATTACTGTAGGGAATGTATATTAGTAAAGTGTTTTAGCTGATTAGATTTAATCTAAGTATTGGCCTCTGTGTTTAAAAATAATTATAAAGATCAATAAAACCTTACTCATATTTTATATCAAAATAAAAAAAAATACAGTTATTTTATACAGGGTTATTTTTAAACAGTAAGTATTTAAATTTTTTAAGTGCGACTCAGATTGGTAAGTAAACATCTTTCTCCTAGAAACCGGCTCGAAATATATAAAAAATCGTCTTATTAACAAAAATATCCTAGGCAACTATCTCAGATAGCTCAATCCATATCTAAAGATAGGTTATTAATTTCGGGCGTAAGACCATGGGTCACAAAAGCGAATGCCTAGCCTAGTTTTGGCGCCTTTTCGAAAATGCCTGCACACCACCACCAGACCTTATCAAATGGATAGAGTATTTAAATACGAACAGTAGTTACTGGACCTCTATTTTTGAATCACTCGTCGCGCGAGTGACGAGACGAACGAGGAGGCGATCAGGCGATTAGCGACTTTGCAGTCGTAGACATAGCATGCTTTTCGCTTTGCCCCTCGTGCGCCCGTGTTGGGAGGCTGTACTACAGGCGAAAAGCGAAGCTATGTATATAAGTGCAAGGTCGCTTTTACGGAATACGGAAACTCAAACGTCGCACGAAAATCAGTAGAATCCTCGAATCGAATGAATCAGACAGCACCATTTCTAAACCGTATCCATTCCGAGAGAAAAGCACCTACATCACTATTATTTCTAGATTAAGGTTAAAAATATCTAAAATTTTGAAATTTTATCTGGCTTATAAGAATGACCGATAATTTTTACAATATATTATATGATAATATGTATAAAAATAAAATAATACTGATAATTATCATATTTTACATTTCGGGGGGACGGCGGCATTTAGCAACCGTCCTAGAACCTAATGAGGTGATAATTAAATATATTGTTTATACTATTTAAAATAGTATTATTATTTATTACATTGTATAAATAATTATACCTATTTCATTGGTGTAAGTTGATAAAATAAAAAAAAACATATTTCAGTGAAATAAAACACAACTATTACGGATATCAAACGTGCTATATTTCACGAACTAAGTTATTATAATTGTCCGTATTTTTTGGTTTTTAGGGGTTTTTTGATTTTCCCGACGTTTCGGCACCTTTTTAGCTACCGTGGTCACGGGATGACTGATCTTAAAAATACGGACCATTACAACTTACTTCGTGAAATATAGCGTGTTTGATATCCGTAAAAGTTGTGTTTTATTTCAATGAAAAGTGCGCGCCAAAACTAAAGATGTTCGTAAATATTTTCAGCTTAAATACATGGAATAAAAGTGATGAACAGGTGTATTTATCTCAGAATTGATACGGTTTAGAAATGTGCTGCCTCAATAAATATTGTTCGTACATTTATACTCTATCGATTGAACGAAAAATAAATAAATGAGGTTTGAATGGTGTGCAGGGATTTTCGAAAAGGCGCCAACCCGCCATACATTTGTGGCATGTCCTTTCGACTAATTTACGAAAAATCGTAATTATTACTACTTACAATATACAAACGATGCCAAAAAGCATCTAAAACGAATCAGAAACCTCAAAATCTTTATCAGTAACCAAATCAATACATCTTAAAAGAGAAACGGCTCCATTATAATTATCTTCTCCCTAATGTTCGGGCGAATATCAAAAAAGATTCTTTGCTATTGTTCATTTGACATTTGGTTTGATTCAAACACAAATGTTCCCCTTTGGACGAGGTCATCCCGATAAACCCACGCAACTGTCAATACGATGAACTGTGTATTGTCAGGAATCTGCTCTTGTATTCTGGAGTTATGATAAAGTAGGATATATTTTGTAATAATAATATATAAATCAATCAATATTTCGTACCAATTATTGGTGTGAGTGTAATTAATTATTATCCTAGCCCCAAAGTAAACACTAACGGATAATAATACATTTAATTACATATCGATATATAAAGCAACAATGATTTCAATTTAACTGTAATTAGGAATTTTAATTAAGCATACTATGACTCAATCTATTTGTAGTATAACAATTTTTTCTTTTTTTAAATTTATATGGGATTCAAAACACCAATAAAATATGATGTTTGTAACATAACTGATATTCATCGGTTAGCGTAAGAGAGTCAGCCTTTTTAGTATACCTAAAAAGGCTGACTCTCTTAGACCTTTTTAGTATAATTCCATTGTTAACATGGTTTCCATCAAAACGCTATTGACTATTTGGTTTACGACGTCGGATTATAAACTATGTGCTAGTAATATGTTTAACACGTTATTGCGTTAAAACCATTTATATTTAACGAACATTTTAAGGCCTTGTTTGATATAAATTATGGTAGTTACATTGTAACAAAACTACAAAAAAATGGTTTCGGCTTTTACTAATAATTTATCTTTTGTAAGAAATTATGGCCAGAAACTTGTGTGGGAAAAGTCTTTTATATTCAAATTAAAACCCATATTTTTTTTATTAGGCTTATGACATATTATATATATTGGAAATTAAATACAAATAAACAAACCTACATTTTGTGACTTTACGAAAGCAAGCCGTAAAGGGGTAAAAAGGTGTAAATAATGTTAAATCGATATGGGTGTCGTTATTGAGGTTTTATGGGATGTTGATTGTTGTTGAAAGGGAAGTCCGATGAATTAACCCCAAAGGTTCAAAAAGGGGATTAAATATTGTACAGAAAAAATATGTAAAAATACTTTGATCTCGATAGCTTTGGAAAAATCATAGCATGTACGTAATGTATGTATTATATGTGTATGTTATAATGTATGTAATCATAACCTATGGCTAAGGTACTGGCTGTATTACTTTTATTTTATTGTAGATGTCGGAGCTACGGACTCGCAAGTCTGCTTAGGTTTGTGACACAGGCCGTTTTCTTTCACCTCTTCAACCCCCTACTGCTTATATGGGTGGGTACCTACGTAACAAAGAAACAGCTGTTCAACTTAATTAACCTGTTGGACTTGTTATAAATCCGCCTGGATAGCTACCACATCTTATCTAACTCTGAGGCCATAACAACAATGTTTTCACCATGTGTTCCGGCAGTTAGAGATAAGATAGCCAGTTCCTCAGCGATTGAGGATTCCGGCAGAGGCTCGCTTCCATCTTCAGTCTTATCTATACTCATCAAGTATGATGAAGGCTAAGAGTCTTTAGTCTTTAGATGTTCGTAAAAAAAGACTGTACATTAAAAACAATAAATAATGTCGTGAACAGTTAAATTATTTGGATGACCTTTGAGATTTACCGATTGATTTACGAGTACTATGATTTTTTAAACTTTAGTATGCTCGTTAAGTTTCTTATTCTATTATTAACTTGACGACCTTGTCGAACCCATGGTTAGAATAATTGGAGAATGCATACCTACCGCCTACGCTGCTGACATTGAAATTAAAGTAAACTGAAATAAACGGAGCCCGTGGCGCAGTGCTTTGCGCGCTAGGCCTGCGATTGCTGAGGTTCAGCAACTTTTGCAATGGTCGGTCACGAGATGGGTGACCAAAAATTTACTATCTGGAGCTCCTCCGTGCTTCGGAAGGCACGTTAAGCCGTTGGTCCCGGCTGCATTTGCAATCGTTAAAACCCACTAATCCGCATTGGGCCGCGTGGTGACAACGACGACGAAATAAAAGGAAAAATCAACTTAAATATTATTGTTATCATGAAAACAGTTCGTAGATTTTAAACTTTTAATGACGACTTAGTCGAAAGGACGGAAGACAACCAAATGATTCCAGTGGTTGAACCAGTGGGCCGGGTACCCAATGCTCGCGGGTTCCGTCTGAGAATAATTTGTTAGCTGAGTCTATAAAAGTCTGAGTCTATATATATATATTGAATTATAACCTTTTAATAATAAATTATAATGTTAACCCGCGAACATTGGGTACCCGGCCTACTGCTCTAACTACTGAGGCTAGGCTCGGTAGCTTGGTGCGAGTATAATGATAGCATTGAAAGTGCAAAAACCCTAAAATCATGAACATCCTAATGAATTCAATTGTTTAAGATTATTGTGATACCAAAGCAAAACCAGAAAGGATCACGGTATTTCCGCGTAGTTCCAAACTTCTCATATACTTTATAAAATAATAATTTTTAATTAAACAAAATACTAGAAAGTCGGCCAAGTGCGAGTCGAACTCGCACATAAAGGGTTCCTTCTATTACCAGAGGTTGCCTGGAAAAGATTGCTATGTAGCAATAAGGCCTTCTATTGTGTGTTCCACTTTTTTGTCATTTTCTCTGTATGTGTTTATTATAAAATACACCTACCCAAAATGCCATTATAATTTTTCGTCTGCAAAAATAACTTTGTTTTTCATAGTGTTTTTTCATGAATGACAAAGTTATCTTTGCGGTTTTCAAAAATATGCTATAGCTCTGAAACTGCTAAATATATTTCGTTAAAAGTTTTTGTAAAGATCTACAGCATATTTTTTATTTTATTTTTGACTTTCTTATTTATAAAGTTAGAGGGAGGGGGGGAAACATTTTACCACTTTGGAAGTGTAAATCTTTCAAACGGTTTTAGAAACCTCAATGTAATTTTTAAAGACCTATCTATAGATACCCAACACGTATAGGTATGATGAAAAAAACAATTTTCAGTTTTAGTTCCATGTATGGGGAGCTCCTTAAGATATATATTATATATATATATATTTATTTTTGTGTAAAAAACGTAAAGCGGTTTACAGAATACATCTTCCTACGAAGTTTCAACTGTGTAATCCTCATAGTTTTGGAATAAAGTGGCTGTGACATACGGACGGACAGACAGACAGACATGACGAATCTATAAAAACTATACTTAAAAAAACATTATCAAAAACAATGTACTTATTATGTAATTTTAATTGCATATAGTGCCGTTAACTCTGCATATATTGGATTGATAAATTACTAAAGTGAGCTCAGAATAATTGATAAATTAGCTCAGTGGCTCAGAGCCTCCGTTTTAAAATACATTATTGAAAATGGAAATAGACTGTAAAATGGAGAAATGAATTTTAAGAGGGCTATCTAATTGAATATGAGTAGAAAGCTTTGAAAGATGAATAAATTTTATGATTAATGCGTTCATTTATAAATATTTTATTAGACCTCTAACGTAGCGTATTTCACTCGACAATTTTTTTTAATGCTTACCAGAGTTATCTAATGTAATAAAATAAATAATAATAAAATAAAAATGTTTTTTTAATTTTTTTATTATTATCTAATGTAAGTAAATGGAGTAGATTAAATTAACTGAAACCTTATTCGTATACGTAATACCTAAGAACAGAATATTCTGTTGTAATGTCTGTGCTATATATTATAAAGAGAAAAAAGTTTGCACGTTTGTGAGTTTGTTTGTAGAAAAGAAGAGTCGCTAACTATCACATCGATTTTAAAAATTCTTTCACCAGTAGACGGCTAATTATACCTGAGTGAAATAGGTTAAATTTTAATCCTATCCTACTAATATGCGATAGTTTGTGAGGATGTTTGGATGTATGTTACTCTTTCACGCAAAAACTACTGCACCGATTTGGATGAATTTTGCCACGCAGATAGAAGATAGCCTGAATTAAAACATAGGCTACTTTTTATGCCGATATTCCCACGGGAACGGGAACCGCGCGGATGAAACTGCGGGCGGCTGCTAGTAGGCTACATTTTAATGGTAGAGAATTTAATCACAGGTAAAAGCGTTGGAGGTCTAATTGCCTAGCAAACTAAGTATAGTCTTAATTCTGACTGCCTATTTTATTTTACCGTATGAAATAGGCAAGTCATATTATCCATGGTATCAAAGATACCCATTCTAGAAAATCGTAGTTGACAAGATGAGCCAATAAAACATATTAATGATTGATATTAGATATTATCCATGTCAAAATAATTTCAATAATAGCGACACATTTACGAAATGAATATATTATTATTAGTATCTTATGGTACCCAACGGTTCAGGAAAAATTACAAAACACAGTTTCCATACATTATGTAAGCTCATTTCAATCCACAAACTTAACATATAATTTTCCAAAGCTGAAGCTTTTCAGAAGTGTTAGGTTTTATGTGATATTTACGCCCTTATTCCTAAGCAGTTAAGTTCATTATTGATAGGTACGTAAAATCATAACAATAACTTTCGCCCGGAATACCCTAAATGATCCGAAAGTTATTAAACTTGAACAAAAATTTAACTTTATATGCCAACTTTTAAAGTTTTCAGTTTAACCAAAAATTATTGTTATTAACTAAAATACTTACACTCATGGTTCTCTCTAAATCCTTCTAATCGCCACTAGTTTAACTTTAATCACAATACTATCATAAAAGTATAACACCGCATATCACACACGACATCCTAGAAACGTTTCAGAATCCTATTCCAAATGAAAACTTGACGAAAAACGGTCCAAATACACTACAACCACAAAACTAACTATTACTACCAACTAAATATGCATGGCAACGTTAACAAACCGTTGTAAACTATAAAAAAACACTGAGAAACTGGTTAACACCCGCTAACATGATCTGTGCGGGTCAAAAACTCGAATTTTGAGGTTATCTTTCGGATCGGTAAATGTAGGCCAGGAATGGAACGTAAGGTTGAAAATGGCGCGGTTTTCATGCTACTGTGTGCACTGTTCAGGACTGTAGAAGCAATTCCCTTGTGTACAGGGCTTGTGGTGTGTGTGAGGGGCTGGTGCTCTGTGTGTGTGAGGAAAATAGTGCACATGGCAGTAAGATTTCTGAGATATTTTCTGTAGAATTTAGTGCTTATGCTCAGTAACAAAAACATCTTGTCTCTACAATAGGATTTGGATTGTGAATTTAAAAAAAAAGTTCATAATTTAAAAGTTTACGTTCTTACTTGTATTTTAACTATAAGGTGTACCTACTTGTAAAATAACGACTTTTCACAATAGTTTTTCGCAGTCTTCGCAACAATTACAACTAAAGTAAGTAAAGTATGTAGGTATGTAACAAACAATTGAACACTTTTCGTAATTCCACAAATACGTTATATTACAGACATCTTATACCATATATCAAACTTGAACAATATATAAGTAAGCTATTGATGAAGTGCACATATTTCTAAAACATGCAATAAAAAAATACTTTTGAGGTTAAGTATAGGCGGTTTATTTACAAACAAACATTATTTCCTTATGATGGCTGAAGTATAGTGGAGAGGTCACAGGATGACTGAACTCATCCCGTGACCATGGCAGCGGCAGCTGAAAAGGTGCCGAAACGTCGGGAAAATCACCCTAAAACACCTAAAAATACGGACAATTACAACTTAGTTCGTGAAATATAGCGCGTTTGATATCCGTAAAAAAGTTGTTTTATTTCAATGTCAACAGTACGCGCCAAAACATAAGATGTACGTATTAGTGGAGTGATAAATTAGAATTAACAGAGGGCGTACCACGATCTCTGAAACCTATTTTTTTTTCTGAAACTTGATGAATTTGAATGTATAACAGCTTTCGTAAACCTGCTCGTCAATCATGAGATTTTGCCAAATGCCAAATAAAAGCGTTGCGCTGTACAGATTCACATATAAATTGTTTACTGTACAGTAATCAGAAAATACAACTGATGGTAGAGAGTCTGGCATAGGGTATGACCTGATGTGAATGTAATGAAAGCAGACTCCGAATTTTACTGTTTTTTCGTTTATTTGATTGGCGATCTGAAGTTTAGCGATTACTTTAACGACACATTACGTACTAAAAACCTTTATGATTATTCAAGAGTTTATAGAATGTATACGATTTAAATTTTTATAGGTAATGCCGATATCGGTCAATATAACAATTTATAAAAAAAAATCAAACCGACTTCAAAAAGTAAAAAATAAAACTTTTGGAGTCGGTGCCAGCCAGGGCATTCTACATTGCACTTCTATTAACTATATATTTTTTTGGCCTTAGCTAGCTAGCACCGACTTCAAAAGTTTTATTTTTTACTTTTTGAAGCCGGTTTGAATTTTTTTTATAAAATATTTTTATTTCAGATTTTTTAGTTACATCATGTGCCGTTACTTACACTAAAAATCAGCCCATACACAACAATGTCATCTAGGTAAACTACTTGCCAAAAGGTGATTGATATTTTTCAAGATTATGAAAAAACTACTTGCGAGATCTTCGCAAAAATTATATGGGATCACACATAAACCATTTTCTTTCAGATAAAAAAAGAATTATAATTATTGCGTGAAACTTCAGCTCGAACAAGAATCTAACAATTACCTGGATGATATAATTGTTTCATGACTTCCATGACATTAGGCCCCATATCTCCGAAGATTATCATCGGATCTCAATGAGACTTATATGGGACCAAATTGACAGTGTACCCGATCGAACAAAAAAACAAGTACCTCCCTCCTTTTTTTGTTGAAGTCGGTAAAAAGTATCACCGCCACTGTTTGTGACCTGTTTCCACTTATTATCTAAAGAGAATTTTTAATCCGACGACCGTGGTTAAACCGTGGAAATTCAATCTCATGTGCAGTCTACTTTCTCAAATCGATCGCTGTTTCCATCTACTGAAATGGTGTAGTACCACGAATACTCACGAAGATATCACTTCTAAATCGCCTGAATAATTCGATCTCCCTTTCCCTTACCCAGTAAAAGACAAAGACATAATACAAGGAAATAAATGTCTGGTCGACTTAGCCACATGGTAACAGCTACACTTAAGCCTGTGTTTGTCAATTAAACACCCACACAAAGAGATTTAACTCAACGAAAATAAAGCTTTTCTTTCCCTTTTAAGCTAAAGTCAACTTTATGTGTAGCTATATTAGGATTCAAAAGCAAAAGGATGGATTTCATTCAACAGTTTGGTATAAGCTGTTTGGTGATGATTGAGGGGGATAGCCCTATCTGGTATCTTTGAGTGGGAAAAGGAAGTGTGTTGTATGGATAAGACTATCAGCTGTTGTGATTGTGTGGGTTGTTTTACAATGCAGTGTGGATTCGCGTTACGTGACCTATCTTTACATTGTACTATCGACAGGATCTGAACGAACACGCTAATTGAACGGGACGCTGGGGACGTTTTGACGCGATCAGACTCTACACTTTGGGACTATGTCGCTCCAATTTCGCGTTCATATAGTAGAACAGCATATTAATGAACGAACGTTATAGTCGGTATGACATAGTATTAAATAATTCAGCTATATCTGAAACTATTGCACTTACGAGAATGGGGTGACGACCTTGTTTTCGTCATTAGTTAATGATGGGATGACGTCAAGTTTTGGCTTGTTGGTACAATGAAAATAAAGAACAGGATCACAGACCTATATCGAAATATACGAAAAGAGCGCTTCAAACTGTATGCGAACCTAGCGTGTTGATTTTTTCGTACCTACGATGACGTCACGAGCAACATTTAAGTGATGTTACCCATCTGAAATGTTATTGACGAGTTATTGCAAGAAAGCAATGCACAATTAAGCATTTTCGCTTCAAAGTGACGCGTGGCAATTGTCCCAAGTGGACTGACTTATGTCGGGAAACTTTGACCGTGGATCAAACATTTGACACGCGAGGTAGGTACACTTTTACCGTCTATCTCGATATAGGTCTGTGAACAGGATCAAAAGTCCAGCTTGAAAGACTACTTTGAAAAATTCTACAGAATAGGAAGGTACTATAATGAAAATAGTTATTCGAAAGATAAATATCCTAATCTTTCCTAACTAATATTATAAATTCGAAAGTGTGTTTGTTTGTCCTTGCTTGACGCCTCCCAAACCACACATTCAAAATTCGGATCCGACCGATCCCCGACCCAAGTTTACACCGTGAGTCTGTACCTACCTACTTATACGACACATTTTTCTCTTCAATGTGTTCATTGTTTTCCGGAGTAAGTTAATAAAACGACAGCAGCATTTAATTAAAACCCGTGGTGACGGACTTCGAAGTCCGTCCGAAAAGAGAGTAGACCCCGTTTATAGAAATTCCAGAACATTTATTATCGGAATGCACTTGACATGCGCAGCTAACCTCCAAATCGATGGACGCCGTTTGTTGTTGTTTTGTCTCGCTCGCTCCTTTTAGTATGCCGTGCTTTGTTTCCCTCAGAACTGACAAGTGACAGGCGCTTCAGCCGCCAATCATAGAGGCGTGATGTTGCGAAAGTTCATACGGGATTTCATAGATGGCGTAAGTTGACTCATTTTTACGAGATTCTTATTTTTTGTCATTAAGGTCAGTTCCAAGCGCCAACACTTGTTATCTATAATTTATTTTATAACTAGCGACCCGCCCTCGCTTCGCTTCGGTGTAATGTGGTATTCGACACCATGTATTATACATATAAACCTCCCTCGTGAATCACTCTATCTATTAAAAAAAACCGCATCAAAATCCATTGCGTAGTTTTAAAGATCTAAGCATACATAGAGACAGACAGCGGGAAGCGACTTTGTTTTATACTATGTAGTGATATCCATACAGCTGGACTGATTAATTATCAAGAGCAAAAATGTTTTAAATAAAATCTCATAATTAACCATAATCAAGTACTTAAAGCAGATTGATTTAAAAATACACAGAGTATCATTATTGTCATTTATGTTGGAGGCGCTACTTTTGCTCCTTACCACTGATATACCTACTAGTATTACTTATCTAGAGAATGTCTAATGAATCTTGGCACTCGTAATTTTTTAAGTTTAAGTATGACAACAATTTCACATATTCAAAACCATTGTCACGTGGTGACAGAGACTTTTTTACTTCCATTTTTATTGCCATATTAGATTTTTTACTCCATTGAGTTCCACCATTTATTAGACAGAATCTACGTATAATATATTTTTCTGCTTCTTTTCGAAAAAAATTGTAGACAAACTTTCGCCAGTAGTGTTACACGACATCTACGGCTTTCGGGCTGGCCTCACTAAAACTGCTAATACCTACCATGAAATCAATAGCCTTGTTAAATATGTCCTTCATCGAAGTTAAATATATGTTTTGATAATATTTGGTATTATTTGCACTGTTATGCCGAAAAACTTCGAGGGACAGATAAATTTGAATTTTGAAGAATATCTGTTGATTCTTTGAAATTCGTATTTAAATAGAGAAAGAGAGCTCTCTCATATAAATAATTCCCTTATTATATGGTCACTGTATAATACCAAAAAATCACTGGAGCTTCAAAAACCAGAAGTACCTATCAAACCAACAGACGAATTGCCGAGTTACCCTGTAATGATTGTGTTTTTACTTTAGGCAACTCATATCATTAGAAGTACCTACAAGTACCCAACATTATGACTTTGATAGTGAGACATAATACTTATTATGACATGATGGCACAGAGCAGTGAACCAAACTGAGTCTTGGCTGTACAAGCTGGTCCTGGAAAAGCAAGACCTAGTCCTGGTTGATAGAGAGCATCGAAGAACCAGGAAGACGATATGACAATTAAATTCTATACGATCACATAGTGGATTTTTTACTGATACTAAAAAATAAATATAGCATTCTTTTTTCTTTTTATAAATAATAATTAGATTAAAATCCTGTATGGGGTGGTCTGAGTGATACAATGGTTATACATAAGATAGACTAGTAACAATTTAAAGATGGGTAACATTTGTAAACTTTTCTAAAAGTTATTGCTAAAAATTAATCCAAGTTATATTTCTCTTCATTCCACATTTTCATGTTGAGTAAGTATAAGAAACTCACAATTAAAAAACGCCAGTACTCATATCGATGAATCAACATGACCTCGTCTCCAATAGATTTTAATTGAAATTTTATACTGGCACAATAGCCGGAAACACGGCTAAATCCAGACACTGCCACGGGTAACAAAAAGACCCCATAAAAGAGGAAAAAAACTGAGATGCATTCGAGCCACCGCCTACCGCAGCCAAAAATAAACTACCTACAGACCAAAATAAGAGAAGATCAAAAAACCGTATGTTACTTTAATCTCCAGACAAATTTCCACTTTAACATAACTCACTAAAGTCTGATGTATCTTGTCAGCGTTAGCAAGATATCACCAATCTCCGTGAAGACGCTCTGCATTCGTGTTTACATGTTGGCAAAAGAAATTATTCCATGGACGTTTTCGGTTGAGATGGTTTTAAATAACACGGCAATGGTAGTTTAAGCTCCTATAAAACATTCCAATTTATCCTTAACGATAACAAAGCCGGCGATTTTATGGAACAGGCACTAATTATTGTAATTGCCGATGCTGTGTGCCTTGCAGCTATAAATGCATACTGTATTGTGAAGATGTCTCGTAATTAAATAGGTTTAAATACAACTTTATTGTTATGATACGATTGTTTCCTTGGGTCGTATTTCTTATTAAACGTGGTAGTTAGCGATAGTCTTGGTGTTTACTAAATCAAAATTATATTGCAAAGGAAACAGATTTTTAAACAAATACATACCGTCACGCCATATATCTGTCGCAGCTAACTGGTTAACTCAGCTGTTCAATAGGAGGGCTAGCCCGTTAATTAAACGCCGACATTTCGTGAAATGGCTAAGGGACAACTACCCTAGTCGTTGAATGAAACGTTTAATGACTTGGCTGAACGTCATATTTAGACGTCATATTAAATGTAATTTTAGATTAAAACTATTTGTGAAAACTTTTAGCCGGCGGGCGGTGTAAAATCAGGCACATTTTTAACAATTTTTTTTATTATATTAATATATTAATTTAGGTTAAATCGAAAAAAAAAAACACTTTTACTTCCAGCTCGCATGAGCTGATGCCATATTTGTTTTCGTGACCAACAGCTCCGCAATGGCAAAAAATACTAAATTTAAATCACCTGGCTGATTTTACGTCAGCCATCTTCAAAGGGCTAATAACTTATAAGAAACTGGTTGAACGTTTAGTGATCAACGATCGACCTAGGTATTCAACTGAGTGACGACGTTTAATTAATAGGCTAGCCCTCCAATTGAACGTTGGTTTTAACCAGTTGTTGGCTGCGACATATCCATTGAGCGGTTAGCAGAGTATCAAAGGTGCACCTTCAGAGTAAGCGTAATAAATATCACCCCCATAGCGATACTCAAAGACGCCATGTTTGGCATTGGTTGGGTAAGATGTTATCCGAAAACAATAGCGACAAGTTGTCAATCAAATGTCCTACGATTCGTTTTGGAAATAGGCATTATTGTATTGACGGAATTTACGCATTTACAGGGTGAATCCCTGTACTGCAGATAAGGTACCAGCGCTGGCGTCTGCACGACGCCTGTTATGTGGATGTCGCTCAGAGTCTCATCGTGTAACGATGCCCTATCTCTCTTGCTCCTGCTCTGCTATTCTCTTCGAAACGTTGAGACTGTTGCTATGATAATTGTCACATTAGCTGTCAAATAATATTGAAAATGTCCGATTACCGATGTCGCATCGGCCGCTACATAGCAATAAGTTTCTTAGAGAATCGCGTCTCTGAACCCCATCCAGCTGAAAAGGCTTGATAAATAAGAGTGGCCAGGAGGAGGAATACTCAAAAACGAATACTTTTGCGCCGACAGGCTACCTTATTCTTGCGAGATCCGAAGCAGTACCGACCAGGGGCGTTTACCCTGCCCGTTGGTAAGCAGCTACCCACCGGACCGCACTAACTGCGAGAGTTGTAAGAGAAACTTTTAAACTAAGTTTGATTTTTAAATCACATTCCAGCACACGAGAGACAACTGATACGTCGTCCAGCCTCCCTAGTATAAACATTGCTGTATCATGCGATACGATATAGCGCATCATGCAATCTTGCTTACTCCGCTACGATGAGCGGTAAAGTGACACGTTATGCCTACAGAGCCCCTAACCAATGTAACAATTCAAAAACGATAACGAAGATCGAAAATACTTAAGTAAATGTAGGGGATTGGCGGATTGGCATATGCCGCGCTAAATCACGTGCTCAAACCGCCAGTTAATTGAAGCTTAAAGACAATAACGAATCGAATTATCGTTTCGTTACATAACGATGTTACTTGTCTACGAGCCCTGATACGGATACGTCCAGAGAAATTGACATTTTTGAATCCAGAAATTTGTACCTATTTAAAATTTACAATATGTCGGGTGATACAGTGGCAAGATAATTATGTCGATATCAACCAGCCAGGCCAGCTATGGGAATGGGGAAATATATATTTAAAATTTACTGAAAACAATATTCGACATTATAGGTATTGTTGAAGATCGTTGAAACTAAAGGATTTTGAGTTTTGACAGTAGTAGTGATCCAACTTTCATTTTTAATAAAGAAATGATGGATAGAAAAATGTTTAATTCAACATATCTCTGCCAGTATACTAGCGTTGTTGTGACACATCTAGTGTCATGGCCACACATGCTGAGGCAGGGACCCTATTGACCCTAAAGCCATACTTGTAAATTACTTGTTTGTATTGTTTGTAGTAGTATATTAGCATAAATGTCTTGTTGGCGTTACATTACTATCTGTGTTGTATGAATTGTGTGGTATTTTATGGAAATAAAATCAATCTCTCTCTCTCTTTCTCTCTAATATCTTAGCGCGAGAATAGGCCCCGGAGAACATCATTAAATCATTATTAGCATTGCAAAGCTAGCAGCTAGCGCATTCTTTTTTTTACATTAAATAGGCTTACAAGGCTTACAAGGCTTACAAGAGGCCTCATCTGAATCGTTAGATTAAGAAGAGGCCTAAGATGGAGCGAGCTTGACTAGATTTTTTTTTCTTTCTCTTCCAGTGCAGCATGGGAATTTGTACTTAATTGCTGTAATTTGACAAAATATTATCTCTTTTATTTCCTTGATAGTTTAACCTTTATTTAATATTTTAAGAAGGAATTCTGTAATTCAATATTATCAATATCACTTTAAAAATATCTTTTTGAAGTGAAAACTTCTTTAGCGGCGTTGAGCACTTTTTCTGTAATGGGTATAAAATCTTAAACTCGCGTCAGGACACGTGACCTGATCGAAAAAGCGTAGGACGGATGGAGAATGTTGAGGTGACAGGTTGACTATGGTCTCGGTTGCTTAGCGACAGACTGTTGATAATGTCTTTTACTTGTCTCTTGTTTTATTGTCAATATATATTTTTCGATTCTCTATAATAACTAATGTTTTCTTATATCTTATTACCTAACTTAACGTTCACTTTAATATGGTTTGTCATGTTTGTGTACGATAGCGCAATAAATGAATATTGTATTCTACCACATAAATGATAGTACTTTTATACTGATAAAGCAATTGGTGCAAAATTATTCCCTAACCATTCCAAAATATCAAACATGCTCAACGTTAATAATCAAGTTTTCACTTCTGCCGGCACTCCCGGAGTGCAACCCGTCTTTTTTTTTTATTAATGGCTTGCTCGCGATAAATACGCGAATTTTGCCAATGTCAAGTAAATATATTTTGTGTTATATAGAAATTGTACGGTAGATTGATTGTGTTATTACGAAAAGAACTCGGGTGAAACTCCTTTAAAAATATCAATGATTTTACGAGAAGTTGTCGAAGTAATTTTTATTATCGCAGCAATGCATGGAATGCATGAATGTAATTATGATGTTTTGTTCAAACGAAAGCAAATGCAGACAGACCCTGGAGACAACTACGTAGGAACTTACTACTAGGAAGTAAGAAGGACGAAGTAAAAAAAACATATATCAGAATTCACGTAAAAATTCCGATATACTGGGAAGCCGCTATGCTCTATGGTTCACGCTTAACGGATGTAATTATAACTCTTAACTAGTATGTATAGCTATTCCTGTCCTCAGGTTCGCGTAAGTCTATGTATTCTTCGCTTCAGGTTAATGAATAGGTACCTTACTCGTAAAGATTGTCTTTATTTAAACAAATAGTATAGTCTTTGATACAGGATTAAAAAATACTACTTATGAATGAAAATTGATTTTTTCTTTTCCAATTTAACTTATAATTTCTTTTGAAAAACTTTTACGGGGTTACCCTTGAACGATTGGGAAGTCGTTTTATATTTACGAGGAGTATAAAATAGTTATGAAGACTAGGATGAGATAGTAAAGCAATAGAATAGATACGAAGTACGAATATTATGTTCTATGGCAAGTGAAAACAGTATTATTCCAAAACCACAAGTTTTAAAACGAAGGGAGTCTTTTGTGGTACGATTAATAGCTAACCTTTAGCTATTATGATAAACAAAGAAGTTTTGCCAGCGAATCATATTCGAATATCTATCGAAGAAAGATTTTGTTGTTTTGTAATGCGGGGAGATATCTATAATAGATAATTAGTTTTCTCCATTATACAGCCGAACACATTTAATAAACAAAATAATAATTAAAACTACTTTATATGAAATCTAAACTGTGTAGATATACTTGAGTAGTGTTTTAGTTTTGATAGGGAGAATAGAAAAATCTTCGCTTTGCCGTCGTTCATCATTGTCACCATCATCTTGACCTTATCCCAATTCTATTTTAGGTCGGCATAGTTAATCTTCCTCAACTCTACACTATGACTCCTCATTTATTCACTACCTTCTCTTTCATGTCTTTACGCATACAATATACTCATCTTTTATGTGATCTTCTTCTTTCTTTCTTCCATCTACCTACGTTATAGTATAGGTATCACCTTTATAATAATTAGGTATTAGAAAAGTTGTAGCAATGTAAGCATTAATACAGGTTCGTTACAGCCAGGTTTCCTTTCATCTGTTAAGGGTTTTCTTTAATGATAATATACCTATGTGTCTACTTGAAGCAGATAGTTAGTAGAAAAGATGAAAGAAAACTAATTATGTTTTATATTAGATATGTTACCAGAAAAACACGGAAATGAAAGAGCATTGTGAAAATTGGGAAGACCCTATATGGGGTCCGAATCAAATTGCTATCTCTTTTACCACTTTCAAACTTCCTTGAGAGGAAGAGGATTCATTTCAGCATTATCATCTCTGCTACACGTAAATTTGCATTCATCTGTTCGATCCCCGGACAAGACAAATATTTGTGTGCATGAACATGTCTATTTGTCTTGGTCTGGGTGTTTAATATGTATATTATGTATGTATTTACAAAAAAAAAAGTATATAAGTATGTTTATCCGTTATCTAGTATCCATAACACAAGTTCTTCATGATACTTAACATGGGCTAGATAATTGGTGTGATTGTATGGAAATATTTATTTATTTATTTATTTATCTGTCTTTTTAACTGACTTCATAAAAAGGAGGAGGTTATCAATTCGTGTGTATGTTTTTTTTAATGTTTGTTAACTCAGTACTCGGTCATTTATAAACCGATTTGAATAATTAGGGTATACTTTCAAGTTGGTCCCATTGTCGTCAAGACAAGATCTGATGATGGGATCCTGGAGAATTTCAGGGAACTCTTCAAATGTTACAGACACACCTACATCGATTGTGGTGATTTCTTAGGTAACTCGTGCACTTGCTTCCATAAAGCACCATTTGGTGGAGTGGAACGGATGATGATGATGAACCACACGTGTTCATCGGAACTATTAAATACGAAGTATATCACGTGCGATACGATTATGGTAAAAAGTACTGAGCTTATCTAACACAAAAAAAAATAAAAATAAAAAAAAAATAAAAAAAAATAATCCCACTTCAAAAATGAAAATATAAAAATGGTAACAAAAAAATACCAAATAATAAAAACCCATAATAAACAGAAACCGCCTTCAAAATATACTTTTTGGAGTCGTTGCCAACTAGAACAAAAAAAAAACTGAACGTAGGCACTTGCAATGTAGAATGCACCATTGATGCCCTGGCTGGCACCGACTCCAAAAAGTATATTTATAGTATATTATATAGGTTTCTGTTGTAATTATAGGGTTTGGATTATTTGGTAATTTTTTTTTTATTTTTTTTAATTCTTTATGAAGAGACCGGGGTTTTTGTCTTTCAGACATGCCAACCCCATCGTAACCTTATCCTATTCTGCTCAAATGAGAGGCAGCTATTGTAAAACCGTAACTAAGCGACAAAGTCCTTTAGCAATATCTGAGGTTGGTTCCGACAAAATACCTTGAATTAGCCCAACATCGAGGGTATTTAGCTTGAACTCATTTATGAATAGTTGCCTCTCATCATTGTTTTTGACACACTCCATCAGCAAATGTTGCACGTCCTCAACTTTTTGGCACGTTGAACATTTATCAGTTTGCTCTTTTTTCATTATGAATGCAAATTTTGCTGACGGATAGTGTCCAGCGCGGAGTCTTAATGCTAATTTAATATAGTTTCTGCTTACATTGCAGTCATCAAACCAAGGGCCACGAGGAAGCTTACTTTGGATAGTTTTGTACCATATGCCTTTGTCTTTAGAAATGTTTTCATAGTGATCTTGCCAAATAAGAAAACATTTATTTTTGAATTTTGACAAAAAATCTGAATAGTCTGGTACAAAGTCATATTCATACCCTTCAGTTGATGCTAACTTTGCTATACGGTCAGCTTCGTCATTGCCCATTAGCCCGATATGTGCTGGAACCCATTGCAACTTCACAGAAGCGTCATTTTTATTAAAGATGATAAGCTTGCCGAGTATTTCGTTGGCTATCGATGTGCTTCTGCTACCAGAGGCGCATCGAGCCAAATATGCAATATTTGGCTCGATGCGCCTCTGAGAAGCTTTTGCTGTCTGTAAATATGACAATTTTATTTAGATTATGGTTTAATGCATAAGACAACGCTTTAGATATCGCAATGAGCTCAAGTGTCATTATACATGTAATGGAATTAATCTTATAACTTGCTCTATTATTATAAACCTGATCATATATCCCAATCCCCAAGCCCCCCATTGTTCTTCGAGCCATCACTGTAATATTTGGTAATTTTTTGTTTTCATTTTTATATTTTCCTTTTAAATTATCACTGCAAAATACATACAGCTCCATACATCGTGGATTGATTACAAGCTTATACTTACCTTTAGAAACCATTTAAAATAATTCTAAATAAGTTTTTCTTAAATAAACGATTTTTCTTATTACATCATACGTTATTTATTATAAGCGTAATGTACTTAAGTATAGGTACTTATATCACATTTTAAGGAATGTTTTTGTAAAACAAGAACTTATTTAGCACGTCCAACATGATTGTTACAATGTTGTTATCTTATAATTACATCCCAAATTAAATACATCGGGTAAAAACAATAAACAATCTCAAATAGAATTTCACTCAAATCAATTAGGTACATACCTTACTCATTAAAAAAAACATCAATAACGAGCTACTTTAATCTTGAAGTCAAGTTACCGAAGCGACAACAAGGTCACACGAACTGCACGTAACGGCAACGTCGCAAGAGCGGGACGGGCGAATCACGGCGCGTGGATACGTACGTTAGAGGGAGACAGAAACTTTCTCATTGCGCATTCAGAAGAGAACGGACGCGAGTGTGCAACTCGTGACCCGCGAGAAAGCGGCGCGTTCGACACAAGCCGAATTTGTAAAGAGAATAAATTAGAAAGGAATACTTTGGTTCCGTAATTTCAAGGATCCGTTGGCTCGTGAAAGGTCAATGGGGTTTAAAACGTGATTCTGATGTGTGAACATGCTAGTTTTAGGCTTGTTAATTTAGGCCTAGAATACTTGAACCGTCAAAAACACTGAAACTTGATACTAACTCGTGTAATAAGGGATTTGGTAATAAGTAATAACGGTGAATTTCCATTGAGGGTCGGTAGGATTATGATATAAAAATAATATGATTAAAAACCAAATGGAAAACGAATTTTCGATAAGAAAAACTACGAAGGAATATGATATTTCAACAAATGTTATTTTGACGAAATCGCTAGTGTAGCTGAAAAGAAATAATAAATTATAAACGTCAATTCGACTTCATATGCCAAACATAAAAAGAAAAAAAAACCACACCCGAATTGATTTAATTTTGTAAACAATATCTTACAAGTACGCGTATAAATCGTAAATACGCGTAAAATAATTTTGTTCTACGTCAATTAACTAAAATTGACCATTTGTGTTAATCAATTACTTAATCGTCAAGTTAATGTGTATTTTTGTATGTGAAAATAAAATATCCTCAAAGGTTTGGAATAAACCATACCAGACTTGAAATCATTTGGGAGCGCGCTAAATAGCGCGCAAGGTAGGCCTAAATGCAACGGCTAAAACCAGAGAACTAACCTCTTTGGAAGAGTATGGTTGAGATCAAAGGAATCCTACTTCCGTCTATTTGATATGATCAAGTTAGAAATTCCCGGATGGAGTCCAAGGAAATATAAATGTGACTACGAAAACTTGTAATCACAAAATCGAAATTACGTTGAAAAACAATGGCTAAAAGAAGAATGTTTATCGACATGGTGTGTTTATGGAAAGCAGCATAGAACAAATAACTCCTTAGAAGCATGGAATCATAAGTTAAATCAAGAAGTTGGAAAGAAGAACCCAAATATTATTCATTTGCTGGAAGTTTTGGTTAAAGATGCGGACTATAACAGTGTTTGCATTAAAATTAACAAAAAACTTACAACTATGAAAAACAGACAAAAAAAATATGTTCTCACTGACGAGTTTATTTTAGAAACGCAATTAGACTGACTACATGGCAATATCAGTGTGGGACACTGTTTAGAAATTCTAAGACATTAAAGTTAATTTTGAATTCCAAAGATGATTTTATTTATATTAGCATGATTATATTAGCAGCACACATTTTGTTTTGTTGTATTGTACTATGATTTTTGTTTTTTCTGTCTTAATTTATGTACCTACTTGTCTGATTGTATTTCTGTTTTCGTGTGTGTTGTTAATAAGTGGTTACTATTTCTATTTCTTATTGTTTGTAAAAAAAAATGTAAATTAGTCAATTTATGGTAATTACTGTGATCTATGAGAATGTGATTTTTAATAATTTTCAAGTACGCCATTGCATGGTTAGTTTCGAAGGCGATTGAACCATCGCCTTATCTTCGGATTAAATCGACTTACTAGGTTTTTTATTTTATTTAAATAGTTATAATCAAATTATTATTGTGCACATTATGTTATTCTGTGATTTTCGGTCTAAACTTTTTAATATGTAACTTAATTTAAAAAGATTTATTATATTGAAATTATGTCATTGTGATGAGCGTAGTTTACTGTAATTTTTTTTATTTTTTTTTTTTATTTTTTTCTTAATAACTAGAAGTATCGTAATACTTACCTTAATTTTAAACAGTGAGGTAATATTTGTTTGGTATTGTGTTCGTAGTATTTTAACAATTTTATGATTTCATGCCAGTAAATTTATGTCCTTAGGGAACACAGATTGAAAGACTCGCGATTACCTTTCACTACAGTTAATAAAAATATCTATATGACTCAGCTGCTAATGTATGCTAATTATTGCTAATGTATAATACAACTACGTTAGGTAGTTGTTTTATACATAATATTAGCAGCATAAAACAACTACATAACTAGCATGAAATCAAAATAGTGTAAAATAACCAAGACTGATAAATAGTGGGAAAAAAAATCTTATGATAATGACTATATTTTGATGTGATTTTATTTGTCAATAAGAGAAGTTTTAAAATACCTACCTTTTACTTAAGGCAGTATCTACACCAGAGTTTATTTTGAACGTTTTAGATTTCTTAAAAAAACATTTTTATTACCTACTTAATTGTTTTATGTTACATATAATTTAATTTTTGACAACTGTCATAATTTACCTTGAAAAGTGTCGTCCGTACGACACTTTTTAAGGTAAATGATAGTATTTTTTATATAAAAGACTAGAGGCCGGGCGCGGTTTCACCCGCGTGGTTCCCGTTCCCGTGGGAATTTTGGGATCATTTATAGCTTATGTTACTACTTGGGGTCTAAGGTTTCTCTATACCAAATTTCGTCAAAATCGGTCCAGTAGTTTTTGAGTTTATTCGTTACATACAAAAATACAAATCTTTCCTATTATAATATTAGTATAGACAATTTTGGTCATATCCGAACCACTGTATAGGATATCTAAAATATATATATATATTATATATAAATGCTTTTATTTGTCACTTCTAGCAACATTATAGGGCAGTCTCAAGTGGGGGAGACTGGGATATTTAAAAATGTAAGTCCCAATTGTCCCCTCCACCGGTAACACGGGGGACAACTGGGAGATTTTTATAAAAAAAATCCCAGTTGTCCCCCAAGGGGACAAACGCCAGAGGGGACTACTGGGAAACACTGCAGATTATTCTGTTCTGTGGTTGAGATTTACCTTTTTGAAAATTAGGTATTGAACAATAACCTTCTTGGTAGAATATGGTAGGGATTAAAAACTTTTTGAAAATTATTTAACAAACCTGTTTGGTAGAATATGGTTGTGATTAAAACTTTTTGAAAATTATTCAACCAACCTCTTTGTTTTATTATGATAAATTTATAGAAAAATATTGGAAAAAATCCTCTCAACTCAACCTCTTTGGTTGAATTTGTTTGTAATAAAACTTTTTAAACATTATTTACCAGATTTTGAAAATATTTGCTTTTTATTATTTGCTGGTTTTGTTTTGTGCTGGCATGGTATAAAAATATAAAGTTACCGAACGTATTTTTATTAGATTAGTACATAGACGCTTAGATGCACTCCATAACGTAAGCCGCGTTGCTCTATGGATGAGTAGGTAGCTACTAACTTTTTTTTTTGTGTATACTTAAATAAAGGCCGATTTTTTAATGCTTAGATAAGAGTTATCAGTCAGTTAAATTGTTAACCAACTAAATAGAAATGAGAATCACAATACTAAGCGCCGACTTTTCAACTGTCAGATAGACAGCTGTTAGATAGCGTTTATTCGACGAATATCTCGCTAACTGAGGAATAAGACCCTTTGAGTGCCATATAACTGCTTAGTTCATCGATAAATAGTAAGTTTGAGGTTAGTTTTCGTTTCGTGCTTTCTTGTGTTGTGTTAAAATTAAAATAATTTAAAGGTAAAAATACAGTACGTAAAACGTAGTGATTATTACCTCTGTGACAGTACCTACTTACGTTGGAGGCTAGTTTTCGTGATTTCTTGTGTAAAATCGATGAACTTGCATAATGTATGATTTTATATTAAATACAGTAGCCCGTGGTGCCGTGGTTTACGCGCTAGGTCTGCGATTGTTGAGGTTAAGCAACTTTCGCAATGGTCGATCACGGGATGGGTGACCAATAATTTACTATCTCAAGCTACTACGTGCTTCGGAAGGCACATAAGCCTTTAGTCCTGGCTGCATTTGCGGTCGTCAAAACACACGAACCCGCATTGGGGCCGCGTTGTGGGTAATGGCCCGTTCTCTGTTTCTCCTTATCCATCCATAAGGAAGATCAGTGCCCCAGCGGTGGGGACATTAAAAATGGCTGATGAATGATGATGATATAAATCCGAGTGAAAGATAAGAACGAATTGGGAGACCGAGGAACGAACACTATCTATAACCAATGGGATTCAACAGAATTCCCGTTCAATTGAATTCTGTCAAAAACTGACTTCAAAAGTAAAAAAAAAAATATACTTTTGGAGTTGGTGCCAGCCAAAGCATTCTACATGGCACTTCTATTATACATTTATTTTTCTAGCCTTGACGGCACCGACTCCAAATGCTTTTTAATTTGAGAAGTTCGTTTTTATTATTCGTATAAAAAAGTATTTTATTTCACAATTTCATAAGTTACATTGTGGCCCGTTCCTACTTACACTAAAAAGAATCGTGAAAATTACATCATCCAAACAAAAAAAAACTACTGAGCCAACCTATAGTAAGTATTTTTTTTATGTAACAATATAGCTAGTATCTCCCATTAAATAAAATAAGAATCACGTAAATGGGATCAGAAATCTCCGCGCAATTGCAGATCATACAAAAAATAAATATAAAACATACAACCGCATTGAGAACCGCCTCCTTTTTGAAGTCGGTTAAAAAAGGAAAAATTAATTTAGATATAATCGACAATATGGCAATAGGAGAAGAAGGGATTAAATGCTTCAAATTTTTAAACCGTGAACGGAAACAAAGATTCTTACAACCGAGACCCATTTTATAAATGGGTGGGCAAAGAAATCCCGTCAAGATTTCGTTTACAAAAACCTACTGTATTATTCCTCCTGTCTTTGATAGAACCACAAATCAAGCATATCACTGAAAGGAATCAGTGTGTTCCAGTTCCGCCAAGCCAAGAGTTAAGAGTTGAGTTACGTTTGCGTACTCTAAACTTTGGTTAAAGCTACTTTGTCAAAGCATACTTTGATCAAGTCCACGCGGCTTGAGCCAACGCCGACTTTGTTCGTGTTCACGCGACTTTAGCCAGCGCCGACTTTGACCGTGTCCACGCAGAAAAATGTCGTAGAGAACTGTCATCGACTGATGTACAATTCAAATAAATATGACAGCTTTCCAGCGCATCTAATCTCCCCTTTTTTTAATTTAATTTCAACCTCAATGCAGTTCGCATATTCACATCTCACATTTTAGTTCACTGTAAAAATAGTTGTGCGTTGCGTTTTAAAATTTCTCGGTACATTAAATATACCGATATACTTTAACGTACAATCTTGGAAGAATTAACCACTATTCAATACTTCAGTAAAGTAAGCAAAACCATTTTTTTTTTACTTCACCCCTTATGTGAAGCTAAATTAAAATAAAATAAAGTTTTGTTTTCTTGCAATAACTCTGTACTCATTTCATTATGATGAATAGTTGAATACATTTCCAACTTTCCATTTGTATGTAGTTTGTAATACACCCGGATGAATGCGGGTGTTTGGGGTGGTTCACCCTTGTTCCGGACGAACGCCGGAAGAATATCATGAGATACGGTTTTATATGTTTTTGTTTTGAAACAAAATGTTAGCTCTCATGGACTTTGCAATGTGTCTATATTACTTTGAACTATAAATGGACACACTTAATTAATTTATTTCTTTTGCTTTCACCGTTATAGTTATTTAGGTCAGTAATATTCTTTTGAATTGGACTCAAGTGGTTTTTTTTTTGTTTTTATTTAATTTTACAAAAATTGCATTGAGAATACAAAAATTTAATGATAATATTGAGTTACTGCTATAGTTCTATTAAAGTAAACATAAAAAAATATCTACTCCTTATTTATTTTGTATTTCCAAAAAAAGCTTCGTGAGCAAGATCTCCATCATTGTAGCGTATTAGAGCAAAGAATATATCCAGAGCTGGGACAAAATAAACAGCATTTGCCTTCAAGAAAAAAGTTGCTATTTCATTAAAAGAAGCACATTTTATTTTTGAAAACTACTTTACTAAAAGCTGTGATCTCTTCGATAGAATGCATCTATTGCGTTGCAGCTTGGTTGCAGCTACATAATAAATAAATATATAATTAAATATTTTATTTTTAACTAGTGGACTCGGCGAACTTCGTGCCCCCTCAGAATTATTTAATATTGTGTATATTCGTATCTCTTATACCTTAGAAGTGCTGCTAGGGTTCCACATCAGGTACCAGATCTTTAATTTTTGTTATTATAATCATATGAGCTGCTCTACGCTCACTGCCTGCTGAGTATAGGCCCTACACAAAGAACTCCACAACGATCGGTTTGGCGCTGCTCGCATCCATCGGCTACCCTCAACCCAACTTGACGAGGGTTAATCACAGAGCATCGCCCGGTGCGCATTCTTCATTCCTAAACAGAAACTGCTCATTCGCCAAAGAAGTAGGGTTCTTTCTTCCTAGGCGCAATATTCGTATCTCATAAACTTAAGCTCGGTTCTACATCAGATGTGCCAGACCTTCGATTTTTATACGTCAATTAAAAATAATTATCACTCTATACAACTTATCCCAATGCTATACCTATTCGTATATTTTATAGTTTAGCTTGGCTGCTAAGGTTCCACATCAGGTGTACCAGACTCATATTTTGGCTGGACTGCTATGGTATTTCGATCATCAATTGTTTCTTTCATAAAAACCTTCTCTTGGCAATAATAAACACAACAAATAAAGAATTAGCGAAATTGTTCCACCCGTTCACGCGTGATGCGAAGACCAAAGGAAATAGCGATTCATTTATTTAATATACAACGTTACTTTATGTTTACCCAAAACCGCATCGTGAAAAAAAACAGCTGTTTCATAGAAAATTTTATTTGAACTCTGCTGAAATGTATGAAACAGCTGATATTTTTTTCGCGATTTTGGGGTTGCTTCCATACTGAAAATTGTTTGTAATGATGGGTTCTGAAAATTGTTTTGAGCCTTGGGTAAACATCAAATAACGTTGTATAGATAGATTGTTTTATTTTCTCTCAATCGTAGTGAAAAGTAGAAAGTATGTTTTACCTGTGATATGTTAGTATATTTTTAATTTAAATTCAAATTCTACATCTTAAATAATGTAATAGTATTTCAACTTTTATATAAAAGTAAAACCGAATTCAAAAAGTAAAAAATTTGCTTTTATGTTTTTTGAATTTTTGCATTTTTAATGCTATTTTTATACTTAGGGGAATAGATTTCCATCTGAGAGTTTACTGTGTCCGAGTTGATGTTTTACAATATGTTTCTATTTCAATCCATCAACTTTTGGAATGTCAGCCAAGGCAAAAAAAAGTGTAAAATTTGAAGAATGCACCATTCGATGCCTTGGTTGGCACTGGCATCAACTCCAAGGCTAATTGCCTATTTCTTACCTTTTGAAGTCCATTTTTTTAATAAAAGTTTTTATTTTTAATTTTTAAAGTTAGATTAGATTAGAGTTAGATTTGAAATTTAAAAAAAAAATGGGGCTACCTTGGGAACAAACCGGCTGATGAAATAACGTTTACTTATATGTAAACGCGCTCCTTCTTTTTGAAGTCGTTTAAAAAGTAGTCCGTATTTTATTGGAATATTTTCAGGTAACAATTAAAAGAATATTGGGAATTCTAGAATATTATAGGTAAATATAGTTTCCACATCACAAGAACAATACACACAAACAGATTACAAGCGTGTCGGTCAACTATCGGCCATCGACGAAGTATTTTGAAATAGTATTCTAAAAGTAAAAATAAACTTAATCAAAAAGAAAAAATATTTAAGTAGGTATGTATACTTATAGATTATAAATTTTTCATCTTATTTTTTATGCCTGTTTTACAAAAAAAAAATACTAGTATTTGGTTGGAAAATTGACAGATACGCTCAATATCTCAAAATAATAATTGTTCCTCAACCTACATAACCCTCCGATGCCGATGACAAGAACAACACCCACACAGATTACGAGCGTGTCAATCATCGGACCCCGACCCTCGGCACAGATAATATAATTATTAAGGACGGCCACCCCAGAATAACAATCATAACTATGGGATTATCTCGAAAGGACTCTTTAGTGTTATAATTAAATGGTTGACTTATGGTAAATTTTAAATAGAAAAATATTGGAAAAAATTAACTCGGCCACAAGTGAATTCTCAGACGGGAATCGAACCCGCGACCGGACCGGATTTCCAAAGGTTTTTTCCAATATTTTTCTAATCGATCGTTAAACACCTAAAAAGATGTTTCTTTCGAATGCAAGGATATTCCTAGCATTGATGTGACAACGCTGGCCTACAGCGTATTAAAAATATAAAAGTATTGGAGAATTTCGACGGAGGTTCGCAAGTCTCGGTAGCTCAGCGGTTAGAGCATTGGACCGGATTTCCAAAGGTCGCGGGTTCGATTTCTGTCTGAGAATTCACTTGTGGCCGAGTTAATTGGTTGACTTATATTTATGTTTTTTTCATATAAGTATTAGCTAGTATAGTATTATATAATCTGTGGTATTAGGCATCTTTTTTAATTAAGTAGATACTTCTATCCTAATCCTAACTAATATTCTAAATGCGAAAGTGTGTTTGTTTGTCCTTCCCGCCCTAACTTAGCAACTAATCAACTTGATTTTTGGCATATAGTTAGTTGAAAGGAGGGAGAGTAACAAAGGCTCCTTTTTATCCCGATATTCCTACGGAAACGGGAACCACGCGGGTGAAACCGCGGGCGGAAGCTAGTTTCTATACAAATAAGGGACGAATGTAGCAGACTAAAAAAGTTTTACCATTTTTGTCTGTTGACTTTTATTTAATTACTAGAGGCCGGGCGCGGTTTCACCCGCGTGGTTCCCGTTCCCGTGGGAATTTCGGGATCATTTATCTATGTTACTACTTGGGTCTAAGGATTCTCTATACAAAATTTCGTCAAAATCGGTCCAGTAGTTTTTGAGTTTATTCGTTACATACAAAAATACAAATCTTTCCTCTTTATAATATTAGTATAGACTAGCGGATCCTCGCGGTTTTACCCGCGTGGTGCCCGTTCCCGTAGGAATATCGGGATAAAATATAGCCTATGTCACTCGAGAGTATGTAGCTTTCTAATGGTCTAAGGATTTTCTAAATCCAGGTATACAATAGGTCCAGTAGTTCCTGAGATTAGCGCGTTCAAACAAACAAACTCTTTAGCTTTATAATATTAAGTATAGATTTTGGACGGACCGGCCGCAATCGTAACTATGGGATTATCTCGAATTAGGACTCTTTAGTGTTATAAGTAATGAGATGGTTGACTTATAATTAAGTACTTAAATGTGTTTGTTTGTGTTTATATATTATACTTCTATATATTTCACCCAAAAAAATAACAAAATAGGACACTAAAAAAGTTATAAAAAAATGTAAGGCATACGTTTTTATTGTTCAGATTTTCTCTATGAGTTCTCCTTTACATCCTCTCCGGTTGATTGGAAGTTAATACTCAATCAACCCTTTTGCTGGTTAATGTGCAATAAATTATTAATTTGGAAATGCCTCTACTCGGGATAATTCATTTCCCGGTAAATATAGTATTTTTAGGGATTCATTGCTCATTGGCAAAACGTCAAGTTGCAATATTTACCGAACTAGAACTTTGTTCGCATTAGTTATTACATTGACCTTTTAAGTAATAAAGGAGAATGACCAATGAAGTATGGAGTTTGGTTTCAATTTGTATGACATTGTGCCCGAATGAAATCCCACAACATTTTGTAGTGTTTTGAATTTAGATTCAGTAAAAAAAACACCATTACCCTAATTCTACGGATTCATGAGAAATATGCTAATGAAGTTCATCAAAAGTTATTTTTATTGAAAACTGCCCCCATGATTTGATTTGACTTTGTCTTATAGTATGCACAATTAAGTTAGACATAATTATTAGTTTCTGTAGTAGGTAGGTACCTACTTATTTAAGGCATTAAGTCAAAATAAAAATATTTTTTTTTTTCAAAAAGATTTGATTCTGATACAAAGCGAAACCATGTTTGACCATTCTCCTTTTATTATAAAATAAGTTCAAACTCCGACCGGTAATAAAAAAACGCACGTGGGGTGGTAAAGAAAACAAAATTGCAGTGACTGCCTTGCATAAGGTCATTCATTTTCAGTCATTTTCAAAGCGCTTCAGAAGCTAGGTACCAGCCAGATGTTTGTGTGTCGTACTATTGATAGATACACCAACTCCTCCTCTTTCAAGGACTAGAAAAGATCGGGGCAAGTTGGTCATCATCCTGCATTAGTCATGGAATCGTGGAGTGGCGTATAATGGAGTCAATGCTTCATTTTTGTGAAAAAGAAGTGAAGACTTCAGCTAAAGGGTATCAAAAGACCGTCTTCGAGCGAGTTGTGAAGCCACTCGGCGATACCTTTTTCAAAGACATAACGTGGACTTTCCAGCAAGACTGCGCCTGGTTATAAAGGAAGAAGAAGAAAGATTTTACACTGATTTGGTGCTGAAGACTGGCCTTCTTCCAGGTGAGTTCAGTTACAAAGTATGCTCAGTTTTAGAGGAAAGGGACAGTTCTAAACGACAACCAATAACTCTCTTAAAAAAACCGCTACCAGTGGCTAAATTCCCCATGGAAACCGTGCGTAAATCCATTGATTCGCGACTGGAGAGATTAAAGACCTATATTAAAGACAAAGGCAGTCATTGCGAATAAAACTGCTTCTAATTCATAGCCGACATGACATATCAATAAACATTTACAGATAAGAAAATTAACATTACATAACTGCAAGAAAAATGAACTGTATTTTCATTTAACAGAACTTATGGCTAGACTAGGTATAATATCTAAGAGTCAAATATGTGCATGGAATCCATTCATCGCACAAACCAAACTCACACTTAAATTTTATCAGTACCGAGATCCTGAAAAGAAAGATATTCTTACATTCCTTTTCAGGAAAGAAAATCAACCCTAACGAAAAATCCAACAAAAACAAAAAGGTGGGCTTTTCATTTGAAACAATAATGCACAAGTGCTTTCACATCACGTTTGATTGCAGTTTATGAGAGAGGTGGCGGAGGGTGGCCATGGCGGTGGCGGAGGGTGGCCATGGCGGTGGCGGAGGGTGGCTGTGGGTGGCGAGAGGGAACCCTAGCGGACCCGCTGAATTAATAACGAGATGGCGTACTTTAAAATTTTATTATAAGAACATCTAAGATTTTGATTTGCATTTTAATAGTAGATTTTTGTTATTATTGAATACGTCAAAATCGTAAAGGATTTCGAAAAACTGTGTATAAGTCTGACGGGTTTATCCTACTGCATATCGTCTTAAACATGTACTCTGAAATTGTGACGAAAGATAACCTAATTAGTACTACCTTGACGTTAATTATCAATTTGACGACTCTAAAATACTCTGTACGAATTATGACGGGGAGAAAAAATACAGCCCTTGACGAGATTTGTGAGCCGATGGCGTAGCTTTTGACATGCACAAGTGTTTGTAACAGCCTGGACTTAATAAATGATATTGAATTTGTCTCCAATGACAAATAAGTAGGATCTAGGGCACCTGCCCTCTGCATAACCGTGGGATACCTACCTTTTACAGGAATAAAAGTTAGTCATCCCTAGATTATGATCCTTGAAATAAAAATAAAACGGGGGAAAATCAAAAAAGCTCGCGCTAATAAGTCCGACCCTTGGACCAAATAAGCTCGGGCGTATAATTTTTTTTTTTATTTATTTAAAGGACCACAAACAGATTCATAATATTTCAATTATAAAACTAAGTAGTATTCAGATACAATAATTATGAATCCAACAGTGCTGGTCACATTTTACATAATTAGCTAACATTAAGGTGGAGCAAATCTTACATATTATGACTACAGCTAGGTAGGTATTAAGATTAACTAGTGCTAGTCTTAACATATTTAGCAATATTTTATTAACAAAGACAAACATTATCCTAGATTATATATAAATTGTTAATTACGTGACTATGACCCTTGGAAAATATAAAACGGGAAATAAAAAAATCTCGCACGTGTTAGTCAAAGTTAGTCATCTCGTAACTACCTATAATCCTTGGAAAATATCAGCAAGTCGGGAAATCAAAAAATCCATTAAATAGTTGACGCGCGTAAAAGTTAATCATCTCGTGCACTTAGAAAAATCAAAAAAAGGTCGCGCGCGTAAAAGTTAGTAATCTCCTGACTATGACCCCTGGAAAATATCAGAAAGACGGGAAATCAAATGATCTCTCGCACGTAAACGTTTGTCATATCGTGACTAACGAAAACCATGGAAAATATCAAAAGTCAGCAAATCCAAAACACCATAAAAGAGCTCGTAAATATTAGTCATCCCATGACTACTTAGGCCCTTAAAAGATAACAAAAAGACGGAAAATCAAAAAACATATTGTTTACAACTCGCACGCAAACGTTTTGTCTCTTATAAGAAAAAAATCACCTTATTATTGTTGTTTTAATGATTTAAAAAACTAGAATAATAAAAAGGGAGTATTATTGTTAATTCAAAGTTATTTTAGAAATAAATTGTTATCTATACTAAAAATAAAAACGATTGGGTAAATGTTGACATTGACATGAGGGACAAGACAAATACAATTTAAAAATAAAGGTTTATGTCACGTTTCGAAATCCAATCATAGGTTCAGGAACTAAAATAATATAATAAAACCAAAACGGAGTACTAAAACTTATTAAAATAGGAATAAAATGTAACAAAAAAGTTAATAGTGCGATTCGGAACGCATCATGAGTTATGACATATACATACATACTGCGCTAGGCCGCAAAAAGAGATTTTCTACGCAGAAACTTATTGACAAATCCTCCTCTTCTGAGCGTATGAGATGAAAAAAAAAGAGAGGAACGTTTCGGAACAAAACACCAAAAGCAAAGGGAAACTTATGACTAGCAGTCATCCCGTGACCACGGCCCGTTGAGAGGTGGACGGCCCAAAACGTCGGAAAAAAATCAAACAAGTTTTTTGCATAACTAAAACAAAAATTTATTTTTTTACCTGTTTGTGATTGTGACAATAAAATCTTCATTTAATGTAAACAGACAGTAAAAATGTGACTAATAAACTGCGTAAAAGTGGTTATGAGAATTTTAGTAAACATAATTAAAAATATGAGAGTTTTTCTCTTATTTTCCTTTGATTCCAAATTTTAAATTGGTGAATTTCCCTCATAAAGTATACTTAACTATGATTTAATAATTTTAATGCTTTACTTGTAAGACAAATTATACATTAACCTTTTTTATTGGCGCAAGTTTTTTGAAGTGAAAACTTCTTTAGCGGCGTTGAGCACTTTTTCTGTAATGGGTATAAAATCTTAAACTCGCGTCAGGACACGTGACCTGATCGAAAAAGCGTAGGACGGATGGAGAATGTTGAGGTGACAGGTTGACTATGGTCTCGGTTGCTTAGCGACAGACTGTTGATAATGTCTTTTACTTGTCTCTTGTTTTATTGTCAATATATATTTTTCGATTCTCTATAATAACTAATGTTTTCTTATATCTTATTACCTAACTTAACGTTCACTTTAATATGGTTTGTCATGTTTGCGTACGATAGCGCAATAAATGAATATTGTATTCTACCACATAAATGATAGTACTTTTATACTGATAAAGCAATTGGTGCAAAATTATTCCCTAACCATTCCAAAATATCAAACATGCTCAACGTTAATAATCAAGTTTTCACTTCTGCCGGCACTCCCGGAGTGCAACCCGTCTTTTTTTTTTTATCTAGTGATATAAAGTGGTTCTAATTTCCTTTATTTGAGTCTGAATTTAGGAGGATGAGTGTGAGAGGTAGGGGGTGTCCCCCCATCCCCGCACTAAAGCATTTGACGCGGAAACGCATATTCTTCTAAAAATGGATGAGAAAAAGTCGTATTTGAGTAAATATTACTTGAAAAATGTAGTAGTACCAAAAAAAATATTTTTCGCGTTAAATGCTTTGTTGGGGTGATGGGGGGACGCCCCTCTCCATTACCTAATCCCCTAAATTCAGACACAACTAAAGTAATTATGAGCCTATAAAGTTTGTGTCAGAAGTGTAGCATTGGAACATCCTCTCAGTTAGGCAAATATTCATTCTGAGGACCATATACTTCTAAAACACGGTCAGCTATACTATGACCCCAAATTGGAAGAAAAGAAGACAAAAGTCTGTACTGTGCCTGCCCAAAATACTACTTTTGCACAACACTTCTTCCAGTGCCTTGGACCATCCATATAACAAGATCAACTCTATAGCTCATATCTATCCTTGTCTTAAAGCTACCTGTAAATGTACTGTATCCGAATACTTAAAATCTCTCGACTACAACGCTACTGAAAACCTACTCCATCCTGTCAGCTGATCACGCATACAACTTATTATTAAACATATACTCACACACACATACATCATATACATGTACATCATATACAGCTCATATTATATACATCACACACAACACATTTATTATCATTGGTGACTCATTAGTTCTAAGCAATTTATAGTTTGTAATTAAGTTTATTTTCATCCTTTTATGTTCTGGTTTTTACTTTATTACCCAGTCATCTCACATGCTAAATTAGGTACCTAATGTCTGTGGGTGGGCCTGGTGACCTGTAGCTCAGGTATCTATTGCAGATACCTATTTCAGGCACCAGTTCCTCACAAATATAGGAACTGTCAATTACATTAAGCAATTGTCTATATAATGTTATTTGTGATGGAAGAATAAATCTTTTTTATTTTTTTTATTGTGAATAAATATTAAATAGCCAAAACTTATGTTGTATACCTACGTATAAAATTAAATAGGTTTATCAGCCAAAACTTTCTAGTAATTCTTCAACTGCATAAGCTAAGTAGCTGTTATTAGTACCTACATAAAGTATCTTGAAATGTACCGCTTTAGGTGTACTTTCTACCGTATTAAGCACTTATACTACCTGTAGAAAACGATCACTAACGGCCAATATTATACCTATCTTTGTTTCTTTACTTAGCAAACTTCGGTATTTTTTCCATATTAACAAAAATATCTAGGCAACTCATCTTAGTTAGGCCTATTCCTTACTGAGGATAGGTTAGTAAGTAAACAACTGATAAAGCAATCAAATTCAATAAAACAGAAAGTAATAAGTCCGCTGATTAAACAACATCAAATCAATGTACACAACCTACTTACAACATTTTCCTAAATTAACTATGCAATGTTAATCTCAAACTGTAACCTATAAAGAACGGAACTCTAATGTTTTCCATTAAAACGGAACAAAGCAATATTAATCTCAAGTCGTAACCATCAAAGAACTCTTCAAGGTCCCAAGCAAAAAAAAGGTGCGTAAAAAACGCGGCGTTTCACCGCGCGGGGCGTGCGCGCAGACGCATCGGCCCGCCCCTAGGCGGGGTCGCGCACGCCCCCGCCCTTCTGGCCCTTCTCGCCTTCACTACTGGACTTCTGAGAAAACTCCTTTCTTAAACCTTGTTGAAGTTTGAGAATTAAAAAGTAATGAGTTTGATTGTGTGGGCCGAAAAAAGAGGTTGGTGATAAAAGTTTGTTAGTTGTTTGTAAGCGTCACAAACTATTTGGAACTCTCCGTATCAAGGCGTAAAGAATTTAAAAATAAAGTATTCGAAATTCAATAATTTGCCGAAGAGAAAGAAGGTTGACAATTTATTGGGAAAACTTCTTTGTAAAAACCTTAGCCGTTTTAGAGTAATTAAAAAGAATGGTTTTGAAATTACATTACCCTAGGTTGGTCTAGGCCAATAAGGGAAAGTAAGTTATATACCTATACCATATATTTGTAAGATTCGCAATTTATTGGGAGTTAAAGATCCTTGATAAAACTGAAAGAGAGTTAAAAAAAAATGTGTTTAATTTTGATTCGAAAAAACAGCCTTCGGGTTTTTGATCCATAATTTGATTTAGGAAGGTTTAAGGAAAATTTAACCAATAATTTTATGAAAGTTGTTAATAAATTCATTCTTATCTGTGAAACAGGTATCTGTCCATTGTAATTTCGAGAAAATTTACCTTTCTAATAACGGAATGTAGGTAAACGTAGGTGATACGTTCGAAAATAATGTTCGCGAAGAGGAAATAGGTTTAAGGAAAAGTTTGAAAGTCCCTATGAAAAAGCAAATGCAACGAAAAAAACGATACGGAACAAGGTGGCTTACCGAACTACGGAATTTGCGAAATGGGCGGTAATTCGAGTGTGAAAAAATGTGGTCACTTCTGATCATTGAGGAAAGCAGTCAGGCCTACGTAGAAATCATTGTGCCTTTACGTAGAAATCATTGTTTCAAAGGTATTGTGTATTGTGAGTTGTGAGCATGATACGCGTATATCACGAAACAATAACGGTTAAGGGTTTTAGGTTTTCCTGTTTTCTGTCTGTTTTTCAGGAAAAATATACATTTATGATTTTGTCATTTTTGCATTTCTCAATGCTATTTTTATACTTATGGTAAATTTTAAATAGAAAAATATTGAAAAAAATTAACTCGGCCACAAGTGAAATCTCTGACGGGAATCGAACCCGCGACCTTTGGAAATCCGGTCCAATGCTCTTGAGCATTTAATTTTTTCCAATATTTTTCTATTTAAAATTTACCATAAAAATATACATACTGAACAGGTTAATATTTTTTTCCTTAAATAATAACTAACTTCTCGGGTCAACAAGATAATTCAGGATATATTTTATTGTGTTATAACCATTCATGTAACAAAAAAACAAAATGTAACAGGTACGCTGTAAAATACGTACAGTGTAAAATGTACAGGTACAGTAAGAAGAATTCCCGCTACAACTTTTATTCCACGCAAACTAACTCGCGTACAGCAACTAGTTCAATATATTTAAAGTATCCTATATAAGAATAAATATATTGAAATTTTTCTTCAATATTCATCGTTCAAACTTCAAATTTAACAGTGCGCAAGTCTGCTACTGTCCAAGTTAATACCGCCTCTCAACATTTTGAAGCTCGAAAAAGGGTTAAGTTCTGAATGCCTAGTTTACTTAGAAGATAATTGGTCATAATATTTTTTAAAGCTTCGTTTTATTTTTATGTGCTTAGTGTGAGTTTCCTTACCCAACTCGCTTACGCTGAAGTTTGCGAATAGAGTATAATTCTCAACCCTATTCCAATTGTATTAACCCTAGATAGCTAACGTTGCTGAAACACCCCGATAAGCTGACCATTCGAATTTTTGACGATTTTGATTTTGTTTTTTTTTTCATTTTTTTAATATTTTCTTTACTTTATTATGTTTATAGAATTTAGGGAATATGAATTAAAGACTATTTTAAAGAATATTTATATTTTTAATTTTTTGGAAATAATTTTTTTTGTTTTCATACATTTTTTTTTTGAGATGAGACCGCCACTCTATGTGGTCAACTGGGTTCTGAGTTGGCACGAAACAGCAGGTGTGTTAATAAAACAATAAAAGAAAAATTAAGCAATGTATATCGGATGCTCGTCATTTTGACGAACCTTAGCTATCTAGGGTTAAGACTATCTGTCAAAATTTTACTCTCATGCGATGGTAACGCTTGGACATTTTCAAACTCGCACTCAGCCCTCTAAACTTAACTGTCGGTGGTGAAACCAGCTAAGTTTATTTGTTTTTACTCAAAAGATGGCATTAAACATGGACTTATATCACATATTATTTTCGGATAGCTCTTATTACTCATTTTCTAGTGTGTGTGTGTGTGTGTGTGTGTGTGTGTGTGTGTAAGGCCCGTATTCTAGAACGACTCAAACAGTGTTCCGTAGGTACTTGAGAGCAGTTAGAAAGAGACGTCGCTACTTGCGATGAATAAGCGCGTCCTTTTCCAACTGTACTCAAGCACAGATCCTTACTTACTCATCTGTCGGTACACTGCTTGAGTCATGTTTTGGAATAGCGACCTAAGTGATATATCGTTTTGATACCTTTCTACGTAGTGGCCGTGATCAGAGGTTTTGTGACAACAGTATTACCTATATTTCTTTGTAATTATTTAAATTCCGTTCACGGAATGTGTAAATTATTGAGTAGGTATTGCCATGCTTGGATGTTTTAGTCAGAGAACAGAAGAATAAAAGAATAAAGTCAATCAGGGGAAACTAGGTTCAGTTTCAGTTTCGTTCTGTCATTACTGTCACATTTTCTTACTGTGTGACAGTCAAAACAGCGACGATACAGAAACTGAACCAAGTTTCCGTTAGATAAAGCCCTCTGGTTCCAATCCACCGGCGGCAATTCTGCCTCCTGCCTGGAGCGCAGTTTTCACTCAACAAAAGAAGCAATTGTAAAAATACAGATCTGAGGTTTCCTTCGAAAAAAAAAACTTAAAATTTTACGAATGTGAACCTTTTTCGATTGTATGCAGATTGCATTACAATGGGCCCAAAGATCTATATCGAGATAGACGGTGAAATTGTACCTACCTTGTGTGCCAAAAGTTTGATCCACGGTCAAAGTTTTATGACCTAAGTCAGTCCGCTTGAGACCATTGCCATTAAAATGCCTTTGGTCTAGTGGTCCAACCACCGGTATCAGACCTAGGGGTCCCGGGTTCGATTCCTAGCGGGGGTACATATTGTATTCGGTTCGGTTGGTGGTAGGACTCGTAAGTCCGCCTGGCTAGTTACCCAATCTTATCTAAGTCTGACGCCATAACAACAATGTTTTCAGCATTGTTGTGTTCCGGCAATTAGAGATAAGATAGCCAGTTCCTCAGTGATTGAGGGTTCCGGGAGAGGCTCGCTTCCACCTTCAGCCTTATCAATATTAACATAAGGTATGATGAAGGCGAAGAGTCTCACCGTCGTTAACTCGTCAATAACATAAATTTATACATCACTAATGCCGGGTTTCTATAACATTCTAACGGATTGTTTTGGCTACAGACATATAAATTTTGACATTTCTTCTATGGAAAATATGTCAAAAATAAATGACCGTAACCAAAATAATCCGTTACTATGTTATAGAAACCCGGCATAAATATCGCTCGTGGCGTCATCGTAGGTACGAAAAACTGGACACGCTAGGTTCTCATACAGTTTGAAGCGCTCCTTTCGTCTATCTCGATATAGGTCTGTGATTAGGCCCCTCAGGGCCCTAATTCACTATGACCACTTACGGATTCCTTGCTGAAACCACGCCATTGTCGTACTTGGTTTTGACATTTTTAAAATTCGTTTTCTCCATGATACTCACAAATTATGGAGTTATTGTACAAGTACATGTCAGTCACAAATTGTATAGTTAATAAACAAGTAAAATACCTCTATAATTTGTATTGTGTCATAGAGAAAACGTATTTTGAAAATGTCGAAACCAAATACGACATCGGCGTGGTTTGAGCAAGGAATCGGTAAATGGTCATAGTGAATACGGGCCCAGTTGTCTATGTTTTCCACGCTTGCTGACCGATTGTTCTTGCCGATTCGATATCGGTAGGTTTGTGCCGCGTGGTATATTTTCAGTATTATTAATTAACAGGCTATGCTTTTTTGCTTTCTTCTTGGCAGAACAGAATTGAATGAGCAGGTCGGTGGCCGCGCTTAGTCTAAGTCCTAGACCAATGACCCGCATAGACCAGGGGCCCAACTGCGAGTTGTTGAGCAATGTTAAAGTAAATTATTGTGAGCTAGATGGCGTTGTATGTAGTGTATAACTCCGTTCGTTAATTCGTTTTTTTTTTTCTCTTTAAGAAGTAAACGTTATTTCATTATTTACAGATAATACCATTGTTATCCGGGTTACCTTACCTTCGTCTAAAAATAATAATAATATAATAAAATTGGCGATGAAAACGCTCAGACGAGAACATTTTGGTGCAAATTTTGTGTTTTTTTTCTTATATTTATATTTACAGCTAATAAAAGGTAAGTAATTTAGTACTTTAGCCTTGATCTTACCTAAATGCAAAAAATAACAATAAAATTAGCGATTTGTTTTGACAAAGGCAAATTACGATGTTAAACATGGAAGGAAGGATTTTGTCACTTCTGCTAAATTATACGGAAAATCCTCTACGCTCGCTCGTAGGCACTACGTATGTTTAGTAATAGAATGATAACAAAATTATTGCCTTTCAAGTTGTAGATAGGTATTATGGTCTAGTCATCTTTTTTTCCATCTTTTTTAGAATGGGATAACCATTCTATTCGAATGGGAAACCTTCTAAGTGTGCAAAAGAAATTTTTATCTGCAGCAATAATTGTGCTTTTTTTCGTTTTCTCTACCTTTCAAAAAAGTAGGTAATGCATAAATAAAAACCCATAGATCCAAATAGAAAATGATATTAGTACAATACCCACCTCCTTTTAATAAGTCGATTATAAAAAAGTTCCTATACCTACGAGTATACGACTACGAATTTTCATGCTACTAAAAAACAAATGACCTTTTTTTCGCCTACGGGCAACCTCGGAATTCCCGCTCAAAATCAATATTTTCACTGGAACTTCTTGCCTGCCAGTCCCTTACCCTAAGGTGGGGCGGGGAGGGAAGGGGCGCTTCCGTGGGCGTGGTCCCAGTAATAACTGCCCGCTATCTCCTTGCATTTATGCTGCCCTGGTACCTTCGTGTCATTGATACCTGTTCGACTCGCCGTCGGGGAACGGTTTGGCTCGCTCGGAGCTTTTGTGAGAAGCTTTTTGTAGTTCAGACAGCGTTTTGGAAAACACAGTTTAGTTTTTTTTTGACACAAAATAATTTAGATTTGAATTAAATTTCGATTTCACGCGTTTTCTCAATTTGCACGGTGCAAAGTATGTTGTGATTTGTTTGCATTCTAATATAAAAAAAAAAAAACAGGTATTCAGATATTGTATTGTCGGGAATATTGTAATTATTTACGATGGTTAAGTAGGTGAAGCCTGACCAGAAAATAAAAACCTGTGGCGCCACTTTCGCATTTCCATTGTTATTTAAGTCAAATTCAGTTGAAGGAATTTTATTAATTCGTTTTCCGCAATATGGCGAAGATTTTAATTTTATAAGTAAAACCAAAAAAAAACATTTTATAAAAAAAAAAAACCGACTCCGAAAAACTAAAAAGCAAAAAATAAGCCTTTTGGAGTCGGTGGCAGCCAAGGCATTCTACATTGCGGTCCCACTCTTTTATTTTTCTTGCCTTGGCTGGCACCGACTTTAAAAAGATCGGAAATAAATCCTGCAAGTCAGAAGTAGAGTATTCATAAGAAGTGAGAAGTACTTAGGTACTCTGTTATTCTAGTGGCCGCCCGTGGTTTTACCACGTGGTTCTCAATTTTTTTAAATATAAATTTCATCGTGCGATCAGTCTTCTTGACTATGAGCAGATTTGTTGTTTAGAATAACAAATAGAGTCTGGTGCTTCAGCTGCGAACACATTTCTGGTATGTACAGCCTAAACACAGGTTGTTATATCCGGTAATTTGCGCCTTTTCAGTCGTCTCAAGTAACCCAACAATGTCAATTGTGTGACTTGTTAATTCGGGTGTTTATCTAGCCTTTTCTTATATTTGCCGGGAATCAAACTGATTTCTTCTCTGACAGTGCTAATTTGGAGATGCCGTTGAACATCAGAGTTACGAATATGCCATGGATCGTTAGAAATCTGCTTCAGGATATAGTTCTGTGCTCTTTGAATTTTGTTGACGTTGGTCTCACTAGCCGAACCCCACAATTGAATTCCGTAGGTTCCGTAGGCTTAAAGAATGGCATTATATAGGATAGGAGGTTATCGTCCAAAGTTAACTTTGTGTTTCTTCATAACAACCAGTTCATTCCTTTGTATTAAATATTGATTACATCACTTTTCGTTTGTATGTGTTCGACCATGTAAGTCGGCGGCGGTCCAAGAGCAAACCCAGCTTTACCCGTGGTTCGCAATATCGAGATAAAATCTATCCTATGTTTTAGTTCAGGCTATGAAGAATCGGCAAGTAATATTTTTCTATTACCTACAATATTATAAATATGTATATCCTTCCTTTTATACGTTATCTATTGTACTACATCAAATAAACTGACCTTTCCACAATGTAGATTGTCGGTTTCGCTTTATTACGCTGCAAAAACACGTAATTGTCTTTTAATTAATGACGTCGGTTCTTATCAACCTTCTGTATAACTTAAAACAAAAACGTTAGACGCTCGTAAGTATCTTAATTTATTCACTTAGCATTACTGTGTATGGCGTAAATGACATTATCGTGTAAGGTTAGTATGTGCCGCTCGGAATTAAATTTTAAATAAGGTAGGTTAATTAATAGAAAAAATCTAAGGAAAGACCTGCGGACGTAACCTGATTGAGCTGGTGAAAGTTTTACGATCGTTGGCCTTTTGATAAATTTAACAATTAATAATGGTTTCAAACAGAAAGCATCATATCAGCCGGAGGACACCCTTTGCTGGGTATAGGATAGGCTTCCCCCAAAGATCTCCACCACGATCAGTCCTACGCTGCCCGCATCCAGCGGTTTCCCGTGACTTTCACCAGATCGTCAGTTCACCAGAGAACACAAGAAAGAGATAGAAGTAATTTGCTTTCACGTTACCATCCTTTTCCATAATTTTTAACCGACTTCCAAAAACAGAAGGTTCTTAATTCGGTTGCTATGTTTATTTTTTAATTTTTTTTTCTATGTATGTACACCGATTACGCCGAGATTTCCGATCCGATTTACTATATTTGGTGCTATATTTTGGGGGTCATTTTGGATTTTTGGTTTCCCGACGTTTCGGCATCTTTTCAGTTGCCGTGGTCGCGGGTTGACTCACCCGTGACCACAAAAAAGCCACCTTTTTAGTTGGCGGCCCTGGAGCTTCTTTCATTAAACTGTGTAAAAGGTATAGATTTGCTCATACCAATTTTGAAAAATATAATCTACGATAATCTGGCTTTATTTATCGTCAAGAAGGTTTTATTACAAAACGCTGGCCGCTTTGTGCTGAGTTCAACGAAATGCGAAATGACCCCTAGTAGTTGCGTTAATCAATCTGGGTTTTCACATAGACGGATTGAGTTGATCTTGAGTACACAGCAATAGCGAAGGATCCATACCAACCGATTCTCATCGGCTTCCCTTTTGAAAACCCCCCCGGCTTACCTTCGCCACATTTTGCGGTACACAGTAGATCTTGAGTTTGGTGCGCCAGACCCCGTTTTGCTTTGTCTACAAGCTCGTCCGTTAGGAGCCGGAAAAATTAAGATCTCATTTAAGAGAAGGAGAATTTAAGGAAAGGAAAAGAGCTTCGTCGGTCGTTCAGCGACTTTTTATACAGAGTGTTACACCGCGTACAAGGGGGCTTACCACGAAGTGTTCGTTAATTTTTAACAAATATTAACGTAATGATGTAAGCAAGCTGGCGCTAAACGTATAGGTATGGCTGCTTAGCTTACCCAATATAAATTCGATATTGTGATGCCAGCTGATGGTAAAGCCTCTGGAGTCTGGACAATTTTGATTGGTCTGAACCTCTCGCTTGCCTCTCTCAGTGTATCTTGCTCTTTAGACTGGAGTGATAAGTACATCGTGTTATCGATGTTCATCTGTTTTCGGGCGTGTCTTTATTTGCATTGTAATTTTTTGTCCGGTTTATCTTCGCCATATTTTGACCTCTCGCCACTGGTACACAGTAGATCTTTAGTTTACTGTGGTGCGCCAGACCCTGTTTTTGCTTTGTCTACAAGCTCACCCGTTTGGAGCCGGAAAAATTAAGATCTCATTTAAACGAAAAGTGTTTCACACTGCGGACAAGAGGGGTTTACCAAGAAGTGGTCATTTTTAGCAAATATTAACGTAATGATATAAGCAAGCTGGTGCTAAACGTATAGGTATAGTTGCTTATCTTTATCAATATAAATTCGATATTGTGGCCTCTGGCGTCTGGACAATTTTGATCGGTCCGAACCTCTCGCTTGCCTCTCTCAGTGAATCTTGCTCTTTAGACTGGAGTGATAAGTACATCGTGTTCTCGATGTTCATCTGTTTTCGGGCGTGTTTTTATTTGCATTGTAATTTTTTGTCCACTGCAATTTTTTTTGCGAAAAGCCCTACTCAATTCTCAAGGGTAAAGAGTGCAAACAGGTACCTAATGATATGTATGTTGGCTAATTCTATCATTAATCTATACTGTAAGCTTTCCTCTTAAAATATATTCTCTTGCGTATAAATATTGTACCGAAATATTCTATAATTTGTCAAGTTCTATAATAACTTGGAACGTTCATATTCTTGCGTTCATTATTTCCTGGTAGCCATTTAGAAACCTCATCAAACCTCCGCCGTACTTAAATTACGTCAACAATAGATTCCTTAATTATTCTCTTTGTTTCGTTCATATTCCAAGACGCGTTTCAATCATAAAACATAGATAATAAAACCAAACTTGTACATTGTCAACATTAAAACATCATGCGGTGAGCTAACATAGTAACTAACGCCCACGTGTTCGGCTCATGATACATCGTGTATATGAATTTATTAACCGGCTCGACTGAATCGATGATTCGGCGTCTGCGCGCGGAGCTCCTAACCACGTGGCTGTCAACAGATGGCGCTAGCAGTCACAGCGCATGCGTCAACTTATTGAGCGCACGCACACTCGCATAACGCACACAGGCGCACCAACATAAATCATATGTTTACCGCACTTACTACGCGGCATCGGATAACCTCGCGCGTAATGACGCAAGATTCCGTCCCCATTTGATTTCCAACTTTATTTCCAGCTTCAAAAGATATCGTTTCTATTCTCTGTTGGAATACAGTGGTTGTGAACTAAATGAGTCGGAGCTGACAGGCCCGTCGATTACGCAGTGACTTTATCTCCTCTGTTGTTGGTCGGAGGCACAAATGGACACAGTGCGGTTCCGACAAGTAATTATGATAACGATTTATTGGTAGCTGATGTGTAATTAGAAATCAATTTGAGTAGCAATTACTATGTGGACATTGATTATCGTGGTTGATAGCTTAACTGTATATCAAGCTTTTGTTCCCATCTATGATAAAGTTGATTTGTCCATATCAGAACATATTGAGAATAGAAGACATGTCGTAGGTACCTATACCTATTGGTACATCGTATTATTTCAAGTCAAATTTGAAGGTCCTAATGCCAACTGCTCCTAAGTCAAACGACGGAAAACCAAAAATAGGTCCCATTAATGTACCTAACCTGCAATATTACAGGAAAACTAGACACCAATATTAAATAAAAAGCCATCAAAGAAAATATCAATCGTAACATTACCATAATTTAAACCACATGACACCGATGCTAAGATGATGGTAATGATAGTAGGTGTCTTGTGGCTCGGGGGAGGACTATGGACTTTCCCCAAATATTTTATAATAACACGTATTAAGTAAGATTCAGAAGTTGAATATTATATTGTTTGTGGCAAACGAACGAGAATCGTCTTCCACTCTAATATTCACTGACTTCAGAATCTCCCATTTACTGTCCACTAATTCATCACAGCCCACGCAGTTTACACGTATAAAATTACAGAATAATCTTCCTCTCGATTGTTTACATACTGCAGAATACCTCCCACGGACCCACCCCTCCCACCTACTGGAATTGACGTCAGCCCACGCTGTTTACTAGTAGATAGACATCAGATAATATTACAGAAATTATCATCCTGCCCAAAATTTACATACTTCAGAATAACTTCAACCCCTACATACAACCTATTGGAATTATAATCGGCTCACGCAGTTTATAAGCAGACAGAGATAATAGAATATTCTTCCACTCGAATATTTACTGACATCAGAATGCTTGTAGCCCCTTCCACCAGATGGTGATTACCTCAGTCTTAACGGTTTACAATAACGTTTGATAAAATTACAAAATCATTTTTCACTCCAATATTTTCTTACTTCAGAATACTTGAATACTGGAATTCACCTCAGCCCCAAAGCATCATCATCAGTCAGCCGATCCCATTCAACTGTTGGACACCTGCCCCTAGGTGTGTCATATCGTGGTCTCCCGAATACTGAACTGAAACTGGATCTGCGCAATTCATTACGAAAAGCAGTTTAAAGAAGGATTATTTTTCCAAAGTGACATTGGCAACTGTCAATTACTCTGCTGAATTCAAAATCCGACTACCTATATTGAACGCATTATTTTCAAGAAAACATCTAAATCCCATTCACGTAAATATACGCCAATATTCACGATAAATTTATACACTACCGGTTATACAATGGTGACTGCAATGCCCACAACGAATTGCCACGCACTTGCGACAGAATAATTTATAACAATAAAACAAGTCTCATAATTTGTAATTCATCAAAAAAGAGGAAGAATAGAATAGAATATAATAAAATTTATTTGAGACAAAGAAAATAAAACTTACATACACAAAAATTGTAACAAAACGGTCACGACTCAGCATTATGCGTGGCCTGCGACTGGCGATCTGCTGCGTTATAGAAGTACATACATGTTAAAATAAAAATGGTATATCTATGATCAAAGCTTTATGTCGTTCGATAATTTTGTATGAACAATTTTTTTAAGATTATGATGAAGAGCTCCGGAGTGCAACGGATGGCACGTCACTGGTCATGGCTGCATTTGTAGTTGTTACCCATCAATTCACATTGGAACCGCGTGGGTCATGGAACAATCGATCAGATAGGTTAATCTCTAAGCAAACATCCTTGATATTGACGGCTGCAGTAGCGGAGATCGCCACATTCTCATTTTCACAGATGATGTTCATTCAGTCATTACAACAGCGTCGATGTTTGCATAGAGAATGACCCCCTGATCTTATAATATATAATAATGATGATAAGTCGTCGCTTATTAAAATTATTTTTATGCTTAAAGTATGTTTTTTTTTTTTCATTTCTATAAAAATACAAACGCTTTACGTTCCGATTAAATGGAAAGTAACGTTACAAAATTATAAGTAGAAAAATTTATGACTTAATCCAAAACATATTGTTAAAAATGCTAAACAAAATCGCAACACAATGGCGACTGGAATGGGTTTCCTTGTTATGGCGGCTCTATTCTTTATTGCTCGAAAGTTTGCGTCTGCAAAGTTTCAGTAGACTTTGCAAAATTTATGATATTTACTGCACTTCCGAAAACAAAGTTGTTCCTAGCAACACGCGGTGCTAATAATGCCTACTGAGAACTTCCGGTAACCTAAATGTTGACTCATAGTTCAGGAAAGTCAAATATTACCTATGATGTGGATCTTTTTAAAATAGGTCTGTGCAGAGGGTGTTTTTGTTATGAATGTTGGTAAAACTATGGCATTTGTCTCATTATCGTAATATAATAATTTAGTTGCACGAATCAATATTTTAATGCTCAAATTAACGAATAATAGTAAAGTAGCATTTTATTGTATCTAATTGTCATTAACTCAATGATTGCTTTTTGATTTTCATTTTATTTCCCGTTTTCTATTAATGAATGAATTACCTATTAATTCCTTTTTTTTTCATGTAACAAAATATTGGTTCACGCCTAATATTCTCACTACGTTACACAAGTTAATTAGGTATATAATTAAATAACACAGTGAAGTCTCAGAACTTTCATAACATAATTATGCAGGAGGAAATTTGTTTTATGAATATTCAAAGACCCGTTACAGTAAGGTAAGGAAATAAATTGAAATTACTGTTTTTTCCCTTATAATAACTTCTAGGTCCAATTAAATAACTTCCGACTCCGAGCCTTGAAACATTGTCAACAGTTTATTTAAGCCAATCAAACTTTTTGACCAAAATAAAAAAAATATGAAACTAATTAACGACGCGTCAAATGCTCAATCGGAACTGGTGACAAGTACCAGAGCAGCATGAGTCGCGAGGAGATGTCGTGTCGCCCGCTCAAGGCGGAAACAACGCACACTGGCGGCCAAGAAATTTATTTCACAGTAGCGACAGTTTGTTCTTTACTTTATAGATTTGAATTTAATTAGAATATGTATGAATAAAGGTATATCTTTGCGTTTAATGAATATATTAAAAAGAATTTATTCTCTTCATTGATATGATTTTGAGTGTATTTGTCAGTGTAATTTATTAAACTATTTAAAAATAAAAATTAGAACGTTGCGTAAATATTTTTTTGCCGTCCAAATGACAAATGCAAATATCCGTATCATTTTAAAACTTGAAATAAAAAATATCAAACCTTTTTTAAATACGTTTTATTTTTAAATTTTAGTGACTGTCACTTGTTTAGAACATAATGAGCTATTGTACGCAAAATCACAATACGTCGACATCAAACGTTAGGTATACCCAAACATTAGTCATTTAGTGAATTGCGTTTCTTGGAATCCCATGTAATTGCCCAGAGGGGGGACCTCCGTGTGGGCGTACAACCATTTTTCTCAATGGGAGGCGTTAATTTATTACCCTCTTATACACGTATATTAATTCGTTACTTTTATTAATATGTTATATTTACACTTTTAATTTTTTTTCTATTAACATTATTTGCTTTACTCCACACCATCTGTTAGAACTTATCTTTTATCGAACTTTTTTTAAAGTTTCAAAGCCCTCGAAAGTCCGATAAGCTGGCGATTGTCGACATTATCAAAAGCGCCGGAGCCACCATAGCAAACAACGCTAAACAACGACCAAACTTAAAACATCTGCCGATTTCTCAGGGAGGCGAACGTGCCAAGTCCCCTAATCGCCTACGAGCTCACAAAAGAGTCATGCGGTGATGTGACAAGGATAGAAATATCTGGAATCTTAAGAGTGAAAGGGAAGGGAGAAACCGGAACATTACACAAGACCGTCTCGGTTGACGGGTCCCGAACAAAATGAATGGTTCAGGAGCCGATTAGAATGCGCCGTATCGTCGGGTGAATGAAAATACTATAAAAAATGTAATTGCGTAACATGAAGCTAGTAGGATGAGAGAGCATGTTTGTAATTGTAATAATGAGATTGGCGGAAAGTCGCCTTTAATCAGGCTTATTTAAGTCTACAATATAAAGAAGAGAACTATATTAAAAATGTAACTATAATTTTTAGAAGATGCTAAAGAGATTTTGTTTAGATATCACACTAAGAAATTTGAAAATTATGAAGTGTAGGTATCTTATAGAAGAAGTTTATAACCTTTATTTTTTTGTTTCCAAATCGATCACGAAACGGGAAATACCATGGATCTCCATCGCCATCAGGCAGCAGCTATTTTCCATGATGGTTACCCATCAGGGCAACGATAATTGAAAATAGCTGCTTGTGTATCCTGTCAAACGTGTAGAACAGGATACATACACGATACAGTTAGGAATCCAATCAAAATTCTGACCTACGCTCATATTAGGTGCTTACAACTAATAAATCTATATATCTATACCAATGCATAAGAAAGGCCAATGCCCCGGCAGTCAGGTCAGTTCAGTGGCTGATGATAATGCTTATGGACGACAAATAAAGCTCGCTAGGTCAAGAAGTATAACGTAGCAATCCCGTCTCGTGCGAGCAATTTGGAGACTGTAACCAACCATACCAAGTTACGGAAGGAATGTTTGTAAGCAAAACTTTGGACATTTTTCGGATTTGTTCCAAATGCGTAAAGTTAAGTAACAAACTTGGACAAGCTATTTATGATGCGCACGCTTATAAAACGCGCGATAAAAACACTTTTGAGGTTAAATATGGACTGCTTACAAACATTCACGCGTCTGGGTCTTTCTTATGTACGAGAATGTATTTACAAAAAAGTGATTTTATTTAATCCGTTGTCTAGTATCCATAAGTAAGTAACACAAGTTATTCATGAAACATACCTTGGGCCGGATAATAAGTGTGTTCTATTTAGTTATCGCATTATGGTGGATCCACCCAGCCAGGAATTTACTTTACCTAATCTGACGGAAGTCACAAGTTGGTCCAATCTACCCTTAGACCTTCTGAGTTAACTTTGTCTCGAGCGTTAGGCATGTCAAAGATATCCTTCTAAGTTTTAACTGAAAATCACACTTTAATAGTTCATCATCACCAGCCACGTTAATGTTCATCGGCAAAGTTAATGACTGCTGGTGCTCTGGATATCCTTATGAAAGGGTAAGGCAAGTGGGATATGTATGACCCACTTTTGGGGATGGAATGGGGGTTTTAACGACTACAATAGTCGGTACCAACAACTTTACGTGCCTTGCGAAGCACGGAGGAGCTCGAGGTAACAAATTGGTCACCCATGCCGTGACCGAGAAAGGCGATGAACCTCTACGGCCCTGGGTTATTATTTAGATGGACAACGGGCTCTTAGCCTGCATCATACCTGATGATGATTAAGTATTGCAAAGGCTGAAGATGGAAGTGAGCCTCTCCTGGAATCCTCAATCACTGAGGAGCTTGCTATCTTATCTCTTACTGCCGGAACACAACAATGCTAAAAACATTGTTGTTATGGCGTCAGACTTAGATAAGATGGTGGGAGCTAGCCTGGCGGACTAACAAAAAGTCCTACCACCAACCAACCGATTACAATATGTATCACCGCTAGGAATCGAACCCGGGACCTCTGGGTCTGATACCGGTGGTTGTTAACATTATATATATATATTATTTATATTAATCAATTTTATCATTGTACCTTCCATTTTCTATATAAATATAAATGTATTTTCTTTTTTTCTTTACATTTCCCACCTGGTGCAACTCAGCCTGAAACCTTCTACTCGATTTTTTCTCGACAATCGTTAATTTTCGTAAAAAATGTAAATGAACTGGTAAATTCCGTAGTAAGTTAGCTACTGTACATTATTCCCACACTATTTTTCATCGAACCTTGTATCAGTATTTTACTACAGCACGTGTGCCGCAGCCACTTCACCCGTCATTATTGTAAATAGAATTTCAGTGCGTGTCACTCGCCACTGTGACGCGACACTGAATATTTGAGGACTACTTCGAATCGCTTCTGGGTTTGTGGCTTGTGTTGACGTTGAAATAATAATATTATTGAATATTGAAGACTTGCGGCCGCCCGCGGTTTTACTCGCGTGGTTCCCGTTCCCGTTGGAATATCGGGATAAAAAGTAGCCTATATTTCAATCTAGACTATCTTCTATCTGTGTGGACATTTCCAGAAAAATCCGTTTGGTAGTTTTTGCGTGAAAGAGTAAGAAACAGCGAAATAAAACAACTTTTACGGATATCAAATGCGCTATATTTTACGAACTTGTAACGAACGAACGAAGTTGTAATTGTCCGTATAAAATACGGTTTTTAGGGGTTTTTTGATTTTCCAGACGTTTCGGCACCTTTTCAGCGGCCGTGGTCACGGGATGTGTCATCCCGAAAAACCCTTAAAAAACCAAAAAATACGGACAATTAAAACTTAGTTCGTGAAATATAGCGCGTTAGATATACGTAAAAGTTTTATTTCAATGAACAGTGCGCGCCAAAACATAAGATGTACGTAAGTAACAAACATCCTCACAAATTTTCGCATTTATAATACCAGCGACTGCCCGCGGTTTCGGCCGCATAGTTTCCCTTCCCTTTGGAATACTGGGATAAAAATTATTCGATGTTTTAATCCAAGCTATATGCTATCGTGTGCGAAATTTCAACCAAATACGTTCAGTAGTTTTGCGTAAAACAGTAACAAACAAACAAACTGACATACTTTATTCTCATTTATAATAATGGTAGGATTATTAGTGGATTTGGATTTAGCTTTTATCATATTAAAAATTTGCCCATCACAAAACATTGCTTTGAGTAAATTGTTTTTCTAAAAGAATCAAAAACATCATCATTATCTTTTAAATGTTCCCACTGCTGGGGCTTGACTTCCATATGGATGGATCATAAAATATTTTTTAAACGACATCCAAAAAGGAGGAGGATGTCAATTCGTTTGATATGTTTTTTGTTTGTTTTTGTAATTGACGACCTGTTTGGCGCAGGGGTACTAACCCCACCTTCTGCGCCAGAGGTCCCGGGTTCGATCCCCGGACAAGACAAATATTTGTGTGCATGAACATGTCTATTTGTCTTGGTCTGGATGTTTAATATATATATATTATGTATGTATTTACAAAAAAAAAGTATATAAGTATGTTTATCCGTTAACTAGTATCCATAACGCAAGTTCTTCATGATACTTAACGTGGGCTAGAGAATTTTTGTGATTGTATGGAAATATTTATTTATTATTATTTACACCGATTACGCCGAGATTTCTGGTCCGATTTACATTATTTTTTTGTTCGATGCGGAATATTTGGCTTTTTTTTCTCGTTATTTATTTAAAAGGGCTTTTGTACTATTGTACATGCCAGCCCCATCGTATTTGCCATTTGATCCCATAAAAATTTGATTCGGTTTGGCCCAGTACTTTTTATTTAATGAGTATTTTCGTTAACTTGGACGATGGAATAATATTCACGATACTTTGTTTATAATGTAAGTACGTGAAACCTAATCTAATCTAGAAAAATCCTAATGTAGTTTACAAAACAACCTATTATAGACACTAAAAAGTAAATTTTTGCTTTTTAGCTTTTTTATATTAGATATCTGGCTTAGAAAATTACCATTTTCGAATAAAACAGCAATAAAAATAAAAAAAACTCATCAATAATTATTATCTATTTATAGACCAAATTCTAAATTCATACCTTTCATAAGATGGCTATGATATTAATGCATCTAATTAATTAATCGTTGAAATGTTTAATGAGAATATAGGTAAAGAAAGTTTTTATTAAATTATTTTCGAAGTAAAATACTTGGGCGAGATTCTAAAATACGAGACGCATAAAGTCACCTTTGATAATTTTTAATAACTCCCGTACATGTGTATCTCTTCTTTTTTTTAGACTTACAAATAAATTTTAAATACTAATAAATATCGTCCACTTTTGTTACCTATTAAAAAAAAACCTATAACGGAAATCAATTCAAACCTTTAAAGCTGGTTAAGCGATCATTAACAAATTACCATAAGTAACATCTACTAACCGTTGAAGACTAAGTGCTACGCTACCATAAAAAAAAGGTTCCCAACATCAAAGATCTGTTTGCTACCTTCTGTTCCTCATTATCGCCTCTGTATCTCGAGATCGCGTCATTCTGAATATTTATAGCGCGTCTATGCTTATCGAAGGACTGCGACTGCGAGCGGCTCCAAACGATCTCTTTCAACTTCATGCGAGCCTGGTAGTTTAGCCGAGTGGACTGCGGAATATCGCGCGGGGCTGGGCAACTTTGCCCCATCGACAACGGATTTTTTTTATTTCTGGAACCGCCTTAAAATTGTATGAGTATTTTTTTTTGTTTTAGTAGTAATAAGGTGTTTCGATGAACTTGAACGATGAACGATAAAAGCCTTTTTGGTAAAATTATTATGGAACGTTTTTTTTTTTAACTTGATTTTAAGGTGTCAATTAGTTGGCTGCAAAAACGCAAGGTTTATTAAAAAAATAATGAACATCTAGATTGTTGTTAAATTGTTATAAATACCAACCTACCTGTACCAGTACCTGTTTTAAATGACGCTTTTTTATTTACATTCCTTTTAAAATAATGAACTACATAGACCCCGTGTCCTATTCGACTCATCGAAATAATAATAATATCAACAGAACTATAGAAACCAATGAAAAGGGCTTATGTTTTTTATATTTTATAGTTAGTTTTGTTTAATAATACTATTTAGTTCGTAAAATGTCCAAAGAATTTAGGTATTACTTTATTAAATAACACATTTATAATACTAAATCGGTGGTCATCCCGTGACTACGGCCATTGGAAAGGAGCCGATACATGTAATAAAAAAAAATAAAAAAATACGTGTGGCACTCGGGGACTGCCGCGGTAAAGCTATTGCATAGCATTATTTATCATAGATTTTGGTTGCTTAGTTACGATTGTGAATAACAAAATTGTCAATGATAAAAAAAAACTGTATGAAAATTTGCGTGAAAATATAATTTCTTTTTAAAATCTGGTACCGCATTTTTTCCGCGACAACTGGACAAAACAAAAAATATAAATGTCTATTCTAAATTTATACTTAATCCAAATATTACTTTCATTCAAATAAATTCATATTTCAGCCATTATCCGTAATTAAATAATATACATTCTAAAAATGTCCAATATAAAATAACAATATAATATAAAAACAAAAAATATACAAGTAAAATATTAAATAACAGTCCATTCTAAAATCAAATTCCAAATATTAATTTCATTACAATAATTTTATATTTAATAAAACAAAGTAAGAAAACAGTGTGTGTGTATGAAATAATAACCGCCTCTATGGTCTAGTGGTACAACCACCGGTATCAGACCCAGGGGTCCCGGGTTCGATTCCCAGCGGGGGTACATATTGTATTCGGTTTGGTTGGTGGTAGGACTCGTTCTCCGCCTGGCTAGCTACCACCATCTTATCTAAGTCTGACGCCATAACAATAATGTTTTCAGCATTGTTGTGTTCCGGCAGTTAGAGATAAGATAGCCAGTTCCTCAGTGATTGAGGATACCGGGAGAGGCTCGCTTCCATCTTCAGCCTTATCAATACTTAACATCCGGTATGATGAAGGTTAAAAGTCTCCCCATCGTTCATAAAAAAAAATTAAAAAAAAACTACTTACATTTTGTTTTTAAGACGCTATACGGAAAAACTACTGACTTTTTGCTATAAAACTATGGGCCGTTTAGAGCGATCTGGTAAAAAGATACATATTTCTTTATTTTTCTTTGTAATGTTTCAGAAAAACGATTTTATGATTTTGCTTCGACACTTTTCTTTTCCGAAAAGACCCCTTAAAATCCGAAAAATCAAGATTATTCTCAAATGGGGATACATATACTATTGAAAATTAGTTTAATTAGTGGACACCAATAATATTTAGAATCGAGTAGTTTTATTTCTCTTTTAATCGCTATAGTTATTTATTACGAAGTGATTTCGTGGTTTTTCGCCTAATCTGCAATCGTCCTTGCTCGGAGCTCGCGTCGTTTTCTCATTGCTATCTCACTTCAGTCGTAGAGCACCTTAATTTTGTACTTCATACGTTATTTCACAGATGCGTAACTGTTTTTTTTTATTTGTGGAAAATAAATAATATAAATTTCACACAGTTTACTTTATGGAAGAATAGATGATAAATATCAAACAAGAAAATATTGAAATATTATATCAAATATACTAGAAGAAAACAACTATTCTCATGTCGCCCTGATGGGATTGTTTTTTTTTTTATGAATGTCGGTGAGACTCTTAGCCTTTGTTCTAGTATATTTTCTTGTTCAATATCTATCACATAAAATAAGCATTGTAAAATGCAAAATTAAAAAGTTATAATATGTAGCATAATTCCGCAAGAAAAACTTACATGCAAGATGCACCGCCCGCCCGCCCGCAAAAAAATGCAGATGCAACACGATGACACACCTTGCACCTTCACCGACTACTCTATACGTGTTACGCCCACATACGGAGCATCCTCAGACGTCGTTATCTGTAAGAAAATGTACACTCAGCAATTATTTATATTTCCTAAATTCCGTTCGGTTCTTTCATAATGAGTTAATTACTATAATAATAATGGCAATAATAGAAAACAAACAAACAAAAATATAACGTATTTCCGTACCGAGAAATCTCCTCGTTTTAATGAACTAAGAATATTTTTAACCGACTTCCAAAAAGGAGGAGGTTCTCAATTCTCGATACTCGTACTTTCTGTCTGAGATTTCTGATCCGATTCACGTGATTCTTTGTTCATTGCGGAATAGTTGCCATTTCATTCAATTTGGATCAGTAGTTTTTATTTTATGATTTAAAAATATAAAAAAATTGGGCTGGTGGAATGCACAGCCATTTCTGCTGGACACTCCCCGAAATGTAACCTATAGAATACGTATAGACCAGCAGCCTTCCGTCTATGTTCAAGGCTCTTTAATTTATTAAGTGAATCATCATTGCCGATGAGCTTCTTGGCCCTCCTTTCAATGTACTCAAACGTCTGGAGTTGGTATTGGGCAACACCATCCCAAAGATGAGAACAGTACTCCATACACGATCGAACTTGCGCTTGATAAAGATTGACCAACTGTTCCGGGGTGAAGTACTTTCCCACCTTCACCAGAATGCCAAGTTTTTTAGGGTTCCGTAGCCTAATGGCAAAAAACGGAACCCTTATAGATCGTCATGTCTGTCTGTCCGATGTATGTCACAGCCACTTTATTTTATTGGGCAGCTTTTGTCGTCGGCGTCTCAGCCATATAACACCCACTGCTGGGTATAGGCCTTCCCCAAAATGGGGGGGGGGGGGTTTGCCATTATCTCCACGCTACATGCATCGCAATATGGCCAAGTATGTAGGAGACGCTGCCCAAGTATGTAGGAGACGCTGCTGCCTGTCTCCTAAAGGCTGAGTCCCTTACGACACCCACGGGATGAGAAGGGGTAGTGCTATTCGAAGCCGACACTACAGCAGCTTCTGAGCTTTACTCTCAATAAAAGAGCCAACATTTAAAGTCGGAGACAATGTAATGCCGAGAAGCTCAAGCAAGGTGGTCAGTAATCAGCACGGAAACATTTAGGAAAGTAGGAGTTAAGTGAAAAGGACTCCTTTGTGCTGAGAAAAGACACGCCTGGGTCTTTGACGGATTGAAAATTGCATTGCATTTGCAAATAAAAGCTCCGCCTGAGGACAACATGCAAGTCAAGTCGCATTTTTCTATAAAAAAAAATGAATGATATTATTATTACTTAAAAAACAGTCTATTAACAAATTGTGTTTAATTGAATAACTTACCAGTCGGATTTAAATTTGATCGACCAATTCTTAAGAAAAATAAATACAACATTAAGTATTTCAATCTCTTTTGTTACATTAATACTGCTTAGTTATGTTTTGTTATATTATAATGTGTCGTATTGTGTTTGTCCTTAGGAATCACAAAGAAAATCCAGGTGGAAATCTGAAAACGTGCTATTTTCACCGGGTTTCTTTTTTCTATAACCCTATTTCTTTCGCTTCGATATAAAAACGGAAGAAGCCACAAAATAAAATTTTATATTTATCATTCACAATAACTTATGATACGCTATCTAAGTACCTAGATGGGAATTTGTAGTATTTTCTTTTCCTTTTCTCTTTTTTAGGGTTTCATACCTCAAAAAGAAAAAACGGAACCCTTATAGAATCACTTCGTTTCCGTCCGTCCGTATATCAAGACCGTTTTTCTCAGGAACGCGTGGAGGTATCAAACTGAAATTTATATCTAATACTCAGGTCTACTGTCCCTTGGAGCTGTGAAAAAATCAAACTTCTAAGCCAAAGCAATTAAAAGATACAGCCGTTTATGCCGCAAATTTCCGCAAATTTTCGAAACTCGCACGGGAATAACGTCTTATAGTACAGATAAAGGAAAAATTGCGAAAACCGTACATTTTTAGTTACATCATATAATAAAAAATATTTTACGGAACCCTCGGTGCGCGAGTCCGACTCGCACTTGGCCGGTTTTTTTTTCTAAAACCCTATTTCTTTCGCCTCGATATGAGCGGAATTTCTGTGAAAAACGGAAGAAGCCACAAAATAAAACGTTACATTTCATCATTTACAATAATTTATGATACGCTATCTATGTACCTAGATGGGAATTTGTATTTAACTATTAAACTTTGTATTTTCTTTTTCTTTTCTCTTTTTTATAATTATTAGCAGATATGCATTTGGGAGATGAGTTAACGACGACTTACAAATCTAACCAATTATTTATATACCTACCTAATTAGGTATCTTATCTTAGGTATATCTAGTTCATACAGAAGAAGTCACGTGCAGACGCTAGTCCTATATTAAAATGGATCCTAAAGTAATAATATCACAAACGCCTTGTTGTGATTGTATGTTCTCATGCGGTGCGTACTAATGGAATCACCGGGTCGACGCCCGTGCGACAGGGACGGATATAGGAAACGCCTCATGTTTGAAGGAGACAGCGCTAGAGCTGGCAAATACGGTTGTAATGTAAAACTCGACTGTGCTTTTTGTTGGAGAAAATCTTGATTCGAGATTTGAGGCCTTTTTATAGGTTAGGTTTTTACAAAATTATTGTTTAACGTTATTATGATTTTTTTATTTTTGTATTTTTTCAATGCTATTTTTATACTTATGATAAATTTTAAATAGAAAACATTGGAAAAAATCAACTCGGCCAAAAGTGAATTCTCAGTTGGGACTCGAACCCACGACCTTTGGACCACTGCTCTAACCGCTGAAGTATAGCGCTTAGCGGTTAGAGCAGTGGACCGGATTTCCAAAGGTCGTAGGTTCGAGTCCCATCTGAGATGTTCTTTAACTTGTTCAGTTTATGTAGATTTGTTTAAGGTGGAGCTAAGATCAATCAAAGTTTTCAATAAATAAATAAAATATATTTACATACAAACACACCAATTATCTAGCCCACGTTAAGTTTCATCAAGAACTTGTATTATTGATACTAGATAACGGATAAACATACTTATATACTTTTTTTGTAAATACATACATAATATACATATTAACACCCAGACCAAGACAAATAGACATGTTCATGCACACAAATATTTGTCTTGTCCGGGGATCGAACCCGGGACCTCTGGCGCAGAAGGCGGGCTTAGTACCCCTGCGCCAAACAGGTCATCAAAGATTCAATAAGTTAAGTAACTTTTTTAAATTTTACTAGTCGTAGGATTTACCCTGCACTGGCAAGCAGGCATGCTAATTATAACAATAAAAATTATTTGTGTCTCATTCGTTGAAAGCGAAAGGTCTAAGTAAAATATTTTGATAACTGCATTCTTTGAATAGATTTTGGTGAATTTATATTGTAGTAAATGTTAAAACTTGAAGAGAATTGAAATATCTTTTATCGATTTTTAAAACGTGCTGTATTTCACGAACAAAGATCTATATGTCCATATTTTTTGGCTTTTAAAGGGTTTTTTGGTTTTCATGACGTTTTGGCACCTTTTCAGCTGCCGTGGTCACGGGATGATTGACCAGTTTGACTAATATTCTAAAGAGGAAAGATTTGATTGTTTGTTTGTTTGCATTGAATAGGCTCCGAAACCACTAAACGGAATTGGATGAAATTTGGTACACAGATAGCAGATAGCCTGGTTATGAACATAGGATACTTTTTATCTCGATATTCCCACGGGAACGGGAACCACGTGGGTGAAACCGCGAACGGCCGATAGTATTTCAATAAACATGTGCGCGCCAAAACTTAAGATGTACTCGTATATTGAAGAGCAATTTTTACATTCTACATATAGGCAATAGTTTCAAGGTAAAATTTAAACGTTTTACTTTACTTAGAATTTACATAAAATTTTAGGTAAACTAATCATACTCGTAATTAGAGAAATTTTACAGAATTACAGAAAATAGTAACTTTATTTATAAGAAAATAATATTAGCTTCAGAATAAAGTTTTACTATTCCACCGTAAATTGTATTAAATCGGTTTAGAAAGTTAATTTCGTATAGGTAACTAATAACATCTGCTGTCAGAGACACTGTCACTTAAATTACAGAAGTTGTAGACATACCTATGAACTTATGTTCTTTTTCTAGTTATTTGAAATCATAAAATAGCATTGTGAATGAAATAATTTTTCACAAACTAACTTTTCCAATGCTTTTTCAGGCATCCAAGCACATTCTTATAAGAAATAAGCCCTTTTATTTTTCATTGATAGCCTTTGTTTTAGGAAGCCCCTTATTAACGCCTGCACCCAAACAGGGTTAATTAATAATGACCTACTCCAACACAGAGGCGCGAGTGACTACACTGTTAATTATTTATCGAAACAACTTGCCTACTTGTCCTAATACTAAAGAACAAATAGTTACATAATATAATTTCAAACTTTTCTTCATACCTCTGTTAACTATTAAATTTCTTGCTATTCTCTACTAAAGTATTATTTATGTTTCCAGATTTCTTTAACCATCAATGAAATCACATGAAAGTTTTCTTTTTTTTACATTTCCCTTCTTTGAGCCCACTTTGACACTGACGACAATAGGTGCAAGATCTATTGAAATTGTTTAACCTAATATTAACCAAATAGACAAAAACAAAAACAAATCTATCATAATGCTACATATTTACAAATCTATGTTGATTTCTTCGCCGTCTCACAAGTCCCTCCTTGTCTGGGAAACTTGAGAGACATGTCGCCTTTTTTCTAGTAAAAAAAATATCAATAATATTTACTTGTTCGTATTATCAAGTTCTTTAGCAAGATTTCCTTAAATAATTTTCAGCATTGTTGTGTTCCAGCAGTTAGAGATAAGATAGCCAGTTCCTCAGTGATGAGGATTCTGGGAGAGGTTCGCTTCCATCTTCAGCCTTATCAATACTTAACGTCAGGTATGATGAAGGCTAAGAGTCTACTTACTATTGTTCCTACTTTTTATTGTTCATTTAAAAAAACATGAACAATAAAAAGTAAAAATTAACTATTTCGGTATAACAATTTCAAAATATTTCCAATAAATCTTAACCCTCTATTTGTTGCTACCAACTAAAGTAAGCAAATTGAACCAAATTATATATTAACGAGACAAGTTCAACAATGGCAGGTGGTGGTGGATAGGGGTACAAAACTAGGGGAGGATAAAAACCGTGTTTGACAAAGTAAGATTAAGTTTAAGTGTGTGTGCGATTTTGAACCTAGGTTGCGATTGCGTTAGGTAATCGTATTCATTTGACAGTTATCGTAATTAATCGGCTGCAATTTGAATAGAGTGACATTTCTTCCATAATCAGCCTGTGGACGTCCACTGCTGGACATAGGCCTCTCCTCTCCTAGCTCACGCCTATTGTGGCGTTCATAGCAGGCTATTAGCCTACTACGCTGGCCAAACGGGTTGGTAGAGGGTTTGTTTCAAGTTTTCCTTCTCTCGCACAGGTGTTCAATGCGTCGAGCCTCTTAGTCGACTCTTGCGGCATCCCAGGCATGTAAGGGAGTGGTGACACGTGTATTATCATATTGCTTATTTTACACAATATTAATAAATAATATACTAAGTGGATAAATTATCGAATTATACTAATAGAGAATCTTAAAGGTCTCGGATGCTATTCCCATTAATCCAGTCTGTAATATGAATAGCGTTTCCCTGTAGTAATAAAAAGGGGGAGTTTTTAAAATAGGATTTGATAAACTTTTAATTTGGCCATAATCAGATTAGGTTATAGCGGTTTAAATTGCACAATTCTGAATCTACGTGGAAAAATCACGGGCGTCACACTACACTTCTAAGTGGCGAATTTTATTATAAATTATATATAGCCTATTGTTTAATTGTTACAAGCACTAAAAGTTTGTTTTCTTCATAATATAACGTCCTTCAAACAAACACCGCATGATGACAAACCCTACCCAACAAAAGTAAACCGGCACATTATGTTTGATTGAAGTTTTGATGCTATCCACGGGTGGTCACCGTTTACTAACAAACCGACTATAATGGAAACCATTAATAAATGGGGGTGAGATCGATAAATAACCTACGACACGACGTTTGACACTCGGTTGCTTAAATATTTTGATATTTGAACTAACGGCTTTACGCGACACGACGTCTGAGGGTTAGCGGAAGCATGATATCGTTTTTGTACATTATCGTTAGTCAATTAGATTCGTGACCACAAAAAACAATAAAGTGTCGCCGCCCTTTTGAGCGAATCATAGTTTCAGTCCATACATTTTTTTTTGTCGATTTTCCATGATTTGTTTTGTTTTTTATTTTCCGAAGATTCGAAAACTTTCCAGGGTCCGTGCCGTTCAAAAAAGAGGAGGTTCTCAAGTTAACTGTATTTTTATTACATTTTATGTATTTTTTAACTTAACTTCGTCAGTTTTCAACCGATTTTAATCATTCTTATTAAATCTGAAAGAACGTAGTTCAGATGTAGTTCCATATTTTTTTGCAGAGATATGGCAAGTACTTTTCGAATGACCTATTGGCAGCCAGGTAGTTACTACATTGATGACATCATTGTGTACGGACTGATTTTATTATATGTACGTTTCGTAATGTACCTAAAAATGTTAATTAAAAACGTTTTATAAAAACACGACTTCAACAAGTAAAAAATAAAAACGAAAGCCTAAAAAGTACAAATCTTTTTTTCTATAAAAAATTACAATAGAGTATACCTAGCAAATAAAAACGCAAACTTAAAAAATGAGAATTAAAAGAAGTTTTACGTTTCATACCTATCAATTTATCCTTACAAAAACCTGTTATTACTGGGGAAAATGTTAAAAACAACGCAAACAATTTTATCTTTGGAAATCAAGAGGCAAATTGCTTTAATTGCAACAAATGACAGTGCGCACTGCCGACCCTCCAGTCGTGTTCAAGTACCAGAAAAGATTGCGCGTGCGACCGAATATAATGACGTCCCCTGTGTTTGCTCGTGCGAACTGTGTCAATCATGGCTGACGCTAATTTTGTACAATCAACATCACGTCACGTCAGGTTTTACACTTTGACCTTCTCTCCCCTCTCTCTCTCTTTGGTAGTTTCCCCATGTCTGAAAATCGTGGTCATCGTCGTCTTAGCCACAGGGCACCCACTGCTGGGTAACTATAGGCCTCGAGGATCTCCACGACGATCGGTTCTACGCTGCGGCGGTGGCATCCAGCGGCTCCAAATTTGGAACGGACAAATTGTCTCCATCGACTCCTGTTAGTTTGAATTTTAGTCTCTGGATTTTTGAGTTGGTCGGACCATCCAGTTGGTGAGCGGGCTTTTCCCTTGTGTTTCCAACGTTGACGAATTTTCGAGGCTGTCGTCTCCTGCTTCGAAAGACACATGACCTTATGTCGTTCAAAATAGGGGTGGTTATCGTAGTGCATGAGTAAAGTATGATGTGCTGCTGACAGGACATTGGTATGATTTAGTCATATTTTATTCAATACATTGTTGTTACACGTCTTATTAATATAAAACTACTTTTACAGATTAAAACACGCATTTTAGCAACGCGCCTATTTGGTTTTATACTGCGCGTAATTTTATGTTTTTTTTAATTCCCCGGCATTTTGACTCCTTTCCAGCCGTGATGACTAGTTACTATCTATTTAGATAAGTATATTAATTCAAAAAATAACTTTATTATTGTTAAATAAGAAAATATACTAGAAAAAAGCAACTCGTCTCATATCGCCCTGACGGCTAGTTGCTTTTTTCTAGTATATTTTATTGTTTAATATTTATCACATAAAAATAGCATTGTAAAATGCAAAATTAAAAAGTTATAACTTTATTATTCCTTTGGATACGGTCTTACATTTACATAATTCAAACATATAAACATAACCGTCCATTGGGGATTGCAAAAGAAAAAAGCGATACGCAATCATGACATAATATGTCTCTTCATAAATTTTGTAGATATTCATAAAAGGTATTTTCTTGAATAAAAATATTTTATTAAAACGAATTGTATTTTAATAAGGAATTTAAGACTTGTTTATAACTCTCATACTTACAATACTATAAATCACAATTATTTGTCTACAAGACAAGGAAAGTCTACATAAAAATATGTTGTAGAAAATATTATAATCGTTGAGATTTACGTTTACATTTCCGGGTATTACCTCAATGGAAATATGAAGTAATAAAAAAACTGAAAAATAAATCACTTTCACAATAACTTATATCTATATTTAGAATTTCAGTAGATAAAATTGTCGAAAACTTAATAACTTGGAATGTATGTAAGGTATACATTATTTACCTACCTACCATTTAGCAATATGGAGATTATAAAAGGACAATTAAACATTACCTACTATTTATTCAACACCAATCAATTATGTCAGTATAATCTTTTTCCTATTATTAAAACAAAAATACTTTGTTCGATTTATCAAAAATACAAATGAAGTTTACAAATGTTTACAAAAGTTTACAAAGTATGAACATGCATGATTAATATTTTTCACAAAATTATGTCGACATTTTTTTTATCAAAATTATTAGCACACCTTTATTATCATAAAGTTAGAATGACTTTCAATTTAACTATTATCAAGTTGATGGGAATTTTGATGAAAGATGAATTTCAATTTTTAATGAAACACGGGACTTTTCTTCTTTTTAGCGTGTGTCATCCATCATCATCATCAGACATCTTAATATCCCCACTGCTGAGGCACTGACCTTTCTTATGGATGGACAAGAAGAAGGAGTGAGTGCTCATCGTATTGAACCTTTTGATAAGAGCACTATACTGGACTTCCGGCCCGACCCCAAAATGCCGAGCAGTCTAAGGATAGCCGTTGCGGCAGAACGAATGAAAGAACACAGTTCTATACTCCATTTTATCCTAACTGAGCATCTTGGTGTGATCACTATAGTGGATAAACCAAGCCGACTTCAACGCCAAAACGCAGAGAAGTCTGTAGACAGCTATTGCGGGAGAAGGAATGAAAGAATACAGTTCAACAGTTCAGTCTATTGGCATAAACACTATGGTGGATAAGCCAATCCTAGCCCGACCCTTAAACCCCGAGCTGTCTATAAGACAGCCGTTGCGGAAGAAAGCATGAAAGAACACAGTTCAACACTTGAGTCTATTGAAATGAGCACTTTGATGGATAAGCCAATCCTGCCTCAATCCCAATACGCCTATGAGTTCAAGGAGAGGCGTTTCTGTCTCTATCCTGCGAGCATGTTCACGTCCTCTTCTTCGCCGATCTGCAGGATCGCTTTCTGAATCATCCGCTTTAGCCTCTTACGGGATTCATCTGAGCGGAGCATGCGTAGTTCTGATGCTACGAAGTCGCCAAATATCTGAATAACAAATAGTTATAGCAATTAAGTTGGGTAAACTACTTTAACAGGAAGTAATTTTTCAAATGAGATTTGCCATGAATATCATTCATATCCAAGGCTTATTTATCAGCTGTTTCATCAAAAACTATAGGTAAAGTACTTCAATAAATACTGAAAGAAATCTTTTTACTTTCATTGATCTCAAAATTAACCTGGCATGCCAAAACAACCCTGGGCTGTGAAACTCTCCCTTCTGCAAGATTTTGAATTTCAACTTGTTGCACTGGACGCGGTCGCCCTTGGTCTGCTCCTGTTCTAAGGACTGTTGCAGACCATTACGGACATTTAGCTGCAATGTCAAAGTGTTGTGTTGGACGCAAAACTAACCTGACATTCATCAGCATTGATACTAGGCCTGAGCCTCGGAACTGCTTCCTCTGGCCACATCATGGGGTGGGCACTGGGTGGCAGTGGAGGGGGGGCGGACGCAGCCACTCTGGGTCTGTGCCTGTTCTGAGGGCTGCTGCAGACCAGGGGCCGGGCCCTTGCGGCAATGCCGAACTCCTCTTCTTCATCAGCTTGGAATTCAGCCAACTGTTGAGTGAGAAGAGGTTAAAAGTAAGTATTTCTCTCATCGAGTCTTTGGTTCTATAATTTGTGGTAATTTCACTCGTCGTTTGCCCGCCTGTATTTCCTAAACATTTTTGTTTCTACCAATATTTACGTACGTACATTTTGGCGGTTACACCATCAGCGAATAGGGACTTACTTTTCACTTGAAAGTAATCGCTAAGAAAATATTGTCAAGTTTGTTAGTTTGAATATAAACAGAACTGCCCCTAATTGTCTAATTTAAAATCTATCACAATCCCTTTCAGAGGTATTGTGATTGTGATATTTTCGTCTGTCATATTGCTTAGACAGTTCAATTTCGTTTATTCCATACCTTTTAAAACGCGTCCCGATCACAATCCCTTTCAAATTTCAAATAGTGACGGCCTGAATATCTTTCAAATTACGAATTGAAAGGGATTGCGATAGATTTAAAAATTAGACAATTAGCCCCCTGGTTCAACTAGCTTTTATTTATAGGTTAATGCCAATACTTCTACATATCGTTGATTTGAACGGATCCCGGGTTCAAATCCTTGTCGTGGGTTTACAAACCCAACGTGCCATCTACGCTAAAAAGTTAAATAGTCCTTTATCTTCCATTTATATCACTAAAACATGTACATGCTATCTACAGTAAATGTGTTAAAGATAGGCACCCGGGTTCTGTGCCGGTTCAGAGCGGGACACACAAAGGGGGCGCCACTGTCCCTGACTGCTAGCCCAAATTTCTCTTCCTCATCCGCTTGGAACTCGGCCAGCTGTTGAAGACAACGAAGGAATGAGACAACGTTATACTACTTATTGTACCCCTTTAATTTAAACTTATGTGTAGGTAAGGGAATTGATATACAAAAGCTGTGAAGATAAAATTTATTGCGCCTGGGCACCTACTTTTTTGTCATTCGAATTACATTCGCATGCGAATGGTGTAAAACAAAAATATTCCCATGCGAATCTTGCGATTCCGTATGCGAATGTAATTCGAATGATTCAAAAATACGACTCTGTCCACACTTTGTATATCAAATTTTTAGGCGCCAAACATTTTATCTTCACAGCGCTCTAGCCACGGGCTGTTCTGGAATATCATGTCCCTAAAAAGAATGTTAAAAAAATAGATAAATAATTATTTTATTGAAAAAAAACTGGCTCTTAAGCTAAGCCGAGGTCTGTTATATAGAATACCAGGATCTCCGCCCTCCAGTTAATTGCTAAAAAAATCTATACCTACATATAATAAAACTGTAAAATCATTATTTCTGTACATTGAATATATTTACCAAAAACCAATTGGGGACGACGTAAAAAAAGTAAGAGAATACGTTAAGACGATTTTTTAAATTTTTGTCTGTCTGTTTGTCTGTTAATCTGTTTGTCTGTTTATCTGTTAGTATGTACACGCTAATCTCCTAAAGTACAGAACGGATTTGAATATATTTTTTGTGATATCTAGCTAATAGGTCGGGCCATAAAATAGGCTATCTTTTTCTTTGAAATCTGTAAAACCTGATGAAGGACACTAAGAGATCAGCTAAACTATGAGAATTATGGAAATGTCACAACAGCAAAAGTTGTTAAGCGTGATGAGCATTTTCTGTTGACATATTAAAATCTATACATATAATAAAACTGTAAAATTATTATTTCTGTACATTGAATATATTTACCAAAAACCAATTGGGGACGACGCAAAACAGTAAGAAAATACGTTAAGACGATTTTTAAAAAATTTTGTCTGTCTGTTTGCATGTACACGGTAATCTCTGAAAGTACTAACCGGGGTTTTTTTTTGTCATATGTAGCTAACAGGTCGGGTCATAAAATAGGCTATATTTTTTTTTGAAATCTGTAAAACCTGATGTAGGACACTAAGAGATCAGCTAAACTATGAGAATCATGGAAATGTCACAAAAGCAAAAGTTGTTAAGCGTGATGAGCATTTCCTGTTGACATTAAAATAAAGAATATTTGAACCCAATTTAGGACAATAGAAATGCAAGAAAAGTAATGACCAGCTACTATTAGAGATATGGAAATGAACCCAAAGCAAAAGTTGTTAAGTTTGTTGTTTGTTGAGATGGGAATTTTCTGTTGAAATTTAAAAATAACCCAATGTACGAGTAGGAGATTGGAAATGGCGCCTAGCCTAGCAAATTTGTTTGGGAATTTTCTGTTGAAATATAAAAATCAAGAACACGTTTTCTTTATAACACGAAAAAAAATACCAAAAAAAAAAAAGAATGCTCATTATTGCACCTGTTGCTCCATAATATTCGAGGAACGACTTCTTTGAGTTTTTTAAAGACTGTTGATGCTGTAGCGGTTCCTGCGTTTCAAGCAACCTGTAGAGCACTTCATCTTCATGACGATGATCAACACTGGGACAAGACTTTTGAGGAGGCCTGTGTCAGTGACCCCGCTGCCCCCGCTGCTTACGACATTTGTTCGCATTTATGTTAGTGTTTTGTGGTCTTTTGGATACTTTAGTATTGTGAAAAAAATACAAAACATTCCTCTCTGAAGACTTTGAGATAACAGACCCATGGGTAACGTCACATCCCTTTTCTCGGGAGATTTTAGACAGACCCTTCCTATTATAAGTCGCTGGACAAGAGCCGATGAGAACGCCCATTAAAACATTCTAAGGTCATATACCATAAGGCCTCAGATACATAGCTGGGATTGACAACCAATATAAAAGCGCAGCTTGGCGGTCATTCACATGCCCAAGAATTTTCAGCATAATTTATCAAAAATTAAAGAAGGACTTCTATGGTCAGGTAAGTCTTCCCCAAATACTGAGAAAAGTCGTTGCCTCAGAAGAGGAACTTATACACTCAATATTCGGGGACCTCCAGTGTATCTCAAGTTAGGAAAATTATTGGTTATGTGAACGCGCCATACCTACTAACACCTACAAAATTACCAAGCAAATGAAATAAATAAAAAAAAAAATCGGAAATTGTTGCGGATGAAGTGGTTTACACTTGCTTTAACAATGTAATCAGGACGAGACGCCACAAATTACCCAAAATTATTTTTAAATTCACTTCCAGCTAGTGGTTATAAAGAAATACTCTAAGCACCTTACAGCTAGAGTAGTAAAATAAATTTCCTTTGGCATACGGCATATAATAATCATTTTTGTTGTACTATCCGAGCAGAACAATTAGGCGCAAGACAGCTAAGAAAAATTTACAAAAACTAAGTAAAAAGCCATTTTTTTAAGACGCGGTAATCAATCAGTTTATCACTGGTAGCGCTATTATAATCAGATAATAGGAGAGTTGCGGTGATGGAAGTGGGCTGCAGGTTCGAAAAGTGCAAAACCGCATTCCTGTCATGCGCCTAATTGTCTTGGTCAGATAGTAAGTACCACGATTTAATGGACGATCTTTAATGTCAAATTAAAAAAAAATGTAATTACTACATAAAAGTCCTCGCGTACGAAGTCGCGGGCACCAGCTAGTATATAATAAATGGTATAGTTAGTAAGTTTTAGGTAGGTAATTGTTTTTTACTCAATCACGAGAAAAACCGAAGGGATTTGGATGTATGCAGATATACCATGACCGTCACCCGGAATTGGATTTATTTAGAATATGATGCATTTCATCCCGATGTTGCCACAAGGACTTAAAATAAAACAAAAATGGAGGTTCTCAACCTGACTTTTTTTTTTTTAATGTATGTTTTACCATAACTTCGCCAGTTGTTAACAGATTTTTATAATTTTTTTTTTATCTGAAAGAAAGTGGTTTATGTGTGGTCCCATATAATTTTTACGATAGTAGTTTTTCATAATCCTGAAAAATATCAATCACGTTTTGGCAAGTAGTCGTTTACCTAGATGACATCTTAGATACATATACATACATATATAAATACAATACCTATATATATTATGTTATAGTGTAAATACAATATTATATCACAACATAACATAATACTAATCAGAGATGACGAAGCAAAAGTACAGAACTAAAGTAATGTTTTCGGACCAATCTCTTAAAAGCGAACTTACTGGAGGCACTACCATATACTAACTAATATTATAAAGAGGAAAGATTTGATTGTTTGTTTGTTTGCATTAAATAGGCTCCGAAACTACTGAACGGATGTGTATGAAATTTGGTACACAGATAGTAGATAGATAACATAGGATACTTTTTATCTCGATATTCCCACAGGAACGGGAACCACGCGGGTGAAACCGCGAGCGGTCGCTAGTTACTTATATAAATTCTCATGTATCCTATCTAATGTAATTTTAAAGGACCAAAACTAATAATTCGCAAATGAAACAAAATATTAAAAGAGGTACTTTTTAATAAGTTTAGTAAGTAAAAAAATTCAAGCCCTACGTGGGATAGACGATAAAAAGCTAGTTAAAAGTAAAATATTCTTTTATGTAGATTCGTAAGGTGTGTACTTAGGTAGGTACTTACCTACTAAATATATGCTCATCAAGTACCTATAATATACTTTATGATAAATTTGAAATAGAAAAATATTGGAAAAAATTAACTCGGCCACAAGTGAATTCTCAGACGGGAATCGAATTAACCACATTAGCATTGGACCGGATTTCCAAAGGTCGCGGGTTCGATTCCCGTCTGAGAATTCACTTGTGGCCAAGTTAATTTTTTCCAATATTTTTCTATTTAAAATTTACCATAAGTATAAAAATAGCATTGAAAAATGCCAAAATTACAAAATCATAAAACAAACTTCCAGAGAACTTAAGAAATGAAAATTATGTTTTTTTTTTTAAATAAGTTAAATCAATTATTAGTTGTTGCAAAATGTTACTGCAATCTATAAAAATACTTTTCCGATAAAATAAAAGAAAATGAAATTAAATAAGTAGTATTAACTTTATGTAAATAGTTTATGATTGGAAAAGTCCTCCTCTCTTCTTTTTCGATTTGCGATACCCGACAGGGTCCATAATTTGTACTTTTTTATGTAATATCTTTATGGATGCAATAAATGTATTGAGTATATAAAGTAGTAAATAAAGGTACTAAGTATATTCAGCAATCGCAAACAATTTTCTTATTGCCATTTTCTAAAAAATGAATCATAAAAGTTATCGAATAAAAAGTATTTATTGCCAAAACATTAAAATATGCTAAAATAAAGATTTCTGTAAGGTACTAGATGTGTTGACAATCTATTTTATTTCATATATAGTAAAAATGACACGTATATCTACAAGAGAACAAGATATCGATCCGGGTTATTTATCTTATCACATCACATGAAAAAAAAACACCATTTGACACAAAAAATATTAATACCACATCAAACCAAAACTGGAACAGAACGAGTTTGGACTTCGTCCCCATTATTTGATACTTATTAATTATATTTAAGTAAAAAAAATATGAAGACTTGTTTCTACTTTGCGAACTGTTTGAATTTGTACGCGAGGATAGGTAGGTAGTTCATGAATAGATTATGTGAAAAGAACCTCAATTTTATAGAACAAACAAAATATGAAGTGTTAATGTGTAAATATTTAATAAGAAAATATACTAGAAAAAAACAACCAGTCACGAGACATGAGGTTGTTTTTTTCTAGTATATTTTCAATATTCATCACATAAAAATAGCATTGTAAAATGCAAAATTAAAAAGTTATGAAATGTTAATATTGTTAAGCGACTCCACATGTTGCCTGACCCAAACATTCGTCATAGCATTTAATGAAGTTATTGGTTTTGTGAAAATATGTAAAAGAGGTTATTTCAAAACTGTCAAGGTATGATGATTTTGAAAATGTTTCAGCCAACATGTGAAGACTACAGTACCAAACATTCAAAGCAATATCTCAATGTATCAAAATGTTTGATAATACGTACCGCAAGATTGACACCGTCAATTGGTTCTAGCGGCTCGTAAGGCGAACGAAGCAAGAAAGAGAGGGAGTCAAAATACTCCCACCCGCTTCCCCCCACCACCGGCACATCCCCACCCCCCGTCTGCCGCCGCCTAATCTTCCTCAGTTCATTGTTGAACTGCGTCCTCAAATTGTGTATCTTTCTGCTTATCTCCTCTGAAGTAGTCCCGAACATATTCGCCAAATATTCGTGCTTCGCTTGCCTCGCCCAACGATCTTTGTTTAAAGGGTGTTTTACATCCCACAATTCCTTGCAATCTTTTTCTAAAGCTTCGATTAGCATTTTGGTATTGTCTGACGTCCAATTCATTTTGGTGTCTCGTTTCCCTTCGCGGTCGCTCTCGTAATCCATTTCTATTTTGGGTAAACACATTTCGGAAGAGCTGTTAGTTGAATCCATTGTTTTTTGATGTGACGCAGTGTCACGGTGTCGCGTACGCTCTCGGGTCGCTCTAGCTAGACTGCGGCGGGGCGGGGAGCGGCACGGCCCGACACCGGCTGGCGGAACGGCAACTTCGCAGCTTGGCGCGGCGACGTAGCGTTGCCAGCCCGTCCGCAGCTAGCTTCACTGCGATCGGGCAGGAGCTGAATCATTTAACCACATTAGCAGTTATTAACGTCGGTTGCAGTAACAAAGAGAGTTTTGTTAGCTAACCTACTTTGTTATTAGTGGGTTACGGTCACGAGTTCTGGAACTAATTCAAATTATGGACTATTTTCGTTGTAGATCCAATTTTGACTTAAGTTAAAAAGCCTATTACTAACTCTAAGTTCGTCGGGTGCCAAAAACCTCACGGGCGTAACAAAAAGCCATGTGTCAATAAAAAAACTCTAGCACAAAAAAGGTTGACCAACAAAATAGTTTCAATTTAATTATCTCGTCCAAACATGGCAGGTTTGGCGTAAAAATCTGACGGCTCCACATAACAGTGACCAATTAAGTGACAAATAAAGGCACGCGCACGCTTTGTGGGCCCGCTTAATCGAGGCTTTGTTAGGGTTGCTGATCACGGAAAAAAGTTTATTATCATTAATTAAAGAGCAAATTTTTTATGAAAACCGCTAATGAAACCGATCAAAGACCCGTTGTTTTTAATGGTAATTGAATTCCATTTGTGGATTTCACATTTGGAGTTTGGCGTCTAAAAATTTTTTTGGATATCAGTAAAACCCTTACTTGACTTGAACTGATCTTATCTACGATTTTAGGTACCGTCATATTTTTTTTATACATAGGTATTTAAGGTCAAGCGAAGTTTTAATTATGGTAGGTATTTTTGTAAACCAAAAGATCAACAATATATAATTAAAACCTTGTGTTAAGGCTGTTACGTTTCAAGAAAAATATTATTTGTGATTTTAGATTTTTTGCATTTTTCAATGCTATTTTTATATTTATGATAAATTTTAATTATAGGCTTAAACTTTGCGGTGGCACCGAAAAGGATACCGTTTGAGGATATTATCTGCAACGTTGAGGATTGCTTAGTAAAAAACAATATGAAAAAGAGGATAGTGAAGCTATACGTCATAAACCTGATTACTTCACTGCGTCCTATAGTTAGCCAAATGGACTCACCAACTTACAAATTGGCTCGACACGTAGCGACAACCCTCTCACCACTAAGAGGCAGCATTCTTACCACTTCATTAGTGCGATACAATACAACACCTAAATCTCGCCAATGATGCAATCATGGTCAGTTTTGATGTGCAGTCCTTATTCACATGTCTACCAGTACAGGACTGCATCAATATCACTAGGAGGAGACTAGAAAACAACAATATGCCTGTGGAATATGCAGAGCTACTTGAACACTGCCTTACATCGGACTATCTCATGTGGACTTTATCTCAACTTGTACCTACATAGAATTCATCATATTCCATGTACAAGTTGATGGCCGTAGGGAAATCTTTGTTTCAGAGAGCTCGTGGCATCTGTGACGATAAACACCTGACTGCTGAGCTTCGACATGTCGAGCAAGTACCGAGAAATAACAAGTTGCAAGTACCACGCAGACGTCACAGAAACCGCACCAAACCAGCCACAGTAGAACGTCAACCTGCCATTCTACCATATGTGAAAGGTGTCACTGACAAGATTGGAAGAATTCTAAAGCGTGCTTCTATAATACTTACTTTAAGCCTCCCAAGAAGATCAACCAATTCCTACCACCAGTCAAGTGCAACATACCCTTTCAAGTTGCAGGTGTCTACAAACTGGATTGTGACTGAGGGCTCTCCTACATAGGGCAAACAAAGAGACGCATAGGGAACATGTAGCTGACGTGAAAAATAGGCGCAAAAACAAGTCTGCAGTGTGTGAACATGCTTTTGAGGGACCCACCCACTACATCAGGTTTGATAAGGCACAGATCCTCGCCAGTGAACAAAAATTCGTCCCCAGAATGCTACGTGAGGCCATTGAAATCACCAAATATCAAAAATTCAATAGAGATGATGGGTGGAAGATATCATCAGCTTGGGACCCTATTATCCATAAATTAAAGTCTCAACCCAAATCACGCACTGCAAGACCCAAAGATACGGTTAGCTCTTTTTGTAGATAAATATCAAAAAGTGGAGATAACCATATATTAATTTTCTTTATAAAGGTGGAGGTCGGCCCGCTATCGAAGTTTTCTTGGCAGCTTCTTTCTTCGAAGGTCCTCCCAATTTGTGAACTGCCAGTAGAGTCATTAGTTTTCTCTTTTGTTAATAATAAATATTTAAAATAATAATTAAATAAAAATATAAAACCAAAGTAAATGTCTAACCCTATCCGAACGAAAAAATTAATTAACTTTTCGAGGGTAGACTTATAAGTAGTCAGTCATCATGTGACCACGGCAGCTGAAAAGGTGCCGAAACGTCGGGAAAATCAAATAACCCCTTAAAAACCTAAAACTACGGACAACTACAACTTAGTTCGTGAAATATAGTGTGTTTGATATCCGTAAAAGATGTTTTATTTCAACGCATAGGTACTTCACAATCCTATAAAACTAATTAGTAACATAAACGTAATAAACAGACATCATCATCATCATTCAGCCTATTGCAGGCCACTGCTGGACGTAAGCCTCCCCCAAGGCAGACAGACATAATTAAAGGCAATTAACAAAAAAACTACATTTGTAAATCCTACTAATATTATAAACGCGAAAGTATGTTAGTTTGTTTGTTTATTTGTTTGTTTGTTTGCGTGTTTGTTACTACTGAACCGATTTTCATGAAATTTGGCACACAGAAGAAAGCTTGCATCACAATAGTTTTTTTATTCTGATATTCCCACGGGAATGGGAACCACGCGAGTGAAACCGTGGACGGCCGCTAGTTTCTGATATTTTTTAAAGTTACTCGTTGTGGTATCCTTATTAATTCTCGGCGTACGGTCCGTTATCAAATGGGACCCCACACACACGAATCACTGCTCAAGATAAAGAATGCTTTATCCTATTGTAATAAAGTTGAATATCATTTATCTCGCTCTGGCAAGATGCAATAAAATTACTGAATGAACGATGTTACATAAAATCTATAGTGTACAATGAAATGAGAGTTTAAATAATACTTACTGTTAATGGTTTTAACTTTATTGCGTTTGTTCTATAATTAGGTATATTAATGAAATTGGAATATGTTCACGAGAAAAAATAAGTTTGTTTCTTTTTACATAAGAAGTTAGCAAAGGACTATTAAACGTATTTCTTTTTTGGTTTTCTTTTTTGGAAAGTTTTGAAATCAGCAGCATTAATAAATGCTATTATGACAAAAACTTACTTTTAAAATACACATTAAAAAAAAGATCAAGTAAATAAAGTACTTTCCATATTTTGTTTTTTTAAGGTGCTCCTAAACGGCCACATAAATAAATAAATACACAACCACACCAATTATCAAGCTCAATGTAGGTTTCATAAGAACTTGTGTTATGGGTACTAGAAAAAGGATAAACATACCTATATACTTATTTTTTTATAAATACATACTTAGTATTATATATTAAACACCCAGGCCAAGACAAATAGACATATTCATGCACACAAATAATTGTATTGTCCGGGGATCGAACCAGGGAATCTCTGCTACGATCCCTTACGCTAGACAGAGACAGGTCGCCAAAAACAAGTAAAGGCACTATATTGCATATAATGTATTCGGTTTGGTTGGTGATAACACTTGTTGTAAGTCCTTCTGGCTAGCAACCATCACCTTATCTAAGTCTGACGCCATAACAACAATGTTTTCAGCATTGTTGTGTTCCGGCAGGTAATATAAATAAATAAATAAATATTTCCATACAATCACACCAATTATCTAGCCCACGTTAAGTATCATGAAGAACTTGTGTTATGGATACTAGATAACGGCTAAACATACTTATATACTTTTTTTTTGTAAATACATACATAATATACATAAAATAGCCAGTTCCTCAGTGAGGATTTCGGGAGAGACTCGCTCCTATCTTCAGCCTTATCAATACTTAAAATTTAGTATGATGAAGGCTAAGTCTCCCGTTGTTCATAAAAAAAAAACGAAAATACTGTCGTTTTAGTAACGGCTACACGTATGACTTCTTAGTTCACGGAGCGATTTTTAAATGAACTAGTTGACTTATTCTTACTTAATTATGAAATAAATAAAAAATATGAAAGAATTTAAATCGAGTTTAATCAAAAAGTTCGAATCGAAAAGTCAAAAGTAAGTCTGCTTTCTAAATACTTGGTAAAAAAAACATCGTTTTGCACTCTGGGAGTCCCGGCAGAAGTGAAATCCGCTTAAACGAAAATAATAACTATCAAAAACCACTCTATCTTGACCACAACTTCATAAAAAGTTGATGTAAACGGAGACCAACTTGATTTGGCAGGTAAATCCATTAAAACTGATATATACTGATATACTGATATCAATATGAAAGTTGGTAGTAATGAGAGATCTTTATATAACGGTTGTTATTAACTAATATACGTAGATCTTTCAAGTGTGAGACTATGTAATTTGAAATAGGTCAACGGTAAATGGTCTTACGAATTTTCGATCAGGGTCACGTGTCCTGACGCGACTTTAACATTTTTACCCATCCCAAAAATTTAAAACTCTGATGTGCACAACGCCGCTAAAGAAATTTTAATTTAAAAAATTAACAAGCATTGGGTCCGCCGGCGCCGTGTAGGTTCCATACTTCCCGTAGTTAATCAAATTACGATTATGTAACTAAAATCTATTGAGCGATCACATAATTTATTGCCGACCTTACAAAGATGACTCGCACATCCCATCACTACGCTTTATTATAGATACACGCTCGTAAATTTGCTTACGGATCTGAAACATGGTGGAATGCATTATTGATGCACCATGGCTTTCAACATACCGACAATCACGTTATTTTGAACCCTCTCTAAGTTACCTTAAGGTTCATTCGACAAACGCCTGGGTGGTATATTGAACTGTTAGGACGAGATTGTCCATAAACAACGAAGCATTAAGCCGGCGCGGCGTCTGACAAATCGGGGACAGAATTTTGATTGAAGGTGAGGCTAGATTTACATTTTACCTGCTGTTACATCCAGACACGATATAACAGCTTCGACATTTTGTCTTCATTTTGAGTAAACGACTTGAATTGACTTGAGGTTATGTGGGAATTAATCAGGCACTAATTTTCTGTCAAGAGGTGTTTGTAGATAGGAATAATGTCCTAGATTAAGGTTCTATATATTCCTATTCTCGGTGACATTCTTGAACTTCGACCTGCTTCTAATTGATTCGTATTAATAAAAATAAATGTACTTACACATATGAGAGAATCTTGCAATGGAATTATATTCTGAAAGTTTAGAGGGCATTATGATTATGAGTGATTTAATAGATAATATTACTGATATTTCAGTCACAGGTGCAATGTGGACGCATAAAACCATTCAGTTTATATAGCAATTGACAAAACACTAAACACAAACCTTATGAAATGGCTTAATGAAAAGCAGTCGTCTACAGTTCAGTGAATGTGATCAGTGGAAGGCTTTCTTCTTTTCTCGAAAAGCAGTCGTCTACAGTTCAGTGAATGTGATCAGTGGAAGGCTTTCTTCTTTTCTCGAAAAGCAGTCGTCTACAGTTCAGTGAATGTGATCAGTGGAAGGCTTTCTTCTTTTCTCGAAAAGCAGTCGTCTACAGTTCAGTGAATGTGATCAGTGGAAGGCTTTCTTCTTTTCTCCATAATCGCTTGCTTTAAGAAAACTGTAATGAACTCTGAAATCGGAATAATTCCGATACACCTACATTTTTAGTATGTTGTTTGGGTCCACCTACCTAGATGGTATTTATCCAGATTTGTAGCATTGTAAATGAGTTATGGAAAATAGAAAATTTTTGACCTAGAAAATTGGATTAGGGCTCAAATTGTCAGAAATTTTATTTTAAAAACGTAAAAATGACCTTTCTCGTCATAGCCGTCGTATGTGGTATTTTTTTGCACAAAACTAAAAAAAAGTATTTTTTTTCATCAACACAGCATTACATCACAGCGACATTTTAGAAAGCTGCAAATCTGGATATATACTATCTAAGTGGACCCAAACAACTTACCAAAAAATGCAGGTGTATCGGAATTATTCCGATTCCGAATGTAACTTTTGTGACTGGTCTATATAAGGTGTAGGAGACGTCTCCTACAAACTTGGCCATACTGCGATCGCCAACCCGCCTGCCAAGCGTGGCGATTATGGCAAACCCCCCCTTTTGAGGGAGGCCTATACCCAGCAGTGGGTGTTATGTGGCTAAGACGACGATATAAGGTGAAATGATGACGTGAAAAATCAAGTTTTTCAACCATTATGATCGCAAGACCATCAGACAGAAGACTTGTTTTTTCACATTCATAATAGTTTGGAGCATGATTTAAGGGCTAAGATTCGCTTTTAGAGAAAAAAAAAGTAAGGAATCCTCCATGATCCCCAAGCATACAACTTGGGGATCATGGAGGATTCCTATTTTTTTGTCAAAAGTGGCAAATATCCTTAGCCGTAATTGACATATTGGGTTGAAGATTCCAATATCCAAGATTTTAGAATACGTTGCTTGCTGCCCGTCGTCTTATGCTGCTTTTTTTATGAAGTACGGGGAGACTCTTAGCCTTTATTTTACCTTAAGTATTGCTAATGCTGCAGATGGAAGCGAGCCTCTCCCGGAATCCCCAATCACTGTGGAACTGGCTATTTTATCTTTAACTGCCGGAACACAACAATGCTGAAAACATTATTGTTATGGCGTCAGACTTAGATGAGATGGTGGTAGCTAGCCAGCAGGACTTACAACAAGTCCTACCACTAACCAAACCGAATACAATATGTACACCCGCTGGGAATCGAACCCGGGACCCCTGGGTCTGATACCGGTGGTTGTACCACTAGACCACAGAGGCGGTTAAATTCCATAATCAGCTATTATAAAAACAACCAAATTAAAACTAGTATCATTCCAAGCCGAAATACGACGTAGAACTGACTGACACCAGCTTCAACAGTGGCTTTAAAATTCTTACTGACCCTGCCACTTTTTTAATCTCCCTTTTCTCAAATACTTACACCTCACAGATGGACACCGGAATACCTGCTGAAACTGAAACAAATGAAAATACACAGCGGTAAAAAAAAACTGTTTTGGACACAGTAGGTAATAACCGTGTCCTTAACATACAGCCATCATGTCATTGACACCAAGAGCATTTAACTTGCCCAGTCAAGTCACGTCAAACAGGATGCCTAGATGTTATCTGGAGGCTCATGGCTATTATTGTACAATTAACAGCACTTCAAGGTTTAGCTATTTTTACCAACAAACGGGGATCCATTTAACCTTCACCATAAAATGTATACTTCTGCTTCTGCGAAGCAAGCCTGCTTATTAAGCAACTTGCACCTAACTTCTCAGAACTCATTAATTAACTCGGCTACAATCGTTAAACATCTGAAAATATGTTTCTTTCGAATGCTAGGATATTCCTAGCATTGATGAGACAACGCTGGCCTACAGCGTATTAAAAATATTAAAGTATTGGAGAATTTCGACGGTGGTCCGCAAGATCCGCAAGCTCAGTGGTTAGAGCATTGGACCGGATTTCCAAAGGTCGTGAGTTCGAGTCCCATCTGAGAACTCACTTGTAGCCGAGTCGATATTTTTTCAATATTTTTCTATTTTAAATTTGTAATACGCATAAAAATAACATTGAAAAATGCAAACATTCTAAAATCGTAGAACTCATTAAGTTTTCAAAGCACTGTACTGTACATGATGCTTACTTATTATAAAGCTGAAGGTAGACTACCGTGCTGGACTGGGAGTAAAATAGAATGTGCCAGGTGCCACCATTCCAGTGCAAATAGTAAAAGCCTATCTGTCACTATTGCTTCCGGACTCCACCTTAGACCCAAGCAATGACAAACTTGGCGTCGTTGAGGTGAGGCCTCATAGCCTCTCTCAATTTACGTTTATAAATTTTACTCTCACGGTGCACCTTTGGTGCGCTGTCTACACCGCAAGGATTTAATGGCGTGGGTGTATGTATGATTGTAAGGTAGGGCCGCACTTCTCCCGGAATCCTATACCACTGAAGTACTGACTGTAACCTCTACTTATTGACGTTGAACAAGCTCTTAGCGGGTACATCATATTGTATCGTTTTCGTAGTAAGAAAGAAGGAAAGGAAATTAATTTAATTGAGACAACATAATAACAAGGACAATTAAACATATAATAAACAACACAAATACATTGTCTTAAAAAGGCCCGGCTCAGCATAATGCATGGTCTACGATCAGCGCTGATCTTACGCCGGAACCGGTTTGTTGACTCCGCGACATGTAGACACACAGATAAAGTAGCAAAGTAACAAAAAAAGGAACAATAAAAACAACAACAAAAAAATAACAAGGAAAAAAGAAAAAACCAAACTGATATGGAAGTGTGTTTGAAAGCACCATAATGTGTGCTTGTAACCAAAGCCGGGGAAAAAAGTGACAAATCAATTACATAAAGAATAGTAGGTACATGTGTAAGTTGTTGTGCGGAAGACTGTAGGTGATGTAAGCAGCTGGAGCGCAACTATTGTTTATGTGATTAATTCGAAGCTTGTTTGCTTGCTTACCACCCGTGCTAAACGCAGTTATGTTGAAGAACAAATGAATATCTGACTAAAACAATTAGGCGCATGACAGCTAAGAAAAACTTAAACAATCTAACTAAAAAACTAAATTTCAAGAAGCGGTAATCAGTTAATCACTCTAGCGCTAATAAATCAGATAATAAGAGAAGTGCGGTGATAGAAGTGGGCTGCAGGTGCCAAAAGTGCAAATCCGCATTCCTGTCATGCGCCTAATTGTTTTGGTCGTGTAGCACATTAATTAACATACTGTATTCGGTTTGACACTAGACAGATACGATAATATAAGAGATGATACATTCACTCGAAATCCTTCAGACTGAGTAGACTTGTTTTTTTGGTAAGGATTGTTTATACAGTGTGTTTAAAAATGAGTTCGCGTTTTACGGAAAAAACGCGTTTATTGCTTCTCGATTAGACAGCTCGTCAGAAGATGATTCTGATTTTGAATTTGATGCACGTCTTGCTCCACTTTCTAAAACGCGAAGAATTTGGATAGAACGCCATATAAAGCGTAAAAAGGACCGAGGCGAATTTAATTTCTTCCAGGATGTATCTGATAACAAATTTACAAGCTATTTCCGAAACCCAAGATAAAATATAAAACTATCTGTACAAGAACTTAATCTAAACAAAAGTACAACAACTAAAAAAAAAAAAAAGAAAAAACAAAAAATCTAAACTAAATGTTGATTTTAAAGAAATACGTTGAGATGATTGGTTACTAGGATCAAGTGATCTATCGATAAATCTAAAAAAGATGTACGAATTGAAGAAAAAGTCCCAGTCCCTCAATTAGAACTTCAGACCCACTGTGAGCTTGACCGGGTGGTTCCCTCCCGCTCCAGAGGCCAGCTCTGTCTCACCGCAAACAGTCCCTGCCCCTGCGCCTACACCCTGTATTTACATGCAGATAAAATATGATGTTATATTTTAATCTGCAGATGTTATCTGCCGGTATATTTGTTTACGCAGATAATTATCTGACCATCTGTCGATATATGTCGGTGCCCACAGATACTGTACGATAAAATATAAATTATCTGCGCTGTGTGTGTTAGTTCATATGAAATATATAGAGAGCGATATTGAAAGATGCGCTCAGATACAGATATTGTAACGTTGCGTTTTTTCAAAACAACGTTTCATTTCAATATTTATTTATATTGCATCTTATTTATTTAATCACAATCATTTATTATTATATTTCAATAATTTTACTTAATTTATATTTATTTCGTACATGCGACCTCATTTCATCCATACTCTTTTTTCAAACTATCAACCTCATTGTATTAAACTCCTTGGTACCTATGTAATATTTGAAATAAGTTTTAAATCATGTTCGACCTCATTTAAAAATATTCAAGTATTCTACCTATCCTTTTCAGACACACTCTTATTATCATTCATCCTTTTTACTCATTTCTTTTTTTCTGACGATGGGGTTTCTTCGTCGTTTTCCCGCGTTTTCGTGCCGCGCTTGGAAAAGATTTTTCACTTTTTCACGGGACGAAGCCTGATTTTGCTTTGCAATTTAGAATTGAGAATTTTGTCTTTCTTTTTTAAATATCTAACACATTTTATTGGTAAGTATTTGAAAAGTATAAATACTATCATTATTGAAGTTTTCACAAAATTTACAGAGGTTTAATATCTTTTAGCTTCATCTTCATACACGTTACGTTACTTGGACTTGGAGATTTGTTGGAGGAACTTTCATTTTAATTAAAAGAAAATTGATAAATTAAAGGGTACGTATTATTTTCTTTCTTTTAATTAATCTCTTAGGTAGTTACCTATATATATATATATTCAAGATTTTTTTACTTAAGTAGTTACTTTAACTAACGCCTTATTTTTTCCCGTACTTTTCAGGAGGGAAGAGGAGGGACCAACCAACCAACCAACCAACCAACTAACTCACAACTCGTTTATCGAGATCCATACATATTTTCATTTATAATAGATCGATATCTATAAAACAAGTTGCCTCATTTCCTAAGCTGAGTCTGAATGAAAACAGTCTGCGAAGTTCTAAGTACCGGTCCTGATCTTTAGGACCTGACTTTAAACAAGTAAGGGCGTTCCTGTTTTATACCTTATGTAGCGAGGAGACGCGACTTCGGGCGGCTATCTCTATTTGGAAAATAGAGATAGTTCCCTACAACCGACGCAACTTCAGGCAGCGATCATTGTATTTCCATAAACTACGATTTAGTATAAATAGTTTTTAACGATTTGAAGTAATAATCTAAAAGTAATTTTCATTTTAAGAGAGCAAAAGATTAAGGTAACCACCCCCAGCTATATAATTGTTTTGAACAAAGTTTAGGTTTATATTTACTTACATACATCTTCCTGTAAATGTTTTTCTATTTTTTTATTATACGCTTGTACTTAAACTCAGTTTTATTTTATCTTTATTTGTAACCTGCTCACACTGTTCCCCGTTCCTTAGCCGGGCCGGGAAATAGTCTTGACAGTTGGCGCCCAACTTAGTGGCCTTTTCTTTTGCTCTCTCATGTTATTAAAAACAAAGTATATAAATCTTAGGAGTTGTACATACCTACATAAAACTTGTATTTTTTTTTGTGCATTACATTTGTACATGCGGTTCTAAAATAACAGTTTAGTTTAAGCAGATATTTACTGCGTTTTGTAAATCGTTTGAGTTTTTTTAATGTTTTGTCATATCATTTGACTGTAGATATTGAAATTTAGTATTTAGTATAAATTGTTTTGTATGAGAATTTGCTCTTTTAAAATGGATTTGACGAAAGTTTATTTTCACGGACTTTTAAAAGACGAGCTTATTTACGAAGTGTCAATCAGAGCTGAGACGCCTGAAGATACTGTTGCAAATTTAAAATGCCAATTGAAAAAACTACAATACGATTTTTCCCCTGACGAAATTATAAATGTTGACGCAACGTACGAAACCGAATTTCCGGTTATTCAACAGAAATTAGATGAATTAAAATTGAAACTTGATAATTATCTTTCATCGGGTAAAAGTAATAGAGGTGTGTTAGCCCGTGCTCGCGCTCTATTTTGTCACTTGTATTTTAGATTAGAACGAGTACCCGCGGAGTCGGAGATGGAAGTAAAAGGTAAAGCAAGTTGTATGGAAGTTTTAAAGGGTTTGCAAAGCAGTTTAATAAGTGATGCGCATCCTGTTAATATAATTACTGGTGCGCCTATTTCTAACTGTTCGCCTCAGAGTACTGATTCGTGTTATGATTGTTCGAAGTGGAGTGTTAGATTCAACGGCCGAGGAAATCCACATGCCTTTTTAGAAAGAGTGGAAGAGTTGGCCATTGCGTATAGTATTCCACATGCAAAACTTTTTTCCGCGGCAGTATGTTTATTTGTCGAAGAAGGGTTGACTTGGTTTAGAGGTATAAAAGATCAGGTATCAAGTTGGCCAGAGCTGCGGCAGTTATTACTTGACGAATTTGAACCTGTTGATTACGATTATAGGTTGATGGAGGAGATTCGATTACGTTCTCAGGGTAAAGACGAACCTGTACATATTTATTTTTCCGTCATGAATTGTCTATTTTCCCGTTTAAAGAAGCCTTTAAACGAGACTGACAAATTGGACATTTTACTCCACAACATTCGACCGCACTTTTCTCAACATTTAGCGTTGGTAAAAGTACAATCCGTTCTGGAATTGAGATCGGTTTTGCGACAAATTGAGGAGAGTCAACAAAGGTCTTTGTTGTTTAAAGAACCTGCCAATTTGTGTATGAATCCCGAATATTCGTACAAGTCTACTTCCAAACCTGTATTTTCTGTAAATAATAATGTTAATAACAATAATGTCAAAATTTACTGTGGACGCTGCAAAACCGAAAGCCATTCCTTTAAAAGTTGTACCGCTGAAAAAATAATTAAATGTTTTGAGTGTGGTAAGATAGGGTACACTGTTAAAACTTGTCCTATATGCACTCAAAAAGCTAGTGAAAATCCAAAAAACTAGTTGACCAGAATCGGGGAGTGAAATCTTCTAAATCTGACGACTGGAAGGAATGGCTTATAACTGTTAAACATTTTTTCAAATATAAGTCTATATCTTCGGTTCTGTTTCAACCAGAGAAAGGTGACATAAGGCCTTATTTGAATGTTTCTATTTGTGATCTTACCTTATGTGGCATGCTAGATTCTGGTGCAGCTGTTTCTATTTTAGGTAACGGGGCGCACGAGAAATTTGTAAATATGGGTTTTAATGTAAATAGAAGTTTTAAGAGTAGTGTTTTGGTGGCAAATGGGGCGGAGAGTCAGACAATAGGTTATATGTCTTTACCCATCTCATATAACGGAATGACACATGTTATAAAGTTTTATATCATTCCGTCTATTGTTTCAGATGTGATATTTGGTGTAGATTTTTGGAAGGCGTTTCATATAGCACCCCATATTTTTAAGGATGTATTTTACTCTGAAACGCCGACAAATTTTCTAACAATCACATCAGGTGTTCATGAACCTATTCACTCTATTCAGCCCTATGAACATTTGTCACCAGATCAACGACGTATGGCTGACGAGGTTGTACATAAATTTGTAAATATTTCGTTCGAAAAGGCTGGCTTAGGGAGGACGCATTTAGTGTCTCATACAATTGATACAGGAAATGCAGTTCCTATTAAGTGCAAGCCGTACCCTATGTCTCCAGAGAAGCTACGGGATCTTAATAAAGAACTGGATAGCATGTTAGAGCTAGGAGTGGTCACGCCGAGTGAGAGCCCATGGAACAACCCTACGCTCATGGTACCAAAGCCCGATGGTCAATTAAGATTTTGTTTAGACTGTCGTAAGTTGAATTCAGTGACCAAGGGCGATGCTTATGCAATTCCTTATATTCCCCAAATCTTGGACAGCTTAAAGCAAGCTAAATATCTAAGCTCTATTGATTTAAAATCGAGTTTTTGGCAAATCCCACTGGATCCAGCTTCGCAAGAGAAGACGAGTTTTACGGTTCCGGGGCGAGGGTTGTTTAAATTTACTGTCATGCCATTTGGACTTTGTGGAGCACCGGCTCGACAACAAAGACTGATGGATTATTTGTTTGGCAGTCAGTTTAACGGCGATTTATCCGATGGCATGTGCTTTGTTTATGTCGATGATTTAGTCGTCGCCAGCTCCAGTTATGAAACTCACATAAAAATTTTAAATCGTGTTTTTGAGAAACTTAAAGGCGCCAACTTAACGATTAATATGGATAAGTGTAACTTTTTTCGTAAATCTTTAAAGTATTTAGGATATGTCGTTGATGAACACGGTTTAAGAACAGATCATGAGAAAATCCAGGCAATTCTAGATTTTCCAACACCGACATCTTCAAAAGAAGTTAAAATGTTTCTCGGTACCTGTTCATGGTATCGCCGTTTTATTAGAAATTTTTCAACCATAGCTGCGCCTCTTAATGCTTTAACTAGTAACAAATTAAAGTTTTCTTGGACCACAGAGGCTGAACAAGCATTTAATTTATTGAAAAATGCATTGGTGACAGCGCCAATACTCGCATGTCCTGATTTTTCTTTACCATTTGTGGTACACTGTGACGCATCTAGCTATGGAATAGGTGGGATGTTGTGTCAAAATTTTGATGGCATCGATCATCCGATCGCATACATAAGCCGTTCTTTAAACAAGTGTGAGCGTAACTATAGTGCCACAGAAAGAGAGGCTTTGGCTGTGGTTTACGCTGTAGAGAAGTTTGAACCGTACTTAGGTACGAGACCTTTTAAGGTTGTTACGGATCATGCTTCACTGAAATGGTTTATGAAGTTAGAAAACCCTAGTGGTAGGCTTGCGCGTTGGGGTTGTCGCTTGTCTCAGTTTGTTTTCGAGATCGAACACAGAAAGGGGAAGGATAATATCATTCCCGACACCTTATCACGATTGCTCAAATGCGATGCGATTAATGTTACAGGCGATGATTGGTATGATCGTGTTTTTAACGGGTGTCAAACAACACCACAGAATTTTCCAAATTTTCGCGTCGAAAATAACGTTTTACTCCGTTACACCAAATCAAAATATAATTTAACTGGAGAATTTGATTGGAAAAAGGTAATACCAAAGGGTGCCCGAGAACAAATTATCTTTGAACATCATTTTCCTCCTACGTCCGGTCACTTTGGCGTATTTAAAACTCATCGGCGACTAGGCTTGCAATATTATTGGCCCGGAATGTTTAATGATGTCTCTGAGTTTGTGAGCAAGTGTGATGATTGCGCTTCTTATAAGCATTCCACAAAGCTAACACCAGGACAAATGGGAGAGCCAAAGCGGTGCTACCGTCCATTTCAAGTGCTATCAGCCGATTTGGTGGGTCCGTTGCCAAAATCACGCAAAGGTTACATGCATTTATTAGTCATAACCTGTTGTTTTTCAAAATACACCTTGTTGTTTCCCTTGAGGCGAGCTACGAGCGCGGCCGTTGCTGAAAAAATTGAAAACCAACTATTTTTGATCCACGGAATACCGGAGACCGTAATTGCTGACAATGGAGTGCAATTCACGGGATCTGAATTTCGTACGATTCTAAATAGATACGGTGTGCGAAATTTCCATCTAGGCCCTCGCTACACGCCTCAAGTTAATTTAGTTGAGAGGTATAACAAAACGGTTATGACTGCGTTAGCATCGTACGTCAAAAATGACCATCGATCGTGGGATTCTAATATTTCGAAAATACAATTTGCATTAAATAGTGCAGTAAATGAAACTACAGGTTTCTCGGCATTTTTCTTAGTACATGGTCGAGAACCTGTAGTGAATGGCTCGTTTTACCAACAGACCGACGGGAGTGAGTATGACATTAATATGCCTAGGGAGGAGTATGCGGGTGAACTTGGTGTTTTACGCGACATTTTTACGACAGTTCGCGGACACTTAATAAAAGCTCACCAGCAGAACGCTAAATATTATAACCTCCGAAGGCGTCCAGTAACATCATTTTCCGTAGGCCAAATTGTTTATAAAAAATGTTATACTCAGAGCGATGCAGCCCAGTATAAGGCAGCAAAGCTTGCACCCAAATATGAGAAATGTAAAATACGTAGAGTAATTTCTCCTCTAGTACTTGAACTAGAGACTGTAGATAGTAGTAGATCGTTGGGCATTTGGCATGTCAAAGACATTAAGGTGTAAATATGTACATTTGACTCCGTGTGATGTCGGAGCGAGAATAATATCACCCCTACACGGGAGTCGTAAAAGGCGACGAATGTCTTAGCTGCACAAATCATCACCGTAGTGCCTAATCCGTGTGATGCCGGACTTAGAATAGTATCATTCCTACACGGGAGTCGTAAGAGGCGACGAATGTCTTTTATTACCAGCTCAAACAACACCTTGGCAGCTGTGGGTTATAGGTCATGGGGGTCTGACCTATGCAGGCGCAGGTTTGAAGGGCTTGTGCTCCGCTTGTGTCCTGTGTGGATGTAAATAGTGTAAATTGTGTATAAAGCTAGGTTACGTGTGCTGTTTGCCCAGCGTCTGTAAATATGTACTTTTGTATTTTTTGTAAATATGTTTATTTGTTAATATGTAATTTTGGGAGACTAGTGTGCGACCTGTGCTTAGGGCCACACACAGCCGTAGTTTGGGTTCAGTCTCTTAGTGTGGGGGTCGTTAGGAGACTTTCCCATCACAAAGATGACTGGAGCCTGAGTGTAGTTGTGTAAAATATTCGTTTTTTTTTGTTAGGACTCACATTTGTATCACATAAGTAACCGTGTCGGCTTTTAAATAAGCCATTCACTCGAGCGGTTTGTAACTCGTTAAATAAGCCTTTACAATATTTTTTCCGGAGCGGATAGTGACTCTATTCTATGGCTTAGACACGGGAGCTTGTGATATAAATGTGAATCAACTCGTTAGTTTGGTTTTGTAAATATTATGTTTCATAATTTTGTCTTATCTTATGATAAATATTTGACAAGAAAAATCTTATGGTTTTAGATTAGGTTTAAATATGTTTCACCATCGCAACCGTGTCGGCCTTTAAATAAGCCTTCACTATATTTTTTGGAGCGGGTAGTGACTCTATGGGTTAGACATCGGAATGTGACACTTTAAACCAACTCCATAAGTTTGCATTACGTGTTTGGTTTGGCATTCGTATGACAGGCTTTTTCGACCTAGTACTTAAACTTTTCTTTTGCTTTTTTTCTCCAAAACATTTTTTACAACGCTGAGGGCAGCGTTTCGTTTCTCCCTCGCGTTCGAAACTTTTATGGGAAGGGGGGTATTGTAACGTTGCGTTTTTTCAAAACAACGTTTCATTTCAATATTTATTTATATTGCATCTTATTTATTTAATCACAATCATTTATTATTATATTTCAATAATTTTACTTAATTTATATTTATTTCGTACATGCGACCTCATTTCATCCATACTCTTTTTTCAAACTATCAACCTCATTGTATTAAACTCCTTGGTACCTATGTAATATTTGAAATAAGTTTTAAATCATGTTCGACCTCATTTAAAAATATTCAAGTATTCTACCTATCCTTTTCAGACACACTCTTATTATCATTCATCCTTTTTACTCATTTCTTTTTTTCTGACGATGGGGTTTCTTCGTCGTTTTCCCGCGTTTTCGTGCCGCGCTTGGAAAAGATTTTTCACTTTTTCACGGGACGAAGCCTGATTTTGCTTTGCAATTTAGAATTGAGAATTTTGTCTTTCTTTTTTAAATATCTAACACATTTTATTGGTAAGTATTTGAAAAGTATAAATACTATCATTATTGAAGTTTTCACAAAATTTACAGAGGTTTAATATCTTTTAGCTTCATCTTCATACACGTTACGTTACTTGGACTTGGAGATTTGTTGGAGGAACTTTCATTTTAATTAAAAGAAAATTGATAAATTAAAGGGTACGTATTATTTTCTTTCTTTTAATTAATCTCTTAGGTAGTTACCTATATATATATATTCAAGATTTTTTTACTTAAGTAGTTACTTTAACTAACGCCTTATTTTTTCCCGTACTTTTCAGGAGGGAAGAGGAGGGACCAACCAACCAACCAACCAACCAACTAACTCACAACTCGTTTATCGAGATCCATACATATTTTCATTTATAATAGATCGATATCTATAAAACAAGTTGCCTCAGTTCCTAAGCTGAGTCTGAATGAAAACAGTCTGCGAAGTTCTAAGTACCGGTCCTGATCTTTAGGACCTGACTTTAAACAAGTAAGGGCGTTCCTGTTTTATACCTTATGTAGCGAGGAGACGCGACTTCGGGCGGCTATCTCTATTTGGAAAATAGAGATAGTTCCCTACAACCGACGCGACTTCAGGCAGCGATCATTGTATTTCCATAAACTACGATTTAGTATAAATAGTTTTTAACGATTTGAAGTAATAATCTAAAAGTAATTTTCATTTTAAGAGAGCAAAAGATTAAGGTAACCACCCCCAGCTATATAATTGTTTTGAACAAAGTTTAGGTTTATATTTACTTACATACATCTTCCTGTAAATGTTTTTCTATTTTTTTATTATACGCTTGTACTTAAACTCAGTTTTATTTTATCTTTATTTGTAACCTGCTCACACTGTTCCCCGTTCCTTAGCCGGGCCGGGAAATAGTCTTGACAATATCTTATCGTATCTGCGTAGTGTGTGACTTGAGGATTCCGAATTCCGAAAGAGGCGCGCATCCAGCTTTTCAACCTTATCCACCGCCCACTAGCACGAACACCGCTATATCATGCGATATGATATAGCGCATCATTCTGTCTTGCTTATTCCACTACGATCTGAGCGGGACAGTGACACGTTATCGAGTTATCGAGTGCTTATGCTTTTTTATTTTTTTATTGAACTACGGGGAGACTCTTAGCCTTCATCATACCTGACGCTAGGTATTGATAAGGCTGAAGATGGAAGCGAGCCTTACCTCACTGAGGAACTGGCTATCTTATCTCTAACAGCCGGAACATAACAATGCTGAAAACATTGTTGTTATGGCGTCAGGCTTAGATAAGATGGTGGTAGCGAGCCTGGCGGACTTAAAACAAGTCCTACCACCAACCAAACCGAATACAAATTGTAACCCCCGCTGGGAATCGACCCCGGGACCCCTGGGCCTGATACCGGTGGTTGTTACCACTAGACCACAGAGGCGGTTAAAGCCTACAGGTGTTATGAAATTGATGAAGGCTTAACATAGGTGAACAACAATGCAAGTAGCACTTTACTTTTGTGTGCTGAATATTTATTATATCAATTAGTGTATTTTTATCTGGTGTAATTTAAACGAGAAAACAATGTTTATGAAATCATCTAACAATTATGTTAATTTGAACTTAATCTGACATTTTACTATTTCGGCGCAGTTGCATGCGCCATGATCACTGAGTAACTGAAAGAAAAAAAATATCGAAGCTCGAAGAATAAGAATTATTGGGGACTCGAAAAATACAAATATGGTAAAAACCCCGTTTTTTTTTAAATATTGTTTGACACTTTATGGAACTCCATAAAGTGTCAAACATTATTAGAAAAAAACCCAACTGGTTATTCTCATTTAAGACACATGAATGATGAAGTTGAGCAACTCGATACTGAAAATTGAAAGAAATTCTACCAAATGGTAGATTATAAAGGGGAAAACAGTAAGGAGAAGGACATAAGACTTAAACACTTGTCAAGTTTTATGATTATCGTAGGTTCACTCAATGTGTTATGAGACTTATGAGTCTTAACACATATGGCCTGAGCAAGTTCTAAAATAAATCTTTACTGCATCCCGCAGTAGAAACAGAAATAAATTACAGATAATTTCATTAGAAATGAGCTCCAATTTTCAAAATTTTCCAGAATTTAAGCCGTAGAAAAGAAGTTCCTTTCCCGTCCGAAAGTTGTTAGTTCGATTTTCGTATTTTTTTTTTGTCTCGATAACTTTTTAGTTCGACGTTTTATTGCACTGTTGGTTAGAAACACCGCGTTACTTTGAATAACAATACAGCCAACTTCATTTGACAGATGGATGTGACATATTGCTCTTAGTCTTGGTAAGTTTTCATTTGCGTCAAAAAAGAAGCAGCAATGTCTCTTTGCGGAGCGAAAAAATCTATGAATGTGTCGCATCCATCTGTCAAATGAAGCCGATTGCGATGCCGACGCCACTTGCACGGTACGGCCCTAGGGTTAGCTCGAACTACTATCGAAATAGTATCGAGAAAGTATCGAGCGTGTAATGTCAAAAAATGTATAGGAAAATGTAGTTCCGTTTACGTCCGGTAGGAGCGCTGCTCAATATCTCATACATTTTTTAACTTTACTTCCTCGATACTTACTCGAAAGTTATTCATGCTAGGCCTATAGATCTTAAAGGATAGCAATTACAAATCCTACAATAAACCAAAAGTCATTTTCCATCTGCAAACTTCAGAGCCACTTAAAAGTATGAACTAATATAACTAATCCGTGGAGGTTTCGCATTAATTACCGGGACGTCGAAACGTGACATGTCCCAGAGGTGCCGGGACGCCGGGACACGGACGCCGGAGGGAGAGGATTAATATCTAAATAATGATCCAGACGCCCCGCCCTTCTGTTGGGTACTGACTGCAAAACAGACTCTTTATCCTTGATTTAAATAAGTAGGACAACAGACTATTTTTTTTTATCTTGTGTTTATTATTACACACTAGCTGCCTACGACTTTACGCGAAGAAAGTGTGGCAGCGTGATTTTATGTTTGAGATTAAGAGATTTTAGTGATTAAGGCATTGGTTGTGCAAATCTTAATTTTCCCTATAATAGACTATGGTGATGTATGTAACCTCGACCTGAATGCAGATCTACTAATAACTTGACCGTCTTCCAAATAACTGCATTCGATTCATTTTTAATCTCCGGAAGTATGATCATGTGTCCGCGCACCGATCAATGCTTAAATGGCTGCCCATTCGACAGCGCAGAAGTATGCGGGCCTTGACCACCCTTTTTAAGGGTTTTGTAGCCTAAAGGCAAAAAACGAAACCCTTATAGATTCGCCCAAATCGATGTATGTCACAGCCACTTAATTCCAAAACTATGAGGATTACACAGTTGGAACTTGGTAGGTAGATGTATTATGTAAACCGCTTTACGGTTTTTAAACTAAAATAAAAAAATATATGAATTAAGGGGGGGCTCCCCATACATGAAACTGTTACTGAATTTTTTTTTTCATCAGACCTATTCGTCTGGGGTATCTATAGATAGGTCTTTAAAAATTACATTGAGGTACCTAAAAAAGTTTTTTCTCAAAGCCAACCATTTGAATGATATACACTTCCAAAGTGAAAAATATTAGCAGAATGCGTTTTAGGAGAAATTAAATGGAAAAATATTACATTTGTAAACCGTATACTTCATCGACACACACATGACACACGACATATTTTGACATACCAGTAAAACTTAAAAAGAGACTAGACAAGATTAATAAATTGCTTATGAAAAAGTATCAATGTAAGTAGGTACCAACTCTTTGGTTTCAACACTTTCCCTCATTGAAAGCTCTTCATAAGCACCAAGCCAAGATCCTCTCGCATCGGAATAAAGGCTGGTCTCGGAAGTCCCTTAGTCATATTTTCATTCAGTGAGAATATTTCACTTTTCATTGCTTCAAGCCACTTCTTCATGTCACTACTTAACATGGCCTCTTTGTAGGACAACGGCTCTGGTATAATAGTACTAAGAACAGCCATAGCATAATCGTCGAATTTCGCTGGTGGTTTAAGAGTTGATCTATCACGTAAGCTGTATCTCGGTTCAGACTCACGGTCCTCATCCGCGTCATAAATTTCCTCAATAGGTTGTTCGATCCTATCATAAAATTCAGTCGTAGCTTCTTGATACAGATCAGATAGTTCTTGAACCCCATCATCTCCATCTAGTTCGATCGATTCAATGTTCGCTGGTTCTTCGAATGCATTATAATCTCCCTCTGATTCGTTAGGGTGATCGACAACGATTTGACGCTGCGTATTCTGCTCCAAAGGTGTGACGACAGGTATGCGGTCAAGTGACACGGTATACTCGTTCACGTTGGAGTTCATGTCTTGCGCTTCTGTTCTCGTTTCATCCTCAGTAGCAATTGATGCAACAGGTTTCTCGTCAAAAATTACATCACGAGATCGAATAAGGCGATTTCTATTACCTTCGTTTACCCAGATACGGTATCAGTCAATATCATATCCAATTAGGTAGCCTTTCACAGCTTTCTTGTTTAACTTTCTGCGTTTTTGCTTTGGAACGTGCGCATTGCAAATACTGCCGATAATGCGTAAATGCTTGATGGTCGCCTTTTTTCCAAACCAAAGTTCATAGGGCGTTTTCCCTTCCACGGGTGTCGGGCCGGTACGATTGAGAATATAAACAGCGGTGTTGACGAGTTCTCCCCATAATTCTTGCGGTAACTGCTTTTGCGCATGCATCATAGCACGTGCGGCTTCAACAACTGTTCGGTTCTCACGTTCGGCGCAACCGTTTTGTTCTGGAGTGTATGGACACACGAGTCTCTGTCTTATTCCCTCCTTTTGTAAAATTTCTCTAACCTGCTTATTATCAAACTCGCCTCCGTTGTCGCCGAGTAGTTCCTTGACTATATGGCCAGTGTTCTTTACTTCAGCCAGAACAAGCTTAAGCTTCTCAGATACCTCTGATTTCTCTTTCAATAGATAGATAAAGCGAAATTTGGAAAAATCATCTTTGATTAATAGAAAATATCGATATTTGGAGTAGGAATACGGAAACGGTCCACATACGTCCGCATGTAGCAACTCACCTGCTATAGAAGCTCTAGGTCTCGTACCAAACTTTAAACGATGAGCTTTGCCGTTTATACAACCTTCGCATAGGTCGTTATCGTAAGGCAATACGATTCCTAATTCACGCTTCACTAAAGTTCTAACGTGCTTCTTACTCTGGTGACCAAGTCGCTCGTGATACAGTTGAGTCTCTGTTGCCATGAAAACCTCTAAGCGATTCTTAGGTTTCACGTTCTTTACATCGAGTTTGTAAAGTCCACCATTTTGGCAACGACTTCCTTTTAGTTTTAGTACTCCGTCGATAGACATGCTGCATTGTCTCGGGCTCGAGGAGAACACGCTGTGTGGATTCTTGTCGTGAGCAGCTAGTACAGAAAACAAATTTCTTTGGATTGATGGAACATACCAAACATCTTGTATGGTAATCGGTACTATTTTTCCGTTAACATAAGCATCAATGATTACAGATCCCTTGCCTTTGGCGTGAATTTTGTCTCCATTGGCCGTGGTTACTGTAGACATCTCGTCGAAATGTTCGAAGGTGTGGAATAAGTCGCTCCGATTCGTGATGTGGCTTGTTGCACCATTGTCAACCCACCAGTTTTCTCTGTCAGATCCTGCCAAAAGAATTTCCACCGGGGCAGCTGTCTGTTCGTTCTCAACAGACATTAATGTCATGTTTACATTTCCACTCTGATGCGTAGAAGGCTTGGGGTTCTCGTTCTTGGGTGGTTTTCCGTCTTTAATCCACTTTTGACAGTATCTAACACGGTGTCCTTTTTCCAAGCAGTAGTTACACCTCAAATTATTATCCTTCTTTTTCGTTTTCCTAGTGCTCGTACTTGTGGTTAAGATGTCTTCATCGGGTACGTGTTTACTCGACAAGGCTCTTTCAAAAGCACATAGATGGCTCGTAATATTTTCCACCGTTCTCTCTGACTTAGGTATTAAAACCAACTGCTTCGGAATGAAAAATATTCTTCACTAAGAGTGTCTAAAATCTTGCAGATAAGAAGCAATTCGGGTAACTCCTTCTTGTCGTCGGATTGTGACATTTCTATATTAAGTTCAGACCAGATATTTTTCAATTTCGATAAATGCGTAGCTATATCATCGGATGGATCTCTCTTAAATCCGAAAAAACACATACAAAGGTTGTAGGAGCGGTCCTCACTAATACCATCGTAAAGTCGGTGGAGCTCTAGCCATACTTCACGAGACGTGGTGTAGCGCATGACTTTCTTAAGTGTGTCTTCCTTCATGTTTGACGTAAGGAGTAGAAGAGCGCTTGCCTTTACATAAGCTGCGAGTTCAGCATTGTACGCGCTGACTGATGCGTCACCTTCACCGGTTCTTACGAGTGTCGGTCTAATAAATTTTCCTTTGACGACTTCGAGGGCGCGGTCGACTGATCTGAGTAGGATACATACTTTGTATTTCCAGGTACTCCAGTTCGATTTTCCATCGAGTAATCCGATTGACACTTTCGAAGTAAAATTTTCCATTTCAATATTTTTTTTTATCGGAAAATTTTTTTAAAATCTCTATTAGCCCATAACCTATTAGCAGAATGCGTTTTAGGAGAAATTAAATGGAAAAATATTACATTTGTAAACCGTATACTTCATCGATACACACATGACACACGACATATTTTGACATACCAGAAAAACTTAAAAAGAGACTAGACAAGATTAATAAATTGCTTATGAAAAAGTATCAATGTAAGTAGGTACCAACTCTTTGGTTTCAACAAAAAAATGTATGCCCCCACCCTCTAACTTTTAAAATAAGAAAGTGAAAAATCTAAAAAAAAAATATGCTGTAGACCTTTATAAAAACTTTTAAAGAAAATTAGTTTGAACGAAATATATTATGCAGTTTCAGAGCTATAGCACATTTGCCAAAACCGCAAATATTATATACTATGAAATACATACACTATGAAAAACAAAGTTATTTTTACAGGTGAAAAATTATAGTGGCATTTTGGGTAGGTAGGTGTATTTAATATAATAATAGAAACTTTATTGCACACGATACAAAAACAAACACATACAGAGAAAACACACAATAGGCGGTCTTATTGCTACTCTTATTGGCAATCTCTTCCAGGCAACCTTGGGTGAGAGACGAAACCCTTCATGTGCGAGTTCGACTTGCACTTGGCCGATTTTTTTTCTTTACTAAGCTCTCTAATACTCCCTCCTAACTTACTTCTCGTTTCCAGATCTTATGTAACTGTGTGTAACTCTCACGATAGAAATCTTACTAAATACTTATTTGTCCTCCTCATCACTCTGATGTCATTCATTCTTCCTTCTTCATTTATCCTATTCTTCTGTGGAACGCCGTTCCTTTAGACTTAAGAATGTCAAACAGTCGGCCTTTAAAACTAAGTTGCGCAAAGAACAATGCACAAAACATCCGCAGCTTGTAGCAGTTTGAAAACTGTATGAATCTATTTTATGACAGCAAAACTCAAATAACTGTCCGAAAAAGTTTAGTTTAGTTATATCGACATGAACACACCGGAGGCCAGTGCAATTAGTTTGCTGTTGAACGTTCCCTATTTGTAAAAAAATACGTCATTATCCTACCAATTACCATTTAATTTATTTTAAGGTGACTTTTTGTTATAGTTAGGCACCGACGATACATATTCGGATAGACATGAATCGGCACAGCCAGACGGTAAAATAGAACATAATATACTCGTACATACATAATAGGGGTTAAAGTATGAAATTGCCGATTTTTTTCTTACACTTCTAGAGAACCTCACTACTTCTGTGATTAAAAGGTACATCTATTGTTTGATTTTATATTAAATTAAGATCATAATGATCAAGAATAATTAATCTCATGGTTATTATTTTCATTTCTTATACGATAAAAAATACCTGGAAAGGTTCTCCTTTTCTTTTTAGCAAAATTTACTTCTTTATTTAATATTGTTTGTAAATTATTCAAAAATTTAAAAAAAAAAAATATAGCTTTAGATTGCTTAGTCTTCAAACAATTATTGTACATTACAAAATAGTGGCATTAGCACTTGCGGTAGTAATTATAACAAAAATTGTTAGTATGGAAAACGAACTTTCTTTGAAAATCTTCATACAAATCGGCAATTTCATAGTTAAAGACCTAATAGTATGTAGATCAATTTTCGGGGACCAGACTTGGCCATCCATATCCATTCGGGAAGCTCAGCCGAATAACAGCGAGGCGGCATCAACATTTAATCAGATCGGACTAAAAGCGGTTACAACATTTTTGTCTTTTTATGTTCTATTGTAATAAATATTATAAACGCCGCCATGTGGATGTTTCATTGACCATAAAGGTTGAACTAAACATTTAATGCACCAGATAGGCAAGCGATCCGAACGGAATGCCTAATTATGCGGAATTAATTACAATCAGAATCGCTTCGGGTCTGTTTTGTTGTTTAATAAATACTATATTGAATCAAATGTGCTGATCCACCTTAAGCTGGAATTCGAGCCATTCCATTCGAGCTTGATCGTGGTGGATCGGGACTTTCCCAACCGGTAAAAGCGGAATAAAATAGAACAATTGTAGGAATTGGTTAGGGTCGGCATTGTCGTTGAACAAATGCTATTGACCGAATGTGCCGACCCGAATATGTGTGTACTGCCAATCAAACAATACCTACTCAAAATGGAATCATTGATACTCAAGGAGATACAACAGGGTTAGGAGCGGTTTCACTACCGAGACAGAAAAGGTCAAATTACAACTGTCAAGTGATCACCAGTTTATTGTAGCAGTTAGGAGATCTGATAAAAAAAATATTTATTTCTATATATGTAATTTAATTATATACAGTACCTATATATAAGTAAATTAAGTTTAAAATATTTTACATCATACTGCTCGGTAACTAGGATTTACTAGATATGGTAAGAGGCTGTGTAAGTTGGCATGTGCAACACAGTGCATTGTTTAGATAGAACGTTCCATTTTCAAATCACTTTACAAATCAAGCATAGGGTGAATGCTTGAATTGTAAAGTACACTTTACCATTTAAGCACGTAAAACTCCTTGGTGAACCAATCTCTTTTCTTATAAAATGACAAAACTTTTTACTGAAAAAAAAATCAATGAAAACTCTTAGGTCAATTTTTTTTATAAAATGATAAGAAAACTTTTTACTGTAACCAAACAATGAAAATGGCTGCAATTAATTGGAATTAAATGCTTGTTCACTTGCGACGACTGTATTAAAATTTAAAATAAGTATATAATTATAAGTTTTTGCTAGTTAAAAGTGTTAGTTCATCATGTCAAGTACTTCATCCGATGAAGAACTGGTCGGGACGCCTGATTTCTGTCATCTTGAAGCCGAAGATATCGTACAAATGTTTTATTTACCTCGCATGAATGATATAAAGTAGAATGCTTACCTCGGTTGTAAGTAGCTATTACAACCTCGAACTTTATTCGCCCACGCTCGCTTCGCTCGCTCGGGCGTCTAAATATCTCGGGTGCACTCGATCCTTTAGCGCCCTTTGCGGCTGCGCTCGCACAGGCGCCAAATTGGATCTTGTTCTGTAATAGTTCCCTTACGTCCCTTGTGTAACAAACTACTATTATAATTGATGTATAGAAATAGTTGTAAGTATATTATCCACATATAAGTATTATTTTATTATTATTTGAAAATTCCTTCTCTTGTTGGTTTACACAGGTTTTGCACCCCTATTGCTAGTCTCCAATCTCCACATCACCCTGGTGCCGTGTGGTGACGGCCTAAGAATACAAGTGTCACCACTCCCTTACATGCCTGGGATGCCGTAAGAGTCGACTAAGAGGCTCGACGCATTGAACATCCTGCGAGAGAAGGAAAACTTGAAAAAACCCTCTACTAACCCGTCTGGCCAACGTGGTAACAGTGGGCTAATAGCCTCCTATGAACGCCACAATACGCCTGAGGCCTATGTCCAGCAGTGGACGTCCTCAGGCTGATGATGGATGGATTGATGGACATCACCCTAAGGTTGACTGGTAGAGAATGCCTCAGGCATTAAGTCTGCCGTTGTACTATTGTGCATGAAGAATAAATAATTAAATAAATTTTAGCGCAATAAAAGTATATTTAATTACCTACCAGTGGCGAAGGATCAATACATGTCGATTCCTATCGGCTTCCCTTTTAGATATCCCACCCAACCAATCCACCATACAGTTAGGAGAATTTTTGGAGAAAGGTTTTGTCCAGCTTACCTTTGCCTTATTTCGACCCCTCGCCACTGTTACCTACCTATACTTTTGGTTTCGGGTAGTGAGTTTTCTTTCCAGAAACTTTTGATTAAACTCGTTATACTTATGGTAAATTTAAAATTGAAAAATATTGGAAAAAATTAACTCAGCCACAAGTGAATTCTCAGACGGGAATCGAACCCGCGACCTTTGGAAATCCGGTCCAATGCTCTAACCGCTGAGCTACCGAGATTTTTCCGAGACAAGTCTCGGTTAATTTTTTGCCAATATTTTTTTATTTAAAATTTACCATAAGTATAAAAATAGCATTGAAAAATGCAAAAATTACAAAATCATAAAAAACTCGTTATTATTTTTTGCGTGAAGCCGAACAGTCAATTACAAAAGTAGCTTCGAGACTATGTTCTTAGTATATGCTATTGTTCATAGTTTGGCGGGAAATTATTAAACCATTTGATAAATAAAAATAAAAAACGTATGGGAGGCAAGAGGAAGAGGAGGTTGCTTCGAATATCCCATTTTTATGTTGATGGGGTTTGCCCTAATATCTCAATCTATACTCTAGCCAAATCCGATGAAGAATGTTTACTAACAAAACGTTGCCTAGCAACCACTGACAGGCATATAATAACAACCTTTTTCTATCAGACAACACTATACAATTTTTATAAAAAATTTATTGATTAATTAGACCAAATTATATCTTCACGTTTCGTTATTCCATTCAGTAAAATTATTTTTATTAAAGACGCGATATTATTAATATAATTTCATTAAATAATTAAACAGTTATTCATAAACTTTTTATATAAAACAATGCAATAAATTTAAAATGCTATATTGCTTCGGAAACATAAGTAAGGTAAATGAATAATAAAAGTGTATGTCGCGTTAAATAGTAAAACGGAACGTAACTTCCAAATGCGTTCGGGTTATAGTGCAATAGTTACGCGACCAATTTCAACATTAATCAGGGTAAAGGAACACGAAAGAAAGTGATTGCCAACTTCAGTTGGAAGGTAATATAAGTGTTAAAATCTTCATATTACCTGAGTTCTTTTTGGTTATAGGGCTGTCTACTAAATATAATTTGTGCTTTATTTTGTTTTTTCGTTTTATTACTAAAATATTAACGTTTTGCGGGTGTTTCTAATGATATATTGTAGAAAAAATATATTACTTAAAGAATTAATCAAAAATGTGCAGTTATCTAGTCAGAAATACAACCTTTAGAAAAAAAAATTAACCTAAGTTGTGATGACCCTAAATTGGTTTGTTTACATTTATTCTTCATCGGATTTGGCTGGAGTATAGTCCTAAGACTACTTTATGGAGCAATCTAATATGGATCTTATAAGAGAGTCCTAGTAAGAGATCAAGGAGACGGCAAGTGTAGTGAAGAGTGGAGAAGGCAAGAGCATCGCTCTTAAATTGACGAAAGGAAGCATTGTGAACGCAAAAGTTTAATCCACGATATATTTGTTATCTGAGTATATTATTTTATCAGTTGTTTTTGCTGTCGGTACCGGTCTCACTATCTCTCGAGACAGCCAGCACTCGACGCGAGGGCGAAAACCGGAAAAAATGTCATTTGCTCCTGTGATTTACCATCGCCGCTACGCACGCCACCCCTTTATGTGCGGTTGTCATAGAGTTTCGGTTGTACTAGAATTGGACAATTTATTTAATTTGACAAAACACAAAAAAAATGTTCTATAATAGGCCAGGTATGATGAATATAAAACGCAAAAAACAGAGCTCTGAGCTTTTTTGTGATAGTTTTTTTTTATACTTTTTTCATTACATAAAATGTCTATAAGGCAAAATAACTATACTTTTTAATTTGTCCATTGGAGGAAAACAAGTGCTCTTTTTTAATTTTATTGTGTCTAAAATGTTTTATTACTAGTATTGTTATTGCTAGTCAGTTCCTACATTATCAATTCTAACATTCTGTGATAGCAGTCTTATAGGCGGATTGATAAACTCGGACACCAGAGGTGGCCAGGTGACCACTAATATTCAAACGATAAGAGAGAGAGTGTAAGCAATAGTATTACTTGTCAGTACTATTATGATGCTTGCAATTGTGACAGTGCATCTTTGATCTTAGCAACTATCTGTAGTAAGATATAACAACCACTAGACTTAAAAAGTGTGCCAATTTTAGAATTCCATATTTAAAAAAAACGCCACTTTCCCAGAACCACTCTGCAGTCTCTCTGCCTCTCAGTCAGAGACACGACTCTTTTTTTTTAATCAAGTGGACTGAAAAATATTTTAGGCAAATAGCTCTAGAAATTCTGGAGGAATCGGGAACAAAAGGTAACCTTGTCATATGTCATCGGTCATAGCATACCAAAAGCTGATAAGACTGTTTGAACTACAGACGTCGCGGTCTTAAGAAAAAAAAACCTAATCTTTACTTCCGTAATATTAGCACAGCGTAAGAGAAGTTATATAAACTGTGATATCACAGGATTAGATGTTTCGAAATATCAAAAATATCATTTCACAGATTTTCTTTGCGCTTTAGAAAATATTTCTGTAATAACTTTGAAATCAGCTGCTGCACCAATAAATGTTACCTACCTATATTTATTATGTTCTGCGATCGGCTCTTGGATACCTACTCGAAACCTTCATTACCTAAACCTTCATTAAAACGTTTGAAACACAGGCTCAAATTCAATTCATAACTTCTGTAAATTAGCTACTTAGGCATTAAAGTAATTTCTGAGAATAGCCGAGATTTCTCATGCGTTCCGCTTCACAGTAGTTTGGGGCCATCGGTTCCGGTCATGAGACTGTAACAGCTGATACGACTTTGATCCGAAACGTAAAACTGATGCATAAGTAGTCTAATATTTCAACCTTCGAACCGAATCAAAGTGATAAACTACTAAAAAAATCGAATCGTCTTAAATGTAAATGCACATTTTGAAAAAAAAAACAAGTGTATCCCGTCATGGCGACATTAGACAGGTTGCTTTTTTCTAGTATATTTTCTTGTATATTATTTATCACAGTCCATTTTGATTTGGTCCCGATCCCAACCTTCCGTGGTCACCTTGCCGTGGTACATACTTGTATGCCCAATACTAGAGTGCAATTTAGAGCCCGGAGGCCTCTGTGTTTTGGAACGCAAGGGCGAAGGGGCTGCACTTCCTGCAGCACCTGAGACGGTATTTCCCATTTGCATGCTTGCATGCTTGCTTGCACGCTTGCTTTGCATTTGCATGCATTGCATGCATGCGTTGCATGCACTAAAGTTTTTTAAAGTTTTTTTAAAGTTGCACTAAAGTATTTGAAATATATTTTATGAAAAAAAGATATTAAATTTATAATAAAGATTGATATGCCAATAAATGTTATGATTAGTAACAATAATGGTGAAATCATTCATGCAAAATTAAAATATACTGAAATTCCATTATTACAATAGAGGTTATGGGGAAAAAGTATGCGTCATGATTTATGCTGTATGAAAGTTATGCGAAATGATGAGTATGCCATAAAACGTTATGCAACTCTAAAATATGCCTTTCTGTTTTATGTAACCGAATATGGACCCACAGTATTAAATTTCACTACCCAAATGCAAGTGGTTTGGTTCATTTTGATTTTGATCTCAAAGGTTTGCTATCGCAAACTTTGGCACTTTTGCAAAGAAAAACAAAGTCTGGCTTTTATCCTGATTTCTCTTTTTCCTTCATTATTACATGATATTTCTTCTTCTTCGTTCTTCTTCTAATGATAACGATACAAGGATTTTATTGTGATGATGTTTACTCATTCAATTTCGAATAGTTTTTACCCAATGCAGCACAACACTCACAAAGCTGTCAATAGATGGCGTTACCGTAAGTAAATTGACCCGTTGAACTTCGTAATTTTCTCGTTTTTTAGCTTTAATAGACATTTATTACGCTTTTATATCTAGTAGATGTATTGGTATTTAGTTAGTATGTTTAGTTTCATTTGATCTAAAGTTGTTGCTGAAGTATTGATCAAAATGAACAATGACAAAAGAGTTCAGTGTTTTATTCAGACAAAACAGACAATTATTAAGTATCATAAGTACCACAACTGTAACTTCCTAACGATGGGGTTCTTAATTTTTATTTTGAGTATTTTTTTTAAATTTATATCGAGTGAAAAAATCATTGTAATCATAGGTATACAACTTTCTTACCATATTGCAAGTAGGAACTGACATCATTTAGTGAACTCCATTAGAAGAGCAATGAAAAGACTGATAAAGAAAATTGCCATTATATCTACAGCTGATTGCCAGACTTTCACACCAAAAAAGCCATTAAATTAGGAACCGAAACGAATCCCGAAACAGAACGCATTCCGAAGCACAGCTCAGCATTTTAACAGTCAGGAACTCAGTCAAAAGCCGCAAAAAGAGCAGCAATCGCTGAATATATTTTAATAGCGGAGCGGTGACGGCTCAAAGGCGGATATTTATCGTACGCCCTCTCTCATTGCTTCACCAGACCGTGTATGCAGAACGACCTAATTCATAGAAAAACAAGCCATAATCAACCTTAATTTGTAACCATTAAGACTCTTATTAAAACACTGCTTCCGCTTGGTAAGACGTTCGACCATCGAGTGAGTGGGACTAGTAATCATTCGATGTCGGATTCCAGTTTGTCTTATCGGTGAAGGATATACAATCGATAGTGAACCTAAAACTTGTGGCAGTAAAGTTGAAGTTGAGTTTAAAGTTTTCACTGGAATGATATTCGTGTTGTGTCTGGAAGTTGATAATGAATTGGAGCCGGACGAGGAACAAGTTCGGGCAATTCGCGTCGAGCCATACGCGGGCTGTAATGGGGATAGTGACGGGAAAAGTGCAGAGCTGTCGATGTTGTTTGGTCAGAATAAGTGCATTAATTAATAATTTCAGCTACTGTCAGTCCTATGTCTTATACGATTTATTATTGCTTTATTTAAATCAACACAAAATCTTAATTTTAACATTTGATTGTCCATAGTCCTAAAACGCCCTAAGTTATTTTTACGCTGATTTTATTATCGATTTATCATGAAAAGGAGATTGGATGAAATGATTCAGGATGCGCGCACTTCCAAATAAAATATGAACAGATGAAATAACGATCAACACAATAGTCATTAAAGACAAATTCGTAGTTGTAAGTTCTTCTTCTTATTCTTCTTTGTCAGCTTTACAATTTTTTTTTTTTTAATTCCTAAAATTACGAAAATAATCAACATTAGGAGTATTATAAAATTTATAAAGATGTAACCAATCCGATACCCCAACTCATCGATACCTAATTAGACCTCCATTACCATTGTCGCATCCCTAATCCAAAACTTAAACAAGACTACATTGGGTCGCAAAATGAAAAGTAAATTTCGCTCGAAACAAGCCGCTTTCGTCCCAACTGCGCGCCATCTATTAACACTGAAGATCTGGATAACAGGCAACGTAAATTATAGTCCAGCTGTTTCAGAAATAGCACGAAAGAAACAAACGAAAAAGAACTTTAAATCAAACTAATAAGAGCTAAAACCCAAAGGCAAAATTACTGATGATTTAATACATCTCATCAAAGCTTCACAAACATATGAATAGGAAACTATCATTCAATGTGACACTTAATTACTTTTACAAAACAGTCGACTAATTAGCTATCTGTTTATTATTATAGCTGATAACTGTAAATAGTGCTTTTATTATTATTATTTTGTTTTTATGAGCGATCTGGAGACTCTTAGCCTTCATCATAATGTTATATTCATCAAATGTTAATAATGTTTTGATTATTGAATAAATTATTTAAAATTAAATTACATTATACCTGATGTTAAGTATTGATAAGGCTGAACATGGAAGCGAGCCTCTCCCGGAATCCTCAATCACTGAGGAACTGGCTATCTTATCTCTAACTGCCGGAAAAAAAAAACATTATGGATCTACTAACTAATACTACTACTACTAACTACTCGTAGTTTTGGTAATGGCAGAGTACGTATTGGCAATAATAGTGATTTAATATTTTTGCGCCTGAACAATGAAACAAGGTCATTAGCGAAATAATATTAGTATAGATATTATGAAAGACTTATATAGATGACGATATTACTCTATTTGGCAGTTTGCTTAAGCTTTACGCCGATTGTCTAAGCTAATAATACGCCTTATCGCTTTTTGTTAATAACAATAAATATCTAACGTTACTCCTATAACATAGCAGTTTCCGTTTGAAACATAATTGTTGCTTCCTATACCGCATTTTTTTATATCTTGTAATAATTTAAAAATAGGTTTATGCAATGAAATACTCCGAATTTGACGTTATTGAAATACCCCTGAAATCCAGCTGGTGCTAAGGTAAGGCCATGACAAACATGATAGAAAAAACAAATAAAACCATGTCGTATTGGTGTCAAACTAGACTCGTTATTGAACTCAATGGATATTCTTTATCAAACCTTGGGATGATTCATTATCTCACCTCTTAATATATCTATAAACTAATAGGTATTATTATCTCAATATGGAAGAGTGTTCATAAAAACGAAGAAACTGAGACGATTTTTAAATTTAAAATATTCAACAGCACAAAAGACTCATCTCCTTTAAATGCAGAATAAACTTGCTGCGTCACCCAACAAAGAAAATCTCATCCTTAAATCCACTCACGATCCCACATTTCCCGAATCGGAAAACAAACAAATCACCCCAGAAATAAAAGCACTAACCACAGGATAAACAGACGCACAGTCCAATTTACGAGGTGTGAGCATAATTTATTCAACACAAAGGAAAAGTCGGGTGAGGAAGCCGTGAAATTGAAAGAAAGCTCCGTGGTAAAAAATAAATAGAAACCCTACAACCTAAAATAGAGAGAAAACTTGAAGAAGAAATTGACATCGTAAAAGTAACATTATTTTGTTGGCATTAAGATGGAGAAGCCAATGGTGGAGTTCACGACAAAGTAGCAGTAACTGAAGGGATCGTAAAACTTTTTGTGGATTATTTGACAGGAATTGAGTTCGATACATACGTAAAAAAACACATTTTGTGTTACAGACACACGTATTTTGGTAAAGTCAAATAAAAACTGAAAGAATGGAGCCTTATTTACGAATAACTTTATATATATATATATTGTTCTTCCAACTGCGTTTAATCAAAACAGTACACATCACACATGGCCTAATAGACAGGTGTCATTTTAATGGCAGTAATTTTAAATCAGAGGTCATTGCTTTCCTATCAATTGATATTAAAATGTTTTTAAAAAATAATCTGTATCTCCTATGATGCCACTGCTATCAATACTATGACATAATAAACATAAACGAAAGGTCTTCCCAAATGTTAAATTCCTTTACAGTTTCGGAAACTGTTTTTAAATTAAATAAATTAAATCGCCAGCGACTTTTCATGCATCAACGTTAATATAATATCATTTGCCTGTGGCATCACTGAACAGCGAACATAAAAAGCTTATCTGACTCACGAGATTAAAATTATTTGATAAAAATAGGTTTTCTCGGGTAACCATAATTGAAAGACCTTTTCCCATCCAGTAGGGTAATATTAAGGGAAGTTCTAGTAATCCTGGTGATGTTTTAAGGGCAGGGGTTGACCCCTTTGTGTCCCCGAGGAGTCGTAACAAGGGACGGTGGCCAAAACAGACTTACAAATGGCAAATATTATTCATGCAAATAGGATTACCGTGCTGCGTGTTGCTCGTTTTGTACACAAAACGTTGGACATGTTGAGGCTGTTAAGGTACAAATAACACCAGCTCAGACTTAACAGTTTAACCTTGAGAGCGCGCTATGTCGGCTTTCGCAGTGCAAGTGTTATGGCTAAATGCGGTTGACTGTACCTTGTGTTAGCAACGTGAAGGATTATTGTAATTGTTACTATTGTTTGTTTTGTTTCTTATGGGATTGCAATTATAAAATAATCTACCTTCGTTAGTTTGCCTCTAGGAAGTGATTACAAATGCTTACTGGAGGTAAATTAGCATCTTGTTGTGGAGTTCGAATCATAGTTGTGATCTGTTCAATACATTGCCACGAAATCAATCAAAGTCTTGTCTCGATTCTGTTTTGTTAATTTACTCGAAGTATAGAAAGAAGTTTTCTTTTTGACTTTCCTATAGCCTATCATCGGAAAATTATATTTTTTATCTTAAATTATGCTTCTTTTTGTAAATCCCATGGAAATTATAGTTCTTGAATAACGCTTTTAAGAGTATGGTATCAGATTTTTTTTTATAACTGTTGATAACCATGTGTCATTATAACGTGTTCCGGCTTATACTCCTGTTGTAAACATACGGAGATAAATCACCTAGATGTAGTTAATACTGAGATAAGCAAACCTTTTTGTTATAGCAAGAACCAGACAATGTTATTTATGTAAGTTGTAAGTTAACACATCAAAACTATGGTTCTGTACTAAATCCAGCACGCAAAACTAGCTTTTAATTAAGAATCAAAATGGGAAATTCATTTTAGGGAATGATGTGTGTGAATCATTTTGTTTAGTACCTAAGTTGGATGTTCAATCAGATTTGAGTTAAATTTAAATGAAACTAACTGGTACCTATTTGTGAAACATACCGTAGCTGGAATAATATACATTTTAGGCCCATTTTATTTCACAGATATCAGCGTAGAATTAAAGAAATTGATTTGATACGGATGTATCTACTTTAGTTCATACATAAGTATAGCAAGTACATAGTTCTTCAACTTTATAAATTCATACCCAGAGATACAACGATTGAAATTTAAAAATAGAACGCTCTCTCATCAGCAATCGACGCACGCGCCGCGAACTCAAGAACAATAACTAGTTGTGCGGTGTCGAAACCGAGGTCGGACCAAGGTGATCCTACTAACACGTCTCTCACGAGCACTCGCAAATTCATACATCAAACAACCAACTTGCCTAAACCCCTCTTACTATACCATGTACTCTTACTCAATAGGGAACTTTAGGGGAGCGAGAGGTCTTGTAAAGGTGGTTGGTCATGTGCGATATTTACATACACGTACGGTATACATTGGATCGCCAGCGCACACCGCCACGGTGCCGCACGCAAAGGCAAAACATGCTGACGAAATTTCTTGTATAGTCAGCAAAAGAAAATTTATTATATTTGAAAAATACTTATTATTCAAATAAAGATGATAAATAATTAAAGTTCTTATGGCCACAGCTCTCTTTAACTGATTTCAAAAAAGAAGGAGGTTATTAATTCGTCGCGTATGTTTACTTAAATCTCAAAACCATTTGGAAAACTCATCATTAATAACAACTTCTAGTATGGAACCAACGCAGAAATCGAAAAAAAAACAAGTGTTTTATACATTTTAGCAGAGTTCAAATAAAATTTTCTATGAAACAGCTGAATTTTTTTTCGCGATTCAGGGTTGCTTACAAGAAGTTGTTTGTTATGACGAGTTCAACAAATGGTTAACATAAAATAATGTTGTATATATTTTTTATGTATGTTCACCGATTATATGAAGACGGCTGGACCGATTGGAATTTTTCAAACGCTATTACATCAGGTCTGGTCCAAGTTGATTCAATTTTTTAAATTTGAAATCGGTTCAGTAGTTGTCAGGAAATCTTGAAAATAGTGTTGTATTCGTCACTATTTACTTCGATGACATAATCATAGATAACATAATTATGTGTTCATAGCTCCTGTGTGTTCATAGTGTAGGTGTACTTTGCAATTAATACCTATTGAAATCTTAACCCTAAAATCAAAATCAATGCCATAAGACATATATCATTTAGTTGTTTTGCCATCAGTACCTCTCGGAGCTCTCTCAATAGGCATCATTTGCATTGCTAATGGCCGCCGCATCGACACACAGTGATTTAACTCGCGCCTCGCCTGCGCCGGCGCCGCTACCGACATGGGGGTCTACTCAAATGAACATGATAATCGGACGAACGGCTGTTTTGTTTCGAGGGTTCCATCATCGTCGTCGTCTCAGCAACATGACACTTAATGCTCAGTATAGGCCTCTTCCTAGGATCTCAAAGGTTTATGAGCCTCAGAAAAAGGTTCCAAAATTTAACTAAATCATATGATGAGAATCGTCTGGCTATTGTGACACTTGTTTTTGTTTATTAACTTGCTACTTTCGTCGTAGTAGAAGTCTTTCCTAGTGGGGGTTTACTCCGATAAAAGATGAGAGCATAGATAAAGTCCTACTACCTACGGTGGCTGCAATGTGACCAAATTAATATTATCTCGAATTCCTAAGTCGAAAAAGACGTTCGCTCCATTAGTGATAGCTGATGATGTTGAATAGGTACCAAAACCTCAAAAAAAACAGTAAGTACAGCATGAAGATCATGTGCAAACTTGATTGAAATAAAAAGTCGCGCAGCTTCTAATTGAACGATGATCGTTCTGCAACACTATTCCCATTTTGTGGATTATCAAAAGCGTGCACGCACATTATTATTTTAAATTTATCTTTTTCTTTGTCTGCGGACGTGTTGCGTCCAAACATCTATAAACCGAACATCACACACACAGATATCGTTGAATTTACACGATGCTTCTGTAGTCGCCCCTCTCTGTGTCCGTCAAATCGATTATAGTGCAACGTTATGTCTACAAAGCACGCATTCGAATGTTTGTTATCTTGTAACTTTATCGTTAAGTGGAATTGCTGGATAAGATTTAGCTAAAGAGATTTATGATCAGATTTCTATTTAGGTACTTACAGGTCTTTTTTCTATTATTAAATTGAATGTCTTTTTACTACAGTTGATATTTTCGTCAGTTACAATAGCATTTTTATTTAACCGATCAAGGTCAAATAATATAAATAAGAAATAATATTATATAAATAATTAAACTTTATATAATATTCTTTCTTTATTGCACTAACAATACAGTTGCATAATTAATTTGAGACATGTGTACAAAGGTGGACTTATCTTTAAAAGACATCTCTTCCAGCCAACCCTCAGGTTGGCCCCTGGATGGCCATCATCAGATTGCAGCTCGGTCAATCCTTGGCTGAGACTCCAAAGTTAACGATATTATATAACAATCGACCAGTGTTGTTAATTATCTGAAAACCACTGTATATCTTTTATGAACTGTATATGTTGTGGATTTTAGTTTAACAATATTCTTGTTTAAATTTTTGCACTTAGAGTCACCCGCTTTATAATAAATATTTCTTTCGTACACGTTGAGACGTGTAGAAATCAGATCACTTGGGTGTGTACAGAAATCTGGATCTCCTCCATTCACTCCCTGGATGGCCATCATCAGATTGCAGCTCGGTCAATCCTTGGCAGAGAACCAAGCCTCCAAAGTTACTTCCATTTCCGCCGAGGCATAATAATGCTTTTTCCAAAAGAATGCAGGAATATAAAACATATTTTTTATATTATACATTTAATTTAATTAATATTAAAAGTTACATTAGTCATATTGGGGCAATTACTAAAAGAAAATGTTATTGATTTACTTTAATAGTAGATTATGCACTAAGGGGATGAAGCAGTGTCTTATGTCACGGGTAGCATATATATTGAATCCTGAGCGAAATGAAGGATTCTGAAGTTAATTAAGATGTTAATTCCTGAGCGAAGCGAGGGAATTCTAGTAAGAATCCTCAATGGAGCGAAGGATTCAAGCCTGCCCAAGGCATCCCCGAGGAGCATACTCTACTTTATACACCTACTGTGCCTACTGTGACGTCAAATAAAAAAGAAATTATAAATTATGAAAGTAATAAATGACAACAATTTAATAATTCGCGGAAAAAAACATCGAAAGGATCGAAAATTCACCGACTTTTTCTTTAGATATTTAGTTCCGTAGGCAATGTAATGATAATTTTCATTATATCTGTGACCAAGAGTCAAAACTACACACATTCACAATTTGATGATTTGCCATGTTTTACCGAAAAGTAAGACAAAAGACACGAAAAAGCACGGAAATGAGCTACATTATATTTTTATGAGTGCACATATAGTATTACATAATTCGAGTTTCAAATGTTTTCTTGGTGCTAGGGACCCCGATACACACAGCCATGTTTATACTTTTCATAGAGTAATCTTTGAAGTGTCAATTTAATAGTTAAAATCTCCTTGAACCAGGAAGTTATGCCTTGAACAGCCTTGTTTTTTTTTCGAAACTATTTTTGATAGAAGTTATTGTTGACATTTTGGCGTTCCAAATTTAACTGTTATCATAATTACCCATGGTAGTTCCATACAACATTAGCTCATTAATGGCTTACTTTCAAATTGAGAATACTTGATATTTAATACGTGCTACAGATGCAGGTGGTTTATAATAGTACATTACTGCAGCGGCCAGCAAAAGAGGCATTGATGGACGAACGTGTAAATGTGGGCCGAGGCACACATACGTAAGTCCATCAATGCCTAGTTGTGGCCAAGGCCTGTATAGTACTTTTCTCAAATAATGCGCAGAAATTAAAACTACTTTCCCAAATCAAACGAACAACAATATTTTTTCCGGCGTTAAAATGTTCATTCGTTTTTTTTTTTTTTAAACAGCGTTCTATTTGCAAGCCAGTTTTCAATTTAAATAAAACCTTTGCTAAGTTAGATCCTTGGTTGCCATATTTCGGAGGAAAAGATCGTTCCATTTTTAAATTACACGGCAGATGTCGTGTGTGTATTTGGCCGCTAAACACGACAGATATGGATTTTCATACAACTTTTGCCGGCCGCTGCTCGCATGTATGTGGCCAGTACAGCAATATCGATTTATTTCGAAGAAGGTTGTCAAAATAATGCTTAAATTGCCAAGCATGTATGTTTGAGAAAAGAGAAAAGTTTCATACACATTGCTGGAGCGTTGTAATGTTCCAAATTAAAAAAAACGCTCCTGCAATGGATTTGATTTTCTTTGTCCGTAAATTCCATACTTCGCGTGTTGTTTTTTCGAAAATAATGACAATATATCATGTTTGAGAAATAGTACATTATTGCAAAGGCCGTGAAATAGGCAATTGCAGGTCGAGTATGAGTTCACTAATACGAGACAGGCAATTGCCATTTCCGCCGAGGCATGTATAATGCTTTTCTCAAAAGAATGCAGGGAAATAAAACATACTTTTTATATTATACATTTAATAATTACTAAAAGAAAATCAAATTCATTGCAGGAGCGTCTTTTTGAATTTGGAACATTACAGCGCTCCAGCAATGTTGTATGAAACGGCGTGCTGGAGTTGTTAAATACTCTTTGTAATGTTCCAAATTCAAAAAACGCTCCTGCAATGGATTTGATTTTCTTTGTCCGTAAATTCGATACTTCGCGTGTTCTTTTTTCGAAAATAATGACAACATTTCCATGCATGTTTGAGAAAAAGGTATTTTTGCATCAATTAGACTATTCTTGTGATTACTTTCAGGCTATTTTTTAAGGGGTAGTAATTAACCGATCGACTAAAATACCTTCTGAGCGACAAAAATACTAGGTGAGCGACTTAGTCGCCAATCTAACCTAACCTAAACCTAGTATTTCCGCAACCCAACTTAGAATTTTAGTCGCTCAATATAGTATTTTTTTGTCGATCGGTTTATTATATTCCTTTTTTAAGTAAAGCGGAAGTTAGAGAGAAATAAATTGTGCTATTGCCAAGACGCCAACAATCATTCAAAATTGGCATCCAAAAACTTTCGCGAGCTAGCATCAATCACGTGACGTAACCGACGCGCTGCGCGTGCGTCGTCGTCGTGACGGTTCACGTCGCAGACCTACATCGAGATAGACGGTAAAAGTTTACCTACCTTGCGTGTTAAAAGTTTGATCCACGGTCACAGTTTTGTTTGATCTAAGTCATGAATTCATTAAACCCGAACCGGACACCGGTGTCCAGAGAACAATAAAATATCTATTGTGTCTCATAATCCGATCTAATTCCCATCACTTAATCTCGCTCGTGACGTCATCGTAGGTACGAAAAATTTGACACGCTAGGTTCTCATACAGTTTGAAGCGCTCTTTTCATCTATCTTGTTATAAGTCTGTGGTTCACGTCATGATTAATATAAACGCTATTGCGAATCGTGAGCCGGCGCCGCTAGAAAGGTACTCTCACCGCTCACAATGTAACTCTCACAGTTTTCTCTTTGTAAGCTTTGTTTTCGCGATTACACCTTTGAGTTTATGCCGAAAACTTTAACCTCGATTTCGACAAAATTAAAGTAGTTTTGTATAAATAAGACATTTGGTTTTATACCTAAAACGACCTCGATTTTAAGAGAACTAATGTTGCCTATTCATAGAGTATTTTTAATGCCGTATTTTAAAACACATTAGGTATAACATAAGACAAAGTCAGTAATTTATGATTTTTAATATTTTGCATTTTTCAATGCGATTTTTATACTTATGATAAATTTTAAATATAAAAATATTGTAAAAAAACAACTCGGCCACAAGTGAATTCTCAGATGGCACTCGAACCTACGACCTTTGGAAATCCGGTCCATTGCTCTAACCACTGAGCTACCGAGACATGGCTAAAATACAAAGTCAGTAAGTTTTTTTTGTATGAACCTTGATCCCAATCAACCCCAGGGCTAAAACATGTTCCACGATGGAGAAAGCTCATCCAGAAAATGTGTTAAACAAAAGAATCTTCTTCATAAGTTCTCAATAGTTGTATCCGAAAATCCGCTGACATATCGACTATCTTCTGTACTAGTTTCTTATCTTAGTAAGTTTCAGAAATAGCACTGTTCCAATTTTAGGTAATTTCTCCACAAAAATCTGAAGTACAGTCTTCAGTATGTCAGTTATTATTTATGTCACTCGAAATAGCAGTCGTTTTCGGTGTGTAAGTGTAAAACATAAAGTACTGTTGAATGTACTTACAATCACTAAACTGCAATTTCTCTCGGCGAAAAAGTACATACTAATCTGATGTCATTAACATGTTACGTGAAAACAAACATTCTTGTCATGTCCATGTTATTGATTAGATGATGGCGTGAGCGAACCCATTAGGCGTAATCTGACGGTGCATCTAATAACGGAATTATGTTGTTTAGCTGTTAGAACATGACTTCAAACAAATTGATACAGATTGTTTATAAAATATCACAACATTTATGGTGAAACTATAGTAAAATCCTGTTTTCCCTTCAGAGATCACTAAAATTTTCGCGACTAATATTAGTATAATTTCCAGCCTCAAGGTCTAATATAATCTACTATATATATCATGCGCTTATATTATAAATGCTAAAGAAAGACTGCACTTCTCTGTCTGGCTGTTCCTTTTTACGCGTAAACCGCTGAATTGATTTTAGTGAAATTTGGTGTGGACTTAACTTCAACCGTGGAGATGGACATAAAATTCTTTTTATATCTGATAAATGTTGATAAATGTCACACTTACGGTAGTGAAACGTGGTCGCTGACTATGGGTCTGATAAGAAGGCCCAAGGTCATTCAGCGTGCAATGGAGATGGCTATGCTCGAAGAGGGAAATGAGGAGATCCGTAGGAGAACTAAAGTAACCGACATCGCACCAAGGATTTCTCAGTTGAAGTGGCAGTGGGCGGGACACATAGCGAGTACAATCGATGGCCGTTGGGGCGAAAAGGTTCTGGAATGGCGACCGCGCACTGGCCGACTCTCCGAGAGTAGGCCTCCGACAAGGTGGACCAACGATCTGGTAAAGGTCACGGAAAGCCGCTGGATGCGGGCAGCGCAGGACCGATCGTCGTGGAGATCCTTGGGGGAGGCCTTTACCCAGCAATGGGTGTTATATGGCTAAGACGACGAATTGGCAGCAGCACGCGACATCCTAAATCCGCGCGATAAGCTAATTCCAAGATGCGGGCGGAGGGCTAGTATCCCATAAGTGCATATTGTGCAGTGCAGTGCAGTGATATATTGTTTTTTTTATACTCTTGTTTCATATACGTATCATTTGACCTTCTTTTACTTTTGGTGGTGATCTAAAACCATCTGCGACGATATGCACGCGTGGGACCGCCGGAGCCTCGCAGCACCGGCGCCGTGTCAGAACACTTGCCTGCTGCATGCTTGCTTGGCTGCTTGGTTAAATGCTTGCTTGGATGCTTGCTTGCATGCTTGGTTGCATGCTTTGCTTGCATGCTTGCTTGCATTTTTGCTTGCTTGCATGCTTACTTGTATGCTTCATTGCATGCTTGCTTGCTTGCATTTTTGCTTGCTTGCATGCTTACTTGTATGCTTCATTGCATGCTTGCTTGCTTGCATTTTCGTTTGCTTGCATGCTTACTTGTATGCTTCATTGCATGCTTGCTTGCTTGCATTTTTGTTTGCTTGCATGCTTACTTGTATGCTTCATTGCATGCTTGCTTGCTTGCATTTTTGTTTGCTTGCATGCTTATTTGTATGCTTCATTGCATGCTTGCTTGCTTGCATTTTTGCTTGAGACACTTTCGCATTTTTATGTGTTGCGTCTGTGAGGGGAAAAGTATTTTAAAAGCATTTCCTTATTAACAGGTATAATTAAAGCCTATTTTAACATCAGAGTCTAGTGTGAGTTTACAAACGTCCAAAGGTAATTTTTTTACAGATAGACCAAATAGTAGAGTTTAATTCCCATACAATGAGAATCAAACCCTACTCGCAAACTTCGTGAGAAAACTCCTAAGCACTCTGATTTCAATACTTAGTTAGGTACCTACCTTTGTAATGGGTCATAATATTACTTTAAATTTTGTTAGTCCGCAAAAAGTCCATATAAATGTTTCAATGCTCACAATATCAGTAGTTTTCGTAAGTACAAGTATAAAGCCTAATGTACTGTTGAATGTACCATACATGTACAATGAAATCCATTTTTATCACGTCTATACGTTAATGGTCAAGTATAAAATGGAAAATTCATCTACAGTCAACTGCACTTCATATCGGAGGCATGGAGGTCAATTACACTATTCTGTTAGCACATCTCAAATTTTGGTACGTACTCATTGACGACTTCCCGATGGTCTTCTCGACGTTTCAGCACCTTTCCAAAATCAATTGTAAAATAAAAACATCCGGAAAGTTTCATTCTAATTATTTTTCTTGTGGTGCCATCAACCGGTTCACTCGGATGAACGGTTACTCCAGTTTGGGTTAGGTATTAGGTGGCCCACCTGAAAACTGGTCTTCAGATAAAAACTTTTTTAAAAATTGGTATTCATTTGGTCCAGAATAAATATCGTCATCGGACCATTTAATCACTGTTACAAATACTAGGGTTCAAATGGTCCAATTGTTTTTAAGCTAGGAACGTTGTGTTTTGACTATAATGAATAAAATATCAGTTGATTATTTACGGTCACCCATCTTTCTTTTGACCTCACAAAAAGTATCTGCACATTTTTTAATGCACATATTGAAACTATTTACGATCACCCATCGTTTGTTTCGATCACACTAAAAGTACCTGCACCATTTTTATTGATACAATTTTCGGTCACCCCTTTTTCATTTGGCCACACAAAAAGTATCTGTAAGTATATATTTTATATTGATCTTAATAAGCCATTAAAACTGTCGAGTACCTATCTCGCTACTTATTGCCCATTCAAATAGTACATATTATAATTTTAAATGTACTATTTACATTTCGAGTAAAAGGCGAAAATTAACCGTCTGATTCCACCGATATTAGAGTTATTTTCAGTGTTGACGCTATTGAAACCCGCTATATTTGGTCCCGAGGGTACGCTGAATTGAAATTAATTCCTCCAACCTTAATTACACGGTAATTACCTATACTTCTCATCCATCCTTTACAAGAAATGAATAAAAAAAACGACAAAAGGTGTTATGAATAAATAAATAAAAAACTAATAAAAAAAAGCTCTTATCTGGTTTGCGCCGGCGCCGCAGATACAATCGTGTTCCCGGAAGGTTGATAAGTTGTCTCCCTCTTTCGTTATTGAAAAGACATATTGTTGTCTCTCTTTCTTCAACCGAAAGAGGGCACTTTTGTGTATGTGGAATGATGTATTACTAATTGACATGAGTTAATATAAAAGTTACTTTAATACTTTTATAAAAATTACAAGGACTACTTGCCTACTGCTTTACCTACACATAAAATCTACATCACCATACTATGATCCATAACTGATTGTTATTTTTGTGATAGCTACGTTTCCTTCACGTTTTTCGCTAAACACATTCGCCTAAAACGCGAGAAAAACAGCTGTTTTATACAATTTTAGCAGTTACATTAATTTTCGGTTTCAGAGTCGTCCATACAAAAAGTTGTGTGTAATGATGAGTTCTACAAACGGTTTTTAGGTTTTGCGCAATTTCATTAACATATTGTATATTTTACCTACCTACCTAATTGTTTTCTCATTATTGTATAGGTACCTGTGTTTAGGGTTTAACATGATACTTGTGTATAACAAAAGTGTAACTAAAGTTTAGCGGCAAAAACTGCCTAAAGATAAGCCATTCAACATTCTCTTTTTTTTACCATTGCTCGGAAGTTTCACTCCAAATGTCCAAATACTCAATGAAATATGTACGCCGCGCCGGCCGGCGGGCGGCGGCGCTCGCCTCGTTCGCTTGTTTAATTTTATTTTCTTATTCGGAATTTCCCATACAAAGCTAATCCGAGTTTTTGTTCGAAACACGGTGTCAAAGCCGACGATAATATTAAGATGGATTGAGGAAACGATGTTATTATTCATTTTTAATTGACAATTTTATTATTAGGAGCATTGTCATAGAATTTTATGATAGCATTTTAAGATATCTTACTATATTATAGACAACATATTTTTTTGCATTTGATAAGCTACTATTCTCAGACTTTTTTTCGACTAAACCAGTTGAAAGTTATTTTGGTAAAGAAACACGTGGAAAACTTTATTTGCACAGACTAGAAAATTCGTAACGGTATTGAACAGTAGGCACGGCAATTATTATATTTGTCTTGTCCGGGGATCGAATCCGGGACCTCTGGCGTAGAAGGCAGGTATATGTACCGCTACGTCAGACAGGTCGTCGAAGTCAAATATAACATCTGATATGTATTATACTTTGTTCTCCTTTTCCATCCATAAGGAAGACCAGTGCCCCAGCAGTGGGGACATTAAAAATAGCTGATGATGAAGATACTTCTTGCTTCATCCTCGAGATTAGGGAGCAACTGTAGTTTCGCGCAACGACTCGCTAATTGAAACAGAGTATTTTTGAAACTTAAAAAATAAAAAGGCTGTATTTCCTGACCCCTGACGCCATTTACTTGGTCGTTACTTCATTTCAAAGTCTCATTCGCGTTTTAGTGCTCCGTTAGTCCACACGTTATTTCTACTCCATCCATATGAAATCAAGCTGCTTTCCGAATAGCACTCAACATCACAAAGATTGATCTGATAATCGGAACTATCGATGGTATTACAATTCCACTTATGTATTATATTATAACTTATACATATAAATTATTAATTAAATTACATATCTATTACATATAATTTACAGTTTAAATACAACACAATATACATTTTAAACCTAGCGGTTATAAAAGCCACACACACACCCTCTCCACATACATCATCGTCATTTTTTGTAATGGAGGAAAATAAGATAAAATTAATTAGTTTTAGTCAAATACTAGTGTACAGACATAACACTTAGTGGTTTTATGCCTGTGCCATGTGAATAATTTTGACTAAATTACTTTGTTAAACAATTTTATGATTTGAGAGTTTAAAAGTTTAACACTACTTACCTTTTATGATTTTGTAATTTTTGCATTTTTCAATGCTATTTTTATACTTATGGTAAATTTTAAATAGAAAAATATTGGAAAAAATTAACTCGGCCACAAGTGAATTCTCAGACGGGAATCGAACCCGCGACCTTTGGAAATCCGGTCCAATGCTCTACTACTTACCTCTTAAGTTTACCAAATAAGCAAATACTAAGCGACTTTTGTCGTTTTTTGTATATAAAATTTACTTGCTCATAAATTCCTTCAGCTCTAAATTAAATCATAGTGCTCAGTAAGAAAATAATAGTTTATTTTATGTACTACCACCCAGATGGCCAAGAGCTGTTTCTTCCGGATCAGCTGGTGCTGATGTAGAGACCCCTGTACTCTAGAATCATTACTTTGTAACGAACAAACCGGCCGGTCCACGGACGACGTGGATCTGGAAATTGTGGAGCCAAATCCAGGGCTTTCTACATCAGCACCAGCTGATCCGGAAGAGCCTGCATTGGTGATGAAATCATGAAAATTTTAAGCGCATCCACAACAAAAGAAAAAAAAATTGGGGAACCACATCCAAAATGATATTGCACTCTGATTTGAACATATCGTAACTTCCGGCATCTCAAAAGAAGTTCGTAAAGAACTTTTAGGTAAACATCTAATCTCCGGAAACTGCCCTAAGCTAATGGCGCCACAGCTAAATCCCGAAATAAATAGCTGCAATATCTGACACGATAATCGGCAAAGACAAAGCCATGGAATAAAAAATTTGCTAACACTCTGAAAGCTGCTAAAGTCATCAGTAAATCTGCCCCCTAATTGTCTAATTTAAAATCTATCACAATCCATTTTAGAGGTATTGTGATTTTGATATTTTCGTCTGTCATGTTGCTTAGACAGTTCGTCCCGATCACAATCCCTTTCAAATGCCAAATAGTGACGGCCTGAATATCTTTCAAATTACGCATTGAAAGGGATTGCGATAGATAAAAAATTAAAAAATTAGCCCCCAGGGGGCCTACCGCCATCTCTTAACGCAATATTGTTTAATGTCAGTTTGTATCGGCGCAATCGTACCGCGAACCTCTTTAAATAAGCTGGTCTTTTGGCGGAAGTTTTGTGGCGTCATCGCTCAATCATTCACTCAAACAAGATTTTTATCAATCAAACCTACTACGACGTCTTGTGTCAAATAAAGTAATTTAAACAGTATTGAAACAAAAGGAAAACAAAACGTTCTTACGACATGACGGTTTCTAAAAGATGGCGGTAGGCCTGCAGGTTCCGATATCAAACTATCCAAGGCTAAATCAAATGCCGCACGCTCGTCACGTTTTTAGGGTTTCGTAGCCTAAAGGCAAAAAACGAAACCCTTATAGATTCGTCAAACCTATACGTGTGGGTATCTATAGATAGGTCTTTAAAAATTGCATTGAGGTTTCTAAAACGATTTTTTTTCAAAGTCAACCGTTTGATAGATGTACAGTTCCAAAGTGGTAAAATGTGTGTCCTCCCCCCCCCTTCTAACTTTTGAAATAAGAGAGTGAAAAATAAAAAAAATATATATGCTGTAGATCTTAATAAAAACTTTCAACGAAAATTGGTTTGAACGAAATATGGTTGTCAGTTTTAAAAATATAGCATTTTTCCCGAAAGGGTTTGAAAAAAAAATATTTTTTCATCTAACCTATACTTGAGGCGTAGGTATCTATAGATAGGTCTTTAAAAATTACATTGAAGTTTCTATTACAGTTTTTTCTCAAAATCAACCGTTTGAAAGATATACACTTCCAAAGTGGTAAGCCGTCACAGCCACTTTATTCCAAAACTATAAGGATCACACAGTTGAAACTTGGTCGTTAGATGTATTCTATAAACCGCTTTACGGATTTTACACAAAAATAAAAAAAAAAATTAAGGGGGCCAGTTCCATGTATGGGCTCCCATACATGGAACTGTTACTGAAATTTTTTTTTTCATCAAACCTATACGTGTGGGATATTATTAGATAGATCTTTAAAAATTACATTGAGGCTTCTAAAACAGTTTTTTCTCAAAGTCAACCGTTTGAAAGTTATACACTTCCAAGTCCCGTCCCCCCTTTTTCACTTTCTTATTTTAAAAGTTAGAGGGCTAACTTTTAAAATAAGAAAGTGAAAAATCAAAAAAATATATATGATGTAGATCTTTATAAAAACTTTTAACGAAAATTGGTTTGAACGAAATTTATTTAGTAGTTTCAGAGCTATAGCACATTTTCCAAAACCGCAAATTCAACTTTGTCATTCATACAAACAGTATAAAAAACAAACTTATTTTTGCAGACGAAAAATTACAATGGCATTTTGGCAATAATAATAATAGAAACTTTATTGCACACGATACAAAAACAAACACATACAGCGAAAATGTCAAAAAAGAGGTATACACAATAGGCGGCCTTATAGCTACGTAGCAGTCTCTTCCAGGCAACCTTGGGTGAGAGACGAAACCCTTCATGTGCGAGTTCGACTCGCACTTGTTTAAACTGGAAGCCTCAGTTGGCAACCAGCAGGCAGCCAATTATGAGGAGACAAAATCCTGGTGCGTGCGTACCGATACCCACAGACTGCCATAACAGCAGCGACCCTATCAACGTCGTTAGATAAAGGACACTGTTCTGGTCGACTTGCTTTATATTATGAAAATTGGTGTAAAATTACACAATACCTTACAGTATTATCATTGGTTCAATGTGTAGGGTTAGCACGAAAAACTATCGAAATAGTATCGAGTAAGTATCGAGCACGTAATGTCAAAAACTGTATAGGAAAATAGTTCCGATTACGTCCGGTAGGAACGCTGCTCAATATCTCATACATTTTTTTACTTTACTTCCTCGACACTTACTCGAAAGTTATTCGTGCTAGGCCTACAGTTGTACAAAAGTATACTCTACGGACACCTAACCTCTCCGCTGCTGAGACGAAAAATTATAAGGATGCTATAAATGAACTTTAAGTATCTGGCTTAAAGATATGAGATACAATGCATATTTTTTCAGTACTAAGAAACTAGCAGTACAAAAAATACCTAAGATTGAATATATATTTGAATTCAATGTGCAACAAGTGCAAGCCGCGAGTTGTACCGTTCAAAACAAACCCCGATACTGTCATTGTTGTGTGCCGCAAAAATGAAAAAAGTGACAATTTGAGGGTGGCCGAAGATCTTCAAGCCCACCCAAACAGACGACGCCGCGCACCACAAGTCTGCTTGTGACCACGGCTGTAGCAACACAGCCAAAACGTCAAGCTAAGCTAAGTACATATATCTGCTTAATAAATGTCGCGTTTGACTCCCGTTGCTAGAAACTATTAGTATAATGGAACGCGAAAGTTTAACATCTTACAGTACAAAAAAGTTATCTTGTACCATCGAATATATTTACTTATCTTGGTTTTATTATCGATACGAAAAATCTCCAGACTTTCTCAAAGAAAAAAGAACTTATCCATTTTCGTATACTTCAGCGTTTTTCTATTTGCTTGGGTAATTAGTCTTTTTACCTCAGCTTGTCCCGCTGTACAGTTTGGCTATCTAGATCTTTTTTACAATGGTCACTATCAAAATACCACAAACAATAAAAAACATTTAAACAGGGTGCTAATCAACCATGTCTTAAGACATTTTTTTTACATTTAACCTGAAATATGCCCATCAAACGCTTTATTACCATACATAAACATTACTCAGTCATTAAGGGGAAATAATGAAACATTATTCATAAGTTATAAAATACCATTTTGTCTTGTTACAAGTCAAACCATAAGCATGATATCCCTAAGCATCACTCCACCCGCCATACGAGCACCTTTGCCGCCAGCCGGCTTGGTGTTAGCATTGATTCGATTAGAAACACTGCAGGTTGGAGTAGCAGATCTAATGTGTTTGTTAAATACAATAATAGACACATAAATCAATCTTGAACAATCAGTCGTAATAGTAAAACATAATTTGACTTCAAATACAATAATTTTTATGTATTTTCATAAAAATAAAACTAAAATAAGCACATAAGTATAAATGTTAATAATTTACATACAGTTATTATAATAAATAATTATATTCAAATACTGACAAAACTGGTCCACGCCTCAGGAGACTTGAGAGCTGGTGCCTCTCTTGCCCAGCGGCTGAGTCTTTGTATTCAGCGGAGCAACAGCGCCAGTGTTCTAGGTATTATGCCACGCGACTGTGAGTTGGACATATAATATTATAGTAAAAGATTATAATAACGTTTTCTTGTTTTTCTACTAATTTGTACAACTAAATTTAATAACTTTTAAAATGTAATACTGTACTGTACTATAAATATTTAGTTTTCACAATGCCATTGATTTTTAAATAATGTTGGTATTTCATACAAATTATTAAAAATTCCCTTACTTCCAAAATCTACAATTGTTCTCTAATCTAGAGGATGAAAGACAAAGTATAATTGATGAGTAAACGAACTTACCTTAAGTGACGTACTATCATAATTATACAAGGCTACATATCCCATACACACACATTACCCATTCATACTTAGAAATATAAATGATTTGAATATTATCTTAAAACTGCCGACTTTGTTTTAATAACAAGCCCAGGTTTTCGTTCATTTCTGTAATAACAATCTTTCAACTAAATTAGACTTTCAAATGAAGTAACGACCAAGTAAGATAGAGTCGGGGGTGGGGATACCAGCACATACAGCCTCATTATTTTTTAAATTTCAAAACCAGTCTGTTACCTATTAATTTTCTATTAATAAAATATATTTTTCATATAGTTGAAGTGTGTAATTAGCGAGTCTGCGCGAAAATATTTTTTTCTCTAATCTCTTTGCATGAGCCCTCGTATAATTATGATAGAACGTCACTTAAGTTTGTTTAATCATCAAAACCACTTGCAATTGAGACATGTTTTGTTTCAATATACTACAGCTTCTATTCAATAGCCTATTTTGAAGTCGACTCGAAAAGAACAGACGTATCAGTAATACAGGAAGACAAAATAAATAAAAAGTCGGAAAGCACTTTTCCGCCGGTGCGCGGTCCCTGACGGTTCGTAACTTCTCATAACTTCGAACTGCTGACGGTCCCTTCGACTTCCGAAGTTACGAAGTTTCGACGTTTTGGAGTGCCAAAACTTGTATTTGAACACGTCTTGACCTCAAAGTTTGGAGGTAGGCTGAATTATTTTGCATTTTTAGCAAAAAAACGATAACAACTTTTGATGTCTTGTTTTAAAATTAGATTAAGGAATATAATAAACCGATCGACAAAATATTACAAAATTTACCGACTAAAATAAAAGGTTTGGTTTTTTTTGTTATGAATGACGGGGAGACTACCTGATGTTAAGTGTTGATAAGGCTGAAGATGAAAGCGAGCCTCTTCCGGAATCCTCAGCCACTGAGGAACTGGGTATCTTATCTGTAACTGCCGGAACACAACAATGCTGAAAACATTGTTGTTATGGCGCTGACGCCATCTTATCTAAGTCTGAACTTAGATAAGATGGTGGTAGCTAGCCAGGCGGACTTACAACAAGTCCTACCACCAACGAACCGAATACAATATGTACCCCCGCTGGGAATCCAACCCTGGGTCTGATACCGGTGGTTGTACCACTAGACCACAAAGGCGGTTAAAGTTACGGAAAGTTACGGTTACGGAAAAAAACTATTTTTCCGGTATGGTCCTAACCGAATCCTATATTTTCCCTAACCGTAACTTTAAAAAAGTATTTTAATCGATCGGTAAAAACTACCCTTAGATTAATATCTATCATCGCATAAAAATATCATTCGTTTATCTCTGAGCCTTTTTCACAATAAAAACAAAATAGGTAAAAAATATTTTAACGTTATATAACGTTTATTTAAAGTTATCTGATAACTTTTGATTTGAAGATTTATTTTGACATAATTCTGAAAAAAATTTAAGTGTTATTTATATGAAACACAATATGGAAATAATTAAATTGAAGGTTTTCAGTATATAAATTAAAACATAGATAGGTAAATGACAAATTATTCAAGGTTATCGTTTACAAGTCATTTAAATCAAACTTTGAAATGCAAAACATAACATAAAACTAAAACAGTTTTTCATTTTATATAATATTTAACCAAACAAAACAAAGTAATTATACTTACTTGTATTTTAATTTTATAATAATTATGAAGAAACAATACAATATAGTTATGATGTATTATAGTCCTAAGTATAGATAATGTCAATCTTTCACATAAGTTTTTATCATTTGCGAACATTGTATCGTTAAAAATTAGCTTAGTCGAGCCTTAGCTCTAACAAGGAACGTAAAGAACGATAAAATCTCCCGTTTTCCCGGAAAAGGTCCGTTTGTCGAGGATCCCCCGGGATTGCGGCGGCGCCGGATGCTCACAACGATTTATCACTTAAAACCTCTTAGGTTCCGTTCCAATTTATGCTTTATTTCGGTGGTAGGAAATGTAGGATTTTTTTTAATGTCCTTTGTACTTTGGAGTTTATAATTTTGATTGCCGATCGCATATTTCAAATCGAAATCAATAGTATCTTTTAAAAAATATGATTCGGTTTAAGTTGTAACGATGGTCAGGACTAACATACAAATTATTTTTTGTGGAATGTCTTCTAACGTGTTTCTCATATAAATTCCGACAACTTACCGTAGTGCAAGAAACACGGTTTTAGAGAAAATTTCAATCTAAATTCAGCTCTTTCCTATTTCTTTGGAATAAAACATACGTACATCTTAAGTTTTGGCGCGCACTGTTCATTGAAATAAATCAACTTTTCGGATTATTGAACGCGCTGTATTCCACAAACTAAGATTAATTGTCCGTGTTGGGGTTTCTTGGTTTCCCGACGCGTCGGCACCTTTTCAGATACCGTGGTCACGAGATGACTGGCTACTTCTTACCTATTTCTTTATAAATTACAATATTTACTTATTGAGTTTTTTTATATATAGAATATAATAACAATAGAATTATTTTTTTCATTGAAACTTTGGTCTTATTTCTTCTTGCAAAGACAGTTAAAAATATCCAAAAAAATCGCAGAAGAAAAGAGCCGAGTTGTGTGAAAAATCCATAAAAAAAAAATATTTTCTCTTATCAAACTATCAACGAATATTTTGTAACTTATCAATATCAACACGCCAGCACATATTAATAAAAATTTACATAGCAATAAGAACTAATTTATCAAATAATACGTCTCTACGCAACATCCATCATAAAAGTCGTAAATAAATTATAGTTCTCCTGAAAACCCCGAGGGGGAATCCCGGGAAAGGGGATTATCCCGGTTGGGCCCGTAATTGCGAGGGGTCGTTGAATTAAATGCCGTGACAACGACACTTCGGAGCAGCGGGCTTATGGCTAATTAGCGGTTTCCATGAAATATGGAACTCTGTTTCTGTCCGTCCCTCAGTAAAAGAACGTAGATTATTTTCATCAATTTCTCATTAATTTTTTGAGAAAAGATTAATAAAAAATTTGGTCGCCGTAAAAATACATTGTCAGAGTCGGTATAGTAAAGTTAACTCTAGCATTAGGCTTATTACTTCATTATATAATTAATGACATCTGCATAGTATTATATCTTAAAATGAATGTTTCTGTTATTGTATTATTGCCATGTATTGTTTTGATATAAATAAAATGCGAGATCCATTTGTAAGCAGTAATTTTCATCAATACAATTAATTTATCCCAGAAGAGATGAATCATAAAATATATCTTATAATAAGAAGCATGACCAGGATTGGGTGCATATCGTTTATAGATAGATATATATACTTTTTTTTAATTTAGCACTATTTGGTTACATAGAAAAACACTCAGTCATTAGCAGCTCGGAGGGTTCTGTAATACTGTACTCGATTCCTAATCAGCTAAATAGGTAAAGAATAAGTATGTATGTAATCAATCAATAGATATTGACTCAAAAATCTCTAAGGTCTCATTCAGTCTAGGCTACCCACCTAGGTTAGCATCCCAGGCTAGGTTACCTACAAACACTTGTGTTTGTTGAAGAAGTTACTGCATCAGTTTGCAAGGCCTATACCCAGAAGTGGGTGTCAAGTGGCTGAGACAACAGCGGGAAACCTCGTTACGAGAACCGGCAACAAACTCGTCTAGGGCTGTTTCTTTCCCCCGTTATTATGTACAGAGTATGCACGCAATATTAGCAATTAGTACTATAATCTTAATTAAAATGAAAATTTGCTCTACGATCGATCACAGCTCGGAGGGTTCCGTAATGTCTGTACCGGGTTCCCAACCAGCTAATTAGAGATAACACCCAGTCATTATGTCCCCGTTTGAACAGGTCATTAGTGATGCTGGAATGGAACCCCGTCCCGTTACTTCCTACAAATATCATAAATGTGAAAAGATGTTTGGATTGGATATGTTTAGATGCTTGTTACTCAATTACGCAAAAAACGGTTGAATGCATTTTAATGTTTGGCACGCTGACAGTTTATAGCCCAGATTGAAACGTAGGCCTCATTGCCAATACTAGGTCACTATAGTTTTTAATAGTTGAAACAAATGAACCGACTGAAACCAACTGATGAAAAACCGACTTCAAAAATTAGTGGTGGATGCCAGCCAAGGCAATAAGTATAGAAGTGCAATGCAATGATTTAGTTATTGAAAGAATTCGAAAGCTCAAATGGATATTCAAATCGCTACGTTATGTTATGACTAGCGAGCTCTTAATTAAGTTATACATATCATTAGTACAAAGCGTTTTGACATATTGTACTTGAACTTGAACGAGTTCAAAGATAGCTCATTAAAATTATGTACTTTAAACCTTATCGTTACCCCACCGTAGATCTTTACAGGCTCTGTGGACTGTTACCAGTGAGAAAATTATACCTGTTATACACAGCACTTTCATTACACAAAACATTATGTTTCGACCGCACAAAACTGGTCAGAAGAAGAAATGACATTGTGGCTCATCTACCCTCAATACAGACAAAGTTCGCCAGACGTCAATATCTCAGTCAAAGCATTCATATTTATAACACTATTAATCGTAAAATGGAAAATAACATTTACCCAATGTTGACATACAAGTGCAAAAAAGATAAACAGAATGGTTGAAGACCCTTAATTATGAAGAAACAGAAATGATCTTAAACAGAATGAGTTAAAAGTTGTAATACTCGTATCAACAACAATAAATATATAAGAAATAAAAACATCATACTATAAAACCCATCATCCAACCCAAATATTACAATCGTTATACACGCACACACACTCATAGACATATTCACACACACACACACACACACACACGCACACACAGAGAGACGCGCGCGCAAAATAGCACATTAACATTATTTAGTTCATAAATTATTTTGGATACATCCCAAATTTGTAGAAGGCACTAGGTTAAGAGCGAGGCGCGCCCTAACACAAGTATTGTATTACTTTCTGGGGCTGTCTCAATACAACTACTTTGTTTGGTTGGGAAATAAAAACATTTTTTTTTATGTAAAAATTAAAGAATGTCTTGAATTAAATTAAAGAGTGCCATATAAAATTTATTTATTCCTTAAAGTAATAAATTCAAGTAGGATTTATTGGAGTTGAACAAATAATGAGGAACGAATTATTAAACTGCTCCAGAGTTGTTCAATTGGAAACTGAGATTAAATAAATCACATACCTAAATGTGAAGTGCACAAAGAATAGAAAAGAAATTGCAAACTAAAATTAATAGTTAGTAGCATGTCCAGTGCCTAATTCACGTAACAAAACTTTAACGACATGCAAGCGATTTGATCGCTGAAGTCAATTTTCGTATTCACGTATCAATCGCACGATTTTCAGACGAGAGCTTTTTCTTACTGTCGTTCAGCGGCGAGACATTGACTCTATCATTCTTGTCTTCGCACCAAAGATACACTATTCGGTCAAAATCCGGGGTGTTAGCTGGCCAATCTAAGACACAGACTGATTGCAATGTGAGAAATTCCTTATGGGTGCGTGCAGTATGTTTTGGATCATTGTCATGCTGGAATGAACGAATAATAAAATAACCTTAAGCACGTCTTCAGCATAAGGTAACATTGTTTCTTCCAGTATATTTTTGTATTGGACTTTTTTATATTTATTAGGGATAATAAATAGTTGACACAAACAATATTACAAAAAAATAAATAAATTGAAAACGTTTCATATAGTGCAACCCACACCGCTATCCACAGATTCTTATATTACGTTACTCAATTTTGTATTATACAGGGGTATACCTTTAAAACAATGATAATTTGTTACTTTAAACAAAAAAAAAATCGGCCTAGTGCGAGTCGAACTCGCACATGAAGGGTTCCGTCACTCACCCAAGGTTGCCTGGAAGAAATTGCTATTAAGGTCGCCAATTGTGTGTTCTTCTTTTTTGTCATTTTCTCTGTACGTGTTTGTTTTTGTATCGTGCAATAAAGTTTCTATTATTATTATTATTGCCACTATAATTTATCGTCTGCAAAAATAACTTTGTTTTGCATAGTGTTTGTAAGTATGAATTACATTATATTTGCGGTTTTGAAAAATGCGCTATAGTTCTAAAACTGCTAAATATATTTCGTTCAAACCAATTTTCGTTGAAAGTCTTTATAAAGATCTACAGCATAGGTTTTATTTTTTATTTTTTACTTTCTTATTTTAAAAGTTAGACATTTTACCACTTTGAAAGTATATATCATTCAAACGGTTGACTTTGAGAAAAAACTGTTTTAGGAACCTCAATGTAATTTTTATTAAAGACCTATCTATATATACCCCACACGTATAGGTTTGATGAAAATGATGCTCACATATAAAGAAGGAAGATTGAAATTGTCTTTGTAAAATATCTGTAATCTGTTTTTTAAATTTACTCTCAGATGTAGCAAATATATTAACATCATTGAGAAATAGTCGATCAAAAGTGTCGGTCAGTTGTCGAAGAGGCGGACGCTCCCCAGCGCGCATCTTGCAAACCGGCAGGTGGAACAACGACGGTGCTCGCACCGCGCGGTGGTGCGTGCTCAGCTCTGAGCAGTCAATTTTTGTTGTTGCAGATTTTGAACTACGTCATAGCATAGCGCTGAGGAGATTGCGCCTGCATTTTAAACTAAGAACATTATATTCATCCAGTAGCTAAGTGTATGTTTCATGAAGTCGATGCCGCCTATAGTAAACGTAATGTAAACATTTCTTTTGAATTTTTTTCTAGACACTCCACATAGATATTGTAGATACAATACTTGAACCGCATCTTATAACTGAGACGAAGGGAATACTAAATGTATATTTGTTAACGAGGATATTTCTTTTTTTAGTAAAAGTAATAGAGACTTTAAAAAAAAGGAGGAGGTTCTCAATTCGACGGAATCTTTTTTTTTTTTTTTATGTATGTTACTCGATTACTCAAAGACGGCTGGACCGATTTGAGTAATTCTTTTTTGTTCGAAAGGGTCCCATTGTCATCATGTCAGGATCTGATGATGGGATCCTGGAGAAATCCAGGGAAATCTTCAAATATTATAGGCACACCTATAGCGATTTCGGTGTTTTCTATGGTAACTTATGCATATGCTTCCGGAATGCACCATTTGGTGAAGTGGAACTGATGATGAAGACCACAAATGGTCATCGGAACTATTACATACTTAGCATTTCACGGCAGCTATACGATTACTTTAATGTGGTTCATAAGCAATTTATGCTCGACTCAATGTATGTGATGAAGTGCAGCTGATGATGAAGTATCGGGAGAACTCCTTAATAAGTAACGTCCCTGCACCGGGAAAAGTAGCATTTTGTAAAAGGTGATGAGGAGTTGTCTTAGGGTTATCAGCGTAGGCACGGGACCTCTTCTACCTTTAAAAATTGTGAAATAAAAACTTTTTATAAAAAAATGAAAACCGACTTTAAAAAACTAAAAAGCAGAAAATAAACCTTTTGGAGTCGGTGCCAGCCAAGGCATTCTACTTTGCGGTGCTACTATTTTATTTTTCTTGCCTTGGCTGGCACCGACTCCAAAAGGTTTATTTTCTGCTTTTTAGTTTTTTGAAGTCGGTTATCATTTTATTATAAAAAGTTTTTTTCAAGTCTGTATATATATCGTATCTGTTTGTAAGCGTCGATACATATTGTTAAACAGGTAGTTGCTGAAAATCATTAAATTTGTGGTAGTAGAACGACGCTTGACAAAACCATGCTGTTCTGTTCTGTTCTTATGTTGTGAATGAAAATAAAAAATACGTATGAGAGCAGGGGAAAACCAATTAGGAAACTGAGCAGACTTGCAGCGTGTAGTAGGTATGTGTTTACAAATTTAACCATATATAATTTCATTAAATGTATGTAGTCCAAATTCATAAATACTTTGTCCCAGGCAAGCTGTCCCAGCTCATGGTTTATAACCTCGTAGTTGGCCGACTTGTACTTAAATTTTGTTATTGGACGATATTTAATTGGTATACAATATGTTTAAGTTTTAATTTGTCATAAAGGGCGGATGATGGTTTATTAATCGGTAAAAGACAGATACATGGTGTCACACTGCATTCCAGATCAGTTATGAAGACGTCAATTAACATTATTGTTTTTTCAGTTGTTATATTGCAGACTGTCTGTCAGTGAGATAAAATCAGATAAATAATCCGAATGCGTTAATATCAGCTTTTCTCCACTTAATTTGGGGCAAATTGTAATCCTCCACAATAAGAAAAGACTCGACGAGATTATCTGTTACCAAAGTTTGTAAACGTTCGAAATGCATGGAATAAATGTCAGCTGGCGAAATAGGTGGTATATATGCAGTGCTAATAATGTGTTGTTTGTTATTGTGACAGGCGACCGGCAGAGCGACGATGACGTTTTCAAGGACATCGAGGCAGGGGAGCGACACTTGAATTTTAACTGGCCACGTTTAACAGTTATCAGGACGCCTCCTCCATCGTGCTTCCCTGTCCGTTCATGATTACGATCGCATCTAAAAACTAAGTACCTTTTATCACAAAATTCCGTGTCAGGCTGAATGATGATGATGATGAAATAGGAGAATCCTTTTGAATGCTAGTTTTAGCTTTAGAGCGTAGAGTCTCTACGTACCATTTCGTCGTCTCAGCCACATGACACCCACTGCTGGGTATAGGCCTCCCCTAAGTATCTCCACGACGATCGGTCCTGCACTGTCCGAATCCAGCGGCGCAAATGGACGATGAAAGCCAAGGTTCCGTTAGAATAATTACGTCATATGAGCATGCTAGTGTATTCATGTATATATATATATATATGTATATAGCATTTGAAGTTTAGTACGGAGCCCTCTACCATTCCGATAATAAAGTGATATATTGTTAGGAGCCAGTTTTACGAAAGAAGTGTATAAAAAAGTATAGTTGATCCATGTTCCTTCTATCAGCTGAACTTGTCCAAACCCATATACAGAAAAGCACCCCCAAATATTTCACATTTCCCCGCCATGCTTTAATGTGTCACTTTTGTGTACTTGAAGACGAATGTACTATACGGAGGGCGTCGTACATATCGTTTTCCATTAGAACTTTCTCCACTGTCGTAACTATCCAGTTTTTATGCCTCTTGAAAATACTTACCCATGGCACTATTTCAACATGGGCATCTTTCTTGCTATCCTTCCGTCCAACTTTTCTTCTACCAAATGCCTTCGAAGTGCGTGCCAAAATTGCAGAAGGATTGTTTTTGCCAAAATATTCTTTTCTCTGCACAATTTATTGATTGTGTGTGTCATGTTCTCCAAGGTAGGTAATTATTTATTCTTTATGTCATTCGCCATTGTAGCTTAACGTAACATGTAATAAAAAATACATACTACAAATCATTCATTGACCGTAACCGTAATATGCCAAAAAAATGGTATCGATAAAATTCTTGTTTTGAATTCAAATTTGACACTACGCCCTAATAAATTTCGTGTTTTAATTAAATTCTAATTATTAAAATAAGGACTTGTTCAGACTGTAACCGCCATAGTACACATTGGCTCCAGGCGTGCTGCTTAAATGCTATCACGGCAGAAATCAGCAGCCATATTTTCACCGAAAACGTATTAGTCCTTTAATTATTAATTTTACGGCTTTTACGTCACGCTTTAGTCCCGTAACAGTAACACGAACTCACTTAGAGAGCTATTACGAATTTAAGTTATATTACAACTGCACCAGGCGCCACTTTAGTACAATTTAGTAGGTACTAGAAAGGAGTGCACATGACTTTTAGAGAATTAGCCCCATAGCGATGTTGAGGAAGCTGTTATGAAGCTAAAACGTTACGTTTTGATTGTGCACGGTACTTCGATTGAAGATTCATTCTATTCTCTATAGTGCAGATTGATCCTGTATTAGTGTTTTCGATACTGCTACATTTTTAGTACAAAATAGATACATAATAGGGTCAGTAAGGTCATTTATAGTACCATAGAGTAACATAATCGCTTTTTTCATATCCATTGCAACTCTTTAATGATTGTTTTGTAAGGTTCTGTAAGCGTTTTAGAGCTTTATTATGGAACTTAAATGCTTTTTAAACTTATATAACCTAAATGCTCTCATGAACGCGTTTAAAAAGCTGTGTACTTTACAAGCAATCACTGTGGTAACCATTATAGGCCTACTATATACTGTTTGGTGATAAAACGTCTTGATTATAGATGATTTTGTTACTTGATAGTACTAGAAAAACTAGTAAGTAAATTTCCATCTAAATTCAAATGTAGTATTTAAATCGTATTAGTGATATGTGTCAAAGTAATTTGTGTCAATGAATATTATTATTTATTGATATAATGCACAAAATTACAGTATCACTTTCACATAATCAAAGATTACGCATCCAAGTGATCGGAATAATAAAATGAAGCGAAATCAAAATGCTTAGCTATATTCGTACCAATTTTATACCTGACAAGTGAAAACGCAGTGTTTCTTGTACCCAAAGTTACACAAAATAGGGATTGGCTAAAGTAACCCTCCTATATTTGACGCGTGCCGATCTAATACGACGAACTTCGATACACTGTAGGTAACATCATAATTTTGAAAAATACAATGTTACAAACTGAAACCGTAAACCATTTATTAAAATATCCATTTCTATGAACTCGTGAGCGTTACTGTAATAATAAAAACGATCTTTATCTCGATACTGTTCTTATATATTTCTTTAGTTAAAACCCCTTATGTATCTATGCCTTCTTAATACGGTTGTACTCCTGTGTTTACCCAACTTTAAAACAGGAACCGAAAAGTTTTGATCTTCCTCTCAATTGTCGCACATACTGATATAAAATTACATTATACTTACCTGAAAGAGCTTCAAAATCATTGAATACTTACTGCGGTTTTCAATACGTACAAGATTGCATTATTGCAAACAAATAAAGCGTTCCTTCTCAAAGCTTATTTTTTCTGAAATGAAATCGATGATAAAAACTAGAAAAAAAAAAGACTCGTTCTAAAGTTATTCTCGGGTGAGTCTTTAACTTGAGTAATGTCTTTTTTTTTGTAATAATTCACTGAAATGAAATCTATGGCTAAGCAAAACTCGTCGACTCGATTATTCGTCGCAGCAAGACGGTAACTATAAAGGGAGTGGGGTGATCCCCTCGCTACCTCGGAGGGTGGGTAATCTGATTTGGAGGTTATCGACAGGTAAAGTGCTTTTGCACGCTGATTTTAACTTGTGAATGATCTTAATGGCACCATTTTATTGTTGTTTTTTTATTATTTCACATTGATATTTTTCTTCAAAGTAGAAAATTTTATTTTAATGTTAATGAAAAATAAGCACCTATGATAAATTTTAAATAGAAAAATATTGGAAACATTCAACTCGGCCACAAGTGAATTCTCGGCTGGGAATTGGCCGAGTTGATTTCAATTCACTTTTCACTTGTGGCCGAGTTGATTTCTTCCAATATTTTTCTATTTAAAATGTATCATAAGTATAAAAATAGCATTGAAAAATGAAAAAAAAAACCATAAACTATAACATTGTTGAATATGTAAAAAAATTGTTAATCAGATAGGTACCTACCAGAGTTAAACACTGCGCCGTCCGCATCGAAAAATCGTTATAGAATGTTGAGTAGATTCCGCAAAATGATTGCTTTTAGATGCAAAAACTAATTCTTAAAATCCGAATGGTAGTTAAGTACAGAGATTTACGTTTTCAAACAAAGAAACATACTTTCAGCTTTATTACTATTTATTACAGATAAGTCGTTTATCATGCCTTGAACAAGCATCTTAAAACATTTTAGATCCATTTTTCTATTATTGAAAATACACTGCTAACTTTAAACGCTATTATTGTTCAATACGATTATACAACAATTGTGTTTCATAATCTTTTTGAATGTCCCAATACTTTGACTTAACGAAATAAGTTGCTTTTAATGGCTCAACCAATAAAATTCAACGGACGCTAATCGTCAGTCGTCGTGAACGAAATGTATTATCTCACCTTTCGTCGTCGAGTTTAACGTGTCAATGCTTCGACCAAATCGAATCGCATAAGCATCTAGTGGTAAAGGAATATCAACCTTATTATATTGTAATAAGGTGTTCGAATAAATGTGGTTGGACTCTTGGGTACTACCAACTAAAACTCCTAGTACTTGCCCTCCAGGCCGCCATTGGTCACGGGGGGTAGGGTTCGCAATCACCCCTAAGACCAGGCGGCCGTGGCCCGGTTACCCGGGCCCCCTCTCGGCTGGAAGATGGCCGAGCAAGTTTGGCCATCTTCCCAGACGGTGGAAACCGTGCAATGCCGGCGGTGGCACACCCACCAACGCCAGCGTGGTTTCACTAGAGGGGAATGAAGTGATCATAACGTCGCCTCCTTCCCCTTAACCGCCTGCGGCGGATACGGGCCGCATGAGCATCCTGCTCGCGAGCCCTTTCCGCTGTCTCCTTCTGGAGGATAACATCCTCGCAGAAGGTGACTGCCGCCTGCCACGATCTATCGCTATCCACCATCTTACTGACAATGCTGGGTAGGGAGAGATCTCCTCCCACCGGTAGGTATACCTATAGGTAGTCGAGGTGACATTCTTTTCAGTAGGTACCCTACTGAAAAAAATGTCGCCTCAAAAACAGGTAGATACATACGTTTCCACCACTTCGTTTATGGCACCATTTTATTGTTGTTTTTTTATTATTTCACATTGATATTTTTCTTCAAAGTAGAAAATTTTATTTTAATGTTAATGAAAAATAAGCACCTATGATAAATTTTAAATAGAAAAATATTGGAAACATTCAACTCGGCCACAAGTGAATTCTCGGCTGGGAATTGGCCGAGTTGATTTCAATTCACTTTTCACTTGTGGCCGAGTTGATTTCTTCCAATATTTTTCTATTTAAAATGTATCATAAGTATAAAAATAGCATTGAAAAATGAAAAAAAAAACCATAAACTATAACATTGTTGAATATGTAAAAAAATTGTTAATCAGATAGGTACCTACCAGAGTTAAACACTGCGCCGTCCGCATCGAAAAATCGTTATAGAATGTTGAGTAGATTCCGCAAAATGATTGCTTTTAGATGCAAAAACTAATTCTTAAAATCCGAATGGTAGTTAAGTACAGAGATTTACGTTTTCAAACAAAGAAACATACTTTCAGCTTTATTACTATTTATTACAGATAAGTCGTTTATCATGCCTTGAACAAGCATCTTAAAACATTTTAGATCCATTTTTCTATTATTGAAAATACACTGCTAACTTTAAACGCTATTATTGTTCAATACGATTATACAACAATTGTGTTTCATAATCTTTTTGAATGTCCCAATACTTTGACTTAACGAAATAAGTTGCTTTTAATGGCTCAACCAATAAAATTCAACGGACGCTAATCGTCAGTCGTCGTGAACGAAATGTATTATCTCACCTTTCGTCGTCGAGTTTAACGTGTCAATGCTTCGACCAAATCGAATCGCATAAGCATCTAGTGGTAAAGGAATATCAACCTTATTATATTGTAATAAGGTGTTCGAATAAATGTGGTTGTATCATGAAATTGGTATACGATTGGCAATAACCTTCCGAGACGTTTTCAAATTTCTTATTTCTCTCTTTATAACGTTAGAATTATTTATCGAAATTGCGTGAGAGTTTTATGCGGTTATTTTTGAATGTGCATGCGCACACGCAATTGGCTTGCTATTGTTTTAAATAGTTGCATTGCCTACTGAAGTGATGCTTATTCCCGAAATTTTGGTTAAATGAAAAAAGATTTTCATATATATTTTAACATGTTATCACCATTCACACCCATATTCTAAGTCGTTTCTCCAAAATTTACTCGTCCTCGTCTTAACGAAACCTCATTGAAAACCTCTTCGAAATACTCCTCGAAATCGGTATTCTAAGTCATAACTCCGTAAGGACCTGGAGGAGCCAAAGAGTATGTAGCCACTCCGTGTTAGGCCTAGCGCACACTACCATTTTACCCACGACGAGGTTGAGTGGAGTGTAAAAAGTTTTGGAGGAACGACTTAGAATATGGGGGTCAGTGTCCATTGTAAGGTATCCAAATCCGGGGCTAAATCTTTACCGAATTTGAGGCTTACCCATACCTAATCGCCATGCTTGCTGGGGATCACATTTGCAGTAACTAGAACGCACGAACGCACGAACTAGAAGATGACGGCTAGCCAATATGCTAGCAAATGACTGTGATGATTCAAAACAAAGTTGAGGATAAGGAAGGACTGGGATGATGACCATGAGTCGAAGTAGAAATATAAAATAAAAACTTCGTATATCACAAAACGACCCTGCGCTAACACCCGCGGTTACGGACAACCGCCCAAGAGATGGACGGATGATATCCGGCAGAAATCATTTGGTTGGTAGTAGGACTTGTTGTAAGTCCGCCTGGCTAGCTACCACCATGTTAGCTAATTCTGACTCCATAACGACAATATTTTCAGCATTGTTGTGTTGCGGCAGTAAGAGATAAAATAGCCAGTTCCAATGATTAAGGATTTTTTTTTATGAACCGGAATTCTCAATCACTCAGGAACTGGCTAACTTATCTCTAACTGCCGGAACACAACAATGCTGAAAACATTGTTGTTATGGCGTCAGACTTAGTTAAGATGGTGGTAGCTAGCCAGACGGACTTAGAACATGTCCTACCACCAACCAAACTTAATACAATATGTACCCCACTGGGAATCGAACCCGGGACCTCTGGGTCTGATACCGGTGGATGTACCACTAGACCACAGAGGCGGTTAGAAGGATTCCGGGAGAGGCTCGCTTCCATCTTCAGCCGGTATGATGAAGGCTTAGAATGTCCCCGTTGTTAGATAGATATCATAAAACACAAGAAAGAGGTTAGAAAGAGAATTACACGAATTTAATATGTAGGTCGGTAGGTATACCTTTTTTTTTTTTATACTAGGAGAAATGCTTTTACGCTTCCCTCACCCCCAGGTGTAGGGGCGATTCGTATGTTGGACTCTTGGGTACTACCAACTAAAACTCCTAGTACTTGCCCTCCAGGCCGCCATTGGTCACGGGGGGTAGGGTTCGCAATCACCCCTAAGACCAGGCGGCCGTGGCCCGGTTACCCGGGCCCCCTCTCGGCTGGAAGATGGCCGAGCAAGTTTGGCCATCTTCCCAGACGGTGGAAACCGTGCAATGCCGGCGGTGGCACACCCACCAACGCCAGCGTGGTTTCACTAGAGGGGAATGAAGTGATCATAACGTCGCCTCCTTCCCCTTAACCGCCTGCGGCGGATACGGGCCGCATGAGCATCCTGCTCGCGAGCCCTTTCCGCTGTCTCCTTCTGGAGGATAACATCCTCGCAGAAGGTGACTGCCGCCTGCCACGATCTATCGCTATCCACCATCTTACTGACAATGCTGGGTAGGGAGAGATCTCCTCCCACCGGTAGGTATACCTATAGGTAGTCGAGGTGACATTCTTTTCAGTAGGTACCCTACTGAAAAAAATGTCGCCTCAAAAACAGGTAGATACATACGTTTCCACCACTTCGTTTACCATTTAAAAATCTAACGGGAAATAAAATATGCGGACCGTTCAGTGTTTCGCGCTAAAGGCTGGCGACGCATGACTTTTACGCGCTACTTTTAACCTCTGTCTCGTGTTTTGTGACGAATACTTTAAATAGCCACGTAATTTCCGCAAGTGAATCGTATTTATAAATTGATACCACTGCTCAAGCCGGTGTTATTATAGCATGCATTCCGCGTCTCAAAACATGCAGTCTGGCCGTACTGCACCACTTGTGCAAACATTTCGTATCGAAGGACAAAGAGCTGCATAATCCTAAAAGAAAATTATTCAATTGAAATATTATTTTTGAATTACGATAAATACATTTTCGTAAGTAATACGAAAATGTAATTGCCAACTACCTTTACAAGTAGGAAAAGAATTTCAAAGTACATACCTACTACCTATTACAAGAATTTCAAAGTACATAGCTACTTACTTAATATGGAAATTAGGATGAATTTATTTAATTTTTTTTTTTTGGATAGGTATTCAATATTATATGAAACAAAATCTGATTGTCGCCTTAAAGTCGTTTAAAGCCAAACGTTGCGTATAATTTTGGGTGGTTGGTTAATATGTCTGGTCTTTTGAAATGATTACAAAAGACTGGTGTGCTTATATCATTTTCTTCAGTTAATTACATAAGCGCATAGGTCTTCCCATGGCCATGGCCACTGGAAAGGTTCCATAAATCATGAAATCCAAAAATATACATAAAATAAAACGCAATACATATGTATGGCGTGTTTTTTTTAGTTTATTTATGCGCATTTGGTTCATACCAAATGAAAATTTATTTCAAAGAAAAGTCTTGTAATTATGTACTTTCTTTTTATTTACACTCCCTGAATTATATCTCTTACCTATCAATAAAAACTCTTCAATTACGTCATTCTATTCCATAAGATAAATATACCTAGCTACATTAAAAAAACGTCAGAAAAATGCCTCGGTTCCGAGTAATTTGGTGGTAAATATTGCGCGTGCGTCATCCAAGTAAGCCGATAAGCGGCTAACAAGCCGCTGGCGCTGATAAGATTATGACAACGCTTACATGCCGCCGCGAGGTGTCGCCACTGTAGCTCTTTCAATGGAACGGAAAGTGAGAAAATTTAACTTTAGCGCTTTGATATATTAATATTTTACTGTAACAAAATTCACAATAGCCAATTCATTTATTATTCAGACATCATACATAATATACCTACTACTATAAATAATATCTCTAATTTTTTATGTCTTAAATAATAGATGAAATATTTGTTTATTTAACAACTGTATACAGGGAAAAATTACAAAAGTATTTGAATGTACTATTATTTGCCTATTTAATGGTAATATAACTTCTTTCAAAGTTCATGTGATGTGGTAAAAAAAACGAAAATTTGAGGAAAATGTAAGATAACTTTCATTAAATCCTGTTAAATGTTTATCAATTATGGAATCGATTGTTTTGATGAATACAAAATCTGAAGAATAGATTTTTTACTTACAATAAATCCATTGTCAGTATTTGTATTTCTTAATTAATACTTATGTCGAAATTAAATACTAATAAAGTTTTTTGAATTTTAGTGATGTATGTCTTTTTCATTTGTTAATTACATAAGCGCTACATATTACATCCCCCTGTCCATGTGTTATAGGTAATTCCTTGACAGCATGTAAAATAAGAAACATGAAGCAAAGCAGCAGATAAAAAATCTAGTACCTATATAAGTATTTACTTTTTCGCAAAGACCGCAGTAATAAAAAGTTATTGTTATATACCTGGAGCAAAAGCAGTTTTTTTCGCACCGATTTCCCAAAAATAAAACCGCTGAGGACAGGATTCGAACCTGCGCGGGTAGAACCCATTGGATTTCAAGTCCAACTCCTTAACCACTCGGACACCTCAGCTATATACTTTGTATACGAAAAAAGTGTTCTGTTCACAATAGTTGTTAAGTAATTTGTTTATTCAAGCCTAACGTAACGTTAACAGTGGGCTGGAAATCAGCTTTCATAGATTTCAATTTTCAAGTGCCAGATTTTTTGATTCTATTAGCTATAACTAAATGCAAAAATTATATCTGAGTTAATTCTGCCCAAAAACGAAGGAATTCTATTTTTTTACAAAAAAAATATGAAGCCAGTATTGAAAATCCGAGTATCTAATGATTGGTGTCTGAATTGAGATTCTCATGTTGACAAGCAATGTCACGAACCTCACTCTTGCATTATATATCATACTGTATGAACGTTGAGCTTGAGACGTTCTCACATTGATATTTACAATTCAAACCAACCATCTGTATATCTCTGACACTACTGCATTAAATTTATTTTATGTTGGTATCACACAGGTACATTAACGTCTACACGTTGGGATTGTTCGCCAAGGTTCTTTTTGTTTATAGAAGGTGGCGGATCCCTTTTGGATTTTGCCAATGTCAAGTTTTTGTCTCAGTGGGTTTCGCCATGGCTAAGCGGTGACACTGCATTGTAGCGTAAATCTTTCTCATCACTTAAAATAAAGGTTTACGCGTACCTATAGGAGCTAGCGCAGACGACGGATAACGGAGGACTTTTTGTCCGCGACACGTCTTTATTTTTAACCAAATAAGATTCAACTTAGACCGCGTATATCCGCGATAGTCCTCGTTATTTATTCAACTTTATGTTCTTAGTAATAAGGTCGTGTCGCGGACAAAAAGTCCTTCAATGTCCGTAGTCTGCGCAGGCCATTATCATGATTACTTACAATTTAAAGAAAATCCCATCCATTCCATAAATTTTTTATCACTTTTAATTCGCTTTTTCGTATGCATGGTTCTTATTGAACTCGGTCTACGGCGAGTGTCTACAACAGTAAGCAAATCCCTATAATCAAAAAAGAAACATTCGGCAAACCGTCTTCAAGTCTTTTAACGCAAGAACGAAACAGTTGTGCGACCACGTATCCTCACGCGTCTCCACCCATACCCTGGTGGGACGCCTCTGCACTAACTCACTGCTACGCATCTACTTTTTGCGTGCTCAGCAGGCGAGTCCTCGACGCCCTTCCACTGCGTGCCACAGTCTGCGCTTCCACCACAGCCGCTTCGACGTGTCGCCGGTCTACCAGTCCTGTGCGCCGCACGATCATCACGCCGCCTGAGCTCCCGTCCTTTTAGTTCCGTACTTTTTCCGTATTTTTACTTAGTTTACCTCTTTAGTTTTAGTGTTGTATATAAACGTTGGGGGAGGCCTATACCCAGCAGTGGGTGTTATGTGGCTGGGACGACGTTATAAACGTTTTTAACATGCCATTCTTATGTCAATAAATCTTATGTAAAAATATTAAACAAGAAAATATACTAGAAAAAAGCAACTAGTCTCATGTCGCCCAATGGGAATCCGGCCCAATGCACTAACCAATTATGCTACAGAGACATATGAGGACCCGTCGATTTTTTCTAGTATATTCACCTTTCTACGGTGTTGGCCACCGTCGTTTCATCAATGAGAGAAATATCCTCGCATTCGAAAGAAACATTTTTACAGATGTTTGGCTATCGATTAAGATGAAACAGACATCTAATTATAACTTTTTAATTTTGCATTTTGCAATGCTATTTTTATGTGAAAAATATTAAACAAGAAAATATACAAGAAAAAAGCAACTAGTCTCATGTCGCCCTGACTGGATTTGAACCCGCATCCTTGGGAGTCCGGCCCAATGCACTAACCAATTATGCTACAGAGACCTATGAGGACCCGTCCGTTCCCGCCGCACGCACAGCACACCCCTTATTTCCCGTCCTATCAGTCCCGTACCCTTTCCTTTATTTTCACTTAATTTATTTCTTTAGTTTTAGTGTTGTATTTAAACGTGCCATTTTGTTAATCTCAATAATTATTTCCATTCATCTCACTTTAATTTCTAAATTTAATTGCCGTTACCTTCCGTAACGCGACAGCATAAGAGCCTTCATTAAATTGGTTTAAATGATTGTCAATTTTGCCAAGTCAAAGTGTAATTGACCAATTCAGATAAGTCCGTGAAAAGCAACTCACCTTTTCCTTTAAATTATTTTTATATTGTTTATATTATTGTGTTTGTTTGTTTTTTTCTATTTATTTTAAAAGGTCTTTCACTTAATTCTTAAATAATAAAATAAAACATGCTTCGTTTCAAAATATCAGATAGAAACAATAACTCTAAAACTTCTGAAGCTTGAGAGTTTAAAACTAGCTTTCACTGAACCGATGATCCATAAAAAAAATCGCTGAGGACAGGATTCGAACCTGCGCGGGTAGAACCCATTGGATTTCAAGTCCAACTCCTTAACCACTCGGACACCTCAGCTACATACTTTGTTAATGAAAAAAGTTTTCTGTTCACAATAGTTGATAATTTGGGCCAAAACGTACATGCTATATAACAAATGGAAACGTAATTTGTTTGTTTAGGCCTACAGCTAACATTGCATGCAAATAATATAATTATGAAAGTAACAGTGTCTATCGTCATCGTCATCTCAGCCACATAAAACCCACTGCTGTGTATAGGTCTCCCCCAAGGATCTCCACGACGATCGGTCCTGCACTGCCCGCATCCAGCGGCTTCCCGCGACCGCGCACCAGATTGTCGGTTCACCTTGTCGGGGGCCTACCCACGGAGCGTCGCGCGTCGTCCGGTGCACTGTCACCATTCCAGAACCTTTCCGCCCCAACGGGCATAGGTTCGTCTCGCTATGTGTACTATGTCTATCTGTGACAAGAACACGGGTCAGTCAAACCGAGCCGAACTTTCCCCTTATATTATTGTTTTCAAAAGTGTTTTAGTAATTTCATGTCTTTTCCGGTTATTATAGGTGATTCCAGCTAATTCTGAAACAGGAAGTAAAATAATAAAAGAAATGCCTGTCAACATATTAAGAAAAATTGAGAATGTTCATCGTTTCAAAATGTCAGCTAGAAACAATACTGGTGAAATTGCCGTGTTTTCACTAAAACGATTCACCCACACAGATAATTATTTTATGGTTGATCTAATGATATTAACAAAAAAAAATCGCTGAGGATAGGATTCGAACCTGCGCGGGTAGAACCCATTGGATTTCAAGTCCAACTCCTTAACCACTCGGACACCTCAGCTACATACTCAGTTAATGAAAAAAGTGTTCAGTTCACAATAGTTGATAATTTGCTGTAAAACATACATACAATATTTCAAAAGAAAAAATATTTTGTTTGTCTAAGCCTACAGCTAACTTTGCATGCAAATAATATACCTAATTATGAAAGTACCTATGTCTATCGTCGATTCGTCGTCTCAGCCACATGACACCCATTGCTGGGCATAGGCCTCTCCAAAGGATCTCCACAACGATCGGTCCTGCGCTGCCCGCATCCAGCGGCTTCCCGCGACCTTCACCAGATTGTCGGGGGCCTACCCACTGAGCGTCGTCCGGTGCAATGTCATCATTCCAGAACCTTTCCGTCCCAACGGCCATTTGTATTTCTTGTATGTGTAGATAGTATGTCTATCTGTGACATGAATCCGAGCCAATCAAACCTAGCCAAACTTTCCCCTAAAATAATTATTTTTAGAGTGTTTTAGGACTTTCATGTCTTTTCCGTTTTTTATAGGTATTTCAGCTAATTCTTAAACAGGAAGTAAAACAATAAAATAAACTCCTGTTAAATCATAATAAATAATTATATTTTGTTTTTGCTCTCCGTTTCAAAATATCAGCTAGAAATATTACTTGTGAATTTCCTTATGCCTAAGTGTTTTCACTTAACCGATTCAGCCAAACGCGTTGGATTTAACTTATAAAGTCGCTGAGGACAGGATTCGAACCTGCGCGGGTAGAACCCATTGGATTTCAAGTCCAACTCCTTAACCACTCGGACACCTCAGCTACATACTTTGTTAACGAAAAAAGTATTCAGTTCACAATTTGTTAATTTGTTTGTTCAGGGCTAGCATTCATACAAAAGATGTATAGCAAAAAAAGAACTGTCTGTCTATCTGAGTCTGCATCAATTTCGAATTATGTTTTCACCAAGGTTTTAAAATTTTATTAGATTCATTTGAATTTATTGTTTATAAATTTTGACCAGTATACCTAATTGAACAATTTAAATGAATTTTTTTTTACGAACCCACACCCCATCCCACAAAATTTTTAGCGATTTTGGTTTTAAATTGAATTGAAGCGTGATCTATTTGTTTTTGCTTGGATAATGATAGTTTGAAGTAGGAAGTATAAAAGTTTGAAACATTGGATACACTGGGATGATGAAGGTCATTTCATACTTGGGTTTCCATTGCGAACATTAAACTACGTAGATACATGCGAAGCGAAACGAATCTCTTTTATTTCTTTAACGCAAGAGATTCTTTCTCAGTATGTAGGTCTCCACAATATGGCACTGGTCCTTTCTCAGCAGAACCTACGCAATAGGGCAGCGGTTCTTTCTCAGCAGGACCTAGGCAATAGGGCAGCGGTTCTTTCTCAGCAGGACCTACGCTATAGAGAGGTTTTTTCTCCGTAGAACCTACGCTATGAGGTAGTGGTTCTTTCTCAGCAGGACCTGCGCTATAGAGCGCTTTTTTCTCAATAGGACCTACGCTCTGAGATAGTGGTTCTTTCTCAGTAGGACCTACGTTATGCAGTGATTTTTTCTCAGCAGAACGAACGTTGTAGGACAGCGGTTATTTCTCAGTAGGCCCTATACGGTATAGCCGTATAGGGCATTGTTTCTTTCTCATTCGATATATACGAGTATATATGGCTGTACAAAGGCATGCTATACTCTATATTACTTAACATGTATGAAAAAAAATACTTATTTTTATTCACTTCCTCATAAGCCATTTTTTTATGTTCCTTCTGCTGGGGAACTCGCCTTCCTTAAGATGGATAAGGAGAACAGGCCATGACCCACCACGCGGGTCCAATGCGGATTGGTGGATTTTAACGACTGCAAATGCACGTGCAATTTAACGCGCCTTCCGAAGCACAGAGGAGCTCGAGATAGTAAATTTTTGGTCACCCATCCCGTGACCGACCATTGCGAAAGTTGCTTAATACTTATGTCACAGTAAATATATAATTATGCCTAACACCAAGCGAACAAGCTCGCGGTCGACCATTTGTATTTCATAACAACAGCATTTTCTTTACAATGGTTAATCATTTGTTTGTATTACCCTACCACAAAGATAACTGTAATAGCAGAGGAAATATTAAAATAAACTCAATTGTACTCAGTTAAAGGCCATATTGGTTAAGCTGGTGTCGCCTTCGATGTTCAGTTGACAGTATTTATTTGTACAGTGGTTATAAAGTCTTTAGTGTCATTGTGATCGCTTGTGTTGATACTATTGTTCTATATAAGGTACATTGTAAAGAAGCAGTGCTGATCGGAATAATGAAGATATTGGTTGTTGCTTACTCTTGCTCAAGTAAAAGTGTTGAAAGCTATTTGTTAAATAAATCTTAGGGTCAATTTTACTTGAAGAACTATGGGATAATCATTAACTTTGCTGTGGAGTTCTTTTACTTTAAAATCTACTTCAAGAAGTCAGTTCTGCTTTGACACACACTGCACAGGATGATAATAATCATTTAATTAGTAAAAAAGAAAGTTGTACATAACGTAGGCATAGTACAAGTTAGCAATACATTACCAAAAAAACGGACAAGTGCGAGTCGGACTCGCCCACCGAGGGTTCCTCACAAATTTGTAGTTACCTACCTGGGTACACAATATTACAAATAGTTCACGAATTAAGTCTTTCAGGTTTTTCAGAAGTTTTTTCGAAATTTAGTTTTTAAAGCTTAAGACTACATTTTTCATTATTTAATTACAAATGTCTAGTTTTCAGACTTTTTCCTGTACTTATAGTAGTAGACAATATAACTTGACAAATTTAATTGTTCAAAGTCAACGGAAAGTACCTACCCTATGTACTTTGATTCCCTTGAGAGTGTCGAAGTGTACGTTTTTGGGGCATAAATGGTCTTACCTATTTAACATAAATTTTGAAGTTTGATTTTTTTCACATCTTCAAGAGATTGTTAACTTGAATATATGGTTATAATTTAAACTCGATACCTCCACGGGTTCACGAGATAAACGAAGACAGACGGACGGACGGACGAACAGATGGACAACAAAGTGATACTATAAGTATTCCTTCTTTTTCTTTAGAGGTTCGGAACCCTAAAAAAGCTTTACTTATCTGTATCAGTACACTAAAGCAAATAGTGAAATGTATTTGGAAATATCTAAATTTTTCAACACAGCCTTCACCTCCAAATACACACCATTCCAAAAATACTTACGTAATATCCTTTGATGGGGCTATAAAAATAAGACAATTAACGCGAACAATATTATTTACGAGTCATTAATAGCCCTGTAATTGCATTATTCATCTCGCCGCAAGTGGTTTACGCTAACCATACTGGGGCCAGACCTTGAAAGTAGTTAAACTGGACGACGGGTCAAAGATAACTGGTCAGCCGGTTGTGGGGTGTAGGATGACTGTGCCGCTCGTGATGTTCGAGACTATTAGACACTATGTTAAGTCGCTCTACAACTGAAGCGAGATAGCAATGAGAAAAAGGCGCGCGCGGGAGCAAGATATATTTTGCAGATTAGGCCAAAAACAACTAAATCACTTCGTAGTAAATATTTATAGCGATTAAAAGAGAAATGAAAATACACTATCATAATCTTCTATCTAAATATATAAAAGAAGAAACTGACTGACTGACTGACTGACATATCAACGCACAGCCCAAACCGCTAGGCCTAGAGACTTCAAATTTGGCATATAGGTTCCTTGTGAGGTCTAGCGGTGCACTAAGAGAGGATTTTTCGAATTTCTACCCCTAAGGGGGTGAAATAGGGGATGAAAGTTTGTATGAAAGTCCGTCAGTTTTGGAGTTAGGGTCTTCAAATTTTATATTTAGGTTAAGGATTAAAAATAAACATTTACCTGTCTCGGCGTTTTTGAAAAATCCATCCCCAAAGGAGTGAAAAGGGGGATGGAGTTTCGTAAGAAAAATCCTTTAATTTCAAAGTAAAACTGACTTATTTTATTATTATTAGGCTCATGGTTGAAACTTAAAGTTAAAAACAAATAAACAAACCTATAAGTATTTAGTGAAAATCTTTGATCAGTATTTTTGCTATAAACAAATGAAATCCAACAGCTTTTCCGGTTCTCAAAATGTATACTGAATTTTGTTAATTATTACTACAACTGACCAACCTCATAAGCTAACAAATCGTTAGGTAAGTACTTAATAAATTTATCCGCCATAGTACTTCCATCCCAGACAATAATCTAAATATATAAAAGGCAAAAATTACTGATATATCAACGCAGAGCTCAAAGTACTTGACGAACTGAGTTGAAATTTGGCATGTAGATAGGTAAGAAAGGATTTTCCCTTAAGGGGTAAGTAGAATCTACGCGGACGAAGTCGCGATAACAGCTAGTCATGCATATTATTGGTTTCCACTAATTAAACCAATTTTTCAATAGTATATTATGTAACCCCATTTGAGAATAATCTAATAAGTCTTTTCGGAAAGGAAAAGTGTCGAGGCAAAATCATAAAATCGTGTTTCCGTAACATCACAAATCTAGATAAGTGTATGAAGAAATATATATCTTATTACTAGATTTGTAACATCCCTAACCGCCCTGTAGTTTTATAACAAACAGTAAGTACTTTTTCCTTATGGTAAATTTTAAATAGAAAAAATATTGGAAAAAATTAACTCGTTTACAAGTGAATTCTCAGACGGGAATCGAACCCGCGACCTTTGGAAATCCGGTCCAATGCTCTTTCCGTATCAATGCTCTTTCGGTCCAATACTTTTTCCGTATAGCGTCTTATGATCTGATGTTTCGGCACCTTTTCTGCTGCTGTGGTCATGGGATGACCGTGTGTATGAATGTGCGTATGATCCGTCAGCACATAGATGAACAATTGGAGTAATAGGCTTTTGGTTGAAGTCGCTATAATTTAATTTTTTTTTTTTTATATACTTACCCCAGAAACTATAAATGCTGGTCACCCTAGTGCCAGACAAGCAGTGTCAGCGTCCTCGCCGGTTGCCGCTCCGAGTAAAAAGGGACACTCGTATACAGACCGACACAAGTGCGAGCGAAACAGGCCACTTAGGGACAATCCGAGTAAATTGCCCCACGATTGGATAATTATTTTATTGATACTGTTAAATGCCATTGACAATGCCGAGAGGACGGGGGAGTGACAGAATTGGACACTGTAGCTTTGTGAGGGATCAATTAAAAGTGTTAAATTGTCTTTGTTTAAAAAAAGTCACTAGAAAAGTCGTGTGCTTCAAAAATATTTTTCACCATTAAAAAGGTGGCTACAGGAATGCATACAAGGAACCTGATATAGCGTACTTATACTACACATGCAAAATTCTATGCACTTATTTGGCAGCTGGATGGCTTTAAGAAGCCTTTTTATGTGTTTTCGTACGTACGTACTTTTGGTATTATAGGGCCTAGAATTTCCATGTGTAGGAACGTAATAGTTTCCTGAAATGGCTTGACCAAGATAAGCGAACCACGTTTCGCCACGATCCGCTCTACTTTTACGGCAAACTAATACTTAACATTTATTTCAAGATACGGAGCGATCGTCTTTTTTCTTAGTTTCAGTAGCAATGGGATCTGCTAGAGAACATGAGGAAGAGGTAGACGGAGCATGTTATGTATTTATTATATTGAACATATTGAATATAGGAATACAGAATGAATACATATGAATACAGACACTTCTTTCGCCTGAAAAAAATCAAATTTCTTAAATGGGAAATGTATGGACTGCTTCTATGCTTCGCAAAAAATTGTAGCTTCGCTTGACAGTCAACTTACAGCTACCCCTTAATATAAACTTAATTAACCCTTGAAATAAAACAACTTATACCGATATCAAACGCGCTATAATTCACGAACTAAGTTGTAATTGTCCGTATTTTTCGGTTTTTAGGGGTTTTTTGATTTTCCCGACGTTCCGGCACTTTTTCAGCTACCGTGGTCACGGGATGACTTTATTAACCCTTTTGGACTTAGGTACTCTTAGTAACAGTTCTGTTTAACCTGCAGTAAATTAATATGTCAAAACTTAGTAGACCCACCAGTAGATGTCTAACATCTGATTTGTATCGACAAAAAAAAAGTAGTTCAACACAAAAAAGCTTCAAACGTAATAACTTTCGGTTATGCTATTTTTATGTGATAAATATTAAACAAAAAAATATACTAGAAAAACGATGGTGCATACAAAAAAAGGTCTATTATTCATATGCCTAACCCTGGTTAAGGGACTCTCAATACCTTGAAGTCCAATATGGAAAACAACAGTCAGATTAGCGATCTGGATCGCCCTAAGCATTTGCGTCCCTGTCTTTTACTTTGTACCTTTATTCCATCTCATTTTGTACCGTACAAATGATCGGGAACTTTTGATACCCAGCTGCCTCAAGCTAGGACATGCATCTATAAAGAAATCTTTTGAAGTCGTAAACTGTGAATCCGATCGTTATATTTTGTGACTTTCTGTACGGTCATTTATAAATTCACGCATCTTTACTTGCGGTGCATTTGCTGTATTTTCACACATTTAGATTATTTTAATCCTTGGTCTAAAACTTTAGTTTTATCAAAATGTTAGTTCTAAGTCCAATTTAATTTAAAATTTTGTTTTCTCAATGTGACTACTTATTCCTAAAGTTCCAAGTTTTTAGTGAAACTAATTCGAGAACTTTAAATAATTCTGTTCAATCAAATACTTAAAAACCTGACATCTATAGAATCTACCTAACATATCAGAATTGCCCCCCAGCGATGATTACTTTTTTCTGTGACGCCAGCGCTAATCTTTTCGGGATTTGATGCTTATGAAAAATGGGTTTAGGTATGTGTGTCAATGGAGATCAAAAAATAAGTATAGTCAAAGATATTAGGTAATTTATAGTATTTTCATATTTAAGCATTTTTATAATATTTTCCAAAGATATAAAATATTGATAGGGAAACTTTGAAATTCATGCTCTCTCTTTAAAATAAGGCCAAGTGTAAAAAGTGTTTTTCTTGTTTCCTTATAGGCTTTAAAGTACTCGTGCTTAATAATAAAAGTATGTAATTAATTACCTATGACATGACGTAAAAATATTTTATTATTTATCAAATGGCTGATATAGTGTTAATTAAATGAACTTCGAAGAAACATCAGAGAAAATATGGTCAGTGCCCAGATGTTACTGAATTATAGTATTACTTTAAACTTAATAATTTTTTTGAATGCGGTTTAATAAATATTAAATGACGTGGGAAAAAAAAATGTATGATAAATATTAAACAAGAAAATATACTAGAAAACGGGATGACGGGGCGACATGAGACTAGTTGCTTTTTTTTAGTATATTTTCTTGTTTAATATTTATCACAGAAAAATAGCATTGTAAAATGCAAAATTAAAGAGTTATAATTGAATGTATTTTTTTTTCTAGTAGAAATTCCAAAATAAATATTTCTTTATAAGCAACGCTAGTAAACTCTAAAATAGCCACTTTTTTCAATATTTTGATAAATTATGTGTTGTACTAATATGCGTTCTCTTAAACGGACGGTAGTATCAAGTTGGTCACTTAATTTAATAAAAAGAAACAGCTAAACTGCAGTAACAGTTTTAACTTTTATGATCATTACTGCCAGTTTATTTTATAACTGACGCTTAACTAAGCCTCACAACGACTTATTTCATGAATTTTGACGACTGCTAAAAACTAACAACGTATTTTTAAGATGACTTAAACATATTTCAATTTGGCTATGTAGTGTCGGCTTAGAATAGCACTACCCCCTCTCATCCCGTGGGTGTCGTAAAAGGCGACTAAGGGACTCAGCCTTCAGGAGACGGGCAGCAGCGTCTCCTACAAACTTGGCCATACTGCGATCGCCAACCCGCTTGCCAAGCGTGGCGATTACGGCAAACCCCCCCATGAAAGGACACTATCAAAATCAGCCCCCAGTTCCCGGCAGCCCTGCTATTCCTGGCTATGACAGCGGCCATGGTAACGGCAGGGCAGGGGGTGCGAAAAATCCCCGGGCTACGTTAGGCTGTCACAAACAACGGACACTGCACCTGGCAACGTACAACGCGCGCACATTGCGAACTGACCCGAAGTTAACAGAGCTGGAAGAAAGTATTAGCAGGTTACTCTGGGACATCATAGGGTTGTCTGAAGTCCGAAGAGAGGGAGAGGACTCGATAATTCTCAATTCCGGTAACCTGCTATACTACCGGGAGGGTGACCAACAGTCCGTAGGTAGTGTCGGTTTCATCGTCCACAGGTCTCTTGTCAACAACGTGATTTCCATCGGAAGTGTGTCAACCAGGGTAGCGTACCTTCTCAGAATATCCGAACGGTATTCGCTGAATGTTATACAGGTCTACGCTCCGACCTCGAAACACCAAGGTGACGAAGTGGAGGCTATGTATGAGGACATTTGTAGAGCCATGCATAGTCACAAAACCCACTACACCGTTGTGATGGGGGACTTTAATGCTAAGTTGGGGAAACGTTGCGGTGACGAGTTGAGAGTGGGGTTTGGAATTGGGCAACGGAATGACAGAGGCCAGATGCTAGCCGACTTTATGGAGAAGGAGAACCTCTTCATGATGAACTGTGAAGATCCAATAACTGTCACTAATCACTTAATAGATAAAATCGTTGAAAGCATTAAATTAAATACTGTAGTTACTGCTGTACCATGCAGTAAAAGAATTGTACAACCATGGATCACCACAGGGATCTTGCGCTGTATAAGAAATAGGAATAAGCTCCAGAAACAACTAAGAAATGATCCTTTTAATGACATTCTCCGTATAACATACCGACGCTACAGAAACTATTGTAACAATTTAATAAAAAAAATAAAAAGAAAATATGACAAAGACAATATTATTAAATCTCTAAATAACAACAAATTACTATGGAAAAATATTAAAAACATTACATATACAAATAAATCACACAATGTTAACACTGAACTGCTTAATGTAAGGTCTTCGCCTACTGAATCTGCAAACTTTATAAACAACTTTTTCGTGAACATTGGAACGCAACTTGCAAATAATATCCAACACAACACAAGTTACAGTACAGGCACAGTTTCAGATAACATAACGGCATCTCCGAACTCCTTTGTTTTACTTTCTACTCATATAAATGAGGTAAAAATCTTAAGCTTAAAATCGAATAGTGCCCCCGGTTGGGATAATATATCTAATGAGTTTTTGAAATTAGCTGTCGAAGACGTGTCTCCTATAATCACACACCTGGCCAATTTATGTTTCGAAAATGGTGTCTTTCCCAAACCATTGAAACAATCGGTTATAACACCTGTGTACAAGGGTGGGGATAGAGACGATATCAGTAATTACAGGCCTATTTCGGTCCTGCCGGCAATATCAAAAATTCTAGAGAAGCTACTAAATACAAGGTTACTTAATTATTTAGACAAATTTGATATATTATCACCTACACAGTTTGGTTTCAGACGGGGAAAATCGACAGAAGATGCAATCACTGACTTGAGCTCTCTTGTAACTGGGCAACTTGACCAAAGCAAGAAATGTCTGTCGGTTTTTCTGGATCTGAAAAAGGCCTTTGATACCGTCTCCATCCCTATCCTTGTAGACAAGCTGGAAAGAATAGGAATAAGAGGAACGCCACTCTCTCTCTTCGAAAGTTATCTGTCTGAGAGGAAACAAATGGTAAAGCTCTCTGGGTGCACTAGTGAGGAGGCGGATGTGACATGCGGTGTGCCACAAGGTAGCGTTTTAGGACCTACCTTATTTCTCATATACATCAACGATCTGTGTTGTATGAATATATCTAACGCTAAAATACTGTCATACGCCGATGACACCGCAGTAGTCTTTACTGGTGAATCATGGGAAGCTGTCAAAGTTTATGCTGAGACTGGTCTTGCTACAATCGCTCTATGGCTGCAAAAAAATCTCCTCACTTTAAATACATCTAAAACAAATTATATGTGTTTTAGTATCTACAACAGTTTGCAGCCACATAGAGATTTTAGCCTGAAAATACATGAGTGTACTGAGGATGTCAATAGTAACAATTGTAACTGTCCAACAATACAAAAAGTTTCTCAAACTAAATATTTGGGTGTTATTGTGGACCAAAGGCTGTCTTGGTACCCTCATTTGGAAAACGTTATAAGTAGAATCAGAAAACTAATTTGGATTTTCAAAACACTCAGACATGTAATACCAGAAAGTATTGAACATAATGACTCTTCTAAATATCTCCTCAACCAAATATATATATCTCTTGCTCAGTCTGTTATAACTTACTGCATCCCAGTCTGGGGTGGTGCTGCGAAGACCCAGTTCCTCGATTTAGAAAGAGCTCAACGAACACTTATAAAGGTCATGTACTTTAAGAATAGACGATTCCCTACTGACAGTCTTTATCGCATTAGTGGCCTACTCTCTGTCAGGAAATTATATATCATTATGACCACCCTCAAAACCCACAAATCCTTACCCTATGATCCTGGAATTTACAAAAAACGGCGAAAAGATACTGTGGCTAAGCCAATAGCTAACAAGACTGCATTTGCATCTCGGCAATTTAAATCACGTTCAACCTACTTATATAATAAAATAAACAAAGCTATACACATATACGATAAAACAAATCATGAATGTAAGAAACTTCTACTAAAATGGATTCAGTCAAAAACATACGAAGAAACTGAATCATTACTGTATTGCACTTCATGACTGCTGTAGAATAGGTATATTAATCAACAAACACACACACACACATATGCACACACACACATGCACACACACACACACGCACACACACACACTAGGAAATACACGTTGCATAACTTTTCTTCTTCTTTATTTGTCTATAACCTAATTGTTGACAAGTTACTCTAATTGTAAATGTATAAACTACATTCATTAAGAATATTTTCTATCATGTTGTGTTCACCCAGCAGACTATTATATGTCTTTTATAATGATGTTCTGATCCTAAGATTTGATAGAAAGTTACTTATCGTAGGGCTGGGTGAACTGGTAATATCGGTGTTATAAACTTGTACAAGAACGAACCATATCGCCTCTTTGTTTTTCTAAAATAATTAGCTAAGGAAGAGCGGAGCCCCCAAACACAGGCTATATTCGCTTAAATGGAGGCTCCAATCACCATTTAATTAATGGCAAAGTGTTGTTACTTAATAAAATTTTATTTATTATTTATTTATTTATTTTAACTCCTTCTTCAAAAAGCCGGAAAGCCGAAAGTGGACCTGGATTAGTCCGGACGGTAAAGTCAAAAATGAGATAGATTTTATCATGTCGACGAAAAAGCAAATATTCAATGATGTCACTGTGATCAACACCGTCAAGACGGGGAGCGATCACCGAATGGTACGTGGCACGTTGAATATCAACGTGAAGCTGGAGAGATCGCAGCTGATAAAGTCTACGCTCCGACCATTACCGGCCCATATCCAAAACCCCGAGAGCTCCCAACTCGAGCTCCAAAACCGCTTCGAAGCCCTTGAGAACAGCATAGATGTGGACGATCTACACAACACGGTTGTGGATACTGTCCGTACGGTAGGGTCCAAGTACTTTAAGACCAGCCGTCCCAAATTAAAGAAACTCTCCGACCACACACTCCTACTCATGGATCAGAGACTTGAAATGAGGCTTCAAAACTCAGCGGATGCTCATCGTTATCGGCAGCTAAATAGGCAGATATCTAAGTTTTTGACAAGCGACCTCCGCCAATTTAATACGAACCGTGTTAAAGAGGCTATCGAGCGGAATAAAGGCTCCAAAGTGTTCGCGAGAGATCTGTCTATTGGGCAAAGCCAGATGGTGAAGCTGAAAACTGACGACGGTCACAACATTTCTACGAAACCTGAAATCCTGAGGGAGATCGAGAGTTTCTATGGACAGTTATATTCCACGCAGACACCTGTTGAAAGCAAGGCTAAAGACTCCAGAGCCAAGCTTACCCGACACTTCACCGAAGATATCCCGGACGTCAGCCTGTACGAGATTAGTATGGCTCTCAAACAGGTCAAAAACAACAAGGCGGCGGGTGATGACGGAATCACTACAGAACTTCTGAGAGCGGGCGGCAAGCCGATACTCAAAGTCCTCCAGAAACTTTTCAATTCCGTCATCGTCGAGGGCAAAACGCCAAAGGCATGGAATATAAGAGAGGTGATTTTGTTCTTGAAAAAGGGAGCTAACACCCGTTTGAAGAACTTCAGACCCATCTCACTTCTAAGCCATGTCTATAAGTTGTTTTCGAGAGTCATTACGAATCGTCTCGCTCGCAGGTTCGACGACTTCCAGCCTCCCGAACAAGCCGGGTTCCGAAAAGACTTTAGCACCATAGACCACATCCATACGCTGCGGCAGGTTATACAGAAGACCGAGGAGTATGATCCGCCACTTTGCTTGGCGTTTATGGACTATGAGAAAGCCTTCGATTCGATAGAGACCTGGGCGGTGCTGCAGTCTCTCCAGAGGTGCCAAGTGGACTATAGGTATATCGAGGTGTTAAGGTACTTATACGAACATGCCACCATGTCGGTCCGATTACAGAACCAGAGCACAAGGCCCATCCAACTGCAGCGAGGTGTGAGACAGGGAGACGTCATTTCTCTGAAACTGTTCACAGCTGCATTGGAGGACATCTTTAAGCTTTTGGACAGGAAAGGACGCGGCATCAACATAAATGGCCAGTATCTGACACACCTTCGTTTTGCCGATGATATAGTCCTTATGGCTGAGACCCTGAAGGACCTGAACACAATGCTCGAAGATCTTCATAGTGCTTCCCAAAGAGTGGGTCTAAGGATGAACATGGATAAGACGAAAATCATGTCGGAATCCCATGTCATACCCACTACAGTACACGTTGGGAACACTACACTCGAAGTTGTTGACCACTATGTTTACCTTGGACAGACAATCCAGTTAAGTAAGTCCAACTTCGAGAAAGAGATCTCCCGACGAATCCAACTCGGTTGTGCAGCATTCGGGAAGCTCCGTAAAACTTCGCGTCCAACTTACCGCAGTGTCTCAAGACGAAAGTCTATGACCAGTGTGTGTTGCCAGTGATGACTTACGGTAGTGAAACGTGGTCGCTAACTATGGGTCTGATAAGAAAGCTCAAGGTCACCCAGCATGCAATGGAGAGGGCTATGCTCGGCGTTTCCCTACGTGATCGAATCAGAAATGAGGAGATCCGTAGGAGAACTAAAGTAACTGACATCGCTCGAAGAATTGCTCAGCTGAAGTGGCAGTAGGCGGAACACATAGCGAGAAGAACCGATGGCCGTTGGGGCGGAAAGGTTCTGGAATGGCGACCGCGCACAGGACGACGCTCCGTGGGTAGGCCCCCGACAAGGTTGACCGACGATCTGGCGAGGTCGCGGGAAGCCGCTGGATGCGGACTGCGCAGGACCGATCGTTGTGGAGATCCTTGGGGGAGGCCTATACCCAGCAGTGGGTGTCATGTGGCTGAGACCACGACGACGACGAAACATATTCCAATACAGTAAATAAAGATTGTGGCGAAATTTTCAGGGAGATGAAGAATGAATAAATGTTATGGCTACTAGAAAAACCATAAATTCTCTTCCTCTTAACTGTAAATGCTAAAATAATAATAAAAAACCGGCCAAGTGCGAGTCGGACTCGCGCACCGAGGGTTCCGTTTAAATTTTCAAAATATTATATGATGTAACTAAAAATTTACGGTTTTCGCAATTTTTAGTTTATCTGTACTATAAGACGTTACTTCGTACCAAATTTCAAGATTCTAAGTTCACGGGAAGTACCCTGTAGGTTTTGATTCCCGTGCAAGATTCGAAAATTTGCGGCATAAACGGCTGTATCTTTTGATTGCTTTGGCTTAGAAGTTTGATTTTTTCACAGCTCCAAGGGACAGTAGACCTGAGTATTAGATATAAATTTTAGTTTGATACCTTCACGCGTACAGACAACGAAGTGATAAACTGTAAGGAATAACCAGGCATTTTATGATGACAATATTATGAACTAGGGCCTCCCGCAATGTCACTCGCGTGGTTCTCGTATTCATGGGAAGGGCAAGATAAAATGTAATCTATATTTTAGTCCAGACTATAAACTGACAAACTGCCAAATATTACCCAAATTCGTTATCCCGTGTATGAGTAACAAGTATTCAAACAGACAAACTTCACATTATAAGAAATATTAGTAAGAATAACAACCCCGTACGTTTCTGCATCAAAATATTAGATTAATTACCTCCGTCAATTCGGCCTCAATAATTATTCTCTCACGGTGACTTATTTGTCTAGCAATTACGGAATCGAAATGAGGCGGAATCTCTTTGATTGCCAGTTTACGGGCGCGGCGAAACCTCTCACGCGCCGCATTGTTTGATGACCCTGTTTGTACGGGCCTTAATTACTGGGGCAAACGTTACGTGGTTACGTGTGCGGTCACGTTTTTGTAAATGAGACCAATCGCCTTAATGTGTTACCTACTAAAACGATTTCATCTTTTTATTAAACAGAAATACACTGGACCGCAAAGAAAAAACGTCGGTTAGAAAATCTTCAGTATCTTCACACTACGCATTTTTCTTTATTTTACATTTATCAAAAATAAAAAGCTCGAATTCATTGTTTTTTTTTTTCATTTAAACACATTAAAATATTCTTTATACACCACCTGCATCTGTAGCACGTATTAAATATCAAGTATATCGACATGTTCCTTTGTAAATGTTGTTGCTTCTGTTAAAGCTGATAAGTTTCTCGCGGCCGTTCTTCTTATCAGTTAAAAGATGTCCTGAATGGCTGATAGGAAAAAAAAATATGACGATTCGAAAGCACTTATCTATAAGTCTATTCGAATAAAAATCTTTGACTTTGACATTGACTTTGAGTATTCTGAATTTGAAAGTAAGCTATTAATGCCCGGAGGGAGCTAATGTTGTATGGAACTTCCCTTGGGTAATAACATTTAAATTTCAAAACTTGTCAAACTTCTTGGTCCAAGGAGTTTTAGACTATAAAAGTGACACTTCAAAGAGACTTTACTCCTATCAAAAATATAAACATGGCTTATTGTCCTATTGTGCTATTGTGGCATTATGTGATATTGTGCTATTGTGCACTCATTCAAATATAATGTAATAGCTATCTCTTTCATTTCCGTGCTTTCTCGTGTCTTTTGTCTTACTTATCACTAAAACATGGCAAATCATCAAATTGTAAATGTGTGTAGTCTTGATTCTTGATCATAGATATAATGAAAATTATCATTGCATTGCATACGGAATTAAATATGTAAAGAAAAAATGTGATTTTCGATGCTTTCGATATTTTTTCTGCGAATTGTTAAATTGTTGGAATTTATTTGTTTTATAATTTATAATTTCCTTTTTATTTAATGTCACAGTAGGCACAGTAGGTGTATAAAGTAGAGTATGCTCCTCGGGGATAAAAGTGTCTTAGCCTTGGGCAGACTGGAATCCTTCGCTTCATTCAGGATTCTTACCATTATTTAGATTAACTACAGAATCCTTCATTTCGCCTAGGATTCAATATGCTGCCCGTGACATAAGACACTGCTTTATCCCCTTAGTGCATAATCTACTATTAATTTAGTTTTTATTTCATAAAGCTAGGTCAGCTACTTTTGAAGATTTTAAAGATTTTCTAACCGACCCTTTTTCTTTGCGGTCCAGTGTAGCTGTTATTAAAAAAATCTGCCCTTTTTTCTATACTTTTTCTCAAAAGTTTAATGGAAAAGCAATTTACTGGGTTAACGCGCTGTTGGTCTTCCATAAATAAAAAGAAATAAATGAAATGGTGTATCTGTCGCAGACATCTGGTTAAATCAAGTTTTCACGAATAGTTTGAGTCTATAATGACATCTTATTTAATGAGACGGCTAAATATGACGTTTAGCTAAGTCGTTAAACGTTTCATTCAACGACTTGGCTAGTTCTCCCTTAGCCATTTCATTGAATGACGGCGTTTAATTAACGGGCTAGCCCTCCTATTGAACGGCTGATTTATCCATTTGGTTGCGACATATCTAAGTACAAAAAATAAACCGCCCACACAACTACCATGTTTGGTGTCGCCTCCTTTTTGGTCTAGTGTTAACTGTTTGTTCTTAACGAGTCACACCACAACGAGTCATACTCGTCGAAAAAAAAACCCATCGAGCTGCTCATTCCTATTTTAACTCCCATTTTCCCATTTTAATTTCTATTTTAACCGCCTCTGTGGTCTAGTGGTAACAACCACCGGTATCAGACCCAGGGGTCCTGTGTCGATTCCTTGTAGGGTTATATATTGTATTCGGTTTGGTTGGTGGTAGGACTTGTTGCAAGTCCGCCTGGCTAGCTACCACCAACTTATCTAAGTCTGACTGACGCCATTACAACCATGTTTTCAGCGTTGTTTTAATAAGATAAGTCCGACAGTTACAGATAAGATTCTTCAGTGATTGATGTGTGTGGTAAATGGTAACTGTATATCTACTATTTTTTATACGACGTTCGCAAAAGATATAAAATTCAGCGGTAGACAAAAGTATCATAGGTTTTGAAATCTCACCCAGCCTAATATATTTTTTATAACAAATAGTTTAATCTTATTGTTATTGTTTTTATGATTCAATGAACTAAAATAATATACTAAAACCAAAACGGAGTATTATAATTAATTTAAAGCTATTTAAAATAAGAATAAAATGTAACAAAAAAGTCAATAGTGCGATTCGGAACGCCTTATGACATATTTTAAGGTATTAAATTAAAAAAGTACTTTGCCGCGCTAGGCCGCAAAAAGCGATTTTCTACGCCTAAACTGATTGACAAAACCTCCTTTTCAGAGCTTGTGAGGTGAAAATAATATTGTTACTCCCAATACGGGCGTGGGTAATAATTACCTTTTTCAAATTGTGGCACGTGTAGCTACCAACGCAACTAAAGCTTGACTACTGAGATAAGCGGCAACTTCGCAAATAAATAGTTTAAATAGAGAGGTTAAAAAAATTTTTTTGGACGTATAAAATATTTTTGTCTTAACTTAAATTAATACTTACGTTTATTATTAAATTGCATGTTTGGTTAGGAAGATATGTGTAAATACTTGTAAAAGAGCGTATATCCCGCCAACAAACTATGTTCATAGTTTGGCGGGAAATTATTAAAGTGATAATTGTAACATACCAATAAATAAAAATAAAAAAAATAAAAAACTAAAAAGGCGCGGGTAATCTTGACCCAGTCCCCATGACGCCGAGTTAATATAGTGCACTGCATCGTACTTCTATTAGGCAGAAATGAAAGTAGTTGCCTAATACAGTACAGTAGGTACCTACAGTTTATACGCAAAAAATCAGCAGCCAGTCGATTAAAGCCGTGAGAACGATCAAAACAATTTCAATCCCGATTTTCCGGTAACTGCATCAAATCTTTTTTACTTCGCTATTCGCTATAGCTCGCGGAGCCACGTTCGAGTTTCGCTGGTTAGCCTAATCAACTAGTGGTTGATCACTGCACTACAGCTCATGCTATTGCTTCTGATGCTATTATAAGAACAGTCTACCAAATTTAAAACTTGTCTCATCCCGATGTTACCTATCTTGATATGAATGGACAACTGTAATAAGTTGCAAACAATTACCTATGTAGAAATAAAAGTACGTTGCCTAAATCATTACAGTTCGTACGCTAAAATCGGCAAAGTAAAGCCGTGAGACGAGCTAAGCAATCCAAATCCCAATTTTCCGGTAACTGCATCTACTTCGCTATTCGCTATAGTTCGTGGAGCCACGTCGAGTTTCGCTGATTAGCCTAATCAGCGAGTGCGGTCGTCAAACAACGCACGCGCACCGTTACGAGAGGCCGTTCACCCAGCGCGCGAGCAAATCACTTCCATTTGTGCCACGTTGATTGCGCGGTTTTTAGACTACTGGTTTGCAGATAGCACTTACTTACCTGTATAGGTGCCTATGGTATGCCAAGCCAACGCAGCAAATATGTACTTAGACCAAATTTTTGTACGTCTCATACGTTTTAGCTTCAATTTTGAATCAACAATTCATACATTTAGAAATATTTGGTAACTTTTGACAAATAAAAACAAGCGATAATTACCGGGAAAATCGAACTACATTGATTGCGTGGTTTTGAGATTACTGGTTTGCTAACTCTTACTTATAGTTGGTATGTTTTTCCAGTACCACATTACCTGTTTAATACCACAGTTGTGATAATAATATCGGTTTTTCTATGCAGCCATATTCATTTTGAATTATTGTAAAGATTGGTCACAATATTCTTTTTAGTAATATTATCGGGAGCTTTTAAGCAGACACCAAACAGTTTTTTTTTGCAAATTGCGAATCATGTTTTTCTTAAATATCATGTTTCAAAGTAGCTAATGGATGTGGAGTGGATATGTCATACAAGCTCGCACTGTGAAAATTGAGAAGACCCTATATGGCGTCTGAATCAAATTGCTATCTATTTCATTTCCGTTCCTTTTATCTCTTCCTTCTTGTCAGTAAATCATGACAGTTGTCTTGGTCACAGATTTCAACGCAAATTACTACGACGGTGACATATCTAGTATAAAATATCATTGGTTTTTATTATTATTCTCAAGTTATTATTTTCCCTTTTAATAACTGCATCTCCATTATGAAATAACAGTAAAGAGACCTTGTTATAAACTGTTACGTAAATAGGAAAATAAGTACCAATGTTGTAAGTTTTTTTACTTCATATTCATTAGATACAGTCACTCGCAGAGATGGCTCGCAATCTAGTTTTGTATAGTGATGTTTGATAACTAGGTATAATTTGACGACCTGTTTGGCGCAGGGGTACTAACCCCACCTTCTGCGCCAGAGGTCCCGGGTTCGATCCCCGGACAAGACAAATATTTGTGTGCATGAACATGTATATTTGTCTTGGTCTGGATGTTTAATATGTATATTATGCATGTATTTACAAAAAAAAGTAGATAAGTATGTTTATCCGTTATCTAGTATCCATAACACAAGTTCTTCATGATACTTAACGTGGGCTAGATAATTGGTGTGATTGTATGGAACTATTTATCTATTTATTTATTATAATACAATTTCTTTGTCAAATCAAGAAGTGACAATAACATTGTCTATTAGACACCGTTTCCAATCTAAATTAATGAAACTGAAGTGTTTAGGTCTATGATTTTATTACATTATTACTTAAATGAATTTTGTTACTTCGCCTTGCTTTCGTCAGATTACGTTTTATATGCAAATCTGAATATTGTTACTAAGTAATTTGTAGAATATCATACATCTTTGCACACTGACTGTAGGTATGGACTAATATAACACGCAGTTAACTAAACAATTTGTTTAAAAAAGTGCGTTTTCTACTAATATTATAAATGCGAAAGTATGTCACTTTGTTTGTTTGTTTGTTACTCTTTCACGCAAAAACTACAGGACCGATTTGGATGAAAGTTGGCACACACATAGAAGAAAGCCTGGATTAAAATATAGGCTACTTTTTATAATATTAATTAATAAAATAATTTAAAAAAATCATACAATCACACCAATTATCTAGCCCACGATAAGTTTTATGAAGAACTTGTGTTATGGATACTAGATAACGGATAAACATACTTATATACTTTATTTTTTGTAAATACATACATAATATACATATTAAACACCCAGACCAAGACAAATAGACATGTTCATGCACACAAATATTTGTCTTGTCCGGGGATCGAACCCGGGACCTCTGGCGTAGAAGGTGGGTTTACCCCTGCGCCAACAGGTCGGCGAAATATTCCAAAGGGAACGGAAACCACGCTGGTGAAACTGCTTGCGGCCGATCCTAAAAAGTTGATTTATTTCAATGGTGTTTCGAACATAACAGCAGGGTTAGCACGAAAAACTATTGAATAAGTATCGAGCACGTAATATCAAAAAATGTATAGGAAAAAGTAGTTCCGTTTACGTCCGGCAGGAACGCTGCTCAATATCTCATACATTTATGATAAATTTTAAATAGAAAAATATTGGAAAAAATTCGAACCACGATCGAACCCAACGACCTTTCGAAATCCGGTCCAATGGATTTCCAAAGGTCGTGAGTTCGATTCCCATCTGAGAATTCACTTGTGGCCGAGTAAATTTTTTATAATATTTTTCTATTTAAAATTTATCATAAGTATAAAAATAGCATTGAAAAATGCAAAAATTAAAAAATCATAAATCTCATAAATTTTTTTTAGTTTATTTCCTCGATACTTATTTGTGCTAGGCCTACTGAAAACTTTGAAGTCACGTAAAGTTTGTAACTTGGTTTACCGTAAAAGTTAGTTCAGACTTCAGATAGAAGTACAATTTTGAATAATATTGTTATATTCTCAATTTCATTATTGCACATATACCATCTCAACCTCATCTAATTATGTATAAAGAACCGCTATTATTCGAGCCTTACAACTATTCTATTGCACCATTAAGGCTTTGGCCCAACTCTGTAACGTTTAGTCGCAATTGTATTTCAATACTTAGTGTAAAAAACGCTACAATGGAAACACGATTGAGATACGATTATTGCTAAAGATTACCAGAATAGACCCCCTGGTCTGCGAAAGCAATCCTATTAGCATTTTAATCGGATAGCAGAGTGCCCGGCCAGTTTGTGATGCAGACATAAAAGTTGTTTCATAATCATTTACATTGCATTTTATATTTTTGTTGTAAGATCAGGTTTTCGATTGAATATTTGTAAAGAATTTAGTTTTCTGAATTTTGCAAGTTTCATTAGTTATGTACTTAACATACGCAGAGAAAAAAAATTATCAGCGAAGTTGGTAAAAAAATATACAAACAAAAACATCTCTACTTATGTAGATATCTACGGGTTTGTATCAAAATAATTGTACCGTTACGTGCATGTAAAATGCCGTTACGCACACATTTTGTTACGAACATGTACGAAATGTTACGTTCATGTTGACATAATGGTTGTTTCACCATAAAACACCAAATTTTATTAATTGATTTATCAATAATCAACTGTATTTTTGTCAAAATTTTATCAAAATTTTATTAAAAAATTCAACTCTTCACCAGATCATATTCTCAGACGGGATTTTCTTCTGAATGTGTATGAAGTAAAGGTTTAATGTGGAGACTGAATGAATAGCTAGATTTTGAAGATTTCCACTTTATTTTAAAGATGTTTACACTTTCTATTGGAAATACTAATAAACACAATCGAAAATAACTTACTTTATCCGGGAAATCGATCCTATACGCGCAGGTAAATTATAAATAATTTCTGCCGACGCTCACTGGGTCATAATTTTTTCGACACTGTTTCAAAGAGTAAAGTAATTATAAGGGCACTGTTTTCAATACGGCGAACTTCGTGTCATAAAGAGAACCAAAGAATGTTGACAGAACAAATAAATCATAACACTTGTTATTAGTTTGAATTTAAGTGTACAAAACAGGTGGTTTCTTCGTGACTGTTACGTGCATGTAAAAATCAAAGACACAATGTATTTTGTGATTAACAGATTTATAACAGAGGCACGCTTCCATCTGCAGCCTTATCAATACTTAACATCAGGTATGATAAAGGTCCCCCCGTCACTTAAAAAAAAGAGCCAAATATGATTTAAAAACAGCAAAACGTAGCTTAATATCTAAGTTAATAGCCGTCTTGTATGTTTTGTATCAAAAAAGCATTTAACAGTTTTTATTTACTTAACATAGGTCGTAAAGAGGACATGGTTTTTTGTATGGAGCCATAAAAATATTTTACAGTTGAATGTTCCAGAATCCAATTTATTCACTTTTCCGAACAGTTTAATTACGCTCATCTGAATACTCAGATGGGTGAATTCTTGATGGGAATTCACTTGTGGCGGAGTTGACTTTTTCCAATATTTTTCTATTTAAAATTTATCATTTAAGTATAAAAATAGCATTGAAAAATGCAAAAAATCTAAAATCATAAAATACAGTAAGTAAAATAACTAACACATACACTGTAACTCGTAATAATTAGTTTTAAATAACTGAAATATAAGTAAGACGTCTAATTTTAACGTATATTTTAATGCCCGTTTTGGGAAATAGATAAAAAGTCGTGACAATATTTTATGTTAATTGTGATTTCTGATAATAAAGTCAATTCTTTTTTTATGACGACAACGTTCTTCAACAAATAGTTAACACATCTATTTTTTGTACAATTGTTTCTTGGTTGGGACGATTCTCTTTCCAATCTTCCTCCATTCTTTTGCTATCTTTCCTAGACCCTCCTTCCCCTCATCTCTCCGCTTAGCGCTCCGATAGCGCTTCTAAGAGCGGCATGGTAGTGTCTTACTTTTTCTATTTAGCAGAGTGGAAACCGGAGTGATTATCTAACGGAACTCGGTTCTGTTTCAGTTTCGTCGCTGTCGTGACTGTCATACAGTATGAAAATGTGACAGTAATGATAGCCACGAACCTGGGGGCTAATTGTCTAATTTTAAAATCTATCGTTTTAAAATTCGTCATTTGAAAGATATTTACACACTTCAGGCCGTCACTATTTGACATTTGATAGGAATGGTGATCGGGACGCTTTTTGAAAGGTATTAAATGAACGAAATTGAACTGTCTAAGCAAAGTGCCAGACGAAAATATTTTTCAAATGTATGGAGAAGTGTCAAATGAAGTGTCATTTAAAACATCATTCGTTCCGAAAGGGATTAAGACTATAAGTTACACAATTCCATAAATCACTATTACAATCGCAATACCTTTTAATGGGATTGTGATAGGTTTTTAAATTAGACAATTAGGGAGCCAAGCAACCAGCCGGTTGCAAGGTATTTTTTGTTAGATAATTCAGCCTGCCGGTTGTAGATTGAGCCGACCTGCTGGGGAAGCCTATGTATCGATTCGCATCGCTTCTCCAGTAGCCGCTCTCTAAAAACCAGCCGATAGCCGATTTCTGACTTTTCTAATACTTACTCATACCTCAGTTGGTGTCTTAGTGTTTTGATCCTCATGAAAACAGAATCGATTGGAATAAAAAAATATTTTTGAAAACTGACTATTTTCCTGCCAACTGTACATTTTTTCCAAAATCCGTGAACCCAGTTTAATATTTCTTAAAAAAATAAGGATGGTTTCCTAAGAACGTTTTCATGTAGCAACAACGGTTAAAGTACCTGCCGTTACTGCCTGTTTTAAATTTCTTCCCTGTATAAGTATACAAATTCATAAGTTCTGTTTTTGATACCAGTTCAAAATATCACATTCTTCATCCAAATATAAAGATCTTACAAAAAGAAACAGTCCACTTCTCGACAGGCGTCTAAGATTAATAGTTCTGAATGTGGCAGATCTAATTTGACACGACTCACATCTTTGTTGACAGTGACATATCTTTAAGAATCACCATTAGTTTTAGTAGGGTCACTATTTTTCAAGATTTTTATCAATACTTTTTGATTTATAAATACTTAGGTACTACCTAATCTCTTTTCTATTTTGTTTATATTTTTGAAGTGAAAACTTCTTTAGCGGCGTTGAGCACTTTTTCTGTAATGGGTATAAAATCTTAAACTCGCGTCAGGACACGTGACCTGATCGAAAAAGCGTAGGACGGATGGAGAATGTTGAGGTGACAGGTTGACTATGGTCTCGGTTGCTTAGCGACAGACTGTTGATAATGTCTTTTACTTGTCTCTTGTTTTATTGTCAATATATATTTTTCGATTCTCTATAATAACTAATGTTTTCTTATATCTTATTACCTAACTTAACGTTCACTTTAATATGGTTTGTCATGTTTGTGTACGATAGCGCAATAAATGAATATTGTATTCTACCACATAAATGATAGTACTTTTATACTGATAAAGCAATTGGTGCAAAATTATTCCCTAACCATTCCAAAATATCAAACATGCTCAACGTTAATAATCAAGTTTTCACTTCTGCCGGCACTCCCGGAGTGCAACCCGTCTTTTTTTACTTTTTGATATTTACGATTTCGAAATAATTATGAATAAAGCTATCTGGTTTTCGAAATCTGGGCTTTTTAATAAAAATCTACCTTATTTTAATAGGAAAACTTCAACGAATTTATGTTTTTCTTCAAGGGTCTTATCGCCAGATTATCGTCAGCCGGATACTGAATCGTATTAAATACTTACTGTTGTTAATCTATTTGCTTTCGCTGTGGAGAAAAATATGTTGAATAAAAATAGCATTGAAAAATGCATAAATTCAAAAATCATAAAAAATATGTTGAATCATACATTCCTAATGATACCTAAATATAACAGACAGTACGTACTACATGCATTGTCTGTGTTCCATTTTCTTCTATACATAATATCATATTTACTGCAAACCATTATCCTGAAAAACAATACAGGTGGCAACCCTGGCGAATAGACCAATAGTCTCGTAGAGAGCCGAGCGGTCAACGCACCAGTCACACGACACGCGTTAACACACTTAAATAACTGCCCACTTTAAAACCAAATTACTAAGACCTCCATTTCTAAACAAAAACCTCCTCTGGTGTCTAAATCCCCAAACACGTAGAGAAGCAGGGAAGTTCTGAACGTGCTGGTCGTTGGTTCAGTCACTTCCACAGCCAGAATATGTAGAGTTGTTGCAATATTAACTAAGTCACCGGTAATATCTGCTGCGTATAACGACGAGAGGAGAAGAAGAGATCTCTTAAAAATGGTCGTCTGCATTCAATGCGTTTTTGTTGAGCTAGAAGTTTCATTTTACTTTATTCGCTTTGTGAAACTCAGTTTTGAATACGTAAGAGCTATTTAAACTTTTTCATATATTATAATTTATACGAATCCAAATAACCAACATTATTTGGCAAATAGTTAGTTCGATATGTCTCAAATTTACCAGTGTTAAGATGCAGATTAATAAACGAAAACCAGTATTTGTGACTTTTTTATTAGTTAATAGGTATATGACTGTCTATTTATACTGTCTATATATACTTTAAATTGCGTAATCAATATTATACTGGGGGTCTAGAGTGAAAGAAAAACATATTTCGAGTGCAGATAAGTAAGTAACACAAGTCAATTAATAGACAGGATATATTCAAAAACTAATATAGGTGCCGGGCTGGCATCACTTGATTCCGGACAAGATCTACTAGACCCAACCACAGACCTATATAGAGATAGACGGTAAAAGTGTACCTACCTTGCGTGTAAAAAGTTTGATCCACGGTCAAAATTTTCCGACCTAAGTAAGACCGCTTGAGACCATTGGCGTGAAAACAAAACGAAAATGGTTTATTGTGCAGTACTTTCTTGCTAGAGCTCGTCAATAACATTCCCACATCACTAAATCTCGCTCGTGACGTCATGGTACATACGAAAAATGCGACACGCTAGGTTCTCATACAGTATAAAGCTCTCTTTTCGTATATTTCGATATAGGTCTGTGGACCCAACCAATGCCATATGTGGCATTGGCTATGAGAGTGACGTTTACACATTTCACTCTTACGCACCTTTGATGCTCTGCCAACTCTGCAAGGGATTTATAGCGTGATGATATGAGAGATAAAGAACACGATTATCTACAGAAGTACAAGGTGGATTGCAATAATCTATCTTCTTATATAAATATATAAAAGAAGAAACTGACTGACTGACTGACTGACATATCAACGCACAGCCCAAACCGCTAGGTCTAGAGACTTCAAATTTGGCACATAGGTTCCTTGTGAAGTCTAGGGGTGCACTAAGAGAGGATTTTTCGAAATTCTACCCCTAAGGGGGTGAAATAGGGGATGAAAGTTTGTATGAAAGTCAGTTTTGGAGTTAGGATCTTCATATTTTATATTTAGGTTAAGGATTAAAAATAAACATTTACCTGTCTCGGCGTTTTTGAAAATTCTATCCCCAAAGGGGTGAAAAGAAGGATGTAGTTTTGTAAAAAAACCCAGTAGTTCAGTTCAAAGTAAAAGTGACTTATTTTATTATTATTAGGCTCATGGTTGAAACTTGAAAACAAATAAACAAACCTTTATTTTGTGAAAATCTTTGATCAGTATTTTTGCCAAAAACAAATGAAATTCAACAGCTTTGCCGGTTCCCAAAATGTATACTGAATTTTGTTAATTATTACTACCTGACCAACCTCATAAGCTAACAAATCGTTAGGTAAGTACTTAATCAATTTATCGGCCATAGTACTTCCATCCCAGACAATAATCTAAATATATAAAAGACAAAAATTACTGATATACTTATCAACGCAGAGCTCAAAAGTACTTGACGGATTGAGTTGAAATTTGGCATGTAGATAGGTAAGAAAGGATTTTCCCTTTTAAGGGGAAAGTAGAATCTACGCGGACGAAGTCGCGGGCGGAAAACTAATACATGTATAAAAGGAATCCACGCGAACGAAGTCGCGGGTAACAGCTAGTCGCGGGTAAGGTGGATTGCATTATTTTTTAGCATAAAGAGCAAGAGATGAATGACCACAGGCAACCTTCTCGCTGAAATATACCCTGAAGGGGAAGTTTGATAGGAAATACAAATTACCCATTGTGTCAGATGTACTAATGGTACGGTAATGGTTGATTAGTATCATGGGTACAAGTGGATTTTGGATCCTTAGTACCATTCGATTGACGGTGGCCGCTGTACTAAAAATACTAAAATTTATTCGATTTTCCAAAAAGAAATACACAACATTTTAGCTTCCCATTAACACAAAATGGTCAAAATTCTTGCCATTTCGGTATTAATCGGCGAACAATCTCCCTTCAGTGATTGGTGATGGCCACAAATGGGATGTCGATCCCTCGATGAGTCGCCAATTGGACCAATTTGCCGCATTCCATGTCCCGTGTTATCCTATTTGTATCATTTGCGGCTATTCGGAATTCACTATGAATTGAATTTGAAAACAATTTGTAACGAGTTTGTCTTTCATTTGCTATTTCTTTATTCATTTCGTTAAGACCTTCACTAATTTAGACAGTGTTAGTAAGTATTAAGAATTCACTTACATTTAAAGTGAATTTGTAACTTGTTTTTCTTTCTATAACCATTTCATTCCGAACTTGTACAATAAGACAATATTGTACAGATTTGCATAAAATTTAACAATTCCCTAATAATGTTTTATTTTTAAAACTTTTTAATTTTGCATTTTACAGTGCTATTTTTATGTGATAAATATTAAATAAGAAAATATACTAGAAATCAATGAAATGAGACAAGTTTTTCTGATTGTTGTTTTTGTTGTTGTTGATGGCTAATATGATTTACGTATAAAAAGAGTAAGGCATCAAGTGGCAAAAACAAGTCTCAAACAAAAGTACCTACATTCAAATACTATCATAGATAACATATAGGTAAAAATGTTCATATAATAATATAATCAAAATTGAGTACCTGCTTATAGTATCAAAATTCAAAAGTTTTGTGCTGACTGTAGTAAATAAATGTAAGAAGATATTCACATAAATTCGGTACAGTAAATTTCATGAAGATACCAAAATATAAAGCAAGCTATAATGTTACAAAATTGAAACAAACCAGTACTTGCTACCGTACAAGACAATACCGACAGAAGTCCAGCATGGCCGTATATTGCTATAAATGGCTTGTGACTAAGAACTGTAACGTCTGCCCACGAAGTTTAGCAAACAATTTTGTTAGATATTAAATTCTCAGTGCTGTACAAGTCTTAATGGTGCGGCCACACTGAAGTCCCTGTTTTTGCAGTAATGCGACTGCGAGTATTTGTGACTCGATTACTATAAGAAATATTTATATAGCTACTATACTTATTTAACTATAACGGCGGTGGACTGTGTGAACATGCAAACTTTTATCTCATAATTAATTAACTTTTCCTCATAGTCTAAACTTGTTTTTTCTAATTTTTACTGCTAAGTCTAGCATTCTTATAAACAATATCTTGAGTTTACTTTGTTTGCGGAAAATAAAAACCAACAAAGCATTCGCAATAGCTTTGCAACAATATAGTAACTAGAGCAACAAATAGATAACCAACACTCGTCATAAATGTTGGAGCAAAATATGCTTATATCGAAATTATCTGATTTTATATCAACATTTTTAAAATGGAAAACACGCTGTCTTATAATTTCTTGTAGCCCGAAAAAATTAAGGATACTGATGTGTAATGTTAGGTACTAAAACACAGCAACGTAACTTCAATTACCGAAAAATATCTGCACTATCTTCCATAAAATGCAACTGCAATGTGGATGCACCACAACTCTTGCAACTATCTGTCCATAAAGGACGCGCATTCCTCGTCCCCTCCATTAGCCCGTAATTTACTTCGCTCCTGCTATTCCCCAATGCATTTCCTGACCATTCAATTTGTTCCCATCTACGGCACAAGTGGTTTCTAACAATAGATAATTTGACGTCACGTTCCTTTGGCTGTTAGGGATATTTCACCTTTTGACACAATATATGGAATGGACTGATAATCTAGCTCTTGCTCCGATGCTGGTCACGGTTACAGTTGCAGTTTAAAAACCACTGTAAAAACTCATTGATATAAATTTAATTTGACGTATTAAAATGCGCTTTGCATTTAATACTGGATCATTTATACATTTGGATGATACTGCATGTTAATTTATAGTCTCTGGATTCTCTAACGTTTTGACTTCTTTCAAGGGGCCGTGATATAGGATCACCGTCAGTCTTTTTTATTCGTAAAGTTGTTTAATTCTATAAACAGTAGGTACGCACGAAATGTAAAAAGTGCTTATTATAAATTTCAACATACTCTGTACTGTTTGATGAACTACTTACATCACACAAGTTTTAATAGATTAGTAGATCTATATTAGATGGGGCAGAAAATCACTTGTAGCATCTTCGTTATTGATGATATTTCCACCTAATGATTTCCTGTGAGTCCATTGAGACTAGTTATTTCTTTATTACTTGGTGGGCGAATCAGTTACCATTTTCTTCTAACCAGCCTCGCAGGTAACTATTGTATACTAATGTAATCAATAATCGCAGTGATGATTATTTCTATTGCTAGAGCGTTTTGTATTATTAGCATCTTTCTATGGATCCATCATTCTGTGATCAAAAATTTGTTGTATCAAGTTCTTCCGTGCTTTGGACGGGACGCAAACATTAAGCCAGGGTTTTGGGTTTTAGTTCGTCCCTTTTTCTGATAAGGAACACCTTGGTCCCAAAAATAGAAGGTTGGAAGACATTTAACTTGCGATACGCCGACGACATATCACTTCTCGCCCAGACAAAGAAAGACATGGCACAGCTACTGTAACGCCTGGAGACAGTATGCCTCTCTCGGACTCGCGATCGTATCAATACGTATTCTTTGGACTGTATTTAGGACAAACGTTTCTATCTTGGAAGAATTAAAAAATTAAGAAAGATTATCGTCGACTGTGCAATTATGCATTCTTAAATACTTCGGACATATTGTTCGAAACGAATACTACTTGGGACGACTTGTTGTCCATGGGCAGATGGAAGGCGAACAGTCGCGTGGTCGATCACCTACGCGTTGGACAGACTCCGTAAAAGCTGCAACACAAAGCTCTATAGTTAAGTGTGCCCACAACGCGGAAGACCACGTTATCGAAAGAAATGCATCGTCATTAACCACGACCACTCTGTCATGAGTGAATGACTGAGGAGGAGGAGGCCAGCAGAGGGCATATTCTCCAAGTGTCGGACGATGATAATTTAGCCAACTTGGCAGGTTCTCTCTAATATTTGCCAACGAAACAAGATAATTAAGAAATTGTAACCTACCATCGTTTTGGCGTTAGTTGTAAAGTCTGATTTTAGTTGTTTTTGAGACAGCATTCGTGCAAGAAATCCGTGTATGTTTGTTACCTCTGACTCTCCGTAAATCTCCGTAAATGCACTTTCCTCAACTTACCATAAATAAACTTCAAAATCATTTGCACACGACCACTTAATCTCGTAATATAATAGCTCAGCTTAGATTGCTTATCATTCAGACGTAAAATACGGCCCGCGGGAGGCTTCGGGCCGAATCGGGAATAAATTACCGCTTTTATTGCGGGCCTCGCCGGAGAAGCCGAGCCGAGACCATAAACACGTAAAATGCATGACCAATCAAAATACCAATGTCAGAACACACATACAAACGAAAGATGCAGTACAGAAGCAAGATACTAATGCAATAACTTATTTTAAGCTCTATTTCAAGGGGGTTTAAATGTTCAATTTGATTAGCGTTGTGTTAGTTTGTAATGTAGATGTGTGAATTGCATTCAGGTTTGTGTGTGTAAGTGCACACAGGGAATGTGTTTAGTGAGACGGAACACACGTCCAAGGGATAACGGAGGGCTTACAATCCACTGACGTTATTTTAGTGAGGATATGATGACAGTAAAAGTATTTAAAAAAACGATTATTTTGTTCGTGGAAAGGTTTGACAATATCAAGTTGATTCAGGTTTGAAAATGTAAATGAAGCTTTTGAGAATGATTTGCTAAGAAAGAATTATCTAGATGGCATCTCTATAATTCCTGCTTCCCGTAATTAATTATCTTTTACTTACCTCATAATTAGCATTTTTTTTCTTTTTTTATGTATCTCGACCCGACTTGTATACATTCTTGCCGTGATCGGTCAAGTACACTTAATCTTGATCAAAAATAAGGAGTTGTCTTTTGGCGTTGAGGTTTTATTTATAATAATAATACTCCCCTGTATCCATTTAAATTATAGAAATTATAAATTTTCTCAAGGAAAACGGTTGTCACTAACGAGTTATTGTATCAGTACAAAAGTGATGGTCATTTGCTGCTGCCGTTTCAGGAATGGGCGACCACTCCTAAAGCCACAACAGGTTTTGCCACGTTGTGCCCGTGGGAGGCTCGGGCTCCCGTCAAAAATAGTAAACTAACACTTTATAAAAAAAAATCATGACTAACAAACTATTAATTCATCGCCGTATCCACACTACCGCGGGCCAGGCGTCCCACGGCGCAAGCCCCCGCCCACATAAAAAATGACATCTAAATAAATCCATTAGGCCGCGGCGAGCTCTTCCTGTCTGTAAGCCCCTTTAGCGCACGTCTGTAGGCGCCTTTATTTGTGTTTTGACAGCGGCTTTAGTGCTATGATTTGTGACGAGAAACATATTTAATTAACACTAGCTTTTTGTGACGTCATCGCTTTCATGTTTGTGACTGTTGTCATTAATTAGTAGGGGTTTATAGGCTTATAAGTTTCAGGAGTTTTAGTAGTTGTACCGCGATTTCAGGTCTTTCAGAGCCAACTATTTACTACTGAAGAGCATAGGCAATCTGAGACGTCAGTATATGTATTTGTCTCAAATTTCATAAGAATTCTTTTACTTCCTAACTAATAAACAACTTTAAAACTCAAAATGCTAAAGCACTGCCATTTTGAGCAATGTTTACAGTTCACTTGTCCATGATAAGTATACCTACATTTTATAAGTTAAACTTGGGTCTAAGTCAGATAAATTTGACAGCGGAACTGCGTGAGGACTCCGTGAGGATTTTTAATGAGGAGAATTTAATAATTTTCTATGACAGTTTCTTATGCCTAGTTTGCACATGTCTGTCATGTTACTTCATGCTTACGATTGCACTAAAAAAAAAGTTAAATGTTAACGCAGTAATAGTATCAACTAAAATACTAGCCTAATCGGGGCACGGCTAAAATGACAAGACTATTTTACTTAATTATCTTCGACTTTATTCTTACCGTTTTCCATTGGAAGGCAGACCTCATACTTATCAGCTAGGCGATTGCGTAAAGTCAATCGTATTCATTTGACAGTTTATATTGTATCATATTAAATGTCATTCCATACAAATTGCAGCCGATTGAATACGATATGAACTGTCAAATGTTTTTTAGCATTATATGGACTCACTGTTCGTGAAAAGGCTTAAAGTATTTCTCGTTAGCGAGAAGATCCATCTCGTTAACTCCTACAGAACGCGATTGATATCAACAAAGCAATGCCGAACCGATATAACTCTTCAAGAAATATTGCCAGCCAAATTCTGGTCACGAGAAGAATGAGACAGGGCGTTGTTGGTAAGATACAGTTTCTTTATTTTTAGCTTTCGGAGATCGGTTGCGGAGTCGTGTAAGTCATCAGAATGTGCATTGGGTGTAGATAGACCCAGAATAATAAGCTTAGTTGCACCAGTTACTTTTACTTTTTTTTTTTGTTATTTCCTTTACCTTTTTCCACGGTTATAAGTAGGTATATCGTTAGAATTAGATAGTGCAACTCAGCCTAATTAGTGTAGATTTGTACTATTACAAAAACCAAGATAACTATCTTGTTTTAAACTTTATACAGAGTTTTACAGTAGCATTGTGAATGCAAATAGCATAACTTAGTTGAAAAAAGCAATATCAGATGCCAAAATAATACTTGTGATATTTAAAGATCTCCTGTAACAGATAGCAGACAGCATGTTTTATAAAGCAACCATAGTTCTTTGCAAAAGACATATAAGTGGCAAATAACAATATTTGTATACCAAATTTTTATTACTTATTATCTTTGCAAAAAGAGAGAGAACGTTTTGTTTCTTAGTCGTCAGCATTCAGCCGTTTTGTTTAGTTAGGCAAAGTTAATTACTAAATAGCAATTTTATTTGACCTTCAACTTTTCATGTTTCAGAACGTTTTCAGAAACTATAGTCAATTCTGTGACTACGGCCACCTCAAAAGATGCGGAAAAAATGAATAATGCGTGCTGAAACGCTAGAAGCTAGAAATCACGAATTATTTCAGTATTATAGGTTAGCATTATGTAAGATTTTAAATAAGTAACAATCGGGGAACTTCCCGGTTGACCAGTAAATTTTAGGAGCTTTATTTAAAAAAAAATAGTAGGTATATAGAAAATGTTTATATCATAAATAATTGAACATTAACAGGTATTTAACTTTCCGAGAAATTCCCCGATTGTACACAATTTAGTAATTAGCAGTCCAATAAGCGGCAAAAAATATATTGAAAGAAGCATACCATTAGATTCGAAACATTCGAACTTGAAATCTTAGGTCGGATTGCACCATCTAACTTTAACGATAACTATAACTTTAGCGGTGGAAAAATGTATAGGATTTAACAGCTTTGACAACCATAAATCGGTTTAAGTTAACTGGTGAAACTCAGCCTTAGGTCCGGTTGCTCGTAGCTCGGTTACGCTAACTTTAGGGTTAAATTATGGTTAAAGTAAAATTAACCGGCGGACAAATTTATAATAGTTGTTGAAGCAGCGGTTACTTTAACAAGCAGTCAAATTACGGATTTAACGGCAGACAAAATAACCGACAGGGTGGGGGTGGTTTAAAATTTTAACATTAGTAGAATTTGTAGTTATCGCTTACCTACCGTTTTTAGGTTATTTATTTAAAATACACTTTTAACCCATGTTTAAATTCATCGCCGCGTAAAATATTTTTGGGCAACTTAATGCGACGATAACCGACGTATTTTTGTTTACCGAAGTCAAAATTAACAACAGTTAAATTTTCAAAATTAACAACAGTTAAATTTTAACCTTAACTTTACTATAATATACGAGCAACCGGACCTAGAGACGCGGTTACCAGAGTCCTAAGTATGAGTTGACATTTACTATCAACGTTTCCGACAATCGGATGCTATACTCATGTCTATGGATATGAAAGAGATAAAGCAATAGTTTTCTAAAACGATTAAGTATATATTGCCAAACTCGTACCCACTTAGGGTACCTACAGGCCGCCTACAATCATGGCCATTTTGCGAGAAATTTATAATTTTTAGGAGGTTTGCCGTGTGGTGACGGCCTAAGAATACAAGTGTCAACCACTCCCTTACATGCCTGGGATGTCGTAAGAGTCGACTAAGAGGCTCGACGCCTTGAACACCTGTGCGAAAGAAGGAAAACTTGAAATAAACCCTCTACCAACCCGTCTGGCCAGCGTGGTAGCAGTAGGCTAATAGCCTCCTATGAACGCCACAATAGGCGTAAGCAAGGAGAGGCCTATGTCCAGCAGTGGACGTCCAAAGGCTGATGATGATTGGAGACCATACCTGACATAATTCAGCGATTTATCAATCCTTAACAGTCGAAATACAATGGATTTTAACATTATACACACACATACTGTTAAAATTAAGTAATGTATACTGTTATTTGTCCTTTTTTAGTTTTGTTTTTTAGTTTTTATTAATATAACTCTGTTGTGATACTGTGTTCAGTTTGTCCATTTTGTAAATCCTGTTATTCTCCCACAGGACAGGCTAAGCCTAGTGTGGGAGCTAGCAATTTATTACTGTAAACTGTTTAATGGAAAATAAACTGTTTAACTGTTTAATTATTGTACTCGTATCAATAATACAGAATTTGGATTTGCCCCCGAATACGATGACGGTTTCCTGAGATTTCCCTTTTCTGTACTGTCTTTTCTGGCAGAATTAGGTTTCAATCGTAGACCCTAACATTTTAGTCACTCTATCTTGGGCTCTTTTTCCACATAACAAAGAATTTTAGTGGTTCTGAGAGAACAGTAGACCACACTCAAAAAAATCATTTTTTTTTAATTAGGCTCAATATGTATTTTCCATTAGGCTTAGGTACCTGTGTAAAATGGATGTAAATTTTCCGTAAAAACACAATTGAAATACCTACGTCCATCTAAATCAGTATTTAAGGTCTTTTTTTTTTGGACAAATATGAGGATGGGTGAAAATCAAAACTTACCAGTCACCACGCGGGCTCTACTTATGGGGTAATGACTTCTGCAGACTAATGACTACAAGCAGGTACAGACGTCACCAATGCATCTCATGAGCAACGATAGCGGCAGCAGCTTAATCGCCGTAATCGAAGAAACCCACAAAACTCTATGCATCTTGCCTGGCTCCTTTGTCGTGTACCAGAGTGAATTCATGCGCACATGCGTAAAATGTAATATCCTTAAATTAATAGCATAAAAATTAACCTCGAATCTTTCAGCGCTTCGAATGCTGCAATAAAATCGTCGTTCGCACACACAGGGAAACGAGCAGCGGTTTTATTGCCTCAACGAGACACCTCCGCATGTGTGCGTGGAACAATTTCGAACAGTAATAAATTCAGCTAGCGCGCTTAAACAAAATGCATCGTTCAGTCGTACTAAGAATAAGTAGCGGTTGAAGCGCTGGGGGTGAACACGACAAGATCAATATTATAGCAGCCGCGCGTTGTTGCCGTACTGCCTACCCTCGGAGCGGAGTCGGGTCTTTGTACCCGAGACGAGTGTTGTCGTGGCCGAAGGCGGCACAAGCCTGGAGCCACACCGCTTTCCACGGAAAATGTATCTGTTCAGATTTTCAAATAAAGAACATCTTTTTCTTGAACTCTGTACAAATAACTAAATAAAAATAAGGTCGAAAACATTGTTTTTTAATTAAACTAAGCAAATACGTCGAAAGTTAACAAAAACATTTTTACGCAGTAGAGGCGGCCTAAACTTGTAGTAACGATTGAAATAATGTTAACTTTAATTCCTTCAATTGTTTTTCATGGACAGACCACAATCTTTCTAAAGCAACAGACATTGCCTTTTTCGCCTCTGTTAAGAGAAAAGTACACCTACTTATTCGCTGTAACTTTGATTAAATGAAATTACAATCTTGGGCCCTTAAACTGGCAATCAGAACAAATTATCGAAAATAATGCATACTCGTACTTTTCATTGAATTATATCACCTTTCCAAATTTTAACGGCAGTTCCTTTTAAACGTTAGATTTAAAATTACGTGTTACTTGGTTTTCTGGATGTCCGGACGTTTTGGCACCTAAGTAGCTATCCGTAGTAGGTATCCCGTGACCACGGCCTCTGAAAAATGACTGTAACGCTGGGAAATACAATAACCATAAAAAAAGACAATTTTAAACCTAAGTAACGGGAAATTATTAGTTTAGTGAAAAAAAACACAGATAAAATGGAAATAGAAACGATTCAGGGGGGCTATTCTTCGCCTTCGACATATCGAATTCGACATTTTTTGGACCCAAAAACCTTTATTATAAACTAACTGAAAACAATCTTCGACATTATAGGATTGCCAAAGATCATTAAAACTAAAGGATTTTGACAGTGGTCGAGATTTTACTTACATTTTCATCATAAAAATTTCGAATTTCGACATATCTCAGCGTGAGAATTGCCCCCCAGCTTTGCCGTTCATAGCTATTAACTTAGAATACTAAAAATTAAGTAGCATGATACGCCTCCAGACCTGAGGGTTTGAAATCACACATAATATAGATCATTGTTTTAATTTATAGATACCAATGCTGCAATGTCGGGAATGTGATGAATAGTACGCCACGCAGATGTAGACGCGGGCGGCACGCTAATTATTAATAAAATCTTGGTCTATAAGGAAAACTGCTGGGTAAAGACCTCTATTACAAGGGTTTTGCCTTTTGCCCTAATATGTCATCGTTTCCTATCGAGTTTTCCCGGATTTGCCCGAGGCCGTCCGGGGAGCGACCGGGCGGTGTTGAAATATCCTTACCGGAAGACTGATTGTCGTCATCAGCCATTTTTAATGTCCCCACTTCTGGAGCAATGGCCTTCCTTATGGATGGATAAGGAGAATGGGCCATGGCCCACCACGCGGGCCCAACGCGAATTGGTGGGTTTTAACGACTGCAAATGCAGCCGAAACTCTCAGTTTTTCTCAGGAACGCGTGGAGGTATCAAACTGAAATTTATATCTCATACTCAGGTCTACTGTCGCTTGGAGCTGTGAAAAAATCAAACTTTTAAGCCAAAGCAATCAAAAGATACAGCCGTTTATGCCGCAAATTCCCGCAAATTTCGAAACTCGCACGGGAATCAAAACCTATTCATATTCATTTATTCATTGCTAGTCACAGTACATAAGATGTTACATAGAGTTTAAGATCAGTGTGACACCCCGTGAGGGCACAGCAGAATAACAAACAATAATTTAGATCTTATCACTAAAGAATTCTTCTAAACTATAGTAACCTACAGGGTACTTCCCGAGAACTTAGAATCTTGAAATTTGGCACGAAGTAACGCCTTATAGTACAGTAGGCACGAATAACTATCGAAATAGTATCGAGTAAGTATCGAGCACGTAATGTCAAAAAATGTATAGAAAAATGTAGTTCCGTTTACGCCCGGTAGGAACTACGCTCAATATGCCATACATTTTTTTACTTTACTTCCTCGATACTTACTCGAAAGTTATTCGTGCTAATCACAGATAAAGGAAAAATTGCGAAAACCGAAAATTTTTAGTTACATCATATAATAAAAAATATTTTTGAAAATTTTAAACGGAACCCTCGGTACGCGAGTCTGACTCGCACTTAACCGGTTTTTATTTTTTCCGTTTGGTCCAGGCGTAGGCACCAGTCAGTAAATAATTTAAATTTTTTGCGGTATAAATAGCTTGTTTTCACCGCAAAGTTCTAGAGAATGTTATCGGAAACTGTCTCCCAAGTAACTTACACATAAAATAAAATTTTGTTACAAGTGTTTGTATAAAACTTTTTAACTAACACGCAGAAGGCAGATGAAGGTCTGGCGCAGGTTAGATCAGGAGTACGATGGGTCTATTTCATTGAGCTTAGGTACCTATGTATGCATGTCGTAAGAGTCGACTAAGAGGCTCGACGCATTGAACACCTGTGCGAGAGAAGGAAAACTTGAAACAAACCCTCTACCAACCCGTCTGGCCAGCGTGGTAGCAGTAGGCTAATAGCCTCCTATGAACGCCACAATAGGCGTGAACTAGGAGAGGCCTATGTCCAGCAGTGGACGTCCACAGGCTGATAAGTAAGTAAGTATTGAGGTAACACATAGGTATTGAATGGAACAATAGTCGCTAAGCCTAATGGCCTGCGCAGACGACGGACATTAAAGGACTGTTTGTTCTCGACACGACCTTATTACAAAAAACAAAAAGTTGAATAAATAACGAGGACTATCGCGTACTTTTCGCGGATATACGCGGTCTAAGTTGAATCTTATTTGGTTAACAATAAAGACGTGTCGCGGACAAAAAGTCCTCCGTTATCCGTCGTCTGCGCTAGCTCTAACTAAAACCAGTGCAAATAACTCTGTTAAAATAGCATCGGTTTTAGTTAGGTATAGCTACTTACAGGTGGAAGCTACAGTTTTAAATTCAAGTCTATCTTTAGAAGGCTTTTCATAGTAAGGCCTTAAATGACAAAACAAATGGGGGTTTTCCTATAGGTCATTTTCGTCTCTTCTTTTTATGGTGGTGTTCCCTTCGTCTTTTTGAATGAAAAAGGTAAAATCTCATAAAATCGAAATAATTGATTTTCATTTTTCTCATAAATTACTGTATTACAAGGGAGTAAAATATGGTTTACTATTGTTTAACAAAAAACGTATGACAAAAGATCATTTTACAAACAACGTTTGAAAAACTTATCATTTGACAAACTTTCATTTCGCAGACATATTACTTTAAAAACAGTCATTTGACATAATACATGTTTCGCAAATGTTTTACTTAAGAAATAATTAAACTGTTAAAAAAATATTTTAAAAATAATCTCATGACTAAATAATTCTTTTGCCAAATTGGTGATTTTACAAAAAGTTTGAAGATAAATGATTCGTTTTTGAAAATAACTATCAGACGAAGCCGTACAAACGGCGGTATTTTATAATTTAATACACACTGCATGAATTAAGCGAAATAAGATGAATTCGGTTCTGGCGTTGTGGTCGCAGTTCTAACCTAACCTAACCAACCATTGTTTCAATTGACCCTACACATATTGTAATAACTTTGTGCTTAAAGTAACCTAACCAAACCAAGAAATATTGTTGTTGATTAACATAGATTTTGGTTAAAAAAAATATTTACCAAGCAATGCATTTTGTCAAATGTTATTTATGCTTTACGTTGTTTTGCCAACTTACATGTTTTAAAAGATTATCAATTTGTAAATTAATGTTTTAGCATAATATTTTTTTGATAGTAAATATATTGTCTAATAAGTAGATTATTAAACAATAGTTTGTAACACATTTATCAAATATAATTTTGTCAAATGTTATTTTTCAAATGAAAATTTATCATTTGTTTTTTGTCAAATGATCGGACACCGTAAAATATATTTTTTTTTTAATTCAGGACGAAAGGAATTATTCTAAACTAGAATCCTGAGCGCAGTTAGGGATTCAAAGTACATTTCCCGAGGGAAAAATAGTTTTGCGTTCGCGTGATACACTCTATTTTTTATCTCCTTCTATGAGAAAATAAATAAGAGACACTCTAAAGTATTTGTGTGACGTTATTAGCTGCTGTTTTGACTGTTTCAGGAGTTCACTATTATAACTTGACGTAGAAAATAACTTTTTTTTTTGCAAAAATAAAATTGTTCTGGTTACGACGACCTGAATTCCTTTTTTCTTTTTTTTAGGGTTCCGTACCCAAAGAGTAAAACGGTACCCTATTACTAAGGCTTCGCTGTCCGTCCCTAAGTCTGTCTGTGCGTCTGTCACCAGGCTGTATGTCATGAACCGTGATAGTTAGACAGTAGAAATTTTCACAGATGATGTATTTCTGTTGCCGTTATAACTACAAATAATAAAAACAGAATCAAATAAATATTCAAGGGGGCTCCCGTACAACAAACGTGATTTTTTGCCGTTTTTATAGATAACTAGCGGATCCTCGCGGATACCCGCATGGTGCCCGTTCCCGTCGGAATATCGGGATAAAATATAGCCTATGTCACTCAGGAGAAATGTAGCTTTCTAATGGTCTAAGAATTTTCTAAATCGGTCCAGTATTCCTGAGATTAGCGCGTTCAAACAAACAAACCCTTCAGCTTTATAATATTAATAATATAGTATATAGTATAAATGGTACGGCAACCTGCGTGCGCGAGTCCGACCCGCACTTGGCCGGTTTTTTCCAGTGTGCGCGTGCGTGCGTATGCGCACGGGCATACAGTCAATAATTCAAACAACTTGCGTTCGATTTCTATAAACGATTCATGTTTCAAATACAAATCTGGGTGTTAAATATGTATATTCAGTATGTTTTTACAAAAAAGAAGTATATAAGGATGTTTATCCGTTATTTAGTATCAATAACACAAATTCTTATAAAACGTACCTTGCACGTACTAGACAATTGTCTACCACCACACCAATTGTACACCAATTGGTGTGGACTGTGGTTGTATTAAATTATAATTACTTAATTATTTATTAATTAAATCTCATTTCTGCCCGCTAAAAACTCTAGTACTGAAAAGAGCTACTTTGCGGGGCTTATCGAGGAACAAAATGACGCTTTTAGAATAGAAGGGATGAATACAAATAAGCGTTTGAGTCGGTACCAGGCCCAGGCATCGATGGTGCATCATTCTTCAAGTTGCCTTGTTTATTTATATTTTTTCTGAATTATAAAAGAAATTACTGAGGGCCAAAACGTCGCTAACACAATATTGCAAAGTGAATGCCCTAACAATAATTTTATTATTTATTTTCAATGAGGTTAAGAACTGTGTCAGTGTCAGTGTAGCAGAATTTGCTTTAATTTTTTTTAAGGCAAGAAAATACTTACTAATAGCAAATTCCATGGGAAATAAACAAAATAAAGTGGCTGTGACATACATCGGACATGACGAATCTATAAGGGTTTCGTTTTTTGCCATTAGGCTACGAAACCCTAAAAATGAATTGTCAGGGAATTCAGTTAGCAATATTGTTTTAGCACCTTTTTTAGACCCTCTGGTTTTATTATAGAAAATTTTCCGATAACTATGTGTGAAAAAGATTTTTTTATTAGGTTCGGTTAGATTTGCGCAGGATTGAATCCTGAGCGAAGCGAGGATTTCAAAGGTACAAGACGCTAAAAACTTTTCTGCCGAGCGCAACACACAATTTTTCACCTCACAGCAGCGAGGAACATTTTATGGTTGTTTCCGCGGTCAACTTCCGGTAAAAATTATTTAAACATAAAGTTTAATCTAAATATACCTTATTCTCGTTGTTTTAATGATATAAAAAACTAAAATAATAAAAAAGGGAGTATTATAGTTAATTCAAAGTAGGAATATATTGTAACTTATAAATAACAATAAAAACGATTCCGTAAATGTTGACACTGACATGAGGTACAAGACAAAGATAATTTAAAAATAAAGATTTATGTCACGTACCGAAATTTAATCACAGGTTGTGAAATCTCATCCAGCCTAATTTTTTTTTTGTAACAAATAGTTTAATCTTATTGTTATTGTTTTTATGATTCAATGAACTAAAATAATATAATAAAACCAAAACGGAGTATTATAATTAATCTAAAGCTATTTAAAATAAGAATAAAATGTAACAATAAAGTCAATAGTGCGATTCGGAACGCATTATGAATGACATATTTTTAGGTATTAAATTAAAAAAGCACTTTGCCGCGCTAGGCCGCAAAAAGCGATATTCTACGCCTAAACTGATTGACAAAACCTCCTTTTCATAGCGTGTGAGGTGAAAATAACTATTTGTCAGAGAAACATTACAGGGTAACAAAAAAGCAGCAAAAGTGCTTAATTTTTTATGAAAAACCCTTAATTTGATTAGAATGTTTTGTTTTATTTAAACCTAAATTTCTTATTATTATAAATTTTTCATATCATTATGGTTACGACGTTTTGCGTAAGGGACGTAATAGACGGACGTAACGGACGTGTCCGAGTTAAAATAATTATTGACATCTTGGTAGATTCACAGAACAAGAAAAAAATCTTTGTTCTATTTTTAAACTAAGTTTCAAAGACAATTAGGTTCGAAAGCGATACCTTTTCGCTAAAAGCCGCAGTCCGCTAAGGAAATACATAAAGTGAGTGGTGAAAGGAAAACTATCAAACAAAACGGCACTTTTCTTAAGATTGTCTTCCAAATATCGATGTAAAACAATACGATAGTAACAATGATACTGATATAATCGAGGTAATTCAAATTCCTGAACACCATGTGATGTCTCCCCATCAATTTTCCAAAAATAAAACATACAAACCTTATACTGATAAATATGGGGAAGAAATCCGCCAAATCGATCCAGATTCCGATGTTCTGAAGAGTTAATAATGTCCATCAAGTAATTTATATAATTGAATCTGAATGTCTATATCAATAATGTCTTTAATCATTGTATTATAAATCAAAACCTTTTTGAATAAACCGCAGCTAACGACGATTTTTTTATTACCCATAAACAAACTGGAAGCCATAAAACATTGTTTTGCCTCGATAAGAGTTTGCCATTATAATAAATGTGTTAGAACACACCCTACATTCATCACATTACAACAAAGCGGTTTGAGTAAACAATATTATGTTCGTCTGCGAAACAATCGCAGTGATTTTATGACTTCCCCCTTTGTGATAAGGTGTGTATTCTTTTGAGTATGTTGCTTTTAACGTTTTGTCTTCTGTACACAAGTCTAGAGGGGCTGTTGCTAAGGACCCTCCCACGGATGACCTCGTGGCGACCAACTGAGGACGGCAACAGCCACCGTCCGGTCTGCGATGCGGTCGCAACCTGCCGCATTGTACGCAACTTACTAAGATCGCAGAACATACGAGGAGTTCGATTTACCTCACAACGACCAACTTGTTAGAGCTGCCCCGCCTGCCGCGTTGCCTAACTAAAACAGTGATACGAGAGGATTTGCATCGGAAGGGGAGGGTCTTGGTATGCCGGTTATGGCTACTCGCAGTTGTAACACGTATTCTATATGGCTCGAATGTTTTAACATGAGTTGTGTTGTGTTGTGTTGTGGCACGTTCAACACGCTTACCGCATTTGCGCGATTTTCGCGGTAATTTTATTTGGTATAAACAGCGTAGTGATGAATTTCCGGCTGTGGTTTTTTGCTTTGCACATAATCATTAGATTTTGAACATTTCTTTCAGTTGTATAAAATATGCCATATTGTAGTTGCCCAATAGGTTAGTGTAAAATAAGCTTAATAGATATTTAGAACCTGAATCTTTGGAATGGATTCTACGAATTTCAACACCTTTTTTTTCGCTCCACCAATTCAAATGCAACTACACCTTCGAATTTTTCTAGATACGAACCTTAGCCTAGGGAATGGCTACAAAATGTCCACTACAATTTACTAAACTCCAGGCTAACGCAATCATTACAAAAAAATGTCAGCCAAATTTTATTAATAGATGTAGCGAAGTCAATCAGAGCCATTGCATGCCCAGACTGATGCACAGGGAAGTTATCGCCGAACATTCATTCTATTAGGTACAGTCGGGGAACTCCCCGGTTGACCAGTAGAGTTTTTAAACAGTTTTATTTAAAAAAGTAATACTTAGACATATAGAAAACGTTTATATCATAAATAATAGCACATTAATAGTTATTTGTTATGCAAGGCTGGAAAGTTGGTTATTTAGCGGCGAGTAACCTATATTGAAATCTGAGCAAGTGAAGGATTCTAGGATTGATGAAGATTGAATCCTGAGCGAAGCGAGGATTTCAAAGGTACAAGACGCTAAAAACTTTTTTGCCGAGCGCACAATTATTGTTCACCTCACAACAGCGAGGAACAGCATTTTATGGTTGTAAAAAATTATTTAAACATAAAGTTCAATCTAAATATACCTTATTCTCGTTGTTTTAATGATATAAAAAACTAAAATAATAAAAAAGGGAGTATTATAGTTAATTCAAAGTTATTTAAAGTAGGAATATATTGTTACTTAATAATTAGAAAAAAAAACGATTCCGTAAATGTTGACACTGACATGAGGTACAAGACAAAGACAATTTAAAAATAAAGAGTTATGTCACAGTCCGAAGTCCAATTATAGGTTGTGAAATCTCACCTAGCCTAATATAAAATTCTTATAACAAATAGTGTAATCTTAGTGTTATTGTTTTTATGATTCAAAGAACTAAAATAATATAATAAAACCAAAACGGAGTATTATAATTAATTTAAAGCTATTTAAAATAAGAATCAAATATAACAAAAAAAATCAATAGGCGATTCGGAACGCATTAGGACTTATTTTTAGGTATTCAATTTAAAAAGTACTTTGCCGCGCTAGGCCGCTACTTTCCAAGAAAACGTTTCCCAAAAGAAATCTACTGATCAACCGGGAAGTTCCAAGATTGTACCTACTAACACCATAAACAACTAAGTAGTACTTTCTGTCCGTTTGTAGTTTTTTTTTTTTTTATATACAATCACACTAATTGTTTAGCCCACGTTAAGTATCATGAAGAACTTGTGTTATAGATACTAGATAACGGTTAAACATACTTATATACTTTTTTTTTGTAAATACATACATAATATACATATTAAACATCCAGGCTAAGACAAATATACATGTTTATGCACACAAATATTTGTCTTGTCCGGGGATCGAACCTGGAACCTCTGGCGCAGAAGGTGGGGTAAGTACCCCTGCGCCAAACAGGTCGTCATTTCAACAAGTATCCTGCAGTCAACACAAATTTGATTTTTGACAGTGGTTTTCAAAAGTTGAAAAGTTTTTCCATATTTGGCAGTTTCAAAATATGCTAACTTACTTCTTCTTTCCTGCACTCTTTCGGTGCGACTTTGATTGATTGTCTACATAATGTATGTAGGAACATTATTTGAAGTTACAGTTTGTTATCTCAAATTATCAGCATTTCTTGAATTTCAAATGAGTTTCAATTCTTAAATTTTTTGTATTCTGTCAGTTGCTCTCTTTGTCTGTTTGTTCAGGATAATCTCCAAAAAAGTATCAGGTTATGGTATGGTAACTGGATCTGAATTAGACTAATTGTCTAATTTTAAAATATATTGCAATCCCTTCCAATTCGTCATTTGAAAGATATTAACATACTTCAGCGGGGCTATCGCGTAAAAAATATGGATATGGACATGGGCTTCATTTGACAGTTAAATGACCATATTATATGGTAATTTTATGAGCTTCAACTGTCAAATGAAGCCCATATCCATACCCAGATTTTTTACGCGATAGCCCCCCAGGTTGTCACTATTTGACATTTGATAGGGATTGTGATCGGGACGCGTTTTTAAAGATATTGAATGAATGAAATTGAACTGTCTAAGTAAAGTGACACACGAAAATATCTTTTTTTTTTTTTTTAGTTTTGGCTTCTTCCGTTTTCCACAGAAATTCCGCCAACGTCCCGTAGTGAAAGAGACACGGTTTATAGAGAATTTGCCCGGTGCAAAAAGCACGTTTTGAAAGTTAATACCTTGATTTTCTTTGTGGAACCTACGGACAAACACAAAACGATACTCACAACACAATAATAGAACATATTATGTACAATAATATCACAAAGAGGATTAAACAAATATCTACATTATATTTTTAAATACATATCTTCATTTTTATTTTTATAAATTAATATTATATTTTTTTTTAAATTTACAGAGGAGGATGAAGCCATGCCTATCTGACAGTGACAGGAGGTAATTACTGTTGACAGGACGGGGAATAGGGGATGGGAGAATGTCATACAATGACGGATATTTCGCGCAATTAAACAAAATATGGTCAGCAGAACATTCATCAAGACCACATTCACATAGTGAACTATCTCGGATATGGATTTTGTTGAGAAATACGGGAGTGGTAACATGTCCGAGACGTAATCGAGTTATGGTTGACACCACATGTCTTGGCAAGTCGCGGAATTTCCAAAACCACGGTTTCTTGGATCTGTAATGACGCCCTACAACTCTGGAATTACGCTTCCATCTCTCGTCCCAGTCTACGTCCAGGTTAGTTTTTGCCAGCTGTTGAACATCTTGCGAGTAGTTTTGTAATCGGCAAGAGCTGCCGGAAACTGTAGCCTCTTTAGCCCAACATCCACGATTTCATTGCCACAGATGCCACTATGACCCGGAATCCAGGCTACTGAGATGTTGTGGGATTGACATTGTATCAGGAGGCTCCTAATTTGCAAGATAATTGGGGAGGGTGATTTTGTCCTGAACTGGTTAGATAAGACAGCCTCTAAGGAGCTTTTGGAGTCACTGAAAATAATCGAATTATTTAACTGGTGAGATAGTATGAAGGAGACTGCCTCCAAAATAGCAACGGCTTCCCCAGTAAAAACAGATGTCTCTGTTGGACATCTGAAATAAAATTGAGAACTACACTAAATTTAGGTATCCAAACGACTGCACCGATGTTCCCTTGTGGAGTGGTTTTGGAGGCATCTGTGCATATTTGTAGCCAATCGTGCCACCTCTCACTGAATTGCTCCATGAACTTATTGTTGGCAGCAGTGTCACGAAAATATCTTTTAAATGTATGGAGAAGTGTCATTTAAAACATCATTCGTTCCGAAATGGATTGCGAGTATGAGTTACATAATTCCATAAATCACTATCACAATCACAATACCTTTGAAAAGGATTGTGATAGGATTTTGAAATTAGACAATTAGGGGGTTGATTATAACAGGAGAGACATATAGCAAATTATAAGAAGTAACTTAGTCAGCTTTTATCTATGTCCAAGCCTAAGTAGTCATGGGTAGCCGGAAGTATCCTACAAATATTATAAATGTGAATGTATGTCAGTTTGTTGTTTGTTCTATTTGTTTGTTTGTTCCTCTTTTACGCAAAAACTACTGAACAGGTCTGGATGAAATTTGGTATGCAGATACTTCAAGGAGTCAAGTCAAAGTCAAAGATTTTTATTCAAATAGACTTATAGATAAGTACTTTCGAATAGTCCAACATTTTTTTCCCTACCAGCCATTCAGGACATCTTTTAACTGATAAGAAGAACGGCCGCAAGAAACTTATCAGCCTTAGCAGAAACAACAACATTTACAATGGAACATGTTGTTGCCAAACACAAATCTACAATCTTGAAATATATTTAATAAAAGAAGAAAATTTTCTCATACTCATATTAGAATATTTTCCTCTTACACTATTTACAATAGTTATGTTTAATGTTGGTATCACATCCATGCATTTTGGTCTTTTAAATAGTCATCTACCTTGTAATAACCTTTGCTTAAGAGCGTTTTTTTAACATATGTTTTAAATTTATGCAAAGGCAGCTCAATCACTTGTTGTGGAACTTTATTAAAAAAAGCTATGCCTTTCCCCAAAAACGAGCGTCTACATTTTTCAAGCAGAAATTTTGGAACGGCAAGCTTATTCTTGTTTCTAGTATTAAAATTATGAACATCGCTATGCTTTATAAATAAATCATGATGTTTCCTTACATATACTAAATTATCATAGATGTATTGTCCCGCCAAAGTTAGTATATTAATCTCTTTAAACAAATCCTTAAGAGAATCTCTACGTCGAAGTTTGTAAATGGCGCGCACAGCTCTTTTTTGAAGTATAAAAACATTTTCTATATTAGCTGCTGAGCCCCACAACAACACGCCATAGGACATTACACTATGAAAATAACTAAAGTAAACCAGTCTTGCCGTTTCAATATCAGTTAAGAGCCTTATTTTCCTTATTGCGAAAGCCGCAGAACTAAGTCTACTCGACAAGGCTTCAATATGTGGATCCCATTGTAGTTTTGAATCCAATGTAATACCAAGAAATTTTGTACTCTCAACTAACTATACTACATCCCCATTCATATAGTGGACTAACACATAGGCTACTTTTTATCCCGATATTCCCACGAGAACGGGAACTATGCGGGTAAAACCGCGGGAGGCCGCTAGCAAGAAATAAACAAGAGACCACAGCCATAAGAAGATCGGACTCGTCTGAAATTGTAACGACTCCTGTCAAGTAAAACTATTTTTTAAATCCCCATATTTGGAATAGGCCATTAATACAAACTTAGGTGGCATCTCTTCGACTAGAAATGACAACCGTTCAAATAAAGTCATTCAAATGTTGATGGTCATGATCATAGAAGAAAGAATAAAAAATCTTCAAGAATTAGCAAATCATTGGTACATGTAAAGGAAGAAAGACTACAAAAAAAAAGTATAGAATGAAGTAATGATGGGTGACGAGTGGAGTGGCGAAGGACATAGCGCGGACCCCAATCAGAATTGGTATAAACCTATTAGGTCAAGACGATGATGATGTAGCAAATCATGACAAATGTGATGTTACAAGAAGCAAGGTGGCAAATTGGCGATTGCAGTACGTTCAAGGAATTTTCATATTAGGGTGTCAAGTCAACACACCACGTAAAATCTCTCTGCAAATCTTTCAAGAACAATACGCATTGTAGAGGTCTTCGCCTTCTTGTTTAAAATTACAACTTACGTTAAATATTAACTTACGTTAATCTAGTAACTCCATTGATATCTATTCAATAACACGGTTGTTGTAGAAAAAAATCCTATGAGAACAGCGATAAACTGTGAAAACAACCACACAACAGCTAAACTAAATACATAAATCGGTATAGATACGCACGAACATAACTTGCGTTGCGACGTGACGCCCATAATAATTGTTTAACTTCCAATTACACGGCCCACACTGACGTGGAACAGAATTAATATTCGCCACAACGCAGGTCCGCCTTATCGCCAATATTATCAGCATAATAAGTTCCGCATAAAATATTTGACTTTTATTATCTCAGCCTTGGCAAGCCGGTCTGATAGACGGTGTTTGCATAACCTCACTCAAGATTGTGTGCAGAGCGTGCGTGACGTCGTGTGTCTGGGGAGTTGCGCAGTGCGCGCTGACCACCAGGCCTGCATACCCCACGAGGAGCACCACTAAACCACATCAGCTTAAAAACAATCCCACTGCAACGACCACACATGATAATTTAGACCTTATTCCCGAAACAGAAGAATCAAATCATTAATGTGTAGCTTAGAGCGTTTTGTAGAGAAGTTGTTTACACACACTGCGCAAATGCAAGAAATGAGGACGGACGCGGCATGGCAGCGCGGTGGGTTAGCTAGCACGCAGCGCTACATCTCCTTATGTTCATGCGAGCCTAGTACTGGTGCCCGCTGTTCCGCGGCACGCGCCATCTTTGCCGCACCATGCGCATGTTGATCCGACGCGCAGTCCCCTGGCCGACAGATGGCGGTACGAGAATTATGTAAAAAGAAAGTGGGGCGTTTTGTAGGCCTTGCTACAAAAAGTTTTGAATTGTCGCCACAATTTGGTATAGTGTTCGTTCCTACAAAGCAATAATAGTTTAATAAAGGGACGATGTCTTTTGTTGTCACATAATGAGTACATTCATCTAGGCTACTTTGTCACTTTCATTAGTATCTACCATTTTGGATCTAGGTAAAACAAAAGAGAGAAAATATAATTTGATTTTATAAAAAAAAAACAAATTAGGAACTTAACTTACTTAACTTACAACAAATAAATAAACTTTTTTACGAATGTGTACATTTTTCATTTGTATTTTTTAATTGGGCCCCAGGCACCCCAGGGAGCTATAAAAACCACTGAAACAAAAGACAATGATTAGAGCTAACTTTACATCATAATAATTATAAAACGCCTTATAAAAATTATAAAACTACATAGTTGGTTTGCTTGGACACGCTTACGCATCTCTGGAATCATAGTCCAAGTCAGAATGCGATCAATTTTAATATCGAAACCAATTGGTTTGGACTAGATTGATTGAACAACATGGGCTAATTTTTGTATTCAAAATAAATCTTATAAGGGTTTAAAAAACGGAAGAATTTGATATCAAAGTCAAAGTCAAAGTCAATATCATTTATTCAGTCTAGGCTGTTACAAGCACTTATGAACGTCAAAGAAGCTACGCCATCGGTTCACAAACCCTACGGCGGGAAACTTTATAACGAGAAGAACCGGCAAGAAACTCGTCAAGGGCTGTTTTTTTCTCCCTGTTTTATTTCATACAGAGTCGTCAAATAGAAAAGTGACCTTAACATACCAGTAAGGTCAATTTCCATCACAAAAGGAAAATACTTATTAAAATATTACAATTTATGGTTATCGGTAGGTACCTATTTGAAACTAAATCTTTCTCTTAAGAAGAATTTAATAGAAATCAATCAATTAACTACCTCCTTAATGACAAATTCCCAGTAAAAACATGTGTAAATAAGGTGATAATAACCAAGCAACTGTTACTTGATTTATGAACGCCTTTTTCAAGCGAATGTACAGATGGGAATGCCTTCTTCTTCTTTCTAAATTAATGGCGTGCTCGCGTTAAATACGCGAATTTTGCCAATGTCAAGTAAATATATTTTGTAATATACAGAAATTGTACGGTAGATTGAGTTAAAAATGGAGCCTCACAACACGTGTTATTACGAAAAGAACTCGGGTGAAACTCATGGGAATGCCATTTAGCATAATTTATTAAAGTTGACATAGAACTGCGAAATCTGACATCTTATAAAAAAAATGATGTTTGAAATGGAAACAGTTGATTATTATTTGAAAAGTTATCTGGGGTTCTATTATAACTTCCTAATTCACAGAGAACAGTTGATAAGAAGCAGAAGAGTTGATAGACAGTTTTCTTAATAATTGCTATCACTGTATCTCTTTTACTTATTTTACAAGAGAATGTGATGGTATTGAAGACTTTTTTTTACTTGTTTTTTTTTTTTTTTATATAGTTTTGGCTTTTTCCGTTTTTCACAGAAATTCTGATTTTATTTAGATAATGTCCTAACAGGCTGTCTGACGGATCTATCAACGCCCATTTCAAACTAATGGACAGATTGGATTGGAATGCCATTCAGCACATACCTACATTTTGACATAGACATGTTCTACGAAATCAGACGTCTTTGTGAAAATGATAATGTTTAAAATGGAACCAGTTGATTGTTAAAAAATTATTCGAGGCAAGTAAATAGGTAAGTCATAGTTAGGTTTATGATTTTTTAATTTTTGTATTTTTTAATGCTATTTTTATACTTATGAACTTATGATTATGATAAATTTTAAATAGAAAAATATTGGAAAAAAATAACTCGGCCACAAGTGAATTCTCAGATGGGACTCGAACCCACGACTATTGGACTGGATTTCCAAAGGTCGTGGGTTCGAGTCCCATCAGAGAATTCACTTGTGGCCGAGTTGTTTTTTCCAATATTTTTCTATTTAAAATTTATCATTGATAGGTCTTTTACCTCGGATATTACCTAACTATTTAAAACATCCCAATCCTCTTCTTCTTAATGAAACCGTTCCTTTTGGATGAATAAGGATAATGCTCAAATAATGGGCACAATGAAATGGCTGATGATGATGAATTATTTATTATTAGCTGTACCTTGATTTTGGTGCATATATGCATTAGATTAGGCAATTATGCAACTAATATTATAAATTATGTTTGTTTGTCCTTTCTTGCCCTAACTAAGCAACCAATCGAGTTAGTTTAAATAACGGAGAGTAACATAGACTTTTTATCCCGATATTCCCACGGGAACCACGCGTGTGAAACCGCGGCGGGAGCTAGTTCTTTATAAAACATAATTATTTTATACCTACCTACTGCACGGTGAGCTGTGTAGTGTCGGCTAGCTGTGTAGTGTCGGCTTAGAATAGCACTACCCCCTCTCAACCCGTGGGTTTCGTAAAAGGCGACTAAGGGACTCAGCCTTTAGGAAACGGGCAGCAGCGTCTCCTACAAACTTGGCCATACTGCGATCACCAACCCGCCTGCCAAGCGTGGCGATTATGGCAAACCCCCCCTTTTGGGGGAGGCCTATACCCAGCAGTGGGTGTTATGTGGCTGAGACGAGTGCACGGTAGCTGCTGTTTATATAGGCGTTTAATATTACCTTCATATTTATCTTTTTTATTACCTTACATAACGTATTATGTACAAAACAACAAAAACATTAAATACATCTCATGAGAACTATTCAAAAAAATTCAGACATCGGTGGAGATCAAATTGCCATTGGTTTTGCTTTTTAATCAGGAAAATGATTGTATGTTATAAGTTTATCGAAAAACACGATATCTGAATCTGGATTCATAGTGTAATTTTGTTAGAGAGAAGCATTTTGAATGCATAAACGTTTATCATTATCGTTTCAGTAATGAGGTGGCATTTTTTTCTAATCAACTGGATACTTTCCCAGATTTCCCAGACAGATTCCTACAAATTCTAGAAAAAGATAGTTTGAGTGAATAATTTCTCGACATAGGTAAGATAGGCACAATCTAAGCCATTCAGCATACCATAAAATAAATATTCATAAATTAACCATGTCCAGGCCAATTGAGCGTAATGTTACGAACGCACTAAGTACCTGTTAAGTTAATTAATCAAACCATAACTTTATTTGCCCACACGATGACTTAAAAATTTAATTGACCTCCTTTGTTTATCGGCATCATTGGCACATAGCAAATAAACCAAACAACGATCAATCGTGTTTATCTTGACGATCTAACGAAAATGGAACAACAAACAGACACACAATACGCCGACCGGCGCGCGGCCGGCCAAACGGATCGCCATCCATTACCGTGCCAGGGTTACGTCATTATTTATTCTGAATGAAACCAGCCCAAAAAGGGTAAATAGTCCCACGTCAGCGGCGATACGACACGCCGACAAAAACCGACGCGACGACGCCGCCAAATCAAGCATTCCGTTTTATAATTTCCTCCACTTTATTTTTTATCAACACGACACAACCGCTTCGATTCCCAAGGAATTTTATATCTTCGTGGAGCAACAAAAAAGGAATGTCAACCACGCCAAAATGATCCTTAAGCATCGAGACTATTAGGACAGCATAAATTTACAAAACATAACAGAAATTCTTCACGTGCTTCAGAAAACGCTTCCATTTTCGTAGTACGGTGCGGAGTCTTAACGACGGTGATCATTAAAACATAATCGAGGTCAATGCGCCGCTGTACAGTGGACCTTATGTGTGGAGTATATCGTTCATATTACATTGGGTTTTTTATTGACGAAGGCCATTTGCCTCATTCAGCTGCGAGGGTCGTCGATAATGTGAGCGAGACGAGGCTAGTGGAATGGCATGTGGTGGTTATCTCTTTCTGTTTATGTGAGCCTGGTAGCCGAGATCGCTTGCGTATCGGCCGAGGTGGCGCGGTGCTTTGCAGCGCTTTTGTCTATGCTTGAAAACCATCTTGCTTGGTAAATCATTTTCTTTTTCAATTTGATATTCAAATTTTTTACGTACATTTATGTTCTTTTTCACATGGAACTAATAGGTACAGAAAATACCTATTAATTTCATGCTTTTTCAATAAACATAGTATGAAAAAAAATTTAGTTACAACATTTCATGCCATCATACATACATTTTTACGTACGTCTACAATCTTCTTTTAAAAATAAATCTATATGCTTTTCACAAAGTTCATTCTTAGATGCACTGTGAAAAAATGTGGGATCCGCACAAAAGACAATAATTTTATTTAAGTATCAAAGTTTTTATGTTATGTGAAAAAGAAAAGGAATTTAGAGAACGCATTTGATGAGATGTAGTAAAACGGCAGTCGTTTGTTATTTGCATTTAATTAGATACTCGGTGTGAAAATACATTCCTCGCAACAGGATATAACGACGTGATGACACGGTGACACGTAAGCTCCCGACGGATAATTAAGTCGGAGGTTTTTATATGATTTTATATTTTTTTCAATAACGTTTTATTCGTCGTAGGCTTTATTCAAAATTTTTTAATTTGCTTTTTATTTCAAGCTATTTAGAGAGCATAATATGCTCTATTAATATATTATATTATGTACATTGTACTACAGAAAACCCATTACTGAAAACCGCATCAAAATCAGACTAGTAGTTTTGGTTTTCAAACAAATGTTTACTGCAGCACCCGCAGCAGTTGTCACCGTAACACTTATCTAAGTACATTCACCAATCAAACCCAAACCCATTACTGTCAACCGCATCAAAATCGGACTATTCATTTGAGTTTTGTTCAAACAAATGTTTACCTGGTAAGTTGTCACCGTAACACTTATCTAAGAACATTCACCAATCAAACCCGAACCCATCACTGTAAACCGCATCAAAATCCGACTAGTAGTTTTGGAGATAAATAGTAACATTGGTTTGCAAAACAAACGTTTACTGCAGCGGCCCATGGTAAGTTGTCAACTTAACACTATCTAAGAACATGCACCAATCAAAATCGAACCCATCACTGCAAACAGCATCTAAAAATCGGACTAGTAGTTTTGGAGATAAATGGTAATATTGGTTTGCACAAACAAACAAACAAACAACCCCAAACGCATAATTATACCGTCTCCGTACCGTCGTTGGTAAATATAAAGTGCTTAGCTTATATCAAGAGTCGTATTTTTTTATCACTCTAATAACATTCGCATATGGAATCCCAAGATTCGCATGCGAATTCGAATGTAACTCGAATAATTTAAAAATACAACTCCAGTACCTAATTGAAACTTTCATGGTCACTAATTACTATCATTATTAGGAAAAATGGGATGTTTTGACCATGTTTTTATTTTCTTTCGACAGACATTTTCTTTTCACCTCACACGCTCTGAAAAGGAGGTTTTGTCAATCAGTTTAGGCGTAGAAAATCGCATTTTGCGGCCTAGCGCGGCAAAGTACTTTTTTAATTTAATACCTAAAAATATGTCATAATGCGTTCCGACTTTTTTGTTATATTTTATAGGTAGGTACTTATTTTAAATAGCTTTAAATTAATTATAATACTCCGTTTTGGTTTTATTACCTATATTATTTTAGTTCATTGAATCATAAGAACAATAACAATGAGATTAAACTATTTGTTATAAAAAAATATATTAGGCTGGGTGAGATTTCACAACCTATGATTGGATTTCGGAACGTGACATAAATCTTTATTTTTAAATTGTCTTTGCACCTCACACGCTCTGAAAAGGAGGTTTTGTCAATCAGTTTAGACGTAGAAAACCGCTTTTAGCGGCCTAGCACGGCAAAGTACTTTTTTAATTTAATACCTACAAATATGTCTTAATGCGTTCCGAATCGCACTATTGACTTTTGTGTTATATTTGATTCTTATTTTAAATAGCTTTAAATTAATTATAATACTCCGTTTGGTTTAATTATATTATATTAGTTCATTGAATTATAAAAACAATAACGATAAGATTAAACTATTTGTTATAAGAATTTTATATAAGGCTGGGTGAGATTTCACAACCTATAATTGGATTTCGGACTGTGACATAAATCTTTATTTTTAAATTGTCTTTGTCTTGTACCTCATGTCAGTGGCAACATTTACGGAATCGATTTTATTCTTATTAATAAGTAACAATATATTCCTACTTTAAATAACTTTGAATTAACTATAATACTCCCTTTTTTATTATTTTAGTTTTGTATATCATTAACACAACGATAATAAGGTATATTTAGATTAAACTTTAGGTTTAAAGATTTTTTTACCGGAAGTTGACCGCGGAAACAACCATAAAATGTTCCTCGCTGTTGTGAGGTGAAAAATTGTGTGTTGCGCTCGGCAGAAAAGTTTTTAGCGTCTTGTACCTTTGAAATTTTTTACCGCTTTTACCCATCGAGAACTTTATTATAAAGAAGTAAAGTTTGTTTGTTTATCTCTGCATTCACCAGTAACGTTACATTAATTACCTGTTAGCATTTTTTTGTTTATCTGATAACAAATGAAATTATTCTTTTCTTCAAAATCAGTATTAATTCATAGAAAAAGAGATGTATTTAGAAACGCCAAAGAGTATCTTTGTATCATTTTCCGTAAAAAGTTCTTGTAAATATTTAAAATTCAAACGTAATTTAGTTTTTCGACATTGTGTTATTCGTATACGCTCTCTTGTTTCGTGTTAAATAGTTGTTGTAAAATATGTTGTTTGATTTTCATTCCAAATTAAGTTTTTTAATTAAGTTAATTAAGTTGTTAAAACGACTTTTCTTAGTTCGTGGCTACACACGATCAGTTTTTATCTGTCAGCTTAAACAGATCTGACTGATGACAGATTTTTGCTAATGTTGACTGCTATAGACATTTAAAACTGATCACTACTAATCACAATCAGTGAGCCATTAAAAGTAAAATTATCGATTTTTTAGTTTTCCCGTATTTCAAAGTATTTTCCGATGGCGTTTACGCAATATATTACTTATCGAGATCATCGCATTTATTTTACTGAAACGCTATAGATTTCCCACTCCGCTCCGTTACCATTTTTCCGCCCAAAGCGTCAACACGCAATCTTCCTTTCATCGTAGCATTTCTACATCAATCTTTTTATTACAAACTGTTACGTACACCCCTACAACACAATCACTAGACAATTTCAACCTTAAAATCACTACACTAGAGTTGATTAGGATTTGGAGTAACAGCAAAAGAGATTCGATTCTTTATTCACAAAATTCCACGTTTGAAATTCGTGATCGCACCCCGAGGCGACTCGGCGCTTTCCGCGCGATCCGAAACGTATTTCAGAGTGGGACAGCGGTAGTTGTTTAGTAGGGGCGAGAAAGAGAGGGACGGTGTGCTAGAATAGGGGTCAATTAATTTCGAGAGGGTGAGTCGCCCTACAGTCTATTGAAAGCCCTGGGGCGGGGGGCTATTAGAATGAAACGTGCCACTAGCGCTTTTTTTTGTTTCTCTCTTTATTTAATTTCGCGATGGTGGATAATTTGAATATATGCGAATTACATGGCGGACATTTTGCATGTGTGACAGGCGTGCTGTGGGTGATGATGTATCGTCATTATTCATTAACGTTGTTTGCTTGATTTCCCTTTGATTAATATTTAAATAATTAATTAAACAAAGCATACTTGCTTTGTTTAATTCTGCAAGTAGATTATACTACTCCAATGAGGAGACGGTGAATAGGCACCTTCTGGCTTAGCTCGCTCCATTGTGGATCCTGTCTTAGCTCCCTGGGCTTGATTGGGATGAAGAGCAAACCCATTTAAAAAAAAAAACAAAAAAAAAACAATTGACATAAAATAAACAGAACATAGCCATTTCAATGCAATGGACTCATAATGGCTGATCATGATGATTTTGTATAGTTAGCTTAATATATAATATAAACCAGTAGTACTCAGTGGTGAGATAGCAATTTATGCACCTCTTTAAAATTTAAAAATGATTAGGAAAACATCAATACTAGTAGGTAAGTATCTACTTTTCCTAAGAAGGAAGAGAAAACATTTCAGTGACCCATTTAAAATATGATTACTTCAATCAGATTCTAAAATTTTTAGCAGGTTTTAAAAATACATTGAATTTACCCACTACGCATTGCATTGCATTTTTAAAACTTACCAAGCATCACATTAAGACGCAATCATAGACTATATAATGTAGCTAATATAATAAATGAATGAAATCTAATTCGATATCTTTATAAATATTACGAAAAACTGCATAAACAATAAACGGGGTTTACCCCGTTCATAGCGCATGCAACTTCGCTGAAATATCGGGATCTCGGGAACTCTACGACATAAATGTAAATATGGCAAAATCACGTTTTTCGTAATCATTATCATTACTAAATTTAAAAAAATAAAAGTTGTGCTTCCTTTTCCCTCTATCATGCTTGTGTACCATTTTGGTACAGTTTTAGTCCAAGAATTAAAAAAGAAAGATATACACAAATAACAACGACTGTCCGTTTTCATAAAAATTTCTATCTAAAACTTAGGATGTCACATTAGAAAACATTAATTTGCAGCCATTATTATTTATTTTTCTTGGTTACTTGCAGCCGCCGCGCCGGCGACATTTCATCCGCTTGGAGAGGTCATGATTCCTATATAAGCTTACCGGTTGACCGGGAAGTTCCTCGATTGGAAGTACTCTACCCTTTTTTAAGGCGGTATACGACTGAAACGAGAAAGTAATGTGAAAACGAAGCGCGCGGGCGAGACCTATTTTACAGATTAGTCGAAAAAACCACGAAATCACTTCGTAAGTTCGTACTAAATAACTAATAGCGATTAAAGAGAAAATAATACTACACGATGCTAATAGTATATTATGCACTAAGGGAACAAAGCAGTGTCTTATGTCACGGGCAGCACATTGAATCCTGAAGGATTCTGTAAGGTAATGGTAAGAATCCTAAGTGAAGTGAAGGATTCAAGTCTGCCCAAGGCTAAGACACTTTTATCCCCGAGGAGCATACTCTACTTTATACACCTGCTATGCCTACTGTGACGTTAAATAAAAAATAATATTATAAATTATAAAACTAATAAATGACAACGATTTAACAATCGCGGAAAAAATATCGAAAGGATCGAAAAACACCTATTTTTGCTTTAGATATTTAGTTCCGTATGCAATGCAGTAATAACTTTCATTATATGTGACCAAGTGTCAAGACTACACAACAAACACACACATTGACAATTTGATGATTTGATATGTTTTACTGATAAGTAACACAAAAGACATGAAAATCACGGAAATGAAAGAGATAGCTAATACATTATATCTGACGCCTTTTAATTCTGACATTTTAAGTCTGACGCCATAACAACAATGTTTTCAGCATTGTTGTGTTCCGGCAGTTAGAGATAAGATAGCCGGTTCCTCAGTGATGAGGATTCCGGGAGAGGCTCGCTACCATCTTAAGCCTTATCAATACTTAACATCAGGTATGATGAAGGCTAAGAGTCACCCCGTTGCTCATAAAAAATAATCGAACGTGTGCTCAATATCGCATAATATTCATTTCAAAATGTTTTCTTGGTGCTAGGGTGCTATCGGACCCCGATACACACAGCCATGTTTATATTTTTCATAGGAGCAAAGTCTCTTTGAAGTGTCAATTTTATAGTTAAAAACTCATTGGACCACGAAGTTATGCCTTGAACAGCCTTGTTTTTTTTTTCAAAACTATTTTTGATAGAAGTTTTTGTTCGCATTTTTGCGTTCCAAATTTTAAATGTTATCATAATTACCCAGGGAAGTTCTAAACAACATTAGCTCCCTCCGGGCATTAATGGCTTACTTTCAAATTGAGAATACTTGATATTTAATACGTGCTACAGATGCAGGTGGTGTATAAATATTATTTTCGTACCACTTGCTCAAAAAAGTGACATTCTATGCCACAAAAAGCGAACATAACAATAGTCATTTTTTATCTGTTAAAAACAGGGAAAGAAAATTGTACTGAATTTCATTCATCCTCTAGGGGGAGAATGTGATTTAAATTTGGAATACTTACCGAAATTTATACTGAACCTGTGTTAACACCATTGAGTTTGTATATAAAGCATTTCACATCTTTTTCAAAAATGGAATACGCATTTATTATGCAGTTATGATTATTAAATAAAATTACGAAAACCGACGAGGCCGTATGAGCTTGATGCCTTTGCTTTTCCGACAAAAAAAATATTAGTCTAGGAATTTGCCGCGTTTTTGTTTTCTTCAAATACATCTCATAAATTATTATTGTGTTAATTTTTTCGCAAATGGTACGAAAAGTAGAGTATTTTCCTAGGTGATAAAGCTGTCTTAGTCTTGGGTGAACTTAAATCCCTCGCTACACTCAGGACTCGTCTTAAATCCCTCGCTTCGCTCGTGATTTAAGTTTTTAACACCCTCGCTACGCTTGGGAGTAAACCTCGAGTCCTTCGTTACGCTCGCGATTTAAATCGTCTCCCGCGACAGAAGACACTGCTTTATCCCCTTGGTTAAAAATCTACTATTGTGTTCACTAATTCAACCCATTTCCAATAGTACCTACCTACACGTAACCCCATTTCAGAATAATCTTGAATTTTCGTAGTTTCAAGAGGTCTTATGAAAAATGAAAAAGTGTCGAGGCAAAATCATAAAATCGTGTTTCTGAAACTACCAGTCTAGATAAAGATACGAAGAAATATATATCTTATTACATATTTGTAACATCTACAGTTTTATAACAATAAAGTGACATACAGACAGACATGACGAATTTATAAGGGTTCCGTTTTTTGCCATTAGGCTACAGAACCCTAAAAACAACGTACTTTTTCCGTATAGCGTCTTAAGTGCCCTCATTACTCAAGAACACTTACAGGCGATAATAACGTCATTATGATTATGGCCATTGGAAATTAATGAGCACCCTAGAATGCCTTGCATTCTTACATTTCTATCTAGTACCTAATTAATACGACATTTTATACTTTATTTTTTATTATTTTAGGACCGTTTAAACTTTACGAAAACGAAAGAATACAGGTGAGTACCAAAGCGAAAGTCTGAATGGATTAAAAGTGTATATTTAATTGTAATGTCAAGATAACCGCTTTTTACTAAATGCACATGACAGTAATAAACATTTTCCATAGCAAAACACTTTTCTCTTTTCATTTTTGTCCACCAGTGTACCATGAGTTTGGCGAAAACTTTAGTTTGGTTTGCGTTTTTGTTTAGTTGTACAGCGGCTCTAGTAAGCAGTTAGCAGAACAGGGGCTAATTGTCTAATTTTAAAATCTATCGCAATACCTTTCAATCCGTCATTTGAAAGATATTAACATACTTCAGACCGTCACTATTTGACATTTGAAAGGGATAGTGATCGGGACGCGTTTTGAAAGGTATTGAATGAACGAAATTGAACTGTTTATGCAAATTGACGGACGAAAATATCTTTCAAATGTATGGAGAAGTGTCAAATGAAGTGTCATTTAAAACATCATTCGTTCTGCAAGGGATTGCGACTAGAGGTTACACAATTCCATAAATCACTATCACAATCACAAAATCTTTGAAAGGGATTGTGATAGATTTTGAAATTAGACAATTAGGGGGCAGATTCATACAAAAAGTCTCCCGCAGAGCAAGCAAGAAAGCTATCGAAATAGTATCGAGTAGGTAAGTTTCGGGCACGTAATGTCAAAAGAGTATAGGCAAATGTAATGTAGTTACGTTTACGTCCGGTGGGAACTCTGCTGAATAAATATGTCATATTTTTTTTTACTTTACTTACTCGACTTGACCTGTTTGGCGCAGGGGTACTAACCCCACCTTCTGCGCCAGAGGTCCCGGGTTTGATCCCCGGACAAGACAAATATTTGTGTGCATGAACATGTCTATTTGTCTTGGTCTGGATGTTCTATGTATATTATGTATGTATTTACAAAAAAAAAATTGTATATAAGTATGTTTATCCGTTATCTAGTATCTATAACACAAGTTCTTCATGATACTTAACGTGGGCTAGATAATTGGTATGATTGTATGGAAATATTTATTTATTTATTTATTACTCGAAAGTTATTCGTGTAAGGCCTACCGTTTACTGTACAGTCAAAGGAAAGGAAAACTGAAAGTAGGCTCACTGTTCGTTGTGGTGTATTCGAAACATTGATCCATCGATTTTTCTGGAACCATCACTGACACGGTTTGCGTTTTTTACGCCGTTGTTATCTTTAAAGGTTAGTTTTAATTTAATGTTGAAAAGTGAATAAAATAAATTTTAAAATATAAAAAATATTCAGTCACTAATGATACTTAAAGTTAATATCATGGATAGTCACAAAATTGCAAATTGGAACAATTTATGGAATAGCTTTTTTACATCACACGCTCGAAAAAAGAGGTTTTGTCATTCAATTTCATAAAGTATTATTTTAAATTTAAACTTAATAAAATATGTCGTAATGCATTCCGAATCGCACTTTTGACTTTTAATTTTACATTTTATTCTTATTTTAATTACCTATAATACTAAGTTTTACTTTAATATCTTATTTTAGTTCCTTGAATCATAAAAACAATAATAATAGATTAAAACAGATAAGAAATTTATGCTTGGGCTGAGTGAGATTTCACAACCAAGGTATGATTGGATTTCGGAACGTGATATAAACCTTTATTTTTAAATTGTCTTTGTCTTGTACCTCACTCATATCAATATCAACATTTACGGAATCTTGATTATTATTATTTTAAATAAGAATTTATTCATATTTTAAATAACTTTGAATTAACTATAATACTCCCTTTTTTATTATTTTAGTTTTTACAACAAGAAGAATAAGGGACCTACCTATTATATATATTTAGATTAAACTTTTTATAACAACCTTAAAATTTTCCTCACTGTTGTGAGTTGAAAAATTGTGTGAAGTTTTAGCGTCTCGTTCCTTTGAAACCCTCGCTATGCTCAGGATTCATACCTAGAATCCTTCGCTTGCTCAAGTTTCAATATGTAACTCGCAGCGAAATCCAAATTTTTAGCCTCGCATAACAAATAACTATTTTCTAGTTTGTCTCTTACTAAAAATTGTAAAGACTTTATGTAAAATTAAAGGAAATTGATATATATATATGAAGATAAGAACCTTGGGTATTACAATTTTATCATTGACAGCGATAAATGAAATGAAAGATTGTCACGTATTTGTTTTGATAATGAAATTTTATCATGCAATAAAGACTTAAGTCCCAAAACTCTTACTTTTGGGGTTTTTCAGATTTCATGATTAAGATTTAAATAAAGTAAAAGTAGCGTCGTACACTGAAAAACAGCCGTAACCGAACATATTGTCATGTAATATATAAGTCAATGGTCGTATAACGTTTTGAAATGACATCTCTTTTTTTTTCAGTCAGCAAATGGCCATTTATTTACTTATCATTCTTTAATAATATTAATAATAATAAACTTTATTGCACATAGTTAGAAAGAAATACAATACAAAGGAGACACAAAACAAGACAGTAAACACACAATAGCAATAAGGGGTTATTGCTACATAGCAATCTTTTTCTTTTTCCACCATATCGGTAAAAAAATCTTATTGACTGATATGGTGGGCAGCTGTGGTTATTCACCACTTTTTTACTATTTACGGTGCGAAACCACCGGTTTTTTTTAATAAGTCTAATATTTTTTTTTTCTAGTAGCCTAAACCTATGCAATATAATACTTATGCAAGTATACATACGTACTTATTTAATGAAAATCTAATAAAGAAAGTTGAAAATAATTAAAAATACTATTTATTTTCTTGGACAGAACCGCAACGCGTCAAGAAGTTTAGGAATACCCGAGTGGTGATAAGCCGATGGCCATCACCTATCACAATAAATTTCTTATTGACATTATCACAGCGTGATAGCGGTACATTCTTTGAAACGCATCAAATAAAAATGTACTTGCGGTTTTCTATTTATTTACATAAAAATCTAGCATATCTTTGTGCAACTTGTAAAACTAAATTGCGAAAACCTTACATTATTTCCTAGTTTTTGAAGGAAAAACATTAAGACGCTATACGGAAATAACACATTACTGCAGCGGCCAGTAATTCGCCTCAGCCCACATACGTTATTCCATCAATGCTTAGTTATGGCTAATGCTTGTATAGTTTTTTTTAAATAATGCGCGGAAATTAAAACTACTTTTGGAAATCAGACGACCGACGAACTACAACCTTTTTCCCGCGTAGAGCGTTTATTTGTTGTTTCTATTTTTTCTAAAACAGCTTTCTATTTGCAAGCCAGTTCGAAAATTAAATAAAACCTTTGATAAGTTACCTCCTTGGTTGCCAAATTTCGGAGTAAAAGATCGTTCTATTTTTAAATTACACTACAGATATATGAGTTTACTATGTAATTTATTTGACCGACACGTTAGATATGAATTTCATACAACTTTTGCCGGCCTGCTCGCATGTATGTGGCCAGTACAGCAATATCGATTTATCTCGAAGAAGGTTGTCAAAATAATGCTCATATTTCCAAGCATGTTTGAGAAAAGTAGGTTTTTGAAAAAACTCTAGGATGGTTAGAGATGTTGTAAATCTGGTAAAAAGATATAAATTTCTTTATACTTTTATCTAGATTTGTAATGTACCAGAGACTCAAAACTCAATTAGGGTATTTAGATACTCAAAACTCAATTAGGGTTACATTCTTGGAAATTGCTTTAATTAGTGGACACCAGTAATATTTTCCATCGTGTAGTTTCATTTCTCTTTAATCACCATAGTTATTTACTATGAAGTGATTTCGTTTCTACGTCTAATCTGCAAAATCGGTCTCGCTCCAGCACCCGTCGTTTTCTCATTGCGTTCTCGCTTCAGTCGTCGAGCGCCTTAAGGCGCTATTTGGAAAAAGTATGGACTTTTTGATATAAAACTATAGCACGGTTACAGTTGTTACAAATCTGGTAATAACATATATATTTCTTCGTACCTTAATCTAGATTCGTATAGTTTCAAAAACATGATTTTATGATTTTGCCTCGACACTTTTTCTTTTCGAAAAGACCTCTCAAAAATACGAAAATTCAAGATTATTCTGAATTGGGGTTACTTACACTATTGGAAATTGGTTTAATAAGTGGACACCACAATATTTAGGATCGTATAGAAGCATTTTTTTTTTAAATCGCTGTAGTTTTTTAATACGAAAAGATTTTGTGTTTTATTGCCTAAATTTTTTGCAAAATTGGTCTCGCTCCCGTGCGCGTCGTTTTCCATTGATATCTCGCTTCAGCAAATTTTTTTAGAGTATCGCCTTAAGCAGAAAATGATAGTATTGGTATATTTGTGAATTGAGAATTTCAAGGGATCCCTTTAATAGATCCCCAAATCCACGCGGACAAAGTCGTGGGCAGTACGCTAAGTTGATTTGTTATAATCAATTTTACAACTTTCGCAACGCTTGGTCACGGAATGGGTAAACAAAAATTTACTATCTCGAGCTCCTCTCCGTGCTGCATTTTCAGTCGTTAAAACCCACCAATCAGCATTGGGCCCAAGTGGTGGGTCGTTGCCCATTCTTCTTATACATCCATAAGGAAGGCCAGTGTCCCAGCAACGGGGATATTAAAAATGGCCGATAACGATAACGCTAACAGGAATAAAACAACATACTAAATTATAATAGAAAAAAAAACTAGAGTAGTAGAGAGAGTAGAGTGTAGTTTTTTTTATAAAGTTATATATATAAAGCTCGGCTTAGAATAGCACTACCCCCTCTCATCCCGTGGGTGTAGTAAAAGGCGACTAAGGGACTCAGCCTTCAGGAGATGGGCAGCAGCGACTCCTACATACTTGGCCATACTGCGATCGCCAACCCGCCTGCCAAGCGTGGCGATTATGGCAAACCCCCCCTTTTAGGGGAGGCCTATACCCAGCAGTGGGTGTTATGTGGCTGAGACGACGAGATATATAGAAAACGTTTATATCACAAATAATAGAACATTAATAGGTTTTTCATATAAATAATTAATTATTTCTTTAAACGTAATACTTTCCGACAAAACGTTTCCCAAGAAAACTCGAATGATCAACCGGGAAGTTCCCAATTGTACATCAATTTCTTAAGAATTATGAGTAAAAGTACCTATTAACAAAGTAAACACATTATAAAACTTAGATATTAAAGTTATACGTTTGTTGTTTGTAAGTTAGGTTGTTTTTATCAATATACTCGTAGGTACCTAATTAAGTACATCATTCGATATTTTCCTGTTAGGTAAAATAAACGCGTAACCTTTAATGTAAAATCGTATATAAAAAGTAGGTATACAGGATAACATGTTCAATTTAAAACATGTTAAAACACAGCGACCAACCAACGCAATATCTATTAATAAGTATTCTTATAAAGGTCGGTGCTCACTAACTTTCCAAATTCGATTTACCAAGTCAATGATTTATGTTTTAGTTAAAACGATTTTTTAAAATTACAACCTTTATCTGAACGCTATTGGTTTATTTATTAATTGTTTTCATAGTTTATTGCTTTGCTGTATTTATGTATAAGTGGACGTCCGCTATTTTATCCGAGTATAGTTACCACTCCCGTGGGAATATCAGGATACAAAGTATTACTTTATTATTATATTACTCTCCGTCCTGCCAACTCTATGCCAAAAATCAAGTCGATTGTTTGCTTTGCTATGGTGTGAAGATAGGACTAACAAAAACACTTTCGCAGTTATAATTTTAGTTAAGATTAGGGTGATTCAACAAAAAAAACTTTATACAAATAGACCACTTAATACATAAATTATATTCATTAAGAGCTTTTGAATTGTCTAAATTTTCGAAAATTATATTCTTTAATCGTGCAAATTAATTATTATTATTAGAAGAAATCGGGAGGGTTGATTATCTAACGAAAATTCGGTTCATTTCAGTTTCGTCGCTATTTTAGCTGTCATACAGTAAATAAATGTGACAGTAATGACAGCGGGAAACTTTTTTGTTAGATAATCAGCCTGCGGGAGTTCAATATTTGGTAAGTATTCTTGACTCGTCAAAATTTTTGTACGAAAAATTTCAAAACTGAACAGGAATATTTACTCTTATGACGGGAATTCTCATACAGTGTGTACACCGCCTTACTTGAACACCCGTTACTGGCGATAAGATAACCCTTGCACCTAAGTAGATATTGTGTGTGGTATCTTTGGTCACAAATACTTAATACGATACCGTTATAACTTTTTAATTTTGCATTTTACAATGCTATTTTTATGTGATAATTTTTAATCAAGTAAATATACTAGAAAAAAGCAACTTGTCTCATGTCGCCCTGACGGGACTCGAACCCGCATCCTTGGGAATCCGGCCCAATGCACTGACCAATTATGCTACAGAGACCTACGAGAACACGTTGAAATTCTCTAGTGTATTCACCTTTTTTCTACGGTGTTGGCCACCGTCGTTTTATCAATGAGAGAAATATCCTCGCATTCGAAAGAAACATCTTTACAGATGTTTGACTATCGATAAAGATGAAACTGCCATCTACTTATAACTTTTTAATTTTGCATTTTACAATGCTATTTTTATGTGATAATTTTTAACCAAGTAAATATACTAGAAAAAAGCAACTTGTCTCATGTCGCCCTGACGGGACTCGAACCCGCATCCCTGGGAATCCGGCCCAATGCACTGACCAATTATGCTACAGAGACCTACGAGAACACGTTGAAATTCTCTAGTATATTCACCTTTTTTTCTACGGTGTTGGCCACCGTCGTTTTATCAATGAGAGAAATATATATCTTTATCGATAGTCAAACATCTGTAAAGATGTTTTTTTCGAATGCGAATCTATAAAACGACGGTGGCCAACACCGTAGAAAAAAGGTGAATATACTAGAGAATTTCAACGTGTTCTCGTAGGTCTCTGTAGCATAATTGGTCAGTGCATTGGGCCGGATTCCCAAGGATGCGGGTTCGAGTCCCGTCAGGGCGACATGAGACAAGTTGCTTTTTTCTAGTATATTTACTTGATTAAAAATTATCACATAAAAATAGCATTGTAAAATGCAAAATTAAAAAGTTATAAGTAGATGGCAAGTTACGATACCGTTAGCTTTTCGTTTTATGTTTATTAACCATTGTGATACAGAATTATACAGAATTATCCTTATTTATTTAATTATTGCATGTAGACGTTAATTAAAAAACATAACACATTATTTATTTAGCTCTTACCTTTGCACAATCGGGGAATTTCCGATTTCGAAAATTCGATTAGTTATGTTTTTAGGGAGCTTTATTTCAAAAAAAACCTAATCATAGATTTATAGAAAATGTTTATATCACAAATAATGGGACATTAATAAGGACTGCATTGTTTTTTTAACCATATTAATTTTCGAAAATACCTTTCCCAAAAAATCAGCTGGTCCACTGGGAAGTATCCCGATCGTAGGTTACTAACACCGAAGAATACTAACAATTACTGTTAATATCACGATGTCGATCAGTATTATTTTAAATTGTTAACAATAATAACATTTAATTATTTTGCCCATTGTTTAAGATTTATAAGGATTTCTATGAGTTAATAGAAAAGCCATAAATATTATAAATAATACGTAATTTCAAAATTGTATCTACTAGGTACCATTGATTCAAACCTATGACCGCGATTATTATTAAAGTCTGTAAGAAATAATAAAATATTTTCCTGCACAACACAAATTTTTCCAAGTAGCGTTTTTCCCGGAATTTGACCATATAGCCCTCCTTAGGATCCACTTAAAATTTTCCTGAAAATAAATAAACGTCTTTCTCTAAGACCAAAATTATATAAATTTATGTCAAAATTCAGCAAATTGGTTCAGCATCTTAGGCACTAGTTCACCAACTGTCAATTAGATAACCGATGTTTAAAATATCATTTATCTCTTACAACTGCTAACAATAACTGAAATAAAATGAAATTAAAAATGACATTAAGTGGTGGTGGGCATTAAACTGTGTTGCGAAAAAAGAGACCGTTTTTCTCCATTTGCGCCCTCAGTGGCTTTCCATATGACACGTTGCAAAGACATGCATAACCTCTCTGTTCTCATCTCCGTGCTGTTCAATCCTAAAAACAGGACTGTTTAAATTCCTCTCTTCCACTCATGATCTCCCTTGATCATCTTCGCGCATCCAACAGTCTTCGTCTTTATATCCCTTTTAACTTCTGTAGTCAATCTTTTACGCTCCAAGCTGTTCATTTTTGAAACTCCTTGCCTGACTCAATAAGACGACATGCACAGACCCTCAAGTACTAAAAGTTCCAGGTTAAGGAGTTCTTCCTATCCCACTAGTACTTCCTTAATGAACTCGTGCTTTTTGCTTTCGTTCTCTGGTTCAACTGCAATAACTTTGATTTTATAATATACGCGTACACTGTATATTTAAATATTATGTACGCATATTATACATTTTAGTTTATTGACATATTTCCTTTATAGTATTATTTCTTTGTTGCGCACTACCCTGATCGCTTCCACTAACTTTATTACATTGTGGGTAGTCTGGAAGAAATGTCAGGCGATAAGGCCGCCTCTTTGTACAACACACTTTGTTTTGTTAATGTTTCCATTTATCTATGTTCTGTCTTTTTATTTATTTAACAATTTAGTTACACACATGTGTAACTAAATTGTTAAATAAATAAATAATAATACAATATAATACCATCTCGCAATTAGGATTATGCTGTTTGAGTCGATTAAAACAAAAGATTGTCATCTTAAGAGTAGTCCGCAACATATTAATAATTAATAACATTTTGCTAAACATCTTGGTAAAAAAAATGAAATGAGATACGAGGGCTGATTGATAAGTTTCCTAAACGACAAAGAAAATCTTTAATAATCTATTTAAAATATATTTTTTTTCTTAACGTAGTTTCCTTCTACCACGATGCATTTAGTTCAGCGCTTCTCCAATGCCGTTACACCAGTGTGATAAAATGTTTTCTCCAACCCCTCGAAATACTCGTCTACGGCAACAATGACTTCATCATTTGTTGAAAATCTCTGGCCACCTAACGATTTCTTCAGGTCTGGGACATAGGGTGGATTCAGGGAGTTTGGCGACTCCGATGAATCGTCCACTCGACGTTGGTTTTGGTCAAAAGTGAGTAAACGCGGCACTAATCGAAAGCTTTTTCATTCCCAAATGTTGGTGTAGAATATTAAAAACGCGTCAGATCAAAAGCTCACCATCTCTGCTATCTCTAGCAATTTTAATCGCCGATCGTTCAGTACAATATTGTAATTTTCCATTGTGTCCATTTGTGAATCCACATGGACGGCCAGACCTGTGGGTTTCGCAGCTCTGTCTTCCACTTTTAAAATCAGTTACCCAGATGTGAATTGTACTCAATGTAGGAGCAGAACTACCTAAATCACTGTCTAGCTTTATTTTAATCTGGGTTTTTAAAACGTAATAATTTATCACCGCACGAATTTTGTTTCTTTCCATTGTTAAGAAAATTCACGACAGAGAAAGTTCTAGGTCCTGTCATACAAATTCCAGCAGTTCGATTAAATTCAAATTTGGCTTTCTATTTTCGTAGAGATGCCAGAATATAATTACATAATGCTTTTTTCGTATACAAAACTACATAACTAATTAACTCGTGGCAATCAATTCTTAACATTTCTGTCTGCCACAGACCCGAGATAGACGGCAAAAGTTTACCTACCTTGCGTGTAATAAGTTTGACCACAGTCAAAATTTTCCGACCTAAGACAGCCCGCTTGAGAACATTGTCATAAAAACACTCGTCAATCAGAAACGAAAATGGTTAATTGTGCAGTGCTTTCTCGTCAATAACATTCCACATCACTAAATCTCGCTCGTGATGTCATGGTAATATGAAAAATTCGACACGCTAGGTTTTCATACAGTTTGAAGCGTCGTCTATCTCGATATAGTTCTGTGGTGTCTGCTCTAAAAACGTATGAGTTAATTATAACACAAAATCGACATCTTAAATACATCACATAGTATACAGTATAACATAACAGTCATCTCGTAGGCAAAGAATTCATCAATTGCTTTTCTTTCGAAGTGTCCACCATAAAATGTGTGAGTTAATTAAAACACAAAATGGACACCTTACGTGTAGCTTACATCTAATCTAATAATATCAATATGAAATTATGTCAGTTTGTTTGTTACTCTTTTACGCTAAAACTACTGAACCGATTTGGATGAAATTTCCCACATAGAAGATAGCCTGTATTAAAACATAGGCTACTTTTTATCCAGATATTCCCACGTGAACCGCGGAATTACGGATGTGCGGATTTCCGCTTGTTTTAAAATATATTTTGCTAAATATCGTAGTAAAAAAACATGAAAAGGTAAATACGAGTAGAATACAATACTATTTAAAATATAGTATAACATAACTAATCATTGAAATAAATCAACTTTTGCGGAGTATTTAGTGCGATGTATTTACCCGAAATGTGCCGTGTGGTGACGGCCTAAGAATACAAGTGTCACCACTCCCTTGATGCCATGCCTGGGATTGAACACCTGTGCGAGAGAAGGAAAACTTGAAACAAACCCTCTGCCAACCCGTCTGGCCAGCGTGGTAGAAGTAGGCTAATAGCCTCCTATGAACGCCACAATAGGCGTGAGCTAGGAGAGGCTTATGTCCAGCAGTGGACATCCGCAGGCTGATGATGGATGGATTCACGAATTCCGAACGCAATAATAAATCAACTTTGTGGCTAGTCAACCCGGGACCACGGCAACTGAAAAGGTGCCGAAACGTCGGGAAACCAAAAAACCGTAAATAAACTGAAAAATTATAGTACCAAATATATATTTCGAATAAATACATCGCACTAAATACTCCGCAAAAGTTGTTTTATTTCAATTATCCGCCATAAAATGTGTGATTTAATTAAAACACAAAATACAACATATTAACAAATATTTTGCTGAAAATCGTAGTAAAGAAATATTAATTTCGCTCATCAAAAGGTAAATATGAGCAAAATACAATACAACATAAAGTAATCATATCGTGGCAATGAACGCATCAGTTACTTCTCTAAGTTATTTTGAAGAGTCCGCCAGATAACGTGAGAGTTAATTAAAACATAAGACTGTCTGTCATCTTAGCCCACATCATATTTATGTAGACACTTACTTATCTTACTTATTTCGTAGTGAAAAGACATGAAATTCGTTCATGGAAAAGTTAAATACGAGTAGAATACAATACAACATAACTAATCATCTCGTGTCAATGAATTCATCAGTTACTTTTCTGAGTTGTTTCGAAGTGTCTGCCGTAAAACGTGTGAGTTAATTAAAACACAATATTGTCGTCATTTACGAGCGGCCCTCATCGCCATTGTGGTTGGCTTGTGTTCGACAGCTATGTGTGGTCAGAGAGACCCTACCAAGGGGTCTCGACAAAGGGACTTATAAGTTGCAGTGACTACGGATCGAAATATGGCGAAAGTAAGTAAGCCGAACCAAGAAAAATCCACAAATCAGACAATATTAAACATTAAAAATTCAACATTTAGTTCAATTTGCAACTAGGTACCTACCCTCGATACTTTATGATCTTTTTCACCTCACACGCTCTGAAAAGGAGGTTTTGTCAATCAGATTAGGCGTAGAAAATAGCTTTTTGCGGCCTAGCGCGGCAAAGTACTTTTTTAATTTAATACCTAAAAAAATGTCATAATGCGTTCCGAATCGCACTATTTACTTTTTTGTTATATTTGATTTTTATTTTAAATAGCTTTAAATTAATTGTAATACTCCGTTTTGGTTTAATTATATTATTTTAGTTCATTGAATCATTAAAACAATAACAATAAGATTAAACTATGTATTTGTTATAAGAATTTTATATTAGGCTGGGTGAGATTTCACTACCTATAATTGGATTTCGGACTGTGACATAAATCTTTATTTTTAAATTGTCTGTATTTTGTACCTCATGTCAGTGTCAACATTTACGGAATCGTTTTTATTCTTATTAATAAGTAACAATATATTCCTACTTTAAATAACTTTGAATTATCTATAATACTCCTTTTTTATTATTTAAATTTTTTATATCATTAAAACAACGAGAATAAGGTTAAACTTTATGTTTAAAGAATTTTTTACCGAAAGTTGACCGCGGAAACAACCATAAAATGTTCCTCGCTGTTGTGAGGTGAAAAATTGTGTGTTGCGCTCAGCAGAAAAGTTTTTAGCGTCTTGTACCTTTGAAATCTTCGCTTCGCTCAGGATTCAATGCTAGAATCAGATTTAAATAGAGGTAACTCGCCTCTAAATAACCAACTTTCCAGCCTTGCATAACAAATAACTATTATATTCTTTTCTTTGATATGTTTTATGATCATATGGTGGATCGCTGTCGTCAACTGGGGTGGGATTTTTAAAGGGAAACCGATGGGAATCGGTGTGTATGAATGGATCCTTCGCCACTGATAAGTAGCTTTATTCCTCCTCTTTTGAGCATTGGGATTTGGGATTACCTCTAATTAACGGCCTTTTCGGAATGACATTACTAAAATTCGTAATTAACGTTTTTCAGAACTGTGATCCAGAAAATTATCTACATCCTACCTCTGACGAACCTGCCCCCAAATTTATTTATTTATTTATACTTTATTTTCTGTTCTATTTATTCTATGTTCTGTGTACACAGAACATAGAATAATAAAAAAACAAACAAAGACAAACATACAATTGGCGGCCTTATCACTAAAAGCGATTTCTTCCAGGCAACCTTAGGATGGACAGGATAAGAGAATAGAGTATGATGATATAATTGTCTAATTACAAAATCTATCACAATCCCTTTCAAAGGTATTGTGATTGTGATAGTGATTTATAGAATTTTGTAACTCATAGTCGCAATCCCTTTTGGAACGAATGATGTTTTAAATGACACTTCAGTTGACACTTCTCCATACATTTAAAAGATATTTTCGTGAGTCACTTTGCTTGGACATTTCAATTTCATTCATTCAATATCTTTCAAAACGCGTCCCGATCACAATACCTTTCAAATGTCAAATAGTGACAACCTGAAGTATGTTAATATCTTTCAAATGACGAATTGAAATGAAATTGCGATAGATTTTAAAATTAGACAATTAGCCCCCTGTTTGGCGCAGTGGTTCGATCCCCGGACATGACAAATATTTGTGTGTATGAACATATCTATTTGTCTTGGTGTGGGTGTTTAATATGTATATTATGTATCTATTTACAAAAAATAAGTATTCAAGTATTTATCCGTTATCTAGTTTTCATAACACAAGTAGGTACTTCGTGAAACTTACCTTGGATTAGATAACTGGTGTGATTGTATGAAAATAATTTTTTTTATATGTATTTTTTATCTACAACTTATTTTCGATTGACACAGACATGCTCTTTGTTCATATACTTGTTAAAAAAAAATCTTTTTGCAAAAAAACGGATGCCTCGTAAAGGTGTTGAAACGTAAAAAATTTGCGTAATAAAACGCGTCATCATCGGTTATAAATTTAGCAATATGTATTATATAAAAAAAACTAACAAAGTAGGAAAGTTTTTTTTTATTAGATGCGGTTGGCATTTGAGTCTTTATATCTAATTTCAGTAATGACAAATGAACGCAATAATACATAATACTAAATGAATAAGATAGTATACTTACTTATTTTGTGTTTCGTTGAACTGTGTCTCAAGATATGTACCTAAAACTGTGGCAATACCTATAAAATAATTATCTTTATGAACTGCGACCATCACCAACTGTGACCGTGGCATGGCACGATTAATATAGCACGTGCAAAGTACATTATTAACGCAAAGCAATAACACATTAGCAGAATCGATTCTCAACAATAATATCAAAATTATAAAAAAACTACTTTCAAAAAAATCTAAAAGAAAAAATAAGCCTTTTGGAGTCGGTGCCAGACATAAAATGCTACATTGCACTTCTATTACTTTTAATTTATTAAAAAGTTTTATATTTCACAATTTTTAAAGTTAAAATAACTCCCCCATTCCTATTTCACTCAAACTTGTAGTGTAAGCAACTACTAGTTTGAGTCAAACCATTTGACCGAAAAACGATAGTTTTTCAAGATTTCCTCAAAACTACTGAACCGATTCCAAACTTTCAAAAAATTGGACCAATTTGGGGAAATCCCGATGTTATAAGGTTGAATCATTTCGGTCGGTGCGGGCGTTCCCGAGTGATCGAATCGGTGAACATACATAAATAAAATATACGCGACGAATTGATAACCTCCATCTTTTTTTGAAGTCGGTTAATTAGCGAGCAATAGGGCGAAGTTATTACTATTTTTTGTGTATTAAGTTTGTATGTTTGTTAGTCAGTCAAGCAAAAACGGCTGAACGGATTGCGATAAAAGGAGGATTGATGAAATTGGAGAGAATAGGATAACTATTTTTTATCCCGATATTCTGACGGAAACGGGAACCACTAGTCGTTTTAGTAACATAACACTCACTGCTGGGTATAGTCCTCCCCCAAAAGGGGGTTGCCATAATCGCCACGCATGGCAGGCGAGTTGGCGATCGCAGTATGTCCAAGTTTTGTAGGAGACGCTGCTGCCCGTCTCCTGAAGGCTGAGTCCCTTAGTCGCCTTTTTCGACACCCACGGGATGAGAGGGGGTAGTGCTATACTAAGCCGACAAGTATAGCGGACAAGTGGCAATATGCTTCAAGGGGTCAGTAACATGGCAGTGCAGTTAGTAACCCAGTTCAGCGCTGACTTACTACTGGGTTCATGAAGACACTAATACAACCCAGTCCAGCGCTGACTGGGTTGTAGCGTCTGCGCAGCCCTATAGTTGGTGGTAGGACTTGTTGTAAGTTCGCCTGGCTTGCTCCACCATTAGCTGACGTCAGACGCCATAAAAACAAAGTTTTCAGCATTGTTATGCTCCGCCAGTTAGAGATAAGATAGCCAGTTCCTCAGTGTTTGAGGATTCCGGGAGAGAGTGAGGCTCGCATCCAACTTCAGCCTTATCAATACTTATCATCAGGTATGATGAAGGCTAAGAGATACCCCATTGTTCATTACAAAAACATGCTTTCCAGTCGGCTTCTATAATTTGTGCGGGCCGTATGACTTACTGCCCAATCTGCCCATCCAATCCACATGTATCCAGCTACTGGGTCGGAAATTCCAAAACACTGGGTCCAGTCACTGCCATCGTGTAAATCGCGCATATGCAATTATTCCGACTCGCAATCTACGCACTGACATGAAACACATGGTACTGCTGCCCTTGCAGTCAACACTCGTCATAACTCGGTTTAACGACGCATTGTGATCGGTTTACGGCGCGACGGCCGCGATTGACTACTGTCGTAAAATACATTTGCTATGTCCGCCATTATCGTTTTTCATAACAATATGTGGGTCTGAAGGAACTATACGGTTTTTTTCTTAATTTAATAGTCGCAATTTTTATATCCCAAAGTTTTAATGTGCAATTAGTAGCATCACCTTTCGCCTTCATATGCGTATTTAATGGCACTTCCCATTAGAATATGTGAATTAGATACAATAGAAGAAAGTACCAAAAATGTTCACTCTAGTTTAGGTCCCTAAAATTTTTTTAAGGGTTACCGCCTAAAAATATGGATATGGACATGGTCTTCATTTAACGGTTACATGAAGGTAATTTTATGATCTTCAACTGTTAAATGAAATGTATGTATACATACATGGATTTGGGGTATACCCATATTTTTTACGCGATATTCCGGGTGTTTCGTAGTATTAGTAAAAAGACAGCGTTTTTTTCAGCTATTTACTGTTTTTTGTTTCTATCTGCTGACCACGTTACGTAAGTACCTACCTACGAGACAATCACTGACTAAAATTATATTTCATTAACCTAAAGGTTTGGTAATTTTCGCATTTTTCAATGCTATTTTTATACTTATGCTGTAAGAACATTGAGGAGCGAGATCTTCTAGTACAAGTATTCTTAATACTTAAAAGAGGATCTCCATGCACTGTTAGAGTCTGTAGTTCTATTGTTACGAAATAAATATTTTTGATATTTTTGATTTTGACTTATGGTAAAATTTCTACAAGAGCATTGGACCGGATTTCCATCAAAAGCATTGGACCGGATTTCCAAAGGTCGCGGGTTCGATTCCCGTCTGAGAATTCACTTGTGGCCGAGTTAATTTTTTCCAATATTTTTCTATTTAAAATTTACCATAAGTACTAAAGGTTTGGCTTCGTTACTACCCTATTGTTATTTTAGGTTTAACTTATTTTCTCTCATTTCCGAGGTTAAAGTCACGTCCATGCGGGCTTTTGCCAAGCATGGCATGCTTATACGAGGGGAGGTCAATAGGTTCGCGGAATGGGGGGGAAGTCGGTTGCAGTTAAGCACCTAATATCTTTTTCCTTCTATTATATTTCTTTACTACCCCAAATACATTTCTGAAATTGCTCATATAAATTGATTACTAATTCAAATAAAAATATTTGTAATTTGAGTAGGAATTACAGACTTCACCTCTAAGTCGCCGTATATTTCTTTACATACACCTTTTTTTTCATTGCAGTTAATTTTAATTTGTTGCTTGGGACCAGGGGGCTAATTATCTAATTTAAAATCTATCGCAATCCCTTTCAATTCGTAATTTGAAAGATATTCAGGCCGTCACTATTTGAAATTTGAAAGGGATTGTGATCGGGACGCGTTTTAAAAGGTATTGAATAAACAAAATTGAACTGTATAAGCAATATGACAGACGAAAATATCACAATCACAATACCTCTGAAAGGGATTGTGATAGATTTTAAATTAGAGAATTAGGGGGCTGGTCTGGATAATAAAAAGGTTGATGAAGTTTTTCGAACCTTCATAGGTGAATAAACGCCGTTGCAACGTGACTCTTGTGCGCAGGTGCATTTTCATGCCAAACCTTTTCTCCTTATTTTTCTTTTATGGACCCCTTCAAATGTAGCTTGAAATGAAGCTTAGAATTGTACGGTCCTATTAACACCGCATTCTACATAGTCGATGCGTAAAATACACAAAAAAATCAGTCGTAAACGTTGTTCCGCCTTATTTTCCTACTCGGCCCTCTTGGGCGGTGGAATGCCTCTGTATCGACTACTTCTTCGACTAGGATTACGGTGGTGAACATAGCTTTCATTTTCAGTATTATTTCGGACTGTAACTTCATTCATTATCTCGCTACAGAGCTCCAAAGGGCGACAAAAGCGACAAAAAAGTCTTTTACAACTTTTTAATTATGCATTTTACAATGCTATTTTTATGTGATCATCCCGTCAGGGCGACATGAGACTAGTTGCTTTTTTTCTAGTATATTTTCTTGTTTAATATTTATCAAAAAAATCTTTGTTTGTTTTTGTTTTCCCTACCGACTGGCTTGCACGTTTAATTACTAAAATATTAATGACCCGATTACGTTCAAATTTGGAATTTATACTCGTGATGAGGTGCTCAATCAATACCTAGCTGGACAAATGAACCTTCCTCTTCCATCCCTTCCATTCCGCGAACTTATTGACCTCCCCTCGTATGTAGTTTATTCGCAATGTTTTGACAAAAAAGTTGCGTACGATCCTGCAAGTGTTTAATTTATCTGGCCTTTGCAGCTGCAGTAACGATATTGCGTGCATGTCAAGAATTTCAGATTGATGTTTAGTGTTCCGGGAATGACTCCGATACTTGATATAACTATAGGTATTGTTTCACCGAGTTTTCCTTATTATTATTACGATTACGAAATTCATGGAATACCAAATGCATAGTATATATATTCATAGTATACAAAAAAAGATAATTTACATCATCTCGGTTCGCAAAATCCCACAGTGACCGGGAAACCTTGCAATTAGGAGAAGGACTTCCGAGAAATTCGTCAAGGGCTGCTATTCTCCTTTTTAAATTTCTAGAGGATTCAATATATTACCTACACAGTCAATTAGATTGAGTATATCAATTCGGAAAATATCCAGACTGATGGATATTAACACCAAAATGGACATTGCATTTTTTTCCCAAAAATCTATTCTTTGGTAATAAATGAACGTCAAAATATTATGAATCAAATAAGGGACCATAAAAAATCAAATTTGTCCAGTGTAAAAATAATAGTACAGAATTCTACGGTAAGGCCCAAAAAAGCCCAATGTCAGATGTGGGGTTATATTATATAATATCTGTCTATATTTTATGGTATGTTGATATACAATTCGATTCTGTTCGCACTGAGTTTTAAATAACCATTTTCCTTTGAAGAACTGAGAAAAACTGGTAGAGATTTATGGAAAAGTGAAAATAAAAAAAATAAGGTTAAGTTTTCATTTTAAGGAAATAAACGCCGTTTATAAATTTTATTCCTATTATAAATGAAAAGCTTATATAAATCTACTGGGCTAGATAATGAATGTAGAAGACGTCGCAACTCATAGGTCTGTTCAATCTTAATCAGAGAGTTAAATCAATGCTTTTTTTATATTTTATTATTTTGTCAATAGTAAAAAGAATTATTACTTTACATAGTTTTTCGTAAAAAAGGACGATACATTTTTATTTATCAATATCGTTAACTGCCTGCTGCTAACGAGTTTCATTTTGACGATGTAGGCTCTATTGGAACCGAAAATAACCGAAAAAGAGTCTTTCACATTATCGTTCCATTTACCATACCTTCTTTATCAAAATATTTTTTTGCCTATGTAGAGCGAAACGACCTTTTTAATATCAGCATTTCTCTCAGTGAGATCTACAACGGGTTAAATTTAGTGATAAATATTAAACAAGAAAATATACTACAAAAAAGCAACTAGTCTCATGACGGGACATGAGACTAGTTGTTTTTTTATATATTAAAACAACGGGACTAAAACGCGACATTTATTATGTAGTACAACTATGTACTTACAGCTTGACGTTTCGGCTATGTTGCAAGAGCCGTGGCCGTGGATCTTATAGTTGCTTTTTCTAGTATATTTTCTTGTTTAATATTTATCACATAAAAATAGCATTGTAAAATGCAAGATTAAAAATATATAAAAAGGGTTAAATTTTGATTTAAATATTTTAACTGATTCATGACGAGTGTTTTTCATTCAAGCAAACCAATCTTGCGCAAGTTCCTCATTAGAACGCCAACCACATTCCCTTTGTTCTCCGGTTAAAACATAAATGAGTCAGAGTTAGTCAAAATACCTTTTATGTCGATAGCAACAGTTAACGAAGGCAATACAAAGTAAGGCGATTTCCTCGAATGCACCACAAATGAAGGAAACGGATGCATTGTTGCGCTTGATTCATCTACCATTATGGAATTTTGTGTTAGTAATCGGTTTGCGCTTGAGCCGATTGCAGGTGGTAATGGGATTAGTGACCAAAAGATTAATTCTGTTATAAAATATTCATGTTCATTCATTCGCATACCCGTATTGGGCTTAGGCGCTGAGTTAGCCCGTTTGCCCGTTGGCTTTAAGTTATAATGATGAATTAGTCTAGCAATGAGGATATCAAAAGTGTCTGACGATGATGATGATTGATCAAAAAAGTCTATCTTGATTTATAGGGATTAAAACATAAAAAAATTACCCAACGTTTCGACACATTTCCAGGGGCAGTCCTTAGAAAGGTTTCGACACGTGGGGAAATTAAAAAAACATAACGGCAGTATTGAGAACCTCCTCCTTTTTGGAAGTCGGTTAAAAAACACCAATTGACATCAATGTTACACCAGTGTGGCACCAGACACCAATGTTTAAAATCTATTTGTGGAAACTGTATTGGCAAATGTGTAATTTATTTGTGAAACCTACATGTATTGTAAAATTGCTGTTTGTTTTTCTAATAAACTAAATAAATATATAAAAAAACACGCGAATCCAAATTAAATTTGTGATTACACAATGCGTTTTATTTCGTCAAATTTGCTTTATTAAATTTTTTGAAAACTTCTATTCCACATTTATCGTCATTACCGTCCTGAACCTATTTTTCCATTCTGTTGAGGTTTGCACAGTACGTCCCTCTCCACCAATCTAGGTAGGTATTCTGTAACTCGTCATCTCCTGATTTGTTTCCTTCTCATTCATATCAGAAATTCACACAAATCTTCCATCTCCTTCTTACAGCATTCATCAACGTAATCATCACTTTTAGTAAGGTCATCAGTCAAATTGGACCAAAAATCAAAAGTGTCGGCCAATGAAAATAAATGGCACATTTTTGTTTTGACGTCAATAGTGTAAGATTAGTGGTCAAGCATTTATTCAAGTTTGATTTTATTTTTGGTATAAGTAAACCACTAAACGGATTGACCACGTAAAATGTAATCGTTTAACAGAATACTGTTTATTACATTAAGACAAGTTCCTCGTTAGCATCATTACCACCAACGTCCCTCCCAATGCTGGGTTACGTTATGTGGTCGTATTTATAACAAAAATTATGACATTTTCAAACTTGAATAACTGCTTGGCCTCTAATCGTACACGAGCAAAAAATGGTCGTAAACACTTGTTGATAAACACTTGTTACCAATAATAACGTGCAATTTATTTTCGTTGGCCGACACTTTACTGTGTTTTGGTCCAACAATGTATGGAACGTGACTGATCTCCTTTGTCAATAATAACATTTCTGTCTCCTTTATTTTATTGAGAAATATATTTTTCTGCTGCGGTTCCAAGCGTCTGATTTCTAGTGTTGAAAAAAGCGATGTCATAGACTACTTTGCAGAGGTTTGCTTGGTTAGCGATTTAAGCGAAAATGCTTTTGCAATTCTGCTGTTATACCAATAGCTTCCTTTCGAAATCAACAGGAAAATCCAACCAAACAACCCCCTGCAAAATAGTCAATGACAAGCCTATTTTTAACTAAATTCAATTCGAGTTTTTCACCTTAAATATTGTCGTCGATAATATTACCAGGACATTGAGGTCGTAGATGTCTAAAATTATTCCATTTGCAAAAAATACAGGCTAATAAAATTATAGGTTAATGATGTCAAAATGTACCGTAATAATGAGATTCAATCACATTCACTACTTCTATAGTTCCTCTCATCCCTTGGATGACGCAACTGAAACAGACATAATAATAATAATAATAAAAAAAAAAAAAACAGAAATCTGGTTCCATTTTTGTTAGTAGGTACATATGAAACTTATAAGCTAATGTTAGTATCTTATATAAAAATGAAAATACCAGCTAAAGATCCTCTTCGATAGTCTTGTTGACTGTGATCGCCAAACAACCAGCCAACACGCCAAGCCTTAGTAAGCCTGGGTGTATCCAAAAACTGGCAAAATGAGGTCTACCCCATTTTTCCATGGTCTACCATAAAAATGGGGAAATTAATAAGAAAGCGACGTGTTGGCAGGAGAAAAATTTCTTGGTTATGGAACACCCGGGAGTGGGCGAGGATCATTCCCAACGTAGAACTACTTTTCCGCTTGGCACAAGACAGGGCTAGATTTGCTGAGCTGACGGCGAATCTCCAGTAGAGGAGAGCCACAATAACAAGAAGGTAGACTATAGATATATGTTTAGTCTCCGCACTCTACTTCTAGATCATCATCATCATCAGCCTGTTGACGTCCACTGCTGGACATAGGCCTCTCCTAGCTCACGCCTATTGTGGCGTTCATAGGAGGCTATTAGCCTACTGCTACCACGCTGGCCAGACGGGTTGGTAGAGGGTTTGTTTCAAGTTTTCCTTCTCTCGCACCAGGTGTTCAATGCGTCGAACCTCTTAGTCGACTCTTACGACATCCCAGGCATGTAAGGGAGTGGTGAAACTTGATTTCTTAGGCCGTCACCTACGGTGGCCGGCTACTACTAGATAGGTACCGCGTTTCCTGAAAACAACACCCCGAAAATTCGGCGCTTTTGCGGAGTTGCTGGGGGTGACGCGAATATGCTAGTTTTTGACATAAATAAATTGAAAATTGTAATAATATTGTAATTGTAAAAAAAAAAGCAGAATTGTATAGTCATGCCCGCGGTATCTATAATATTATAGCAGCAGTAGTAGTAACAAGTGTAATATACGAGCGCGGAGACGAATCATAAATCACCCCAACTGAAAAAGTTTAGACATTCATTTGTTTTTTGCTTCGTGTTCAAAATTGCCTGATATTTGAAGCCTACGTTTTCAATAGCCTTGATTGAGAGATTTGCTTAGTTAAATTTTCAACAAATACCTCGGTGAAGTTTAATTAACACGAAACGTGCTGACGATTGAAAATTCAACATTCGATAAATATTAAACAAGAAAATATACTAGAAAAAAGCAACTAGTCTCATGTCGCCCTGACGGGATGAGACTAGTTGCTTTTTTCTAGTATATTTTCTTGTTTAATATTTATCACATAAAAATAGCATTGTAAAATGCAAAATTAAAAAGTTATAATTCAACATTCATTTATCTTCTGAAGAAGTTCGAAGCAGATCAACCTGACTTATTGACCTGACCTTCAATAGTGTACTTACAACCTTCTAGTGGTTTTAAACATCTAATGATCGTTAGTGCCTTTTATATTATGCGATATTAAGTAAATATAGGAGGTAATAACACTAGCAAAATCTCCTTTTCTTAAGTTTTCTTGACAAAATTCCTTTAAAATAATAATTATTAAATGTGTCAAATAGCATTTTAATGTAAATATTCATGATCTTGCTGTTGTTGCTTTCTCCTTAAAAATATCTACCTACATTAAATTCTCGTGTTTTCTCCAATTTGTATTCTATCGATCTTTGGGCAGTTTAGCACTCTCTAGAAACCTAATACCTACCCACATTAGCCATTCTTCTTCTAGTCTACCTATACTGTAAGTAGTTCAAAGAAATCCGCCAGGTAAATCCAGTGATAAGATCATCGATCGAAAACAGCAGAAAACAAACCAATCCATCAGATAATTATAAATATAGGTAAGTACCTACTAACATAGTTATTTAGAGACTCTACCAAAAAAGATACAAGCACTGAGTAGGTAATGCAAAGTTTATCCAATCTTTGAGCCAAAAAACGCAAACAATTTGTCAAATTATCGACTGATCCACCGATTAGCAGATACTGACCTATCCACGCGATCCGCCACAGCGAGCCAGCGTCAAAATAACGCCATCGTTCCATTGTCTAGCTCCGGCGCACGAAACAAGGCCAAAATACGGTACTGTAAAAAATCTGCCAACTGACATCGATTCTATCCGGCTTAAAAAACGAACAATGCGTCCGCAGCACACGCGTCCCGCTACCCTCGGTCCCGGCCGCGTTTGAACGCACTGCGACACAGTCCCATAAAATAACTCTCAACCAAACATGAATCGTGACACCTCACAAATAAGGTGCAAAATATTTACGGGTCAAAATAAAAATCTTTATCAAACCAAACTTCATCATCATCAAGCAAGCCTGGAATCTGTCGCGAAGCGAAGCGACGTTGCCGCTCTTCGCGAGCAACGTCGCTCTATGTATATGTGTGTACTTCTGGCACAAGCACAACTGGCGCCGAATATTTATTGTATACTAACAGAATACTGACGAGCGTTTAGGACGATAGGGTTCTATTCTTTCCCGCGTTATCTGTGAAAACGGGCTTTGTAAGTGGTGAGTTAGAGTCGCTTTTTGTTTATTGAGCAATAGAGTTGCGTCTTTTTAACTTGGAGATGTTTTTCTATGTGACCGTCAGGTGGCTATGTATAGGTTGCTTGATCCGCTCGATACGCGCTCTGACTGAATATCGTGCGGCGGCCTTAAATTGGACATAATGGTTTCGTAAGCAATAATTAATTAACTTTTGAAGGTTTTATGAAGGCGAACTATGAAGTAGGAATTGAATTCATGAATACATAATGGGTAATAACAGAGCTGCTTCAAGCGTTTTTACGTCGACCTCGCCGCATAATATCGTTTTGCATTAAATTATCAACATTTTATGGTCATAAATATAGACAGTGGCAATAAAATAAATGTTTCTAAAGGAGTAAGAAATAGATTTCTAAGTGTTAAATTTTATTTACAAGCTACTGATTTCCATATCATGTTTTTATCAAAATTATGTTATCCGAAGTGACGGAAAACGAAGGACATTATTATATTATGTTTTATTGAAACAGCAGGAAGCTAAATCAATAGCAGTTCAATTTTTTTATATTCATCATTTATTTCATAATAATATTGACGTTAATAATATGTTCTTATTCCATTCATAATACGATATTGAAAATTTTAAACTCACAAAATTGCTTGGCATTCTCAAACAAAGAAGCCGCGCATTCAACACACGTACTGTCACTGACTATCATTTTGTCAGCAAAATCTTTTGGTGACCTAGCTAAATAGGTTTATATAGAGGATGTGTTAAAGATTTTCTTTTATACTATAGCCATTATTCTATCAAATTCCACTGAAGCAACTTGTAGAGACCGTGAATTACAATTTGTTCGCAAAAGAGAGTTTTGCGTTGGCATTAGACAAACCACCGGCACAGTGATTGCACATTTTCTTTATACTATAAAGAAAATCGAAGTTGTAATGACTATTCATATAAATTTTAATTAAGAATATTCTCTAAACACTTAAAAACGGAGCGACTGCGGCGCGTCCGTGTGAATATATACCTATGTAGAGCTCGGAGAAACCAAACATTTAAAGGTTTAGAAAGCTGATTTTATTAAAAATATTAGAGCCAGACAAACAAGATGATTTTCTTATGCTATAGACTAAGATTCTGTTTTTACGGACATTTTATCTAAGTATATTAGATGCGGCATACTGTGGTGTGGCGGATGGACAACCATTTTCTTATTGATTCGTATGATCAATAAAAAATACATGACATACAAAAATACATAGTTTGAATGTTTTCATCAAGCACAATTTAGAAAATGTTTTTTATCAGTTATTACAACATTATTATTCATTTCGTTGACAAAATAACTGAAATGAAGCGTCTTTATAAAGACGTTGTGTAAGACTTCTAGTCTGGTATTTGATATCCCAACCAATATGATAAAACTTTGTGTCAGGATAACTGACGCGAGTTTCCTGCAGATTTCTTAAATAAAATTAGACAAATCTTTCCTTCTGCCAACAGATTCTTGCCATAAGCCTTCAACTTCAAGAAATTCCCCAAATACCGTAGGAAAATATGGGTACTTTCACGGCTTTTAGGATAAAATTCAATCCAACGTAATGAGTAATGGTAATGTTATAATACCCCAACGCTAGCTACAGCAAACATCTTTTTTACTTTCGTATTACAACTGCTTTCTTCTATCAAAAACCAAAGCAAAAACGGCATACCTACATATGCTATGACTGTTTGTTATTGATAATTGATGAGATAGCGCCTATAATAATCCATAAAATGGAAATTTACGCCATTTTGCGTGCTACGAATCGGCAAAAACTTGTTGAGGGTGTAATTCTAGACGATATATCGGCATATGTCGTGACAAGTAAGGCCTTGCCGCTCCAGTGGCTAAATAATAACGCTACGATGTTGTAAATGAAACATAAATTTACACACTTCGTAGACTTTTTTTTATCGGAACTCATTTGTCAAGATCGAGAGAAAGCAGAATGTTTAATTAATATGAGTGTTGCTTCGAGTCTTTAAGTTGGATTAATCCATGTTTTTTTACTTACATTGTTATTTTAGGTACAGACTAGATCTGCATGGACGGAACTGTGAAAGGATTTTTTTTTCATATTGCCTTGTAAAGGAGTTTAATGTCAGATCTTTTTCTGTGATGTTTCTATCGATGGGTATGCGTAAAAAAATATTTATAACAACATAACAAATTAAAGAAAGATCCCGTCAGGGCGACATGAGACTAGTTGCTTTTTTCTAGTATATTTTCTTGTTTAATATTTATTACATAAAAATAGCATTCTAAAATACAAAATTAAAAAAAAGTTATAATTAAAGAAAGATGTTGAAAAATCTTCTTATCTTTAATTTTCACAAGCCCTAAGATATTTCTAACAATGATTCCATTAATGTTTAAAGAAGTAACTACGCACATACCGTTGCGTCGGAAAGGCAACTTTGGAGAAAAGTATCACGGGTTTATATATATTGCTCTACAAATTGATCTTCCAGATAACATATCTACAAAGCTATTCTTAAATACTAGCCCTAGAATAGAAATCGTCTAATGTGAGTATGCAAAAATATTAAAAGATTCATAGCAAAGATATATCTAAGTCATCATGGACATATGGATGGATGGTGGAAAATTTACCTCCAAAAGACCTTAAGTTGAAACAACAGAAGGCCAGTAAAAGATTAATTTTAAGTAACCTCAATAAATTATTCTAGAATCTTCCTCCAAATAAAGGAAATTATCCATGACCGAAAAAATATCCTGTAAAGCCATCATTACTCTACGCATATGAAGAGCCATCTACTTAAATTTAGATAAACAACCGTAAGTTGTTTTACGCGTAATATCACGACAATTCGTATGGTATGAAATGTAATTTCTTGATCACAAATTACCAATGTAGAGATTCTTCCTCTCTCTTTATTTCGACCAAACTTTCCATATCGCCATCGTTAAGCTCGCTCTTTGGCGACGTAATTAGAGTTTGTGTCATTTTAAAACGATAAACTGAAGATTCTCTACATTGTTACTTTCCGTCCTTAGATGTTGCTTTCACTAATGATAGTATTTCTTTAAATCTTAATTTACGTATACTACAAGACGATTTATCCTGTTAAATAAAGACGACTCCATTTATTATAATGTATTATCTAACGACATGAATATTAGTGAATCACCACCAAAAAATCAGTTTTAATCGAGTTGGGCGCCCTTGAAGCCATGTTATCACGTAAGCAGTAAGCATATTTTTCGGCATCTAAGTACTTTACATGTATTTTTCTCCGAAACCAAAAGATACCACTAGCTAATTCATTTAAAAATCATCTGCTTCCTCCAATCTGAAACGATTATTATTGCGATACCCCAAAGTTTCTGCTTCGGTTTTCGGCACAGTAGCTCAGTAGCTACTGTACCGAAAACCGTCATTCAAACAGTCTTGAATCTAAGTTCTTACGTTAATTTGAAATACTTACGATAGCTTAATTGAAATTACTTGATTTTATAAGGTTTACTTTTAAACAAACAGGATAATAAAATCAGAACAGTAAATCTAATATATAGAAAAGATAAAATGGAGTCGATCTCTTTTGTTCTTTTTGTCCAATTCCATTTTCAAAATGTCGAAGTCGCACAAATGACAGTCGTGTGGCGCAGCGGAGCGGCAACGTCGCAGTCCAGGCTAGTGCCGCCTCCGGTAGAAAGCGCGTTTCTAATCTGGCCGCGGTGCAGTCATTGACTCCGCGCGTATCAACCCGTGGAACTCGACTCGTAACTGTTGGCTGACTGCAGTTTTGGCTGTGACTGTGACACTTTATAGCAAATGTAAGTGCCAGTTTCACAGTCTACGATTGTAATAACATCTGGTTTATTTTAAAAACAAAACGGAATTCCTTCGAGAATAAGTATCTGTCAAGTAGGTAGTTACCTAATTTGAATTTCAATGGACCTTGTGACAGGCGCGGGTCCATGATTCTTTCGCCGGAATTAATAACTGATTACTTCTATTTAGGAAACTTTTCGAAATTCCATAATGGCCCTAAATTTGAGGCTTTATCTATCTAGCTATATTTATCACCACCATTTTACCACTTATTTGATGGACTCGGTCTTCGATTGCGGGAAATAACCACCTTTAGTTGTGATAGGTAGATAAAAGCACAAGTTTTGGTTAACTTAAATCCTGGTTGTTAATCGACCCACCCGCCTAAAAGAACCGATGGCCGTTGGTTCGGAACGGTTCTGGAATTGCGACCGCGCACCGGACGTCGCTCCGTGAGTAGGCCGACAAGGTGGACCGACGATCTGGTGCGCGGTCGCGGGAAGCCGCTGGATGCGGGCAGCGCAGGAGCGACCGTCGTGAAAATCGTGGTATCATTTGCCTAAGAAGACGGTCAACCCACAAAAACTGACATTAGAAAAAGTTCGTGAATACCCACGGAGCGTCGTCCGGTATACGGTCGCCTTTCCAGAACCTTTTTGCCCCAACGGCCATCGGTTCTTCTCGCTATGTGTCCCGCCCACTGCCACTTCAGCTGAGCAATCCATCGAGCGATGTAAGTAACTTTAGTTTTCCTGCGGATCTCCTCATTTCTGATTCGATCACGCAGGGAATTTCCGAGCATAGCTCTCTCGATTACAATTTAAATAGTATCAATGATATTGTATGTTAGATATTATGTTACGTTAATCTGTGACCAAAACACTTACTCCAATTTCAAATCGTTTCTTTGTGCATAATACAACATCGGACCTCATATAGGGTTTTCTCAATTTTCACAATGCGAGCTCGTACTTATCACATATCTGCTTCAAGTAAATACTTACATAAATATAATTGAAAAGAATGCAACGGGACTTGACTTGTCAAATCATGTGACGTCGCTAATTCCGATTGGCGCGGCGGAACCTTTTCGAAAAACCATGAGGTTACTCTCTAAGCCCGAAACCCGTAGTTTCGGTCTAAGTTACGGACGTTTCCTACTCCGTTTTACTTACGTACAGCTTATTAGTTCCGAGACCCTAACTAAGAATGAATGAGAATACGTTTTGACATTGTCCCTACTCCCAATGTGTTTGTGCCGTTTGTCCAATCCGAAATCAATAGAGAGTAGGCTCCATCCGTAATTTTAAGAAACTTACGGACGGGTCCCGTATCTTAGTTGACGGGCTTAGACAGTAGGCCTCCATGTGTTGCATAGCGGCGGAAAGCCAAGTCTTTAAAATTTTGGGTTACCGAGGAATCGTATAAGTTTTATTTGGCATCAACATGATAATTTGTATTTCCCTTTGATCCTGGTGAAGCTATTAAATTTCTTGATCCCGTTCTTCTTCTTCTTCATCGTCCTTCTTGTCAGCTACAAGATGTCAAGTGTGGTAGTAAGAAAAGTTGATGATTCAAAAGTATTTAGATAAAAGGTTTGAAAATGAAAATGAAATTCCATCCGTCGGTTCGCAAAATGCTACGCGACCTTGTAACGAGAAAAACTGGCAAGAAACCTGTCTAGGTAGGCTGATTCACCATCGGACCTGGACTCAGATTCGAAATCTATGCTTTATCTTTGTCTATTCTGAAGTGATTGACAGTGACAATGCATACATTGCGCTCTCGGGAACGTTTCCCATGTTTCTGAATAAGGCCGCCGGTCTGTTTTTTTCTCTCTATTTTATTTCATCCAGAGTCGTCAAATTGAATTGCTTGACCAAATTTGCCTGTGAAGATAAAAAAAATTGTAGTCAAAATATTTGGCCGTTGTAGTAATTACAGAAACATAACATAACATAACCTATGAATCGACGATAAATAGCTTTGTCACGAAATGCGCAAAAAAAGAACGCTTCCCATTGGAACTTATAAACTGAAACATTTCAAGAACCAAACGTAAAACTTTATTATCTAATCTCATAATTAAAGAAATACATCAACCTCAAGAGTTTGAGACTATAGTGTACTACATATTTGACCAAAGATACTTATTTCCGCGGAACTTCTGATCCTGTAATCCTGTCTCCGCGAAGACAGCACCGTAAGGGAAAAAAACATCTAAGTAGGTACTTACTTTTTGCTTACAGGTCAACATGAACTAAAATATTGCGTTATTTATTACTTTATAATAATAAAATAATAATAATAAATTAAACTTTATTGCACACGATAAAACAAATATACAGAGAAAAATACAAACAAAAGCAGACATACAAAAGGCGGCCTTATTGCTACGTAGCAATCTCTTCCAAGCAACCTTGGGTGGTTATATTGCGTTATCTGAGAAAATATAAAACATGACTGAGGAAAAATAAGGAGTCACGGATTGACCCGAAGTCTACACCCAAAAGGAAATCGCAGGCAGCCTCTCGTTTATATTAACGTATAATGTGTACAATATTAGGTTAAGGTGGTACGACTTCCATACGAACAAACATTGCACATTAATTGGTTCAACATACATTAATAATTCATAAATACATGTGCAACTAACTCGTTTTAGTAATTTGTTTGCGCGAAATTATTAAAAAAATGTACTTTCATACATGAGGTATATAAATGCGATGAGTCATACACACATACATAGTATTGAAATTATAAGATATTAGTTTATTCGTGATTTATGTATGAAAGTACATTTTTTTATTATTTCGCTCAAACAAATAGCTGAAACGAGTTAGTTGCGCATGTATTTATGAATTATTAAGGTATGATGAACCAACAATTGTGCAATGTTTGTTTGTATGGAGGTCGTACCACCTTAAGAATACTGTTCCGGAAATATAAAATTAAAAGCAAATTTTTAATTAAAATTTTTAAGTAATGAACATTTCGTTTCCATTAAAATCTCTTTCGCCAAGTGAAGAGATCCGTAGGCAGCTGTGCGCGGGCGCCGATAAGCTGATAACGTTATCGCCCGATAGAGGCCACCTCGTGTGCCCCTCGCAAATATTAGCCATTTTACACGCTACTTGATTACTTACTTCAAATATTCAAAGCCAATTTCACCAAATGGCGCCAAACACGATTTATAGTCGAAATTTTTTCAGTAGACTGAAATGACAGGTTGTCAATGTCACTTTATAAATGCTGCCATATAATGTAGCTATAAATGATTATATTAAATTTGTGTAGGCACGTGAATGGAATCAATACTTACTGTACTGGAACTGGATCTGCGCAAATCATTACGAAAAACAGTGTAAAGCAGGATAATTTTACAAAGTAACATTGGCACATGTCAAATTAGGTACTCTAATGAAGTAAAAATTTATGGGACATTGGCGGAATTTCTGTGGAAAACAGAAGAAAGCCATTAGGAAAAGACAAAAAAAAAAGAAGTCAAAATCCGACTATAGTCGGATCGTGTTTAAAACATCGTTCTGTCCCTTTCGACTACAAACAAACTCAATCGCTTGTTTGCAATGACATTTATATCATGTTTAGCGAAAAAGGTATAAATGATCAGTTTGATCAGTTGACCAGATTTGTGGTTATCAAAGCTGCCAAATTCTTTCCTTTAGAGCTTTAGAGTGATTACGCACTACGTCCGACCGGAAACCGAACCGTATGCGTGAAAAAAAATGGATCTAACTAGAGAACTCTGACGTAAATCGGATATCGCTTACGCACTCCGATTTGAATCCAATCCGATTCGTAAATTCCTATAACTATTTCAACACTACATCAGTAAAAGGATAGGTTAGGATCTTGGCCTCGACTTAGGTACTTCCACCACCACGTAGAACTTTAAATTAATTTCACAACATACAATTTCTCAAAAAAAAAACACAAATTCGCTAGTAGAGACACTGAGTTTATGTCAGCCATGTTAACTCGGCTCGAGATTGTGAACTGTTTTTTTAATGCGTGGTCAATCAATAAAAATGATGGATAAATATGTTCTCCGTAGTGGTGAAGTATGTGGATACCAGGATGCTAGCTTATCCTTTGACGATTTGTGTTAAAATAGGGAAACAGTTTGTTCATGAAGGACCTTTGACGGTACAACAATAATCTTCTCCAGCATAGAGATTCCTGGATGACGGAGATAAATCGGATGATGGAAAACGGCGGTAGTGCGTAAGCTACCATACAAATTGTTTTACGGCTATGACGGACCGTATTTTCACGGATTCGGAACGGACGTAGTGCGCAAGCGCTGTTAAGATTAAAGAATAGTTTTAAAGATATAGTTACCGCCAAATAGTCAGCAGTATTTTATGTACCCTCTGCTGGGGCACTGGCCCTCCTCATGGATGGACTAGCACAAAAAGTAACCAACTACGCGAGCCCATTGCGTTTTGCCGTTGTTCATCATCCGTAGGGTTGCCATCCGTCCGGGTTTCCCCGGATTTGTCCTAATTTAGAGGGCATCCGGGGAGCCCCCCCCCCCCCCTCCTAAAAAAGTAAAAAAGGCAAAAGGCTAAGGAAGAATAGCTAGAAAGTCAAATGATGTACTTATGAGTGCAATAATTTATTTTCATTTTTGTAGTTTAAGTTATGATTGTTATTATTACGTAAAAGAAATTTAAAATGTGGCTGTTGATTTAAACTTTAAGGTGATATAAATGAGTATAGTTTTTGGTTATTTTATGTTTTAAAAAGTTAATAATGTAACTTACATTACAGTAAGTCTAAACTTTACAAATGTTCAGTTTTGTTGCTTAAGATTTAAGAAGACTGAATTTAGTTTATATTCTGTTAAGAGATAATATAAATGGATGCTGATTAAAATTTAAAGAAGATATTATTATTGAGTTAAAAGAGTTACCTCAAAAATTTTAAGACCTAATACAAGAATGGGGTTTTTTTTAGGTTTCATATTTTATAAGGTTTTGTTTACATAACAAAGTATATTAATAATTTGTTTTATTTTAAGAATTAACAAAACAAACTGATTATTAAAACAATTTGTAAAAAACTGTAATAAGATTCTGTTTTGTTAGGTACATTTAAAATAATGATAAAAATGACTAAATTTAATTTTTAGGTCTGAAAATAAATAATAAAAATCGGCCAAGTGCGAGTCGAACTCGCACATGAAGGGTTCCGTCTCTCACCCAGGGTTGCCTGGAAGAGATTGCTATGTAGCAATAAGGCAATATTGTGTGTTCCTCTTTTTTTGTAATTTTTTCTGTATGTGTTTGTTTTTGTATCGTGTGCAATAAAGTTTCTATTATTATTATTATATTAAATACACCTACCCAAAATGCTACTAAAATTTTTCGTCTGCAAAAATAACTTTGTTTTTCATAGTGTTTCAGTAATCATCCGTCTTTTTCAATGCCCAAAATTCTGATCCATACGTGACGAGTAAAAGAAAATACTTCCTTCTCTTTAGGTACTAATTTCTGCCTTTTTCAAGTCCGAAAAGTTATCGGGAAATCTTGAGTTAATTTCCATTAGATAAAAAATATTCTAAGAAAAAACCAATAAAAGACTAATTAATTATAGTACGAGTCCAAACACTTTTATTATTATGCTACTCGGTCATTAGAGTAAAATAGTAATTCTACCCCACGCAATTACGGTAATTGCCGAGTCATCATCAAGCGTCTCCATCATAAAACTACTAAACTACCGGTAGTAAACGGTAGCGAACAAAATACTCTGTGGAGGCGAAAGCCATTGTTCCTCCTTTGTTTCCGAGACGACTGTTCTTTATTCAAAAAGTTCGAAAGTCCAACTTTTTGTTCTTTTGTTTGTTTTTTTTGTTTATCGCCAAGGAACACGGCACAAAATATATTGGTGCTTTAAACTTTTTCAGCTTTCGAATCTTTTCGTGGAATACTTAGTAGTAAATTATGTAAACTGTAACAAAAATGATATTGTTGTTAGTGTAAACAGAGATTAGTATTTTATAGTTGTGCAATTCAAATGAAAAAAAAAAACATTTTTTTACTTTTTTTTCTTTCAACTTCGTTATTATTATGTTTTCAAAATTGGACTCTAATTAAAATTGTTATTTTATCAATAAGTTATTAAAATAAGAATTTTAAGTTTAACATGGGTCACTAAAATACAGCACCCAAAAGTTGCCATATCCCATTATCTTCCCAAATCTTTTCTGATTTGAATTTCAATTTATTTTTAAAGGAGGTAGAAAATTTTTCATCAATCAAAGGTATTTCTAAGTCATGACCTAATGGTGTTAACGACCCCCGCACGATGCTTGCTCAAAACACCATATTTTCTCCGTATTCCAAGAATGACAGTCGAAAAAAGTAATACAAAAAATCCTAACTGCGGTCTCTCAGAAAGGTGAATTTTGATGTGCACATAATCTCTTAGTCAATAGCAATCTTAAAAAAGTGAGGCACTTTTTGAGGAATGCTTTCTAATAACCGAATCACACAGCTGTTTTAAATATTATGAAGAAAGTAAATAATAATGATGGCTTGATGAATAAAAGTCTAAGTCGGTATGGTATAAAAATGACTACCATTCAAATCAAAGTGTGTGCGAAAGTGGCAGGTTACGATAATGTGGAAGCGTTAATGAAAACTCGTCCATCGATGTTTTTCTGAAATGCACCTACTGTTTAGCATTAGTAGTGTGTTAGTTGTCAAGTCATGGCAACTCGGTAGCGAGGTCGGCGGCGCCCGCGCACCGTCACACGTCAATGAGCATAGAGGTGGACGTCAATTCTGGATGTTGCACCGTTAGGACCCTTCTCCATGGTCCAACGTGACGGACGGATCGTCTTGACGGACCGAAAAATAGGATAAAAATTTCAAACTGTCATGTTCTAATTTTAAAGGTTTCTGCGATTTTCTCACCTTTTCCGTTGCTATTATTATTTTTTTGGTAAGTGGAACTTCGGTGGGTTTAATGTTACACGGTCCGCCGTGAGGGGAATGACGGATCTTCTTGACAGACCATATTTTATATGTTTATTAAATTTCGAAATTGCTACCATTTTCCTAGGTTTTTCGTTACTATTATGTGTATATTTTTTTTGGTTAGTGGCACTTCGGTGGCGTCCCTTCTCGACGGTCTGCCATTTCGTCCTTAGAGACCTTTTTTAGGGTTCCATAGCCTTATGGCAAAAACGAAACTCTTATAGATTCGTCAGGTCTATCTGTTTGTCTGCCGTCCGTCCGTATGTCACAGCCACTTTATTCCGAAACTATTACATGGAAATAAAACTGATTTTTTTTTGTTCATCATACCTATACGTGTGTGGTGTCTATAAGTCTTTAAAAATGACATGAGGTCCTTTAAACTATTTTTTTCTCAAAGTCAACCGTTTTCAAAAATGTACACTTCCAAATTGGTAATGTATCTCCTCCCCCCTCTAACTATTAAATGAAAAATTAATTATTTTTGCACACGAAAATGTTAGTGGTATTTTGACTACCGGAACCCTATACTGCGCGTAGTCCGACAAGCACTTGGCCGATTTTTTTTATATAAGCCTGGAACATCTTCTAAATTTTCCTATGTTCGACGTTGCGGTGAGTATTTATTTCTCGGTTCAAAATGAAACTGTATTTGGAATTATTATTTTTGTGTTTTCCGCAACGCTTATAATTTTTTCGGTTGCGTTTCACGAATTTGGTATTTTAATCGAAAATAGCGATAGAAATAACAAATAATAAATACATTTCAACAGATACCCATGTACAATAGAAGTCTAATTTTACACATACATATAAAAGTTCGTTATTTTTTTCTGTCTAGATAAAACATTTTGTATATCCACATTTATAATGATTGGTCTATATCAAGCAGCATCCATTCCAAAGAAACAACGACATTCGTCATAAAAAAAACTGGATCGTGGACATACGCTCTTACGCCGCTACTGTTTCTTGATGGCACTTTAAACACATGCCATTGCATCATTTATTTTTTTGTTATGTCAGAGTGACTTCCCTTTTCGAATTCTGAAGTTGGTGTTGATCCGTTGCTTGAGGCTAGTTCTAGCCAGTACCGTTTAATTTCAAATTAACGTGTAACATTATGAACAGATAATTTCATAGCTAAATTCTTAACCCCTTTTTTATAAACCTTAAGTTATTAAACTGTGACGTATGCACTTGTGGAATAATCAATAACATAATTTTTTCTATACAGTTAACACAAGAAAACAGTAAAAAGCTATAATGGATAATATAAAGGTAGGATTGGCGGAAAATGTGGTGACGCGTGATAGTACCCAACCAATGATATTTTATAATAAATATATTACGTTCATAGTAATTTGCGTTGAAATCTGTGACAACTTTTTCGTGTCTTGAGGCCTACTCTCTAAGCCCGTCAACTAAGATACGGGCCCCCGTCCGTAAGTTTCCCGAAACTACGGATGGAGCCTACTCTCAATTTATTTCGGATGTACTAGTTTTGGACAAACGGCACAAACACATTGGGAGTAGGACAATGTCAAAACGTTTTCTCATTCATTCTTAGTTTGGGTCTCCGAACTATTAACTACGGGTGTTGGACAAGAGATTCGAAAAAACGGAAATGAAAGAGAGCAAATTTTTATCGAACCCCATATAGGGTCTTCCCAATTTTCACAATGCGAGCTCGTATGACATATTTGCTTCAAGTACAAAGATATAATTTATCATTGTACCCAACTAATTACTTCTAGCACATACTATAGAAACTAGCGAGTTAATAAGTTCAGCTTCGGAAGAAAGTCTCTGTCTTGTGTTCTGCATTTTCATTCACTCTGTTTCTCTATGTTTTTTTCCTGAATTTTACAAATTTATTGAAATTTACAAAGTTTTTTTCTTTTATCACTGTGTTTAGTCTAGCTTGATTAGTTTAAATGATACATAACTAATTACTCTTAAGCTTACAAAAAATAATCATTAATAGATGAAGTTGATCAGTTGAAAATGAAGTTTTCCAGCAACTATTGACACAATAGTAAAATTAGTAATTACAAAGATTAGACACATTAGTAATGTGTCTAATATTAACAACAATTTTGTATTTGATAGATAGAAACTATTCCAATTTGTATAGGTAGTACCTACAACATCAGGGGTGCGATTGCGTAAGGTAATCGTATTCATCTGACAGTTCATATCGTATTTTATCGGCTGCAATTTGTATGGAATGACATACGATATGATACACTATGAACTGTCAAATAAATACGATTGACTTTACGCAATCGCCTAGCGGACCCTTAAGGTCTTACCACAGATCAGTGTTTATCGCGCTTCTCGTGTCTAAGTTAAGCAGTGTTTAATTATGATGCTGTCACATTTTTCCAATATTGTTTGAAAGAGACAAAAATGGTTTTAAAACACCATCTAAATTAAACAGTGTTTTAAAATATTTTATGCTAAGGCTTCTAGAGTCTTCACAATATTTCACAATGCAAGCTCGTATGACATTATAACTTTTTAATTTTGCATTTTAGAATGCTATTTTTATTTTGTATATGTCGTATGACATATTTGCTTCAAGTACAAACATATAATATCATTGATTAAGAACCATTCCATTTCCCACTATTAATTTTACCAATAGTTTGAAACTTTTAATAATCTTATTACTATATTAAACACAATTTCTTACTTACTCCCGTTATTAAGTAGGTACTTATAATAAATTCTAGCCATAATAAATTACTGTCATTATTTTCACCCGTAAATTGAATATTTATTCGAGGTACCACTTATTTAACGCTATTTATTTAAGCTAATAGTCGTTTTTTCTGTGCAATTATGTAATTATCCTGTTTAAACTTGGCAATTTCTATCTTTTTACATTCATGTACATATTCCCTCACGCTCACGCTACACTGCGTGAGCACGTGTGAGTCTTGATAATGCAAACAAGAACTTCCAAAAACCCATTTTTTTTTTACTATTTTTCCTGTCGGTAGAATCACGCATAGTTTCACTCTTTGTATACTTTATCAAGACACACTATGGGTAAGTATATCCCTTTCGGCGTTGGCAGAGCATCGATCGCGTAGCTTGAGAGTAAAAAAAAACATTACTCCCATAACTGCACCTCAACGACGGACGCCACATTTAGCACTGGCACTTTTTCTTATTATCGAGTGAGGATTAGTGGCCAGAGTTGTCAGAGTGGTCAGAGTTTATCAAGCCGCCTATAAGGCCTCTGACTCGGCTTAACGAATGCAATCAAATTACAATAGCCGGGAGCGACGGTTTAACGTGCCCTCCAAAACACGGAAGCGCTGAATACTAAATAATACAAGTAGCACTGGTTTGGTCGTCTCACCTCGAAGACGAACAGCGAAGAAAATTTTCAATTAGTTTCTGCGGTCAACTTCCGGTAAAAAATTGATATAACAAATAGTTTAATCTTTATTTGTTCTTATTGTTTTTAAGGAACTAAAATTATGATAAATTTTAAATAGAAAAATATTGGAAAAAATTAACTCGGCTTTGCTTCTCGTTTTAATTTTATTTATTAAATAGCGATTGCCCGATATTGTTCGCGTGGACATATTATTATTCCTAAATAACATAGTTATATAATTTTATTGAATACTAGCGGCTGCTCGCGGTTTCACCCGCGTGGTTCCCGTTGCCGTGGGAATATCGGGATAAAAGTATCTTATGTTCATAACGAGGCTATCTACTATCCGTGTACCAAATTTCATCCAAATCCGTTCAGTACTTTTTGAGTTTATTGGTTGCAAACAAACAAGCAACCAAATCTTTCTTTTTAATATTAGTATAGATATAAAAAAGAAAAAGAAAAATACTTCTATATAAAGATTTTATATTCTATTCTATTCTATATTATCGCAACTACTTACGATAGGAAACATAGCCTTTATCATACGGTGTTAAGTAATGGTAATTCTGAACATTTAATGAAACAGCATGATTCCATGATGTTCCATGATTCCAAGCATGATGATGTGTTTTCATTAAATGTGCCGTATCGTTTGATGTCATCTTGACCTAAGAAATCATACAAAAAGTTAGTTTTCTATGTTGACCCAGACAGGAACCGAACCGTCATCGTCACGCCATCTTGTGAACACGAATGCCGTCCTTATAAGGCTGTATTCAGACGTAATGTAATTATATGGCCGTTTATTCTTTATTTACGGTCCCCTGGTCTCTCATTTGGGTCTTCATTCACAAAAAGCGAGTATAAATATTAATAATGGATATCTCAATCACATAACTTGGGGTCTACTCCAAAAACCTAGTACGATAATCGGACGAACGTTCGTTTAGTTTCGTGACTTTTCAGCATCAAAATAATGTCCAATAGATAGTAAATCGTACGACGAAAATCGTTTGGATATAGAAATCGGAATTTCGTAGTAGATGCCCTGATACTTAAGTTTTTGCTGTTACTTTAGAATACTTTAAAGCTTCATTATTCAACATATACCTACAAAACTAATTAATCTCCAACATGTAGGTACCTTTTATTCAATGGTCCTAGTCACGGGATACCTACATAGGTACCTACGCGAACTCATTGCTGCGTCTGATTCTTTCGATGGAAAAGAAGTAGATATCAGCATTTGAATTTAGTATGGCCGACAAGCCTCTAACAAAAAAAAAGGAAACAGTCTTGTAGCGGTCGGATTAAAAAGACGTTAATTAAAAGGAGAATTGGCGTTTTGGTCCAATTCCTCAACAACGTTGGAAGTGGTACCAAATGAACGGCTATGGAATACCTACACTTTGTTTAATACTAGCGGATCCTCGCGGTTTTACCCGTGTGGTGCCCGTTCCCGTGGGAATATCGGGATAAAATATAGCCTATGTCACTCGGGAGAAACGTAGCTTTCTAATGGTCTAAGAATTTTCTAAATCGGTCCAGTAGTTCCTGAGATTAGCGCGTTCAAACAAACAAACTCTTCAGCTTTATAATATTAGTATAGATTATAACGGCTAAGTCAAAATCTAGCGCGGTCATAGTATTTTGATACATATTCAAACCTAAGAAAGAAATAATTCTTAGCATCAAAAACCGTAAACAAATGTTTTTTTTTTCAATTTTTTGTATACGCCGCCTTCGTGGCCGCACCGCTATATACACATCTCTCTCTTACCCCAATCAATGATGATACTGATATACAAAAAATGAATAATAAATGAACAAAATATTTTTTGTTTTTTTTATATATATATAAAAAGATAATTCCATTTGCTTTACTGGAAACACGGAACCCTAAAAATAATGTAATATATCGCGAAAACATCGTAACTTACCACTAGGTGAAACTGTGATCAAAAATACTTGACCATTTGTATGAAAATATTAAGCTCCATGTTTGCGCTCGATTTCAGCTTAGTGCTCATAGTATGAAATATTTTACGCTTCAAATGCTTTCATTTGGCATACGTTGTAACTGTTGGTAATTGGTATATTGGACCAGCAGCCCCCTAATAGGCTATTTGACAGGTTTTGAAAATCCATTTTATATTATGTAGAGGAGTTTAAGGAACCCAGTAAAAGTTGTTTTTTTTTAATTCTGGTACATATTTGCTGAAAAATATCAAATTTAAAATTCAATATTTAAATAGCGCGCCAAAACGCTACTTTGACAATATGGCGCTGCAATGGGTTCGGTGACGTCACTTGCCTGTATTCTGCATATCATCCCCATACGTAGGCAAACGAGGTTTACAAGCAGGTGACGTCATTATGAACTCGACGAATCAGGAGCGTTTTGTGTCACGTGACAAAACGTTTAAAAAATGCATTTTTACGGATGAACGGATTTACGGATTTTTAAATTAATTTATAATTATTTTCAACTTACGTTAATAAAAAACCATTTTTAAACTCATAATTTATACTGATAACAGTAATTGACACTTTATTTTTCGCATTGTCAAATAGCCTATTGTATAATTTGAAATTTTATCTCAATCCCTTTCAAAGGTATTGTGATTGTGATAGTAATTGATGGAATTGTGTTACATATAATCGCAATCCCTTTCGGAACGAATGATGTTTTAAATGACACTTCATTTGACACTTCTCCATACATTTGTAAGATATTTTCGAATGTCACTTTGCTTAGACAGTTCAATTTCGTTCATTTGATACCTTTCAAAAAGCGTCCCGATCACAATCTCTGTCAAATGTCAAATAGTGACGGTTTGAAGTATAGGTATAAATATCTTTCAAATGACGAATTGAAAGGGATTGCGATAGATTTTACAATGAGACAATTAGCCCCCAGACTCCATACATTTATGCCCATGGTTATGGTGGCCACAGTACTAGTACTAGGTAAAGTATTCTAATCCCGTCAGGGCGACATGAGACTAGTTGCTTTTTTCTAGTATATTTTCTTGTTTAATATTTTTCAAAGTATTCTAATTTATATTATATTGTTATTTATTTTATCTAATACAAATTACTATTTAATTTATGATTTTGTAATTTTTGCATTTTTCAATGCTATTTTTCTACTTATGGTAAATTTTAAATAGAAAAATATTGGAAAAAATTAACTCGGCCACAAGTGAATTCTCAGACGGGAATCGAACCCGCGACCTTTGGAAATCCGGTCCAATGCTCTAACCGCTGAGCTACCGAGACTTGCGAACCACCGTCGAAATTCTCCAATACTTTTATATTTTTAATACGCTGTAGGCCAGCGTTGTTCATCAATGCAAGGAATATCCTTGCATTCGAAAGAAACATCTTTTCAGGTGTTTAACGATCGATTACTATATTTATTATATTCTGTCTCTCTGACTTTGTTCGTCTGTGTCAAAATTATCCAGCCCCGTCAGAATAACAGCGCTACTGAGTCACATTGCCCACCTGAACTGACACAGTAGTATCACGCTGAGACGGGGTATTTGTTGACCAGCACTTTTATGTATTTTGATGTTCTTTATTTGTAACTTTTGTTGTAATATGTATAGTATATATATAATAATGTATAGTAATTATGTTCTATCTTATGTGCATGGTTAATAAATGTTTCTTTCTTTCTTTCTTTATATAATATAACAGGGTTCATAAAATAAGACCGATATATTCACTAACGAAATACAAACTAAAAACCGATGTTCAAGATTTGCTTCTTTCTTTAAATTATGATGAGACTGAAAATTTAATGAGATGATGTACACACCCACACAACATTCACACTTACATACACACACACACACACACACACACACACACACACACACACACACACACACACACACACACACGCACACATATTTACCAAAATTATATGTACAATAGACTGCGAACTACATTAACCAGCCAGTTTGTTTTTGAGAATATTATGTTTTGCATTTGGAGGAATCACCAGCTCCTAAGATACAGGATTAGTCCTAGTTTAGGAGTTGGGGACCTGAATTGTTAACGTTGTAATTGTGACTTTTCTCAATAATGAGTACCTATTGTTTTAGTTCTACAATGTTATTATTTGTTGTTAAATAAAGTTTTTATTTATTTATTATTTATTTATTTATTATTTATTATTCTTATTTCTAATGATGTAACTGTCTAATTCGCATTTATGATTTGTGCAGGGGGAACCGCTTTGGCGCAGGGATACTAAACCCGCCTTCTGCGCCAGAGGTCCCGGGTTCGATCCCCAAGAAAAATATTTGTGTGCATAAACATGTCTATTTGTCTTGATCTGGGTGTTTAATATGTATAAGATGTATGTATAAAATATATAAGTATGTTTATCCGTTATCTAGTACCTATCCATAACATGAGTTCTTCATGTAACTTAACGTGGGCTAGATAATTGGTGTGATTGTATGCAATTATTTATTATTTATTTATGATATGAGTATAATATGTAAATATGTGATATAAGTACCTTGGACTTTACTTGTATGTAAGTGGGCAACTGATAATTCAGCTAGATGAAATTGTTTACAAAGCCGACAGCCTTGACGACATTCTCGCAAGTCGCGCAACCCGCTTGCTGATAGGGTTGTCAATCGCGAATTGTTATTGAGGAGACCAATCGACAAAACCAAAACCAAAAATTAAATCGTTATGATTACTCTTACATCAAAAAAAAGTTAGAACAAAAAACACTCTTACAAATTTTGGTGATGCATTACTACAAAAAGACAGAAATTATCTTATTTAAGGCCTTTGACCTCCACGCTAGATTTTTTCAAAAACCTGTATGACAGAGGTCAGCTACTTCCCTCAAATTAACAGGAAATTAGTCGCAACTGATGTATTCGACAGACATATGTAAAATTAAAACTTAAGAGAAAAGCATGCGATAGACTAAACAGGTCATAGTTACAATTTATAACAATACACCAATAACGTGGTGATAACTAAAATTCGCTTATGTTAGGACCGAAAGTAAGCTCATATTAGAATCATAACTTATGCTAAGCAACCATGCCGACACCGTTTTTTTCAATTATGATCGATTTAATTTACTTTTTATTTACTTCCTGGGTTAACTGAAATATAGGTAAGTACCAATGTAGGTAATAGTAATTGATTTTATACAAACTACCCATTATCTAGCCCAATATAAGTTTTATTAAGAGCTTGTGTAATGATTTTAGTTAGATAGCGGATAAACATTGTAGGTAGTGGGTTTGAAATATGAAGAAGGTAGGTAAGCTAGACCAGAAATTCTCCAAAAACTCTCTTACTGTATGATGGATCTGTATTCTTTATATATTTGTCCCTTTGCCACTGGTACAGTAGGAAAACTTCCCTTTTGATCAGTACCTAAGTTTTTGAGAAATGGTTAAATTAAGGTTAAAGAAATTATAAAATGAAAAACCTATTAAAGCTCTGTTATTTGTGATATAAACGTTTTCTATAATTCTATTACTTTTTGAAATAACTTTCTTAAAAAAAACTCTACTGATCTACCGGGAAGTTCCCCGATTGTACCTACTTACCTATATTTTATTTGTAAATACTTACTTAATGAAATAGAAAAGCCTTGACAAACAAAATAGAGATGTCTTGTGCGAATCAAACCTCGATCCAGAACTCTGTGGGAATGCGATATACGAAATCCATAAACGAATGCGCTGCAGACACAACTTTCAACCCTCGAGTCGAGGAGGGAGGCAGCATCCCCGTTGTGACGTTGTCTGTCCCGTTTGATAGTGAACGTCATAAGCGGAGAGATTTTGCGGAGCTGAGACCGCACATGTGGTGTTCACCCTAAAAATTTGTAGCACTTTTGAACTATTTTGTAGATTAAAGATTTAACCTAACGAAATATGTATATAAAAATATACTTTGTGTTAACAAATACTGGTGATCCTAAATAAAGAAATAAATAAAATGCGCCGTGTGCACCTGCCTCCGTAGCAGACCCACCGAACATAGAGCATCGCGGCTTCCGCTATATCGCGTGATATAGGTAACATTTTATCGACACTTAACTGCCAAAACTTTTGTCTTTTGCCAGGTGAACATGACAAATTGCTATAATTATTTCGCTATTTAATGTTTATGCTAGGGGGGGACTGCTCTAATTTAACTCATAATACTCAAACTTTATACTTAGGTACATGCATCTAAATCCGTATGACTTTCGGCACTGAAAAAGGCAGACTTCACTGACACTTCTGTATATTGTTTCCCAATATGATCACAAAGTTTTCAGCCTTAGTCTTCCTTGAAGGTTAGCTACCTCATCCAAAAATTAGTATTTCTGATAAAATTCTGACTTTGTAAATCATTTCATGTCGTTTGCGTTCTGCGTCTTTACATTGCGAGTGCGATATGCATGTGAAGATCAAATAAGATGAGTTAAACAATTAAATTACTTATAATCACCCTTGTGATTAAATTGTTCATGAACTATATTAATCCTCAATTTTTCCGGAATACGGGTCTTAGACCCCCCAACGGAACCAACCAATGTCAAATGTGGCATCTTCTTTGAGATTGAGTAATGTCTATACATGACACTGTCAAGCTACACTGGTGATGCTCTGCTAACCCTTAATGGAGTGAGCAATGATATTATAAGTGTGTACTTGAAAATCATTCGACGGGAGCGTAACATTCATAACATAAAACATGGGTACAATCGAGGAACTTTTCGGTTGACCTGTAGAGTTTCATTGGGAAACGTTATTTCGAAAAGTAACTACTTAGGTTAAAGAAATAATTTATTTTATCATTCTTAAGTTTTTGAATTTTAAATGATTTTTTTATTGTTCAAATGAAATGTGAATGTTCTATTATATGTTATACATATACTATTTTTTTAAATATCACTACCTAAAAATCTCTACTGGACTACCTGGAAGTTCCCCGACTGTACAAATACCCCGTTTCATTCAAATAGTTTGACCTTTTTAAATCCGCTAGTTGCCAACCCTGGGCGCAAGTTAAATGGCAATTAGTCGTTTTTTTTCGCGTCGGTTTCTGCGAAGATCGGAACAGGTCCAACTGGCTGTGCGCATGTTTTTTGGACGGTCGGCGCAGCTTACGCTCTTTTAAGTGTTTTGATGAAGGTAAACAATTTCGATTCTACGTGAGCTTAATAAAAAAGGTAAGTTTGTTTATGGTTTATTTGTGCCAATGTCCAATATTAGTTTAAGGTAATTGCAGATATTTAGAGAATTTTAATACTTTTAAAATAGAGTGGAAAATTCTGTTTGAAAATTGTTTTAGATTAAGAAGATAAGTTAGATTCTGAAGATAAGTCATCATAATCAGCCATTTTTATGCCCATTTTTTATGAACAACGACTCTTAGACTCTTAGCCTTCATCATACCTGATGTTAAGTATTGACTAGGGCGGTTACAACCCGATACTCGGGTTCGTCGATCGACGAAAAATTCCAAATTATGCGAAAATCTTTAATTGCAGTTTGTGATCACCACGTTTAACATTTTGTATATTTTATAGTTTCGGAACAAATGGACTCGAGTACCTTTAATTTGATACCTTACTCGGCCGCGTACTACGCGCCAAAGTCCCTATCGAGTCGTCACAAATTTTGCGAACCTGAATTAAGTATATAGATAAGGCAGAAGATGGAATCGAGCCTCTCCCAGAATAGGCAATCACTGAGGAAATGGCTATCTTCTTCACCCATTGGACGCGCGCGGCAAAACATGCTTCCGGGGTTTTCATAATTCCGCAATTTTCCGTAAAAAAGGAAAAACCGCGCTCACTAAGCTTACAACTTTTCATTATGTTTTCTTAAAAAATAGTAAAGATTTAATGAAAATAAATGATGAATTCGTAATTAAATCAACTGTTGATTCAATCAATTTCACAATAAGACGGCTTCCGCACTTTTTTACCGTACCGCTAGAAAAAATACCGTTCTCACCAGATTGCTAGAAAATAAAGGATTATATTGTTCGAGTTATTTTTTTTACTATTCCATATATTTCGCTTTTCTTTGGGTATGCTTTTACCAAATAGGTTTTTTATTAAATAATAAAATAGCCAGGTTAATTGGTTGTTTTAGGTTAACAATTTTTTTTTTTGGTTAATCTGAAACAACTTAAATAGAAAAATATTGGAAAAAGTCATCTCGGCCACAAGTGAATTCTCAGATAGGACTTCAGTTGTGGCCGAGATCATTTTATCCATTATTTTTCTATTTAAAATTTATCATAAGTATAAAAATAGCATTGAAAAATGCAAAAATTTAATAACCCTAAAAAAAAGTAGTTGTTTTAAAAAAAATACATAAATATCCATCCACCAGGCTTCGACAACACTGTATACGGTGAAATAAAAAGTGCAATTAAATTCGAAAAAAGTTGTTTAATTTGAATATTTCTCAGTTACACACTTTATTGTTTCAAGTTTCATCTGACTCATTGGTTAATGCTAATATTAGATCATTATAGTTGGGTGTTACCTAAGCTTTTGTTCACAAAGCTTACAAGCAACATTGTCACCATGTATTAGGCAAGGCAAACGTACTACACAATAGTTTGTAATAATTGTTTATAGTCGCCAACTCGTTTGTAAGCAAGCATACAGTATTTGTTGCCTTATTTAGTAAACTATTTGTGTTTTATTTACATAAGCTTTTATTCAAAGAGAAGGTAAGAAAAACTTAACTACTGCATTATATTGCGTACCATCATTTACGATCGTAATACATAATTACTCAACTTATTAGTCTTCATCTTTGAAAATTCAATTAACTTCTAATAACAAAAATCATACTATGTATACGTTGCTACATTTAAAAACAACAAAATACTAACCCGAAATAAATTATATTGAGTAAAAGAAATACATTTAATTCGTGTTTGCAAAAAAAACATAAGGTAACTTGGATGCAAGCGGACGATTAAAAACTAAGTATTCAAGTACTATTTACAAAACGGATTTGATGTAGATAAGTGAATTTCATAAATTTTAAAACTAACTGTAGAAACACCTCTAGCGCTATTGATAAATAGAAATTGATTAAATGTATAATCAAAAATAACTCGAGTTGTGTTATCCTAAAAATAAAAGAAATAACTAGGTAAACTCAAAAAGATATCGATTTTAATTTAGTTTAAATAAATAAATAGAGTAAGTATTACACTTTATACCTGCTTTTTTATTTTTGAAGACGAAACACTCCACAAATAAAAATAAAAAAAAATTGCTTTTTCTTTACCAATGTCGTAGTTTACAAAATTACTCACGCGATAATAATAATAAGCAGTATCTTCAAGCTGTCTCGCATTTGTCCTTAGCCAGCACAAAGATAGTCTCCCCTCGTTTTGAGTTGGCAAAAGTATTGCAATCACTATGCTGTCTTCCGAACAAAACCGAGGGGAACGCACAATGCTACCCCATCCGACAAATTGACCATAAATAAACAATATGAAGTGGAAATACTTTGAATTTTAAATAGCGCATTTTTTATCAACTGGGAAATGTGTCTTCGTCATAAACAATGTTAATTAATAATAAGGTGGAATGGCATTTGATATTTTTAATTACAAATCGCGAGTAAGAGGTAAGTAACACGTTGCGTAGTAGATAGATAGATAGAATAGTACATTATGGAAAAGGCCATGAAATAGGTAATTGTAGGCTGAGTATGAGTTTTCCCCAGTACATTTATGTTTGTTTGTTGAACTTCTGATAAGGTTTGCAGGTGGGCACTGGATGTAGTGGTAGATGGCTGAAAATTAAATCCATTGCAGGAGCGTTTTTCTAAGAGATGCACAAGAGTGAAAGAGTTAAAATTAAAAAAATATTTAAAGTACAGACGAAGAGTTTTCTCAGCCAAATATTAGTACGTTACCATTAGGACGCAAGGAAAATCAAAATCGTACATACGTTCTATGACATATATGGGCAACCACCGGCCCTTTTCAATTTTCGTATGAAAGTATGATTATTCGAAGAATCTTTCTCAATGTCATTTCCCTTTGACACTTAACGATATTCACTACGCAAGGAGAAGTTTACGCGCTCAAATAGACAGCCAATCAAATTGCATTTGCCAATTTTCATTTTCTGTTATGGCCCGCGACTGTATTAATATAGTCAATCTGGCACGCAACTTGCCAAAGGTTGACCTGGTCTATGAACTGCCATGTATCACGCAAAAGGCAAACCTACTAACTTTAACCGCTTTCTTGTGTTTGCATTTCAGTGTTAAATTTAAAGTTGAAAGGGGCAGGACGAAACCACGATTCTCTTATCTTCATTTGGTGAACTCGATTTTTTTAATCCGTTAGCTACCCAGTCAGATTAATTCATAATCAGCTATTTCAATAACCCCACTATCAGGGCACCCAGACTTTATGCGGATTGATGGATGTTTTCAAATTTGCAAATGCAGCCGAGACCATCGGCTTAACGTGCCTTCCGAAGCAAAGATTAACAGAGCGGATACATTTTTGGTCGCTCATCCCATGACTTACCATTGCCTGTACGCACTAAATTCTGCGAAATCGAGCTCCTGAAGTCGGATCAAAAGTTGTTTTATTTCAATTAAGAGTGCGCGAAGAAACTTTGTTTTCCTTTCCAAAGTTTCGTTCATGCAGAATTTAGTACTACGTAGTAGGGAGTGCTTAACCCTGGGTCTCATTTAACCAGTATCTTAATAACAAGTTATCGTTAACTTGGTACAACCGGCCCGCGGCTACAAAACTAAGAGATAGAAATAACTTTATTCAACTGCTTTAAGTACTGTTGTAAAATATTATATGAAAACTTTTGGTCCTGTGCATTGGGAATTTCAATATTTTTTTTTTAAATTTATGTTGTTATTTACAAAATTATGACATAGAACAATTTTCAATACATACAATCAGGGAACTTCCTGGTTGACCAGTAGAGTTTCTTTTTAAAACATTTTCTCGGAAAGTACTACGGTTAAAGAATTAAGGTATTATTCAAATGAAATTCCTGTCAAAGCTCCGTTAAAAAGTTAAAAAAAGCTCTCCTGGTTAACCGGGAAGTTCGCCGACTATATCTTCTATCCATTTTAAGTCACAAACACAAAGCAATTCCGAATTTCCGATAAAGAAAAAAAAATATGATCGAAAATACAGCATTCACAATTCACACAATTTTACTAATTAATTCAAATTTTATGCTAGATGAAAAATCGGTTTTTTAACGTAGTTTTTTTTTATTTTGTTATTAATCATATTAGTAGTTATAATTGAATTATATCGTCGAAGTTAAAAAAAAATCTCATAAAAAAACTACTGGACCAAACTGAATCAAATTGTTATGGGACTACATGGCAGCTATTTCTATTGAAACGGCAAGTCTAGTTTTCTTTAGTTATTGTCATAGTGTAATGTCCTATGGCCTGTTGTTGTGGGGCTCAGCAGCCAATATAGAAAATGTTTTTATACTTAAAAAAAGAGCTGTGCGCGCCATTTACAACCTTCGACGGAGAGATTATCTTAAGTATTTGTTTAAAGAGATTAATATATCTACTAACTTTGGCGGGACAATACATCTATGATAATATAGTATATGTAAGGAAACATCTGGATTTATTTATTAAGCATAGCGATGTCCATAATCTTAATACTAGAAATAAGAATAAGCTTGCCGTTCCAAGATTTCGACTTGAAAAATGTAGACGCTCGTTTTTGGGGAAAGGTATAGCTTTTTTAAATTAAGTTCCACAACAATTGATTGAGCTGCCTTTGCATAAATTTAAAATATATGTTAAAAAGTCACTCTTAAGCAAAGGTTATTACAAGGTAGATGATTATTTAAAAGACCAAAATGCATGGATGTGATACTAACATAAAACATAACTATTATAAATTGGATAAAAGGAAAATATTCTAATAATTGAATATGGGAAAATTTTCCTCTTATATTAAATATACTTCAAAATTGTAAATTTGTGTTTGGCAACAACATGTTCCATTGTAAATGTTGTTGTTACTGTTAAAGCTGATAAGTTTCTTGCGGCCGTTCTTCTTATCAGTTAAAAGGTGTACTGAATGGCTGGTAGGGAAAAAAAATTTTGGACTATTCGAAAGTACTTATCTATAAGTCTATTTGAATAAAAATCTTTGACTTTGACTTCGATATAAAGAATCACGTAAATCGGATTAGAAATCTCGGCTTAATCGGTGTACATACCTACTTAAAAAAGACACCAATCGAATTGAGAACCACCTCCTTTTGGACGTTCGGTTAAAAACAGTTAAGTATTCGCTCTCAACTTGCTCAGACAGGACTCTAATACACCTCCTATACCTACCTTATGTCAAGGTGAATACTTTCTTCATCATCCTGAACATCATGACGCTGCTACCTTGCCATGACAATGTTGTTCATGTGAACAAATTCAAAAAATTTCTAGGAAATGTATCCGGACTGCTTTGTGCAAAAAATTGTGTTCTGCAGACGTATCATCTATTAGAAACCATCATGTCATAAGAACGTTTTGTTTGCGTTTTGTTTTTACTAAAGTTGACACATTTTGACACACTTCACACTTTGGAGGCGATGATTGAGCGAAGACGTTATTAAACTTCCGTCTATGAACACCGTAGAGGTTCGTAGTACGAAAAAGCATGGTAAGATTGAAACAATACTGCGCTAAGAAATGGCGGTAGACCCCCTGTGTATTGCTAAATCACCATGCACTTTAGTCGCAGTTGCAAAAATATTGAAAGACGCTATCTCCCCCCCCTTCTTATGAGTCGTGCTCCCTTGATCTGTTTTAGGACACCCAAGGGAATCAAGGAGGTTGCTCTATTGGGCGACACTGATAGGTACTGCAAATGTAGAGGTATTGCAGGAAATAAATACGGGAATGGGTATTAACAACACTTTTAGATGTATATGCCATCGTGTAGCTCATACATGAAAAATAAAAAAATACTGTTTTTATTTTTGCCATTAGTATATTTCAAGAAATATTGAATTTTTCAACTTTGGGTCGGCGTTTTATTTTGGCACTTTATAACACTTTGTATGCAGCTTGCGGTTCACGCTTGACCGATTTGGTCAAAGAGTCGCCTTCTTTGTATGAAACGGTATAGAATAACGTCACGCAAAGAGCGCGTGAGTCTTGAAATTTGATCACTTGTAAATCAGAAACTACTTATCGTATTTGTATAAAACAAATAGAGTTCAATTTTTATACGTTTAACCAATACTGTTATAAAGTTTCAAGCGATTTAACGAGCCTGTTGTTAATCCCCATTGTGTCAGAAAAAATAATAATTGTAGGTGTTGGAATCTTTTCGTACATAATTTAAAATGAAACTGCAATTTATGGTAAATATTAAATAGAAAAATATTGGAAAAAATTAACTCGGCCACAAGTGAATTCTCAGACCGGATTTCCAAATGTCGCGGGTTCGATTCCCGTCTGAGAATTCACTTGTGGCAGAGTTAATTTTTTCCAATATTTTTCTATTTAAAATTTACCATAAGTATAAAAATTGCATTGAAAAATGCAAAAATTACAAAATCATAAAGAAAAAAAGAAAAATAAAAAAATAAAAAAAATCTGCAATGTTTTAAAAGCAAACCTTAACTCGTCAGATCAAATGAGACACAATAAATATATTATTGTTGTGAGACCGCCAGCGATCTTGTTAGCTTAATGAATAAAAAATACATCTTCACAACCAGAATCTTTAAGCAATATGTTACAGAAGTTTTATAGTTAATTTATACAAAAAAAATGTATCAGTCATTCATTAGACATCTGGTCCCCAAATGTAGGGAACAAGTAATTTAGTACTTGAATCAAATTGGATTAGTTGCCTCAACTATTAGTAGCATAATTGTATTATTCAATATTGATATCATGGTGAGAACATGTAAAACTAATTTTCGAAATAATCAATTTAATTGGGTAAATACTTCTATACTAATATTATAAAGAGGAAGGATTTGATTGTTTGTCAATGAAAACAAGTATTGGATAGGCTCCGAAACTACTGAACGGATTTGGATGAAATTTGGTACACAGATAGTACATAGCCTGGTTATGAACATAGGATACTATTTATCCCGATATTCCCACGGTAACGGGAACCACGCGGGTGAAACCGCGAGCGGTCGGTAGTACCTAATATACAAATATGTAGGTACAGTTAGTGCATTGATTTGTATGTTATGCAAATTGAGCGATCCTTTTTCATATTCAATTTGCTCAGGTTCGCAGCGAAATATGAGCGAAATCGTTCTATGGGAAAAGTGAATAAAAGTGTTACATAAATAAATATATCACATTTTTCTCGACTTTTCAAGAAAAATGGACCATTTTTGTAAAGTCATAGTTTGATCAATATGGGGTTCATAGAGCTACAATTGGATTTAAATTGTTGCAAATTTTAATAACTTTACATGAATATTCAGCGGTGTTAGTCAAAAATGCATAATTTATGACTACATACTCAGTTTTTCGCGTGCTCCGCAAGCTCAAGTTTTTCGAAGTTGCGAGGATTAACCCTTGCTACCCTAACTGAGCCTTACAACATATCCAATAAGGGTTTCGTTTTTTGCCATTAGACTACGAAACCCTATAAATAAAACTACATCGTGCTTTCCCAATTTAATGTCTTTCTATTGACCTAAAACTAATACATTGACATTTAATTAAATATATTTTTTTCTGCATGTGTTTGTTTTTGTATCATGTGCAATAAAGTTTCTATTATTTTTATTTACATTATTCTACAACATTTTTATCTTCACATAAACGAGATTTTATAAGTAAAATATTTCGACTAAATCTCCTGTTCGAGGCAAGGTACCCAAAAGACTAGCAGCGTTGCCCCTTTGAATGGCTAAACTTATGCGCTGGGCGAAGAAATTGCCACTTCTCCGGTCGCCCGTTGCCCCTGGCGAGCAGTTATGTCCTTTAAAAATTGCTTTGCGCTAGGTCCCCAAGGGCCCATCGTCTCCACTGCAAAAAGAAGGAAAAAGTATGTCTCACCCAAATCCCGGTACTTGCGAACTTTATTTGCTTCGGCTGTGATTGCAGCCGCGCATGGCCGAGATGAAGTCGCATCCATCTGGCACGGAGCAAAAGTGTCCACACATGTTGCGTCCCATACTAGGGTCCTCCCCCGAAACCAAGGGACAAGCGACATTCCGTCCGGTCTCTAGCCGTTCGATCGCAGCAAACCGCTCGGCTCCAAAATGGTTGATACACCAGCAGTCGCCAAAGCTCTACGAATGGTACATTAATCGAAGCGTGCCTACTCATACGCCCTGCACTCCTCTGGCACGAGAGCCCATGATGACCCAGCTCGTTTACCCATTCCCCACAGGAACATTGATGTGGTTCGTTCGTCTGGATGCCCAAGCGGAGGGCTATTGATAGCCTGAGGGTGCAATATCCAATAACGTACTGATGTTGGTGGAAGGGTAAGCATTCAACCACAGACCTGACTCCTTTTCAGATACAGCCAACAGACGGGCTAGACCTAAAAGGTATGTTTTTGTGCCATTTTGTTCGATATCAAATGTCGACTGAATCCAGAAGAATCGTTTGAAAGACTTAGGTATAAGAGTTCCTTAGTTATTGTGAATTACGAAAGAGGCGTGCTTCCTTCTTCAGCCTTAATAATAAATACTAAGCGTATACCCGTTGTTCATAAATAACAAAAAAAGACCGCATAAACTAAAGCCCTTCAAAGCCCAAGTAGCATTTTTGGCTCTATAGCGGTCGACTAATGGTACACATTTATTCTTTGAGCGGTCTAAGTAAGCAGTACAAGAGCTGTATAGCAGGCTATACTGCCCTTCTATCGACGGTTTGGGCACAAATTATTCAGCCTTGAGGTCACAAAAGGTACACAGTAGCAGAATAGTAGCACTTTAATGGCAGTTTAAGAGAGAACGGTGGTCTTAAAAGCTGATCAACGGCACTACATAAGATTCCGTGTGGTACTTCATGCAGACAAGAGAGTTATAACAAGTAACGAGTGAACAATTATACAGCCTCTATAGTAATTAAATGTCACAAGTTTACCCTAAAAACTAGTAATCGGCCGCATTTTCTCCAAATTATCACCTTTTGTAATAATATTTTTTTAAGAAATGGCTATTGCTCCTCGTTAGGTTGCCATTTTTAGAATGATTTGGTTATTGGTAACAAACTGGTAAAGTAAGTATATAATTTGTGTTATTATGTTATAATGTGTTAATATTATGGGTAATGTAAATTTATTGTAAAGTATATACATATTTAGAGTTAAAATTTTGACGCGCCTCTGATATATTCCCTTTTTACCAAAAAAAAATATATCTCAATATGCAGAGACGAACAAAGCACTTTTTCATATTTATGTTTTTATGGCATCAAAATGAGTCTATGGTTTTGTATTTAAACATTAACCACAAAATTAATCACGAAACCTCTGTAGTTTAAGATAAAATCATAATAAATTAGAAATATTATAGGTTATGAGTAATAAACAAAATGGTGGAGTTATCTCTAGCTACAGTGAACCATTGTAACTCCAAATTGATGCTGTAAGCTCTATAAAGGTTCACATGTGTATCATGTCATGTGTGTCGTCGTCCAAAGTGTTAAAGAAAACCACGTTCACATAATTATTCGGCTCAGAGGATAACAATGTGGTACTCGTGAACGAGCAAACAGCTGCCAGTCTTACTAGATATCAAGAGTGGTGCGTTACTGTACATGTGGACTCATTAAACGCTCATTTACAGAATAACATAAATGCTGATTAATATATCACAAACTAGCCGATTTAAACAACAAGCTGAATAATGCTCCACACAAGGGATATTTAACAGCTGCCAGTGTCACTAGATATCAAGAGTGGTGCGTGTAATACCTGCTTATATGTACATGTGGACTCATTAAACGCTCATTTACAGAATAACATAATAGCTGATTAATATATCACAAACTAGCCGACTTAAAGCAACAAGCTGAATAATGCTCCACACAAGGGATATTTAACAGCTGCCAGTATCACTAGATATCAAGAGTGGTGCGTGTAATACCTACTAATTATATGTTCATGTGGACTCATTAAACGCTCATTTACAGAATAACATAAATGCTGATTAATATAACACAAACTAGCCGACTTAAAGCAACAAGCTGAATAATGCTCCACACAAGCTTCTATTTAACAGCTTTTGGCTGCATTTATATTCACATGTGTTGTATTAAAATGCCAGCATTATAACACTGTACATGTGGACCCTTAAATAGCCAGTGCCGTATTATTCCCCTCTCGAAATGCTCTTGTTCAGCTTTTAAAATTAAAGCTGACTAGAAGAGTAATGTTGTACTATTATAACACCAATAGTTACTTAATAGGCCAATTTTACACTCTTATATATGTATATGTGGATTATTATACAGCTTTAAGTGGATTTGTTCACTTAATTACAGCCAATGAACCTCGTGTGGCCAATGTTATTGCTTAAGGATCGCCAGTGAACTAAATGTGTACTATTAAAGAGAAAAAAATGCTACTTGGGTAGGCAACTGTTTTCCGTTGGTTCAACGAATTCAAGTTTGTTTCAAATATGATAGCTATGAAAAAATTTTATCAAGAGAGTAGGCAAATTACGTAAGAAGACGAATCTAGACTAATATGCCGATTGGGTCGGGAAGACGGCATGGAATTCTTCACGCTCATCTTCGGGTAATGAAGCGATCAGTTACATGCTGTGTGTCGCATATACCTATATAATAGTAGATTGTATTACAAGGGAGCAAAATAATATTATTACGCCAAGATCGCTATATTGAATCCAGAACGAAGCGAAGGATTTTTAAGTAGAATCTCAAAGAATCAAGAAAAAAATTGTTTTGATCTCGCGTGATACACTAATAATTATCATCTCCTTCAATAAGGAAATAAATAAGAGGCACTTTGAAGTAGGTAATTGTATGACGTTATTAGCTGCTATTTTTACTGTTTCAGGAGTTATTATAATGTCAAACTAACTTTTGCAAATACAATAAATTGAATTCGCTCCGCTTACGAAAAAAATTCTGCACGGCCTCTCCGTGCCCAGTACAGCCAATAATTCATACAACTTGCGTCCGATTTTTATGAACGATTCATGTTTCAAATTGAAATCTCATTCCTGCTCGCTAAAAACTCTCTTCCAAAAAAGAGCCCTTTTATCACTTTTTGAATAGATGGGATGAAAAATTTACTTTTAGTTTAACTCATCATTACGAACAACTTTTTATACGTTAGCTATCCTGAAGTCCCGAAAAATAAACAATTGTTTCATACATTTTAGCAGATTTAAAATTCAACTTTGTATTGAGAATTATCTGAGTGTAATTATTCACCATTTTTACGGTAGTCCTGACTTAAGCCGAAATTTTTTTTTTAAGGAAAATCGATGGAATTAAAAGATCCTACTACGATCCTAATGGAAAATACTGGTATAAAAATTATCCTATGCCTATTATTCGCATGCAATCAGTCTAACCAATCTGATGTGATTGAATAACATAAACTTACAAACTTTCTCATATACTGTAAAGTAGCGTTGGATATTCAAATTAAAAAAAAAAACACTCCGCTTCTGGAGGTTTACTCTGTAACTTGGAACGAAACCCGTAGTTTCGGCCTAAGTTACGGACGTTTCCTACTCCGTATCACCTACGGACAGCTTATTAGTCCGAAGACCCTAACTAAGAATGAATGAGAATACGTTTAGACATTGTCCCTACACCCAATGTGTTTGTGCCGTTTGTCCAAACTAGTATCTACATCCGAAACCAATAGAGAGTCCGTAGCTTCGGGAAACTTACGGACGGGGGCCCGTATCTTAGTTGACGGGCTTAGAGAGTAGTCCTCCTGCTACCAAATCCTAACTTCTTAACAAATAGAAAGTGTTTTTGTTAGTCCTTTCGTCACGCCCTAACTAAACTACCAATCGCCTTGATTTTTGGCATGGAGTTAGTTGGAATTACGGAGAGTAACATAGGCATACTTTTTATTCCGATATTCCCACGGGAACGGGAACTACGCGGGTAACCGCGGGCGGAAGCAAGTATTTCACATAAATGAAAATTCATAACGTCGCAACTTGCCCTAGTTTGAAATTCTTAAAAGAAACTACTTACTCAGAAGTGCAGTTAAAGAATTCCTTACCTCTTCGTGACAACATGAATAGTTGACAACGGGAGTAATTGCGCTTTTTGTAGAATCATCGTTATTGATTCAGTAATTTCGATGCGAGAATGAACAACAATTATTATTTGTCGCAGATGTTTTTAAACATTATTAGCCACATTGTGCGACGTAATGGCATCCGTTTAAAGTATAATAAATACTTACAGCCGAGTTTGTGACTGGTTTTTTTCATTGTCACTCTAGAAAAAATACAAGGATGTGTATAGTTAGTTTGATGAACGGTTATGTGCTAGTACCTAATTATTTCTTAATGTGGCTATAGTTCTCAATATTACTACCTTTTAGAAACCAAGTGGGTGGGAAAAGTAAAAAATAGGAGAAACTTGATAAATCACTCACACAACATAACTCGAAAGGCTCTGAATAATAATTACAGTCTCAAAATAATTACATTCAAATATCAATGAAGTAATTATGAAGTTCATCTTTTGTGGGGAGTGTGTAATCAAAGAAGATAATTAATTTCGGATGGTGGTAGGATTTGTTGTAAATCCGCCTGGCTGGCTGGCTACCACCATGTTATCTAAGTCTAACGCTATAACAACAATGTTTTAGCATTGTTGTGTTCCGGCAGTTAGAGATAAGATAGACAGTTCCTCAGTGATGGAGGATTCCGGAAGAGGCTCGCTTCCATCTTCAGCGTTATCAGTACTTAACATCAGGTATGATGAAGGCTAAGAGTCTCCCTGTTTTCGAGGGAATGGAAACAAATGATATAGATGGGTGAAACATGCAAAATCTTCGTGTACCATTAACTCAATTATAAGTATCTTGTGAAAGAGTCTGCTTTCGAATCACTATTAAATTTTTCTCGCGTTTCTTCTGTATGATTGCAGATTTGAATAGAAATACGTGAAATACTATTCTCTCTTACAGCAGTTTTTTTCTCTATTATTATTTTTATTTTCTTACTACTTATATCCATTAAAGAGAGAAAAATAATTTCTCTAACACTAACTTTTTCTACGTTGGAGTAACACACAATACACATTCAAATTTATAATTGCTGCCAATTTGTTTCGAATGAATGAACATCGCACGCTCCTTATTCACCATGTCTGGTAAAATATCAGTATGGGCCCAAACCCTCTCCAGACGCCCTCTTCGCTTAACGACGAAGTTAAATATAGTTAAACATAGTTAAGTTAAAGTGCATGCACTTAATGAAACCAATTGGGATTTCGTAGTTGAACTTTTAAAACGTAACTTGTAAGCACATCCTAATTTCCTTCGCGCACTCATAATTGAAATAAAACGACTTTTGCGGATTTTAAGTTTTTTATTTTTATTCAAAACGGGGAGACTCTTAGCCTTCATCATACCTGATGTTAAGTATTGATAATGCTGAAGATGGAAGCGAGCCTCTCCCGGAATCCCCAACCACTGAGGAACTGAAAATCTTATTTCTAACTGCCGGAACACAACAATGCTGAAAACATTGTTGTTATGGCGTCAGACTTAGATAAGATGGTGGTAGCTAGCCAGGCGGACTCACAACAAGTCCTACCACCAACCAAACCAAATACAATATGTATACCCCACGCTGGGAATCGAACCCGGGACCCCTAGGTATGATACCGGTGGATGTTATATATATTTACACGAAACATATATTTGGTACTACATATTTGGGTCTTTTAGCGTTTTTTGGTTTTTCCTGAAGTAACTTGTAGAAGACGATGTTCTTCTTCGACTTTCCAGGATCGAAAGGCCATTGTACTCTTGTCTAAATTCACTGCACAAAATGGAAACACGAGAGTAAAAACATTAATAAACGATCAATGAGTCTACTCTCTTTTTTTGCGTTCACAATGCTTTTTTATGAGATGGATTATAATAAGAATTATAGTTCAGAGAAACCACCGAAGATAGTATTTAAAATCTTTTATTTTGCACACTTCTTTTATATTACGTACAGCAAATACTTGAAAATAGGAACAAGATAATTTGGTACACTTTTATTTGTCGTCCGCTCACTTCGACGACCCGGAACCGCATGCCCTCGTCAACCTCGACTAACTGCTTTCCTATCTCCGCACTTTCCCGCCATTTCTCAACATACGCGCCATTTTTAACATTTGGTAAAACATTATTTTTGACATTCATTCGTACATTCATCCGAAAGTCAAAGGAATTACTAATAACGTTAATTTTCGTTTCGATTGGCAAACAGTTTATGTAAAAATTTAATATATTAATTTCAAACCTAACACTCGACCATCCTGATAGCGTGTATGTCCCCATACACGTATCCTGTGATAACCTAACAGGATGGAGACTGAGTAACTTTACTTGGGGACTTGTCGTTTTTTGAGTAGTAAGAGTCTGAATACTGAATAATGACTCTCGCGACTCCTCACCACTGACGATCTTAGTTAGCATGCTGACTTTCGCAGTTATGCTGAGTAAGCCAGCATCTATTTAGATAACTTAGTAGTAATATAAATAGTAACAAGCGATATTTGCTTATGTCTTTTTATTTTTTATGTTAGTGAACTCGCTTCACTCACAGACAAACCGTGGAAATGATTTTGTGAGGAAATATGTTGTAGAATTAAGTAAATGTTTTAATAATAATTAAATTAAACCAAGTTCTTGTTCGCTCATGATGTCTGACTGAATTTAGTAGACCGAATTTAGGCAAATATAAAAGCCGCTTTAATGGGACGTATTGTGATTTTGTTTGGTGCGACAGTTTCATTTTGCATTTTCTTTTCTCATGAGAATGTGAGATTGTACCGTAAAAGTATTAGCGATATATAGTTATATATCGAGAATATATTGTCTGAGAGGAGCCTGTGGCGCAGTGGTTCGCGCGCTCGGACTGCGATTGTTGAGGTCCAGCAACTTTCGCAATGGTCGATCACGGGATGGATGATCATAAATTTACGATCTCGAGCTCCACCGTGCTTTGGAAGGCACGTGAAGCCGTTGGTCCTGGCTGCATTTGCAGTCGTTAAAACCCACCAATCCGCATTGGGCCCGCGTGGTGGGTCATGGCCCGTTCTTCTTAACCATTCATAAGGAAGGCCAGTGCCCCAGCAGTGGGGACATTAGACGTGGCTGATGACGATCTCCGTTTCGTCTAGTTGTCAGTTAAAAGCAAATAGGCAAAGAGACAAAAGTTTCAACAACTGCTAGTGTTGTTTTGGAGTATTGGACAAGGTCCACGCTGCGTACCAATCATGATTTTAAGAAAAGCATGAAATAGATTATGACACTTTACTATTTACTATTATTCAGGTGAGTCTTAAAAGTCTAGCTAGTGCCAAGAATGGTCATCGTTGAACTAGTTAACTTGAAATCTTTAAAACACTTCATATCGTAAAATCACGTTACGCCACTATTATATCACCTGAAAGTAGCAAACCCATACCTTCACCTTAAAGTAAAAAAAGGCAATCGATAAGAAACTTAAAGGCCTGTCTAATTGGATTAATTATCTACAAAGAGCACTGAAATTGAGGCAATCAGCTAAAAGCTGAATCATTTTCCAATTCCATTCCGTTCGGGTTCGGTGGAAATTGGACCGAACAAAAGAGGATCGCAGAGGCTAAAGCAAGCGAGGGGGTAGAGGTGGCTACTACCCCCTGACCTCCACCCCTACCCCCCGGTCCCCCTACGACCCCCACATTGCGTACACTAATTGCGCCCCCAAATTGGGGTAATACACGGAACGCGCGTTCGGAACTTTATTAAAGTATAACTTGGATCAAAGCTGCCATTTGTCATAGAAGAGATTTTGTTGTCGAGACTAATGTGGCTTTTTGGATAAGAATATAGCGGGAAGGCAAGTCATCAATAACTTTGAGTTTAGAGATGACGTGGTTAGTTGAACATTTAATAAGAGAACAATTTTCCCTTAATATTAGCGTCTGCGACTGTCTGTTAACTTTGATCTAAAACTGAAGGAACTATTTCCGTCTGCTTTCTTAATGAAAGCTTAAATCGAAAATTCTTGATGGTAGATGAGATTTTGAAGAGTCTTTGGATTTCCCATATAGAATTACCATAATTTCACTTCTTTTTAGAAAAAACAAAATGCGACAGTATTGGATCCATATCAGGCTCCAATATCTTAATTCATCGAGTCTGTTTCATTAGTTCAGCCTTTGAGGGACCGAAAATTAAAACATTATGGTACAAGTTTGTAACAAAAGGATTAGTATACTAAATAGTTTTACGTCAAAACCAAAGCACCCCTAACCGAATATCCAACTACATGCAAATAACTATCCCAATCGTTAATATGTAAACAGGCCTCATTTACACAGATACAATCAAATACAACGCAACAATAGGCATGGCGTCAGTTGCGTTGCGTGACGTCACGTCAATAACGAATCGGTGTAACAATCCTCAAACGCATTATCGGCTGTCAGACGCACACTGCACGACGGAAAAACAACATAAAACCCGATTGAAACGCCGTAAATTAAACATGTTGCGATCCCAGCGTTATTGAGTTACGCGGTCCCTGTAGCATTTTGCCGCCAAAACGAAGAACATTTTGCCCCCCGGCGAGCGTAAAAACATCCACGGCTTAGCCCGACTCGAGACCGAGAGGGACGCACCCTATAAAACCGAAAGGGACAGCCGCTTTAATATTTTATCAGTCATCTTCTCATCAGGAAACCGCCTGCTCGAGGAAAAACTACTCTATGACTTAGCGATAAAGTCGGGTGTTTGTTACGCAAATTTTAGATTGCGTGTGTGCCCTTACGTCGGTGAAAGGAAATTACAACCACACCCACGTATAATGTTGCCGCAATAAAAAATGTGTGAGAAGAAATAATGAGCGGTTACTGGCGAGTCGAGAGCCGAAGATTTTGCTTTTTTTCTACTGATCCTCTAATTGATGAAGAGGATGAGGTGGAGTAATGGACTCGCATCGCTCAATGAATGATGGATGAGGGCCCGCAAATCTGATTACAAATTTAAATGGCGAATGCAGATGAAACCACTTGAAATTCAAAGCGAATGGGGCCACCGTGAGCATGCATTGATACAAGAATTTTATTGTCATTCAGCTTGAAGTCTGACTGAACACAAAGACTTATCACAAAGTTCATGTGCCTATTTGAAAGAAAAAACAAAACATTTTAGTCTCTAAAACTAATACCGTACCTTCTATTCAAGTGGCAGAGAGAGGTAATATTCATATTAACACCCTGATCTAAAAGCGTAGTATCCATCTGGGACTACGTAAAATCAACTCGAATCTAGAAACTTTAGACATCCATGAAAACTTCAAAAAAAGAAATGTTCTTACTTGAAGGCTAGTTACATAGTCGGTTTGATTAGGTACCTAATTCCACTGTATCTGAGAGAAAAGGCATAAAATATCATTGAATTATAATGTACTGTACGTAGTACATTATAACTCAATGTAAAATATAGTTTTTCTTATCATAGTTTTGATGCAATGACCTTATCTTGCCCGTAGTACAATGCCACAGATGTTTCAATGCTTCAGTTGTTTGTCAGGAATGAGGTGATCCAATACAAACAGGTTATAAAAAACTCTGTCAAGTTACATGATGTAGATCTTATGTTAATAAATACATGTTGAATCGTCGTGTCAGCCACATGACGCCCACTGCTGGGTATAGGCTTCCCCCAAGGATCTCCACGACGATCGGTACTGCGCTGCCCGCATCCAGCGGCTTCCCTCGACCTTCACTAGATCGTCGGTCCACCTTGCGGGGGGGCTACCCACGGAGCGTCGTCCGGTGCGAAATATTAAATACGATGGTTGAAACAAACCAATCCTACCTAAACAAGTGTTATTTTTTTATTTTTTGTTTTTCTTATGAAAACCGCAACAGCCAATCAGCCAGCTAAGAATACACAATTGACATCAGACGACCGATGTTCATTTATCAACGTTATTTTCTATTTACTCAAACAAAACCTTCAACAAAACACTAAGATTAGAACACAGCACTTAGATTTAGCAGGAATATTTCAAAATAAAAACATACGATAAATAAACTCTCAGTGGTTAATACGCTATCAGCAAAAGAGACTACGTCAAAGAATTATCTTATCGTTATTATCGCTTTTTATGATCCTTACGCAAACTCTAGGTAAATGCCGCTCTCATATAAGTGCAACTTTTATATTGATGATGTAATGTTTGAAATTCCAAGCAAAACATATATAAACTCAAGCTCATTAATATCGTTTATTCAGTGTAGGCTATTACAATCTATTGTGAATGTCAAAGAAGCCAAATCTACACTTCAATCGATGTAAAATAGAGAAGTTTTATCCTGATACAAAAAACCATAAAAATCTGCCTCAGCAGGTAACTAAAATTAAAAGTGGACAATATAAAAAAACTGATAGTGTAAATCCACATTTGCAACTTTGGCAAACTTGTGCTTACTATCAGTAGCGAGAGGTCGAAATATGGCAAAGGTAAGCCGGACCAAGACTTTTTTTTCTCCAAACATTATCTTAACTGCATCGTGGATTGCTGGAATGGGATTTCTAAAAGGGAAGCGGATAGGAATCGTGTTGTATGGACCCTTCACCACTGCTTGCTATGCAGAACGTGATGCACTGCGTAGGTAAGTTTGGGACTTCTTTGTTCTTAAACTCATAAATTACGCGATAAATATTAAACACGACATGTTTTTACTGAGACTAGCTGCTTCTTTCTAGTATATTTTCTTGTTTAATATTTATCACATAAAAATAGCATTTTAAAATGCAAAATAAAAAGTTATAATCATAAATTACGCGTTTTTCGATAAACAAGATTTTGTAATATTATAAAGTTATTCAAATTTGCAACAATTTAAGCCCAATTGCATCTTTATGAACCCTCAGGGATCAAGCTATGTCGCTTCAAAGAAGGTTTGTTTTCACAAATAAAAACAATTTTAAGTTTCGCTCCCCTTGAAATTGAAAAGAATTGGCCAATCTCTCGTCGAAAAAGGAATAAATATAGTTGCATGATATTTAATTTCCTTTATTCAAAGCCCAAAGCGAAGCTGATTAAGGTCCGCGGGAAGTTACACTATGGCGATGGCACGGAGAACTGACGCTTCACCACACCACAACATTCTCATCATATTTTTTTTATTTTATTTTTTTATTGTCGACGGTGAGGCTCTAAGGAGAACTGATGATTCACCACACTACAACATTCTCATCATATATTTTTTTATTCACGATGGGTAGACTCATAGTCTCAATTTGATAAGGCAGAAGATGAAAGCGAGTCTCACGGAATCCTCAACCTCTGAGGAACTGACTGTCTTACCTCTAACTGCCGGCACACAACAATGCTCAAAACATTGTTGTTATCGCGTCAGAATTAGATAAGATTATTCATTTACAGCTTATTGTTTGTCTATAAGTTCTGTCAAACCAAATTTCATTTTGGTAACACATTTCAATTTGTAGTATTTAAAATCTAAATTTTGTAAATCAGTTTAAAAACAACTTCCTCAGTTGTAACCGTGTGAGTCGACTATCCGTGTGTGTCAAATATAGCGATGTGCGATCTTTGACTCCCACTAGCAATCGAGAACACATTTTTTATTTTATTTTATTTTTATTTTTGTTTATTGAAAACCAACAGTGTTACAAATATAATTGACAAAAATTGTGTACACTATAATAGTAAGACCAATTACAGGTTTCCTTAAAAATTTAAGCCAATAACTCAAATAGAACAAAAAACAACGACACAAAAATATCAACACAAAAATATCATTTTTAACTTTTCCATCTAGTTAATCTAATACCTAAGTTTAATAAAAATTTTATTTATCATGTTTTGTGCTGCCAACTTTTTATTTCGATTTATGTAATTTTATCAGATTTAATAAATATTTATTCATTAAGGTACAATGTTCATCACGCGAACACGAAGTTATTTTTAATAGGATATCTTAAGATCTTTTTATAAATGAAATGATAAAAAAGTATTTTTTTTATTACAATTTATTTTAGATTAAATCGCCATTGATAAAAAGAAATATGTATTTTTTTTTACATTATTCTTTTCTCCCTTGAAATGGTGAATGTAAATGTAAATTGATATCGAACTATGTCCATCACAACCACGGTTACAGCTATGCGATTCTCTAAGTTTGCTCTCTAAGTCGTGATCAGCCTTCTTTCTTGCAGCCGTCACATCGACCGCTGCAGTCATGACGTTTTATTTGGTATTCTGTAAGCTTTACTAGCTCGCCGACGATCTCTCTGCTACATGACCGCATGTCGATTCATCATTATTTTTTCTTTTAGTCACGGCGAGGAGTCTCTTAGCCTTCAACATACCTGTTGTTAAGTATTGATAAGGCTGAAGATGGAAGCAAGCCTCTTCCGGAATCATCAACCAGTGAGGAACTGGCTATCTAACTGCCGGAATAGGTGATGAAAACATTGTTGTTATGGCGTCAGACTTAGATAAGATGATGGTAGCTAGCCAGGCGGACTCACAACAATTCCTACCACCAAACAAAATATTCAATCACTTTTGATAAATTTTAAATAGAAAAACATTCGAAAAATCAACTCATCAACTCGTCGCCAAAAAAATTCTCAGATCGGACTCGATCCCACGACTTTTGGAAATCCGGTCCACTGCTCTAACCACTGAGCTACCGAGACTTAGTCTTACCGACAAGCCGACTTATAAAAATAGCATTGAAAAATGTAAAAATAAAAAAATCATATACTTATTCAATCACTTTTTCACGAGCAGTGGGACTATTTCATTAATTACGTCACGAATTTTGAGTTTTAAAGCTGCTGTTGATTCGATTTGTCCAGTAGAGACTCTGCTATTTAAATTAACATAACATACAGACTACGTACCTATAACCTTACCCTATAAAAATAATCAAGTGGTGTTAAATCACATGATAGTCCCCAGCTGAAATTCGTGAAATTAAGCGATCGGGAAAAGGGGAGCAAAAGTACTAAATACATGATAATGATTAGATATGTTATGAATTTTAATAGGTAAGTAAATATTGTTATGGAGATCAAATAGTAGATTGTTTACCAAGGGCTGTATGACACCCATAACAGTCGAGTGTTTTGGCGCCCGAACGAAGTGAGGGCGCCGATAGTTCGAGACTGTTATGGGTCCATACACCCGAAGTAAACACTCTACTTTTCATTTTGAATATGAAGAAAGTAAAAACAAACAGAATATTCAAAAAAAATGTTTGTAAGGTTTCTACGATTTTAATTATTTTATAATGTAGCAAAATAAGCTGTATAGGCTTCTGTGCCTTTGCCTACATACCTTTGGTAAATAAAAGTCCAAAGAGATTACAGATATCGATTTGACATGACACCCCTTATTCTTTTTTCAAATTTATTACAGCCCTAGGGCCGCCACATATCACTTTCAACCCGCATTTTAGGCAAGTTATGAGTTACTTTCAGAATATGAGACATGAAAAAGCATAAAGGAGCTTGTCTAAGGTTTATCAGTTGTAGCCACGCGCAGGCCAATGATAAATCTATGGTGCTTAACTTGATTTGCTGTCCGTTCGGAGCTAATTCGTGATTAACATTTTGGTAGAAAAAAAAACAATAAGTATTGGTGATTTCTACCGCTGTTATTGTATTGTTAGTTTTAATCTTAATACTTTTCCTTTTATAGAATCAGCCGTTGCCCGGAGGAAAATCATATGTACAATAGAAAAACAAACTTTAATATCTAGCTTACTTCCGCAAGAGAAATCGTTTCGATGTTTGGTATTGCACTGTATAACAACTCTTGAGGATGTTCTATGCTAAAATTGGAAGACAAAACACATGACTGACTGCTGCTCTAGTCAGTAAAGGTGCAAGATGTGTCCGAACCAGTGATACCAAAGCAAAAAATAAAAATTCGGTAGAATCATAGCCAGAAATTCGGTAGAATTCGGTAGATGTAGGTATACAGAAGAAAATAAACCTCTTCTAAAAACGTATTTTTTTATAATTAAAATTGAGTAAGTATATTACTAATTATATAATTATGTTTGTTATATCGGCCTGACCTACCAACGCTCTCTGTTCATAGCGGATGACATATTTTTATCTATTACGACACCTATTTCTTTGGTCATCATTACATACAACCATTAAAATTATTAAGTACTAGTTGTAAGTACTTGTACGTAGTGCCAGTTATTCCCTGTATACAGCACATTATTTCGGTAGAAATTTCTGTAGAACGGCAGATGAAGTAAGTACAAAATCGGTAGATCTACCGAAAAATCAGTAGCTTTGGGAACACTCTGGTCCGAACTCTCGCTTCAAACTTCTAATTCTCTCTGAAGTTGCTTCCCTCAGGGATAGGTACAGTCAGGCACATAACCCTGACATAACATTAACATATCATATCATTAACCCTGACATAACATGTTTTTATGTGTTATGTCAAAGTCAAATTACTTTGCTTGCCAATAACCAGCTTTGAAAGAGTTCGTATTGATATGCTAAATTGATTGAATAATTAAGTAACTCTAACATCTTCATAACTAATAGTATAGAGAGGATGTAAGTAATTTGAGTCGATATTGTAATACTAGCAATACGCCGGATATGCCGGTCAAATTCATACTTTACTAGGTCAGCCGGTGTATTATTAAATAGAACAGCGCACGTACTCGATCACTAACTATCGATGACATTATCCCTATTAATTATTTATTTCTTAATGCTAACTGTAATTCCACTAACTCCGCAATGGATTGCAATATAGCCGAATACCAACCAATTCATTAAAGGTTGTGCCACAAAAACTGGCGATCGCCTTATAGAGGCGGCTATCTCATTAGGCACACGAATGCCGTTCGCATTGCGAACTGCAAATAAAATTAAATGCGCGGCAAAAACACATCAGCTCTAAAAATACATACCAAGTACTCCAGTGTTGTGCCGCCTCTGGCACCGAAACGCGTTCGAAATTCGAAGCCACGCAAACGTTCGTTACGTGTGTGTGCGTCTGTTTCGGTGCGAGCGCACTCACACGAGCGTCCGAGCGTTTGAATAGAGAATGAGGTTAGGTTAGCATGTGTGCACACGAGAGGGTATTTTACTTTTTAATAATTTTATTCGTCTTCGTTATGAAAGGGTCATTTAGCTTATAATAAAGACGTCGCATCGCGTCGTTTGACGTGGGAACGGCTCTCGGTTATTGATGATTTTGTACTTAATCTCCGCTGTTGAGATTTAATCGTGCCATGAATGTTTATTGATTGACGGTACGAGACTTTTATTTGAATTAATTAAGAAGTAATTAAATGTATTTATCGTTTTGGTAAAGTAGGCTTAGGTATTGGATTATTTAAATCGTCAGCCACTTATCGTTTGTAGGTAGATTATAGTATAATTATGTAGTTAAGTATGTAATTACTTAATATTGTGGAAAAGGAAGCCTACTAAATTACGGTAGGTACTCATTGTGTGAGGTAAGGAACGAGATGAATGTAAAGGGAGTGGATAATTGCACAGAACCTCGACCCCAAAAAAGTTTAATCAAAATAAGTCTTCATCAACCAATCAAACAAAAGTACTTTTCCATAGCAAAAATCTCAGAATTTTCTGTTTATTATTCAATGACTTTTATTACGATTGCCAATATGTTATTCACTTAACGTAAAAAGGGTTTTTTGATCATCCATTGACTACGTCAAGAGTGGACAGAGCCAACTTAACCGTTTGTATGCCGGAACGTAGATCCACGCGAGACACAATTAATTTTCTATTGTATCTAGAATCCCGACATACGAGCAGTTAATAACAAAAATCAGCAAATATACTCATTGAATTAGTAATTACTTTACTTCAATAAGCACTTTTCCATTGAACCTCCGCAACAACAATTCTCCTAAAACTTTAGGTACCGTTAATCGTAAAGTAACCCGAGTTACAACCGTTTCATGGAATGTGTTCCGGCAGTTAGAGATAAGATGCCAGTTCCTTAGTGGTTGAGGATTCCGGGAGAGGATTGCTTCCATCTTTAGCCTTATCAATACTTAACATCAGGTGTGATGAAGGCTATAAGAGTCTCCCCGTCGTGAATAAAAAAAACACGTTTATCTGCGTATGCGCAACTTGTAAGTACTTTTCAAGTTAACCAATTGTATAAACCTCCACAACAATCACTAAAAAGTACTCAAAGATAAAACTAGAACTCTTTTCCGTACTAATCGGAACTCAGAAACGGAAAACGGACTCTTTTCCGTCCCTCCGTTTTGGTTGGTGGTAGGACTTGTTGTAAGTCCGCCTATCTAGCTACCACTATCTTATCTAAGTCTGACGCCATAACAATAATCTTTTCAGCATTGTTGTGTTCCGGCAGTCAGATATAAGATAGCCAGTTCCTCAGTGATGAGGATTCAGGGAGAGGCTCGCTTCCATCTTAAGCCTTATCAATACTTACCATCAGGTTTGATGAAGGCTATGAGTCTCCCCGTTGCTCATAAAATAAATTGTAGGTAGGTACTTACCCTATTTCAGTAAGCAGTTTTGACTTTAACCACTTTTGTATGAACCTCTACATTAACATTTCTCAAACACTTAGATAGCTTTATTTGTACAGTTTGTACACTTTATTTATACAGTAGAAGATCTTCGACCAAAGGTTGGTGGGCCTTTGAGTTTCCTCGAATCGCGCTTAGCTGCGTGTACACACCTCGTTAGCGCGTGTTCGGGATCTCGAACTTTAATGGTACCCTATAATAACAAAATGGATAAAAAAGCGATCGTATTGGAAAACCTCAATTAATAGGCAAAAAGAATTGATGTTCGTATAATTATTAAGTACGTTACGAAGAATCCGTTCAATAGCTGACGATGGTGATGATAAAGAGTTTCGATGTTACATATCACAAAACGCAAGACAGAGATTATAAAGAACAAGCTACTGATACGCATTCAGTACTAAAAGGAGTGTTGCCTCAAAAAGTCACGTTGCTACAACAACTTGAAGAAATTGAAAATAGCACAGACGGAAATGTATGGTTATGTGTATGGCGCAAACAAAACGCAATGACAATCGCGATTGGCTGCGTTTGCGCGCCTCGTTAACGCGTGCCGGCATCTCGAGCAACGAAGCTTTAATGGTGCCATATAAATAACAAAAAAGGAAAAACCGCTAAACGATCATAATTGAACCTCAACTATTGGACATAATTTGCCACATTGCTAAAATAACCTGAAGGAATTGAAAATCGCACAGAGAAAAAGTCTACATGACTGCTTCTGTGGTTTGCGCAAACCAAACGTAGTGACAGTGGTTCTTCAAGTCAGTTTCCCCGAATCGCGATTGGCTGAATTTGTGCACCTCGTTAACGCGAGCCGGCATCCCAAGCCGGCATCCCGAGCAACGAAGTTTTAATGGTGCCGTATAATCAAAAATGAGGAAAAAATACTTAACGATCATAATTTAACCTCAATTAATAGGGATAATTTGCCACATTGCTAAAACAACCTGAAGAAATTGAATTGAACCTTACACTGTTTACAGTATAAGTATTTCACACAGTTCTTTCGTAGCCATCAATGTATCATTCAGAATTAGCATAATCATGATCATGGCCTCTCTTTACCGTTTTCTTTATATTCTCAGAAAAATACAAGCTTTTACTTTAAAATTTGGAGATTTGGAAACTTAAGAGTTGGCGATCTGGGATGTGAAAACTTCAAAGAGCTATTATAATTTTGATATTTTGAAATGGCTTAAATTATTTTATGATTTTGTAATTTTTGCATTTTTCAATGCTATTTCTCACTTGTGGCCGAGTTAATTTTTTCCAATATTTTTCTATTTAAAATTTACCATAGGCTTAAATTATGTTTAAGTATATAATTCTGGGCACATTCAGGCTAACCCATAGTTACTCCATTCCCGGATAACAACAGAAAACACTCATAACTTTATTCTGTATATTACGACTTTCCCTAGGGCTTAACTATTCTAACGTTTAGACATAATCTAAAACTACTTTGCGTATAAAGTGCGATTTATTAAGTCAACTTGTGACCACGTGTGAAACGTCAGAAAACTAAAAAAAACCCCAAATAAACCGAAAAATTATAGTATCAAATATATGTTTCGGGTAAATAAATCGCACTAAATAGTCCGCAATTTTTTTTTTACTTTTATTATGAGTGCGCGAAGAAACTTAAGATGTGCTTACAGCTTAGGTACCTACAATCGGGGAACTTCCAGGTTGACCAGTAGAGATCTTTTGGGAAACGTTTTCTCGGAAAGTACTAAGGTAAAGAAATAATTTATTATTCAAATGAAATACCTGTTAAGGGCCCGCTATAGGCCAACGCAAATCAGATTGCTTTTTCATGATCGTCTGTAATATCAATATTAATGAAAAACTGAATTTCAAATTAAGATGCAGCAAACTACAGGACTAACACTAGTGACTATGTTACTCAAAAACACGATTGCATAAAATTGCGAAGTTGCCTCCTAATCACTATAATTAACACGATAAACTGCTAATATTCAAGTAATACATTAAAATAAAGCTTGGAACTTTTTAGTATAATTACACTATAGATAAGGCAGGGCTTATGTTATATATTTTTTGTAAATAATCTTTAAATATCCTTTAAAAAAAGAATTTCCTTCATTTCTTCTTTCCGGACCGGCCGAATGGGGCCGAAGAAATATATAGTAAATGCTGCCTTAATTCTCATAGAAATAAGGCAGCATTTACTTTGTAGTTCGCCGTTGCAGCCATTACTTTTGCTTTTGGCCTAGAGCGCGCCCTTAATGTTCTATTGTTTGTGATATAAACGTTTTCTATATATCTATTACTTTACTATTATTATTAAATAAAGCTCCCTAAAAAAACTCTACTGGTCAACCGGGAAGTTACCTGACTGTAAGTACATAATAGTCTTTTCTAACGTTTAGTCTCAATCTGGGCCCGTATTCACTATGACGTACTATTAAGTATTCTGTGCTATGACCACTTACCGATTCCTTGCTCAAACCACGCCGATGTCGTATTTGGTTTCGACATTTTCAAAATTCCTTTTCTCTTTGACACTTCCAAATTTTAAAGTTATTTTACTTGTTTAATAATAATACAATTTGTGACTGTCATGTACTTGTACAATAACTCTATAATTTGTGAGTATCGCGGAGAAAATGAATTTTGAAAATGTCAAAACCAAGTAAGACATTGGCGTGGTTTGAGCAAGGAATCGCTATGTGGGCATAGTGAATAAGGGCCCTGGTTAAATTTTTACACGGTGCATTTTAAAAAATATTATTGAAACACCGTCTTATAGCCTAGGACGCGATATTATGGTCATCCCATAATTCATCACGTGTCGAATGATTGGACAGCTGCTATCTTCCAAGAACACAGCTGGGTCGGTGATCGTGCTTTACGGGGTTTGTCTTGTTTACTGAGAAAACTCTACATTTATATACTTTATAGCTGGCTACAAGTTACATGAGCTATGAGTTCTAAGACTGATAAAAATAAAAATAAAAAGATTCCGTCGAATTGAGAACCTCCTCCTTTTTTTTGAAGTCGGTTAAAAAAGGAATACTGACCGATAATTAGGTACAACAAATTGTTCCTTCAACAGGAACAATTTCGATCTCACAAGAAACATTTCCTTTTATGCAACCGAGCCTTAAACTGGCATTTCCACAAAATGATCTGTCATGTCATATAATTGGACCATAACTGGAACTTACGAAACTGTCTCACATGTGAGCCCGAGCCCGATAACGAATATGAAATACATATAACCCACAATACCAACTGTTGTAGGCCTTGCAGCCTATTTAGAAACCTGATCATGCGCCTATACTTGGCTGCAGACATGCACACTAATTGACCAGTCTAGGTCGTAAGTAAGGCAATTGGAGGTAGCTTTAGTATGAATTGCTGGTGTTTTAAGCTTTTTAAACAGGTGGGTAAATACAGTTTACAATGATAGTCACTTTGGGAAATTGGGAGCAATGCTAAACAAGGTTAATTTAAAACAACGTTTAGTTTAAAAATAGTGGAGGTGCCCGATCTTTCGAATGGAAACAGAATAATTTTCCAGTTAAGATCGTAAGACCAGTCATATCGTACAAAAATAAACGCTGAAATTGCAATAATTGCGGTAGTGGTGCATTTGCCATAACGCAGAGTGCTTATATTTGAGAATGCATGTCTGGATAAATACCATCTACCGTTACGAAGGAAAGAATATGATTACTCTGGCAAAAAATGTTTGCGAATGTTAAACCAATGTAAAACTGTTGTTTTTCTATTGCCGTAATTTTTCCTTAAATTGGTGAAAGTCTAACACCCATATTCTAAGTCGTTCCTCCAAAACTTACTCGTCCTCGACTTCACGAAACATCATTGAAAACCTCTTCAAAATACTCCTCGAAATCGGTATTCTCAGTCATAACTCCGTAAGGACCTGGAGGAGCCAAAGAGTACGTAGCCACTCCGTGTTAGGCCTAGCGCACACTACCATTTTTACCCACGACGAGATTGAGTGGAGTGTAAAAAGTTTTGGAGGAACGACAGAATATGGGGGTTACTTTTTTTACCGCTATGGCATTGATCGCTCTGGCCATAGCGGCTATAGCGATCAATAATTTCTGAAAATTAGTAACTTACTTGTTCATTTAATTTCTTGCCAAAATAGTAATAATAATAAATAAAATTTACTTATTGACATGACGTATTATGTAAACAACTTCCTGTGAAGACTCTGACACCCAAACTAGGTTAATGCATGTGTGTAAATTGCTTTTACACAAATAAACAAAGTACATAAATTATATAATATATACCACGATAGTTCTGAGGCTTTAGTTGCGAATCTGAAAGTCAACCGGCTGAATATTGGCATGTTCCTGCGTGTTCTACCGAACCCTACATCCAAAGAGAGTTTGGTTTCTTGAAGATTAAGCGTTGTCCCAGTCTACGTATCGTCAAGCTGTCCGACAAGCAGAAATCCTGTGGGTCAATCTAGAAGTTCAAGACTCAAAACGCCGAAAACAAGACATCGCCATGGAACTAAATATAGATGCAACAAGAAACTGCAACTAAAAGACTGTCGATCAGAGTAGTCGTTAACAGCTATTCCTCTTACCCTTGAGGTTTAAGGAACAGCCGTTAACGATTTTTGATTTCGGAGTCTTTATTTTCTTACGGACACTGACTTTCTTGAATCTTGAACTTCTTGGCGTGAAGTTGTTATCCGTTCTTAACTTCGACGACAACTTCAAGGAGAAAGCTCAAACTGAGGCAAAAAAGCTGCATCCCAATTATAATCGTTATTAAACGCCGGAACAGCTTTTTATTTTATAGAAAGTACTAAACCATCCGTGCATGGAATACTGCTCCCACCTTTGGATGGGTCAAATTCAAATTCAAATTTAATATCATTTATTCAGTCTAGGCTGTTACAAGCACTTATAAACGTCAAAGAAGCTACGCCATCGGTTCACAAACCATACGGGGGGAGACCTTGTAACGAGAAGAAAGTTCAGCAAAATACTAGTTAGCCGCACTCGATACGGTGGAACGCAGTCCCAAAAACCTAGTTGATGATGATAAACGTGAAAGCCAAGCTGCACAGTTTCCATCATTGTCGAAGAGTTGTTTTATAGTCTGTGTTCTACAGATTATACATCGGAAACTGTGCCATTGAGCTGCATGAGATCAGCCCGCCAGCTTCTTTTTCCAACCGGTAGTCCTGCCAGAGGTTATGTAGACTGTCGTCCACCTGGTTGATATTCCCCATCTGCGTACAAAGCACTTTCCTTCATCTTTTATCATGCGCACAGCCTAGGAGTAGATTTTTGATTGCTCTGGCATCATAATGATTGCTTTGGTCAGAAAAATTCAAACATAAATATCTCATAAGCCGTTTGTAGAAAAAGAGGTCTAATGACCAATAATATATTTTTCTCAAACATGCATGGAAATGTTGTCATTATTTTCGAAAAAAGAACACCCGAAGTATTGAATTTACGGACAAAGAAAATCAAATCCATTGCAGGAGCGTTTTTTGAATTTGGAACATTACAAAGAGTATTTAACAACTCCAGCACGCCGTTTCATACAACATTGCTGGAGCGCTGTAATGTTCCAAATTCAAAATCAATCAATCTCATTGAGACGCTCCTACAATGAATTTGATTTTCTTTTAGTAATTATTAAATGTATAATACAAAAAGTATGTTTTATTTCCCTGCATTCTTTCGAGAAAAGCACTATATATGCCTCGGCGGAAATGGCAATTGCCTGTCTCGTATTAGTCAAACCTCGTACTAGTCAACTCTCGCCTACGGCTCGGCCTTCAAACTCATACTCGACCTGCAATTGCCTATTTCACGGCCTTTGCAATAATGTACTATTTATACGATATCATATATATATAAATATATAAAACTTTTTATTATTGATAAAAAAAAAACACCAGAGCGATCAATTGAATAACGATATTTTGGAGAAGTAGCCATTTGCAGTCGACGATATAACCCACAAAGTCCCGCGTGGTGATGGTCCTTTCTCCTTATCCATCAACATTATCCACAAGGAAGTCCAGTGCCAGCAGTGGGGACATAAAAATTACGGATGATGATAGTGACTTTGAAAATATTATTGAAACTCGGATGTTGGGAACCCAGGATGCCGACGCGGTATGAACCATACAAACGAAAACAGTTCTTTAACGTTTTTGTACTTTCATAATGCAATATTTCATAGTAAAATTTTATACAAGAAAAAAGCAACTTTCTTTATTAGATAAGTCTCCTCTGGATTTATAAGACTTTTTGTGTTTAAAAAATCGGTTCATAAATGAACGAGTATTGTTGTAACAAACATACACACGAATTGATTACCTCCTCCTTTTTTTGAAGTCGGTCAAAAATTTAATAAAAGCCTCTATTTTTTTTATTAATAGATTGAAAATAAAAGACTGGCAGGTGTCTTTAATAGAATTGTAGCCGAGCTCTCCGGCTTTGATCTCTGCTGTGGACGTGAGGACTCATATAATTTCCTATTAAATCGGACATCAGACCATTATCAGAACCAAGAAATATATTTAATTGTACTTGGAACTTCAAGTTAGATCGTAAAAGGTTCCATGGTTCACATGGAATTATTAAGATGGTTTGAACATAAAAAAAATACTATTTAAATAAACTTGTTCTTGCATTTGGATCTTGGATCTTGAATTGAAATATGAGTTGCTGCTATTTCTGTTTACTGTTTACCTACCGAACCGATAGTCGGTCACGCGATGAATGTTTCATTTTATATCCTAATCCTATCCTAACTATCGATATCCGATATATATATATAATATTATAAATGCGAATGTGTGTTTGTTTGCCCTTTCTTGACACCTTAACTAAGCAACCAATCGACTTCATTTTTGGCATAGGGTTAGTAGAAAGGATGAAGAGTAACGTAGGCTACTTTTTATTCCGATATTCCCACGGGAACGGGAACCACACGGGTGAAACCGCGGGCAGAAGTTAGTTACATGATATGTTTACAACTTAGATACCATCAAGTTGACATATAGAGTTTTTTTGAGAAACGTTTTCTCGGAAAGTACTAAGGTTAAAGAAATAATTATTATTCAAATGAAATAAGTACTTGTTAATGTTTTATTATTAGTGATACAAAAGTCTTCTATATATTTATGTATGTACTTGTGTATGAATTGATATATGTAATGAATTTGTGAAGTGACAAATAAATAAATCATTGGTTGATTGATTGATTTATTCTCTTTTTAAATAAATCTCCTTAAACAAAACTCCACTGGGGGCCTACCGCCATCTCTTAACGCAATATTGTTTAATGTCAGTTTGTATCGGCGCAATGTTGTTATATGTCATATCGTACCGAGAACCTCCTAAAACAAGCTTGTCTTTTGACGGAAGTTTTGTGGCGTCATTGCTCAATCATTCACACAAACAAGATTTTTATCAATCAAACCTACTACGACAACTTGGGGCCTACCGCCATATCTTAACGCAATATTGTTTAATGTCAGTTTGTATCGGCGCAATGTTGTTATATGTCATATCGTACCGCGAACCTCTTAAAACAAGCTTGTCTTTTGACGGAAGTTTTGTGACGTCATCGCTCAATCATTCACTCAAACAAGATTTTTATCAATCAAACCTACTACGACGTCTTAGGTCAAATAAAGTCAAGTTTGCAATTTAAACAGTATTGAAACAAAAGGAAAACAAAACGTTCTTACGACATGACGGTTTCTAAAAGATGGCGGTAGGCCTGCTGGTCTACTAAATCTAAATTTTGGTAGAGAGTGAACTATGATTATGGATAAAGATGTTACCCAAAGGCTTTCATTTTCCGTGAAAAAGGTAATAGAAATATTCTGTGACCATAACTCCAAAATTTCCTGTCATATGACCTTACGGTGTGTGACAAACTTTAACCAAATGTGCAGGATGTTTCAATATTCCGGCAAATTTCAGTGTTCCAATTCTCATCATCATCATCATCATCAGCCTGTGGACGTCCACTGCTGGACGTAAGCCTCTTCTAGCTCACGCCTATTGTGGCGTTCATATGAGGCTATATTAGCCTGGCCACTACGCTGGCCAGACGGGCTGGTAGAGGGTTTGTTTCAAGTTTTCCTTCTCTCGCACAGGTTTTCAATGCCTCTTAGTCGACTCTTACGACATCCCAGGCATATAAGGGAGTGGTGACACTTGTATTCTTAGGCCATCACCACACGGTTCCAAATCTCGCTCAGTACAAATTTTCAGATCGTTTACCATTTATTTTATCGTCATCTCACTGACAGGTAATTTTAAGTAATACCTAAGTGTTTTTTTTTTCAGCCTCCAACACAAACTTTTAACACCCCTATAAGATTTATTTCGTAACAAAAGCGTTTATAGAAGCCTTCCCCTTTTCCTTTCTACAATACAATCTCTCTTTATACAATTTTCACAATGGTATTTACAGAGATTACCGCGCTCAAACAAACAAACCTTTTTAGCTTTGTTGTATCAGTATATTTAGATGTTTGTTATGTTTTTTCATTTTTAGGGGGAAGTAGTTTGTAAGAAGACTTTAGAAAATACAATAAATCAATGCGTAAAATAAATAAATATTTAATTACAACTTTTAGTTTTGTTTCACATAAACCCGTCCATAAAATGATAACGACGTTTCACAAGATACTTTAACACACTACTACCTACAACAATGTTAATTTACTACTGTTAGGAAATCAGTCGAGCGGCGCTGTAATTATTAACTACCACAGACTAACAATGGACAACTTTCCAAGGCGTTACGATTGACCAAAGCCACCGGAGCATAGACAATTGTAGAGTTGCAGCCACTTTGAATATTAAGTTCGTTAACTTTCGCTTGACTTTTATACACTGCTGGGTTCACTGCCATCGGGTATTGAGAGGTCCACACAATAAGCGACGTGTATTCTTTGTTTGAAGAAGGGTGATTCTTTGTTGTTTGGACAATGTTATGCCACGTGCCGACACATGCAAGCCAGATGGTGTCTTGCTAATAAAACAGATAATGGGTAAATATTAGTTCATTGTCAAAGGGATTTTCGCTAATTATAGCCTCTTTGACTCTTTGTACGAATGAAAGTTCGAATTCTTATTTTTTTTATTACAATTGAATAGATACAATTGACACGAATCAATACCTACCTTTTGAAATATGAAATTTAATTTATGCCATAAGTGGAAAACGTCCCACACATAGATGATTAAAATTGATACAAAAAAAACAGTCTTAAATATAGATGCACCACTTTTCCAAAAAAGTCTTTAAAAAATCTATGAATATCGGCCATTCAACCTAAAATAATAGAAGTCGGAGTTTGCACAATAAATAGTTTGCAACTTGAAACTTTAAAACCGTTTTTATTGTACCAACAAGTTTCTCTTTGTCTCATAAAACTATCTAGGTTTGACATTTGAATGCAGTCTTATGATATGATCGACGGTTGTCTTGTTATTGTGTGTCGTTAGATGTGCTGATGCTGAAGATATATAAAATTTTAAGGTGAAAATGAATACAACATGCACGAGGCGTCATGGTGGTTAACATTAATAAAACTAAAAATAAAATAAAAAAACATTTTATAAAAAAAAATTAAACCGACTTCAAAAAGTAAAAAATAAAACTTTTGGAGTCGGTGCTAGCTAGCTAAGGCCAAAAAAATATATAGTTAATAGAAGTGCAATGTAGAATGCCTTGGCTTGCCTTAGTTTTTATTTCAGATTTTTTAGTTACATCATGTGCCGTTACTTACACTAAAATCAGCCCATACACAACAATGTTGTCATCTAGGTAAACGACTACTTGCCAAAACGTGATTGATATTTTTCAGGATTATGAAAAAACTACTAGCCAGATCTTCGTTAAAATTATATGGGACCACACATCAACCATTTTCTTTCAGATAAAAAAGAATTAAAAAATCTGTTAACAACTGGCGAAGTTATGGTAAAACATACATAAAAACAAAAAAAAAATACCGTCGGCTTGAGAACCTCCTCCTTTTTTTAAGTCGGTTAAAAAGGAAACTACACCATTGCAAAATATTTGAACCTCAAACTTTTGCTTCATTTAAAAACCCTATGTTGTGTAGGAGAAACGAAGGAAGAAGAAATTGTGTTTATATAACGTCTTTTAGGATTTCTAAAGTATTCTAATAGCTGTAGACTGCATGGCCTCATGTTATTTCGAATAACAAATTATTAAAGCATCGTACTAGTTACTGAGGTATCCTTGGTGGAGGCCTATGGCCAGCAGAAAGTGGAATTATGTGATGATGACGAACTTAAAACAGTAAAATATGAAATCAATAGCGCTATTGGCCAGTCCGAGATTACAAAGATCCGTTTATAGGCTTTACAAACTTAAGAAACATAAATTATATAGCTATCCACTGATTCACTGTTCCTTTGAGAACACGCCCGACTCAAAACGCTTAAATCGTTGAATTTTAAACACGTATTACGTCAGATTCCTAATATAGACATACAAACAAGACGAGGTCTGGATTTTACTTAAATGAGTAGATAGCTAACTACGTAATGATCAGATATTCTTGGCAATAAGTAGCATAACCCGTAAGGTAATGTAAATTTCATCATTATCATCATCATCGTCATATCGACCTTTACCTGTTCTTCGGTTCACCACATTGGAAGGTCTACCCACGGGCGTCGTCCGGTGCGCGATCGCCATTCCAGAACTTTTCCGTCCTAACGTCCATCGGTTCGCTATGTACCCCGCCCACTGCCGCTTCAACTGAGCAACTTTTCGTACTATGTCAGTTACTGTAGTTCTCCTGCAGATCTCCGCATTTCTGATTCAATCGCGCAGGGAAACGCCAAGCATGACTCTCCATATTGCACGCTGGGTGGCCTTGATCCTTCATAAGAGGCCTAATGTAATTTTTTTGGCAATTAAGTTTTATTTTATGTTTTGTACGGCCGCTCAAAAGTGGGTTTGAGGGAAGGTCATTTACATTCATCGAAATCTCCGTATGTCATCAGGTTGTCTTTACGGACCTTCGGTTTGTCTCTCAAGAGGCACATGCCTAACTAGTTTGAAAGTTATAGAAGTAATAGTAGACTGTTTACCAAGGGCTGTATGACACCCATAACAGTCGAGTGTTTTGGCGCCCGAACGAAGTGAGGGTGCCGATAGTTCGAGACTGTTATGGGTCCATACACCCGAACCGAAGTAAACACTCTACTTTTCATTTTGAATATGAGAGAGTAAAAACAAACAGAATATTCTAAAAAAATATTTATTAAGAAAAATGTTACAAAATTATTTTTTAATGTAGCAAAATAAGCTGTATAGGCTTCTGTGCCTTTGCCTACATACCTTTGGTAAATAAAATTCCAAAGAGATTACAGATATCGATTTGACATGACACCCCCTATTCTTTTTTCAAATTTATTACAGCCCTAGGGTCGCCACATATCACTTTCAACCCGCATTTTAGGCAAGTTATGAGTTACTTTCAGAATATGAGACATGAAAAATCTTTTAATTTACTACAACTATACCCACCCGTCTCTATTCTCGAATGCCTTGATAATTTTGAACGTCTAATCTCCTATTATGGTATTTCTCGTGACCATGAAGCTTCTGAAAAATACATAAGTAATTCTGCATTTCCCACGCTTGCATTAAGCGGTGCAATAGACATTCAAAGCACGTTGCACATATCGCCTTATCGGCGTCGAGTTGTTTGACGCAATACTGCATTGAATGCATCGATCAGTATTCGTTAGCACTCGGACAATTAAACTCTTTGATTGCAGTTGTTTCTATTGAAAAACTGGTTTGCACTTATAATACCTACTTAAAGTTCATAATTTATTGCTATATTTATGTTAGTTTTATGCTACTTGCTTTATTACTTTTTTGTATTAATGTAAGTATTCAAATGTTATTGTATATTAGAAATTGTTCTTATTGCATATTTTATGAAAGAAAACCTTATAACCTCTTTTCTTAATACATATTTTATCCCGGGCTTATAACACCTGCTTGGTATAAGCATATTTCAAAAAGGGGATTTTATCTTAATAGCGGTGTAATATCCACGCGCTTTTACACGAGGGTGACAGCCAGCCAGAGATATCAGAAATCGTTGGTCCCTGCCTTTATATGGCTACACTATCTTAATGGCCTAACCGACAATACACCGAATTCTGCAATAATGTCACCTAGGGGACAAAAGAGAGTTATGTAGTTACGGCCTGCACTAACATTACTACCTAATCATACACATCACTAGACATATGGAATATCTCCACAGCTAACCAGCTAGACAGACCTTATGAACGACTACACAACTGGTTGACGGCTAGGCCTTTCTTATGAAATGTTATGTGGTGGGCTGGCCCACCACGTGCATTCTCAATGGAGATTGGTGGGTGTTAACAACATCAAATGCAGCCGGGATCATTCACTTAAAGTGCAAACAAAGAAGCCCAAGATTAAGAACTTTGGTCACTCATACGTCAAACCTGAACCTGACCGACCATGGCGAGTTGCTTAATCTCCACAATCAACAAAGCACATCAGGAGTTTAAGACCCAATCGTGTATCCTCGTCGTCGTCGTCGTCGTCTCAGCCATATAACACCCACTGCTGGGTATAGGCCTCCCCCAAAAGGGGGGGGGGGGGTTTGAAATAATCGCCACGCTTGACAGGCGGGTTGGCGATCGCAGTATGGCCAAGTATGTAGGAGACGCTGCTGCCAATCTCCTGAAGGCTGAGTCCCTTAGTCGCCTTTTACGACACCAATGGGATGAGAGGGGGTAGTGCTATTCTAAGCCGACACTACACAGGTAGGAGCAATCGTGTATAACAGTAGATTATGCACTAAGGGGGTAAAGCAGTGTCTTATGTCATGGGCAGCATATTGAATCCTGAGCGAAATGAATGATTCTGTAGTTAGGAATTATGGTAAGAATCCTGAATGACGCTCAGGAAGCGATCAAATGCGAAGAATTAAAATCTGCCCAATGCTAAGACACTTTTATCCCCGAGGAGCATACTCTACTTTTTACACCTACTGTGCCTAATATTTAGATTAAACTTTATGTTTAAAGAATTTTTTACCGGCAGTTGACCGCGGAAACAACCTAATGTTCCTTGCTGTTGTGAGGTGAAAAATAATAATTGTGTGTTGCGCGCGGCAGAAAAGTTTTTAGCGTCTTGTACCTTTGAAATCCTCGCTTCGCTCAGGATTCAATCTTTGAACCACTCGCTACGCTCGTGGTTCAATCCTAGAATCCTTTACTTGCTCAGATTTCAATAGAGGTAACTCGCCGCTAAATAACCAACTTTCCAGCCTTGCATAACAAATAACTATTTTTTACCAATAAATATTGTGTGTTATTAGAAACATAAAACCAAATGATTTACTGAAATGAAAAAAAAGACCATAAATAACTCTCAAAATAAAGACAGAATATTTTCTAAGACTTGTTGATTATAAGCCTACATTATAATTTAAACAGAAACTCTTTACACTTTTGGGATTTTATTCAAAGGAAAGTGCCTGATGTCCTTTACCAAATGAACAACCGCTAGCTCCTCAAAATAATATTATGCTGATTTCCTAGCATAACATTTTCAACATCACACCAACAAAATTAACAAGCAATAATTGCCCTATGATAATGTTTCAAACAATAAACTTCACTGACGTTATTATTGTTGAATAACTAGAACAGTAACTGAAATTTATTTAAGACTGCATACAAGTCGTTGTTTAAACATGACTGTCATGTCATATCATTTGTCGTAGAGCGCAACTGTTATAAATTAACTTCGTGTGATATGACACGAATACACGACCCTTGCACTAAATATCAATAAACAGAAAGTGCGGTATACACAGAGTAGAATTTATCAGATTAATAAACATCTCGTTGTATTGGACAATTGGCATTGTGTATTTTTCTATGAAGAAGGAAATTCTAATGATACTAACGTCATTGAATACTTTCAAGGCTTTTCTTTCCTTTGCTAGAGATGACGAATTATGGTAACTTAATCGTTCTTTACGTCTGTACTATTGTGATGTCATTTGTTGAAATGTTGGGAAATAACATAACACAAACTAAGTAGGTATAAATAAAGTGACAATAAACTAAATGTCTTGTAATACGTAATGACTGCTTTCACGAGTTAATTTTGAATCATTCGTTATTTATTTGTGAATTTATTCACATTACACGGATTCCACAAACAACACGCACTGAATTATTTATTTATATTACGCTTTTCCTCACCGGAAAACATCATCAAAAATACAGTGATTTGCCTTTATCTTCCTGCAACCTAAAACATCATCCAAAAATACAGTCATTTGCTTTCATCTTCAATTCAATAGCGTCATGCAATTGTTATATGCATTGGATTTTCAGTGGTGATACTGCTCTTATCTGTTCTGTGACACGAGACTAGTTTCGCTCCCGATGTGAATCAACGGAGCGGAGCGACTGGCTCGGCTATAAATATAACTACTAATAACTCGTGACTTTGTCCGTGTCGTACCAAAGATTCTTTGAAAAAAAAGTGGAACCCTTGTGAAAGATGAATTGTAAACGCATCTCGTTGTAATAATAAGAAAGCTATGAATAAGTGTCTTTTTAGTTGCGTATTTTCACGAAATAATGAATATATACCTGAAAACTGAGCGGATTGTTTTTTTATCTAGGTCAAAAATTTATATTGTTTAAGACATCCTTAATACAAGTTTCTTTTTTTCGTCCAATATGGCATAATAATATTTTTAACCGACTTCAAAAAAGAAGTAAGTTATCAATTCGTCGCGTATATTTTTTCTATGTATGCTCACCGATTACTTGAGAACGCCTGAACCGATCGCAATTTTTCAAACGTTATAACATCGGGGTTGTTACCATGTTGGTCCCATTTTTTTTAAATTCTGAAATCGGTCTAGTAGTTTTCAAGAAATCTTGAAAAAACTAGCGGTTTGACACAAACCGTTTGGCTCAAACTAGTAGTTGCCTACACTTTGAGCCAAACCGAAGTGCAGGACCTTATTGTAACTTAAAAAAATGTGAAATAAAAACTTTTTTAGTATAAATAATATTAACCAACTTCAAAAATTAAAAGTAAAAAAATAACCCTTTTGGAGTCGGTGCCTCCAAAGGCAACAATGGTGCATTCTTTAGATTCTACATTGCATCTCTACTTCTTGCCTTGGCTGGCACCGACACCAAAAGCTTTTTTTTTTTTTTTTTTTTAATGACGTTTTTTTGTCGTCAGTCTTCTCATCATTTTTGATTTCATCTTTTTTTCATCAAAAACAATAATGAATCGTCTACATCGACATAATATAACTTTGTAGTGTATTATTATGTCTTTATAGTGTATATTCGATAGCTGCCTAGCCAACCTGTCAATGTCAATTCTCAAAAATAAATCAGCGTGTTCCCCGCAACAATAACCCTCTTCTAATGAATTTACCGCGTAGAGACGTATCAAGATCCAATAGGACGGTTGCGACAGCTCGCGTGAACAATGGCCGACGTTTCGCCATCCGCCGATTGTTCTCCACTCACGAGCCGCACGCTTATAACAACGACGTGTTGGCTAGACTCATGCGCAACTCTGCTGAAAACTGGGATATCGAATTGCAACAATAAGGCGAGAGAATAATTGGTTTAAGTAAAAAAACGCGATGCAATTCTACTTTTCAATAAAAAGACAATAAGTAAAAATGACGGCACTGACCGAAGACTAGCTTGAGTCATGCGCTACTCTACTGAAAACTGTGATACGGAATTGTTAAAAGGTAGAATGTTTTCATAGAATGATATCACAGAGCGAGAAAAGGCCCCATGAACTCAAGCACATTTCTACTGAAATCTATTGAATTGTACATGTACATTTTGGTCAAAAAGCTTGTTTTTAATTTAAACGTACCTATTAGAAAACCAACAACAAGACAAGTGACAGTCTAGCTGGAACCATGGCCTCGTTTCCTTCATCTCTCATTTCACTACGAGCATACTTCAACACCCGCAACTGATGTAACATGTTGCTGTAGAACAAGGCGATACAACAAGTAAAAATGTAGAGATTACAAAACAAAACACTTTAAAGGCACGAGACATCAGAAAAATGCTTTATAATTCATGTCCAACGACTTAAAGCTATCTATCTATCCTATATATTAATTTTAAAAGTCTCATCCACAGAACAATGAAATAATGTTCTGTGGTCTCATCCTTGTCACTCTATTTCTTTTTTCTTAATTATTTCAAAAAGTGGTGTAAGAAATTAAAAAAGCACTTTGCCTCACGCTCGCAGCAAAAATCGATTTTGCTGCGAGTTTTTACGCGCCAAAAGCTTCCTTTTCGTGCTGAAGATGTGAAAAGGTTATTTCCTAGCTTCTTAAACAACTACCACTACTATTCGTTTCGATTTCGATACTCAAAGCATCAAGCATAATCACGAAAAAGACAAAGTAATCTTGTGCCATTTTAGAATTTTGTAAGATGTAGAATAAACTCAGAAATAAATATTTTATAGCACCTGTATCAAATACTTTATTTCTCAGTGATCCTTAACAAGCTTAATAGTGTTTTTACAACCAGTATTGCCACAAACTGTGCTAGGCCTCATCTTTATCGCATAATACTAAACTTATACGAGATACTTAGTTATACCTTCCTACGTGACTTTCAATATCTCATGGCAGTATTCTGACCGAAGTTTCCACATTTGCATACGTAATGGTACCAAACGACGGGATAATCAACAGTTTGCTGTACTTGCTTTCAGATGAGCACTCCAATCACCATTTATTTTAAGACTTTATCACGGTAATGATACACTAGAACAGACTCTTACGCATCGAACCAAGTCAGCAACTGTGCGCCATGAGTCATGCGCATTATTCACAGTGAAAATGTTTATCTGTGTTTTTGTCTTTACAATTACTTACATATTATGAGTTTCTTCAATATTGAATTTTATGCTGTTGTTGGAATTGAAATACTGAACACGAATACGTAATATGATTCTAGAACCAACATTCTTAAACATTTTTTGTTCTCTATGCAGAAATGGGTCACCCACGTTTTACTCAGTCTACAGCAGTTATCTAAACTTGTATTGAGTTCTTTAGTTTCTTGCTGATTCTTCTCGTTACAAGGTCTCCCGCCGTAGGGTTTGTGAACCGATGGCGTAGCTTCTTTGACGTTCATAAGTGCTTGTAACAGCCTAGACTGAATAAATTATATTGAATTTTGAATTTGTGGTGCAACTGTCTCACTATTAATTGCCTAAAGATAGGAGAATTTTAACTACCTATTCTTCAATACCTTTCTTAAGCCATTATTACATACATTTCTATCTACAATAGAACCCTTCGATTAGACCAATTTAATAAAAATCCAATCCCCATTAATTCTGTTCAAACAGTGTGACGAAGACTCACTGCCCATGAATCAGGCGCACTCCACTGCACCCATACGAGTAGTGCAGATAACAAGGGTGGGCTTACGAAGCCCGTGGGTTTTCAATTTCCGCTCCTACTACGACCCTTTGTTACCCCCCCGACCTGGGGAACTACTACCAATAACAGATATCGCAATCCAGATAATTTTCGGCATACGTCCACTGAACAATGGTACTTATTTCAATGCCGATAAGGTCATGAAACTAAAAGAACGTGAATACGATTTTCGTGTTTGGTTTTTGTAGTAGACCCCTGCCACCCGACCCCACGGCCCCCTTGCCTGGGGTAATGTTATTAAAAACGAAGAGCTGAATATTTATCTGCGGAATGCCGTCTGGTTCGAAAGGGTTGTTGTCTTTGAGGTGGATGCTTAGTGATGATGCTAGTTAGCGTTTGAAATTTTAAGATAAATATTTGTAAGATATATTGTACTATACCCAATTACGCCTTTAAATAAAATGAAATCTCTCTGAGAAGTGAGAATACTGGATTATATTAAGCTAAGAAAAACAAAAAATAATATGGATACTTGAAATTGAAATACTGAGAATACCTTATAGATTATATCAAGTCAAAGGTAAAAAAATCGATACTTGAGAATTATCGGGCATCATTAAACCTTATTGAACAATATTACTTGTCATCAAAGAATACATCTATCTTCTCAATGAAAGTTATAAAACTATGACAGTGACATTAAATAATGAAAAGGCTTGACGAATTTTTAACAAAAATAACCAGTAATACACATGTAAGAAAACTACGAGAAGATAGCCGGATCAACAAAATAGATCCATTAAAAAGGTACGTAAAATAAATCACAAAAAGAATCATTTCTTTTAAATGTAGGGCAGGCAGGACGTAAGTTTACGGTAGAGTAAGTCGTATTGAGCTAAAATAACTACGTCAGTACAATAATACTTTTGAACTGCCAAAATCGCACTGAAAGAGATACTTAAACCTTAGATAAAAATAAAAGAAGTTCATAAAAAAATGTTAAATTGAACTTCGCCGAAACGGCAGAAAATGACTTTGTCATCAGTTGGGTTATAAGCCGTTAGAAATAAGAGTGATATTACTTTCTTTTCTCACAAATCGGTATCCGGTGGAGCTTCTAACAACTCATTGAAACAAATAAGTACATCAGATAGATACCTACTTAGTTATTAGGGTTACCCTATTTCATTATGCCTTTTTGTACTTAGTGTCAAGGAACTAAGTTCCAAAAGGGACCTTCCTTTTGACTTCGCTGAGTGTAAAAAGACGGGGTGCAGATCTCCGAAACTGGAAACAGGATGTGGGGTATTTAAGTATTCTAAAAATTTATTATAGTTATGTAACAATACCAATTATTTTTAAGAAGGTAGTTTAAGTATAGCACTCAACCACCACTTTATAGTGAATAGCAAAAACACTTGAGAATCTTAACTACTGCAACAAAGTTAAACACATTCTATTCAGGTACATATTTTATTTTGATACTACTCCCGTAGTAGTAGAAGTTCCTATAATGCTTCGAAGTTCCCGGGAGTAAAGAACAAAGTTTTATATCGACAAGTGAATCACTGTTCCTTAAGAAATAAATCTACTTTTAGTTATCCTGTTCTACAGTCCTCGTTCCAGAGTGGCGTAGTAATTTCTTACACAGCACCATGACACATTGGTTGTGGCAACGGTTTTACCAAGTATGAGCTGCCCATTTAGTCATTCTCACCTACAGTGCCAACCACGTTGTTTTTCTCTAGTTTATCCTCAGATATCCTTTGTGGACTCGCCAAATAGGGTTTTATATAGTTGTTTCCTACTTTTATAAAAGTATTTGATGTATGATTATATATATGAACAGCAATAAAACCTTAAATAAGACAGCCTGTTGGTGCGTCAGTAGTAGCCATAGTCATTCCTGGTAACGGCGTTACGTTAATGGGCATAAATACTTGTAATTTGCACTTTAATTGTATTATTCTCATTATTACTCACTTTTTATGTGTGCTAAGTTTGATACAAAATGATTAGTGTGATTCAGCCAGTCATTCAACGCTAGTATTGTCTGGGCAAACTTTATTGCCGGTTTGAGTTATAACGTAAGAATCATTATTTTTCGTAGGTTTTGTAATGATAGCATTAATTGTTGTGAGGTTCTTATAATATTTTGTATTTCGATAATTATCATCAATTTGTTCCACAGTTACTTCTGAAATGTTATACATTTTAAGAACAAAGGAAGTGATGTGAGTTTTTATTCATATGCTCACCTCTTTTGAACAATATACGTAACCATGTTTCTAGGAGTCGGCGGCTTTTTACTACATGAATGTTGTGACGAATGATGACACGAATAGCAGTTCATACATAAAATAGGTATTCTATGAATCGAACATTCCTAAGCGCCATGAGCATTCATGATACGTGTTGGTATTTCCAGTGTACCTATACGATCATCATCGATATTCTAAATCCAAAATATGGAACTCACAACACATTACCATCATAATCCATCACGTTACTTTTTCCAATTTCTCTTTTCACTGTTAAAGAATTACGAACGGAGAGCCCACATGGCAATTCCCATAGTTTACAAATTTGCACAGACAGTGCAAAAAGCGGTCCCGTTCCCAGAACACCTATTGTCGAGACGTCATTACGGCGCGCAATTTTGTCCGATCTCACATCCCCTTTATGTAAGCCAACGATATTACAAAGATAAACACCACAATCTACAACCAAGCTTCAAGCCTAGATAACAGAAACTATTTTTCATTGAAGCTTCCCACCATACAAGGATCAATGAGGCACCCTCGTTTATTTCGCTCCGGGTGTTTCGTTTCCAGTTTCTACAAAAATAGCGCTGCAACGCTCACTATCCTGACCATAAACGGCTTTGCATCAACGCTGAAATGTTTAAGCGCTTTACGCTGGATGTCGTCTGTCAAAGAAAAGGTGTTTTGTAAGCGAAGGGTATTTTCAGTTTCATTGTTACGAACCTTTTCCTTTGCCTCCGTGATTGAAATCCCAAGTATTAGGTATTTACAATGAGACGCCGGCTCTGTGTTTTTTGCTGCCTCAGTTTTTGTAGGCACATATTTTTTGTTAATAACTTTGGTTATGGGTCGTAAAGATTTTATTTATGGTTTCAATGTATTGTGTACTGATTAGTCGGTAGATAATTACAGATGATGGTCTTTACTTTTATTTGACCAGCTCTGTTATTCTTTGTGTAATTGCATAAGATTTAGTGTAGCTGTTTTTTATTAACAAAATGCCTCCTTAGATTGTGTTGTTTGAACATTTATGTTTTGACATTTATTTTCTTGTATCCGTCATTTGCTAGGACACCGGTCTCCATAGAACAATGGAATATATATTGTGTCTCATAATAAGTCTGGGCCTAAAAGGTTAAGCGAGTTATTTTACGCTGACAAAATCCCTATAAAATTAAACTTCATATACCAAAAACAGCACTTGATCAGGCGTGGTTTCTTTCCCTAAGATTTTCTAAATATTAGTAGGAAACTGTGATACTATTATTGATGCCAGCTTACTTTCAATACAAAGTTACCCAAAAAACTGCAAGTCTGATAAAAATAATACCGTAAACTATAAAATAGACATACATCCACTTTCATAATGATTTTTATTTTGTATTTCTAACACAAGAGACAAAGACGTAACAAAGAAACTTTGAATTTTCCTTCGTTACACACATCGTCGCAAGCCCCCTTTGCTTAAGTCTCAAACCAAATAATATTGATCCATTTTTTGATGATCGAAATTGAGAAGTTCCATGGAGTTTAAAACGATACCCAAGAAGAACCTAAAACTTCATCTCCAAATGTTGTATTTGTAAAAGCCATTATTAAGCCAGGAATGACATTATTAAAGCATTATGCTTTAATAATGTCATTCCTGCGCAATTTCTCAGCTACGATAAACATTCTCATAATAATTTTAAATTCACCACGTCATAAATTTTGTAAGATAGAGGGGCAAATTCTAATGCGTCGATATAAGGACCTCGGGCGAGAGATAAGAATCAGGACGCAAGGATATGAACGACAAACGACTTGGATAAAACGGCAAAAACCTTAATTTAGGGGATTCCGACCGTTGGACATACGCCGATGGTCGAATAACGAACTTTTTGTACGACCCTCAGGTAATAAGCAATTTGATTGAACGTTTTCGAAATAAGTTGCTTTTGCGGTAAGACGTTTTATACCTACATTTAGTTTGCGGCGTGGGAAACATCAAATCAAACTTCACTGGAATGATGTTTGAAATAAAATATATAAATAAAATAGAACGATGATAAGGAAATTATTCAAGCACTACGGTCTCATATAGGTACCTATCTATTTACCGAGTGATGAGATCCAGTGGCAGTAGTACATACTTATTAGAACCCAAATAAGGTTAAAAATTCGGATTGCATAAACTAAAAAAGCTACTCTCTCTCTCTTTTTCACAAAACTATTGGAGTGTGCTGCTTGGTACCGAAATTCAAAACTTCGGAAGAAGTAGGAACTAAGATGTCCAAAATTATTTTTCGATTTTTCTTTCGTACGAAAAAAAGCGTGAAGTGTTTTTGCAGTTTAGGTAAGTACTGTGGAGATCATATATGTATCCGCACTACAAGGAGGCCGGTACACCACCGTTGCGGTGTCGAGGGTGCAGTACGGCGTACATCTTGTGATGAACCCATTGGCGAACAACCAGGAGTCCGCCCGTCTATGGTCGCCTCTCCCACCATCAGAAATAAACTTGGTGACCAACGCGGCAGGATTAAGTCCTAGGTTCAATTATTCATCTCGTGCTTGCGGATAAACTTTCTCTATCTGCAAAAGTACTTTTCTGAAATCTTTCTTACTCGAATAATGAGAATTTAAAAGACCAAAATGCATGGATGTGATACTAACATAAAACATAACTATTATAAATAAGATAAAAGGAAAATATTCTAATAATTGATTATTGGAAAATTTTCCTCTTATATTAAATATATTTCAAAATTGTAAATTTGTGCTTGGCAACAACATGTTCCATTGTAAATGTTGTTGTTTCTGTTAAAGCTGATAAGTTTTTTGCGGCCGTTCTTCTTATCAGTTAAAAGATGTCCTGAATGGCTGGTAGGGAAAAAAAATTTTGGACTATTCGAAAGTACTTATCTATAAGTCCATTTGAATAAAAATCTTTGACTTTGACTTTGACTTTGAGAATTGGTCAATTTGGCTCTATATTAAGGTTTTTATCCTTTTAGAAAATTTATGATAAAGATGGAATCCTTGTTTATGTTTGCTTTGCTAGCCAACTCATTTTATTTTATGTATACGACTAGCGCCTGGAATTGCTCTAAAAAATCTTCCACAGATTCATCAAAATGGCCGTCGAAACAATTGACTACTCACTATTTTTCATTTTATTTTAGACTAGCCTTCCACCCGCGACTTCATCCGCGAGGAATTAGGTTATCGCGCGGAGGTCGCGTGGTGGTGCCATTTCGTCGTCTCAGCCACATAACTCCCACTGCTGGGTAAAGGCCTCCACGACAATCGGTCCTGCTCTGCCCGCACCCTGAGGCTTTCCGCGACCTTCACCAGATCGTCGGTCCACCTTGTCGGGGTACTACTCACGGAGCGTCGTCCGCTGCTCGGTCGCCATTCCAGAACTTTTCCGCCCCAACGGCTATTAATTCCTCGCTATGAGTCCCGCTCACTGCCACTTCAGCTGAGCAATCCTTGGTGCGATGTTGGTTACTTTAGTTCTCCTATGGATCTCCTCATTTCCCTCTTCGAGCATAGCCATCTCCATTGCACACTGGGTGACCTTGAGCCTTCTTATCAGACCCATAGTTAACGACCACGTTTCACTACCATAAGTGTGCCATTTATCAGCATTTATCAGAGTAAAAAGTATTGTATGTCCTTCTCCACGGTTCAAGTTATGCCCATATCAAAGGAACAGACAGAGAGTGCAATCTTTCTTTAACATTTATAATTTAAGCGAATGGATAAGTGTGAATGAAAAAGTAGTATAAAATGCTCCAAAGCTGTCGCGATCAAAGTAGTTATGTCTATATCTATTTTACATTACTTATCTATACAAAATTTTAACCCTTTTCTTAAACCATTAAGGGTTGATTCATGTCCACCGCATCGGATTTCAAAATTGATGACATTTTTACAATCAACATCCCATAAATCCTCAATAACGACACTCTGCCTAATAAAAAATAAGTGACTTTTATTATGAAAATAAAGGACTTTTCTTACTCAACTTCATCCCCCTTTTCACCAATTTTCACAAACGCCGAGAGAGGTAAAAGTTTAGTTTCAATCGTCAACCTAAATACAAAATTTGAAGTCCCTTATACTTTTGCTTTGAAAATAAAGGATTTCTATACAATTTCGTCCCCCCCTTTTTACCCCTTTGCGGGTAGAATTTTCGAAAACGTTGAAATAGATCCATGTTCATTTCATTCATCCTTTCTTTGTGCACCTCTGCACCTCATAAGGAGCCTATGTGCCAAATTTGGAGTTTCTAGACCCAACGGTTTGGGCTGTGCGTTGATTATTCAATCAGTCAGTCAGGACATTGAATTTTATATATATATATATATATATATATAAGGACACTGTATACTCCCTGTATTTGTCCGTTCCTCTCTTCGAACACCAATATTCTTCAGCTTTAACTTTCCTATCGGTAATTTCTTTTACTTTCTTGAAAAAAAATCCAATTCCAAGAAATTTTTCGATTTTCTTGCCACCGACTGTACCTGTCTCAAAAAAACAACGGGGCGCACGCTGAAAATTCACGGAAGCACTAACGCGGTTGTATTGCATCCGAGAGGTACCTTTTTCGGAATCTCCAGATTCCCCAGCCTCCACCAATGTGTAACGCGTGTGCGCACTTTTATAATTGAAACGATCTTTATATCGATACTGTTCTTATATTCAGTAATTATGTTAACTCACAACTTTACAATTTATTTTATCTGACAAGGCGCCCGTCCATATCTACGCACGACGGGCCTCTCTAAGCAAAACCAGCCAGCAACGGTGGTGTACCAGGCTGCTTGTAGTGCGGAGACATATAGGTACGATCTCCACATTACCTAGGTACTATATTTTATAAACATCAGAAAACACAGAGCCTATCGAAGGTAGACCGTCTTACTTTCACGCCATTATTTAGATAGTTTTGAGACAGTGTTGGTCTGCGTTAAACTTGTGTATCTGTGATTCCACTGAAGCACAAATATTCGTATACCTATACTATAACGACAAGGCGGAGGTCGGTGGTGTGATTCGCGCACTCGGCCTGCGATTATGGCCGCTAAGCATTTTAGGCAATGGTCGGTCGGGTGACAAAAAAAACTATCTCGAGCTCCGTCATCCAGCCCAGCATGCTTTCGAAGTATCGAAAGGCACGGTAAAGGTCCCACGACTGTATTAACAGTCGTCAAAGCCCATCATACCGCGATGACCCCGTATTTAGGTGCATTAACCATCCAAAGGCAACTTCCCCAGCAGTGGGGAAATTTCAATGATTGATAATGATGATACACGGCAAAGCTAGCCGTGTATCATCATTATCATTATCATTATTAAGCTGCATGTCGATTATCAGGTATGATTCTAAGAACGAACATGAAAACCGATCAATGGGCCAATTGAATAAAGGTAACCATTACCTTTTACTTCTATTATTTAAGTGATTATAAACTGATTGCTGCATTGCAGCGAGGACGCCGCGGCAGCGCAACGAGGGCGACAGGATCTGCTCGCTCTGTAAGAAATTTTCACAACTTAATTTTAAACGTATACTGACTGGTGGACATTATGATGTCTCAAGGAAGGGAATTCCAATAACTAATAGGCTAAACGAAGAATGAAGAATGAATAGTATCTGAAGATGAGAAGGACAAATAAGTAAACAGTTAGAAGAATGGACATTTTTATTATAAGAAGAGCATAAGTACTGAGAGCGCGAAGTTAGATAAGGGCAAGGATTAGGGGATTTTAGTAGAGTGTAATTAGGGTGGTCAAGGTCCGCATACTTCTACGCTACCGAATGGGCAACCATTTAAGCAAAGAAAAGGACACATGATCATACTTGCGGAAATTATAAACGAATCGATTGCAATTATTTTAAGACGGTCGATCTTATTAAGTCGATCTGCAATCAGGTCGAGGAAGCACACATCGTCATAGTCGACAACAAGGAAAATTAAAGTCTACACAAGCAATGCCATGATATTGGCAGGTAAAAAGTTTTTGAGCCAGTAAAAACACTTCAAAATTCCACAATTAATCAACTCAATTTTCAGCATTGTTGTGTTCGGGTAGTTAGAGATTAAAAAGCGCTGTCAAGCGCTCATGGTCGTGCTTGAGAGACTAATCGTATTCGATCACGTTTGTTAAGCAAAGTTCGGCTCAGGTGTCGGATGGGTGACCGTAAAGTGGCATTATAACTAAGCGCTTCGTTACTTCGGAGGGTACGTGAAACCATCGGTCCCGGCTGTTGTCATTTGATGACAGTCGTTAAGCCAAGTCAGAGGCCTTATAGGCGGCTTGATAAACTCCGACTCCAGAGGTGGCCACTCATCCTCTCTCGATAATTAGAAGAAGTTAGAGATAAGATACTTAGCCAGTTCCTCAGTGATTGAGGATTCCGGGAGAGACTCGCTTCCATCTTCAGTGTATTATGAAGTGTGAGTCTCCCTGTCGTTCATAAATAAAAATAAACTTAATAAAAAAAATATATATAAGAGGGGAAATATAATATCTTGGAAAACGCCAGTGTCTAGGCTACGCACGCCAAAATGAAGTTGCCTCATCTGACTGTACTGCCTGCTGACGTCCCCGAAAATAAGGTTAAACCCATTCCAGTACCTCATCAGAGATCATAAGACAAGATCATAATATTACAGGAGTTAATGACAAGGTTTTGAGACAACACAGAAAACAAAGAGGTTAGAACAATGATAGTATAGGTATGTGTGTACTTGAAGCAGATATGTCTCGTATTGTGAAACATTGGAAAGACCCTATGGGGTCCGATTCAATTTGCTTTGTCTTTCATTTCCGTCTTTTTCGTTTCTTTTCTCTTACTTGTTAATTGTCAATGTGTGCAGTCTTCGTCACAGGTTTTAACGCAAAATACTATCAAGCATAAAAATATAATTGCCGGTCGTGAAATGCTGGGTTGACTAAACACTCAAGTCCATCCATTGCACGATAATAGACGTTCCGTCGTTAGGGAATGTGTTAATTCTTTGGTTTTCCTATGAAGCCGTGATATAGCATATCACTGGCGAGAAAAAGATCAGAGCGTTTACTATTTCTTGTATTCTGATACTTTCACAATTACGCTTGCGATTTGCGGTAGACGTTATGATGAATACAACTTTACCGACTGTTACAACAGCTTAATACAGGACAGATTCCAGGTATGGAAAAGTTATTATGGCACGTAGGATTGGAATTAAGTAAGTTGAATCTGATAACTTGCCTATCATGGTTGTCCCGAATACTACCGATCACCTTGGTCACCAACATCGGATACCGACTCACAAGACCAACCTACTATTTTTAGACAATTTTGATATCTGCTTAGCTAACTACCTAGTTAACTCATTCCTCTCAGCACTTCAACAAACGAAAAGTGGGAGAACTTTTTGTATAACTTTCTTATGGAATCCTTAGTTGCTATCTATAATTCCTTATTTGCTCAATACTTAAACGTCAAAAAAGGAGCGTATGTTTTTGTTACACCGCACTCAACGCTTCGAGCAGTTTTAAATAAACCACGCGATACCATATGCAGCCGTAACCGAGAGCTCGTGAATCCATTAAATCTGCTCATACATCAAGCTGTCAGTTTCAAAATAAAACCTCGCCACAGTGCCGCTCCAGAGTTGTAGCTATTTATCGCGCCATATCTCTCCCTCGGCAATCCCGACAAAATAAATAAACGCGCTCTGCGCGCCCGGATCCGGCGACCCTTCTCGTTTCGTCTCACGTGATCCAAAATGTCCGTTTATTTTTCTATGTGTGAGCCACGCTGCGTAAAAAACAACGTTCAGATCGACCGAGCGCGCCGGTTAGAAAGAGACGGAAACAGGCGACGGCTGGTTGGCAGCGGGCGGGGCGCCGCGTCGCGCTGTCTCATTGGCCGCTGGCGCGCATCACCCGCCGCCTGCGTTCCACGGCCAATCCGATCCGCTTTCGCTCGCTCCCTCCCGCACCCCGCCAGGCCCAAAATGCCGACCTTTCACGAATGCCGACACGATTCGATACGACCGAAAATGCCTTAGTTACTTCACGTTCGCTCCGTGAGAAGGTCGCTTTCGCCGACGACTTTTGTGAAAATAAAACTAATTTGGATTGCAGTGTATGTTTGTGTTCGGTGATGTTTACTGTTGAGAATATTGGATTATTTTGAGGATTCAGTGAATAGGCTACATCTGTCAGGTAAATACACTAACAGAATCTACATTTACTATAGAACATAGAATAATAAGTGAAAATTCCATTGGTGTACCGGTACAGCGGTTAATTACTCCGTAAACGCAATATTATAGCGCCGGATGATCGAACGTAAAAGCGGTGTCCTCGTAATCAACGTAGGCCGATCGGAGTGGCAACGCCGCGCGTAAATAATAGGGTAGCGCTCGGTCTTTCTCTCGCAGCTGGCGCAGAGCGGCAACGTCGCGCGTGTGCCTCCACCGCCACACCGGGGAATCGCCCGCCGCGCCGCGGCTCCCGAGCGAGACGCATTCACTACAGAACCGACGCAATATACCTACCAAGCTGATATCAACTTCAGACACAATAATGCCTTTGAAAAATAAACCGCTACGATATCTGATAATACCACAACTACGGTGTCTTATGCTTATTACTGCCATCAAACCTTTATGATTTAATATTATATACTCAAGTCAAGGTATATAATGTACTAAATTATATATAATTGTAATATTATTGCAATTGCGATTAGTACAAAACGTAATTATATGTATCTGTATTAATATCGATTGATGCGTAGATGTAAGTATCTAGTTGTACAGTACTGAAAATACAAGCAGAGTGATGAAAATAAAACTTGTTTACAGATATTGAACCGGTGTTTGCGCGAACACGTAGCGCGCTCTGTCGGCATTTGGCGGAGTGAGAGGCGTGCGGGTCGCGCGGGGCAGGGCTTCCTCCCCCTTCTTCAGTTTTGCTGCGACATCGAGGAGGGAGGACGTATCGCCGTTTGCCGCGAAAAAGGATCGTTCGCGCGGCAACTTTAACAGTGACAGTGTTCGAAAAGTGAACTGTGGCAAACAATGTGTACTGGATTGCAGTGAACCGCCAATTGGATGCAGTGATTATTGGATCACACTAATCGGATTGCAGTGTTTTCTTGGATTTTTGGTGATTTTCAAATCTTCCAAACTGGGGATGCATAAGATGGAGTTGGGCGACAGCGTGTACGCCGCCGAGCGTATAATGAAGAAAAGAATTAGAAAGGTGAGCTTTTAACTCTTTCACGAAAACTAACACTGCACGCTAACCTTGCGAAACTTGCACCCGAGATCACATATCAGTCGCAACTTTTATTTGGCCCGTCACATTGTGCGATCGTTTCGCAACGACCGCTCTGCTTGTTTTCGCTTGCACAGAATTTCAAAACATGCTTGCACGCTTCTTTATAAATAAAGAAATGCATCGTTCAGTGTGATTGTAATTTAGATTTTTGTGTATTAATCCTTGTATTGTGATCTCAGAAGCAGCTGTGCCGAAATTATCGTAAGGGTTTCGGGATCTTTTCACCCGCGTTTTTCATTATTATTCCGGTCTCCCCTTACAGTCTTATGTTCGATGTTCATAGAGCGAGGGACGTAGTGAGAAACTGAATTACTTCTTTAGAATAGTTCCCTTCTTGAGATTACATTGAGTTTTTGACAGTAAACAAGTTTGGTACATTAAATTGAAATGTCTGCGAGATAGGTAACCTTGGGTGGGTAACATTTTTTCTGCAGTTTTGGTTTCGGATTTCGCTAACCTAGTGACAGCTTACAAACTAACTGCTTGGTGTTTATCTGCATGGCTTTTTGTACTAATTCCGTTTTTATTATTTAATGTAAAATATAAGCCTATTGCAGTACAGGTTAATTGTATTACCTGTATTGATGATGTTTGTCATATAGGTACCTCCATTACACAACAATTTGGTTTAGTATTAAATCTTCACTTCTGTTTAGCACTAGGCTTATTATTTACCCATTGACATTGTTCTTATTTAAATACACATTATTACCCAAAAAATGTAAGAATTAATAGAAACCAAAAAGGTAAGTTTTCTAACCCAATTGTATCCTGATTCCTGAAAGGCAGTTCAGCGATTTTGTAAGTTAAAGCGAGTAAAAAAAAACAATTATTTTAAATGTGGAAATACTCGATTTAATTTAAAAAACAATTAGGTAATGTATGTTAATAATGTAAGATCTCACTGTTTCTGTACTGTTCTAAGTTTTACTGTAATCCCCAATCCAGAAAGTTCGTGCCATTCCAGATTGAGAAAAAAAAATAGTAACTTTAAAAGACTTATAATTTAGGTATTAGAGGAGTGTTAAGCATGTTGCCTTCTTGATGTTTCATTACGGATTCAAAATGATCTTGATTCAAATCAAAGTTAAATACTGTCATTTTAATTTGATTTTATCATCTCTTTCATGTCATGTCATTTCTTTTTCCAAAAATTCAATCCAATAAAATCCCACTTAGGCATTAATGATATACCATTCCTATCTATTACAGTTACTCCAGAGACTATTTTATAATTATTTTCTTAATTGGTAGGCTCTTATTTCAACAGTAAAAAAATTAAAAAAACAGTCTTCATTGCCAGTTCGGTTATGATTTGAAAAAATTATAGTTATCAACAGCTATTGATTTGTTAACATTCTCTCAAATATAAAAATAAATAATCTACTTAACATTGACTTCGTAGTATGCAAATTGATCGATATAAGATTTTTTTAATGGTTTTTTATTATTTTTCAATGCTATTTTTTTACTTATGATAAACTTTTAAATAGAAAAATATACATAAAAATAAAAATTCTTTTCTCTACATCACTCGAACTTTTGTTAGTGCTTTCGTAATTATTTAATACTATGAGTAGGATAGGATTGGAGTTTTCGAAATTAAATATCACAAACCAATTTGTGTGAGAGAAAGTTTGAATGTGACACCAGTAGTAGAAAATATTACAGGGAACCGCGTGGCCTGGTACGAATATGTTCTGAGAAGGGATGATTAGATTGTATTAGAAAGGGAATGGACATGAATATTGATGGATGGAGAGGAAAGGATGACCACAAAAAAGATTGTTAGTTTGTGTGCTAATGATATGAAAGAGGAAAGAAAGAAGTAGGGAATAAGGAGATGACGGGTGAGGGTGACGAGAGTGGAGTGGAAGAAAAGGACATAGAATAGAATTGTGATAACAAGATAATGATAAAAGAAACGTTAATATGCGTCATTTGTATTGTTCCTAACTATGACACAAAACCTTATCTGTGTATTATACCCAGAAATAGAAGAAAGAACATAATGTGAAATACCAATTAAACCCACAAAAAGCACCGTCCAAGAACACTTCATAATATTTTTTTTATCATTTTTCTTATCTTTGGGAAAAATTAAGACCATAATCACACTGGAACATGCAGGATTTTTGCAGTCCGTGTCAGTCAGTAAACATTCTGTGAACTTTAAAATCTGACTGTAAGACACACTACCCACCGCACCACGCCGTTTGTTCCAAAGAATTATATTTAATGTTCTGCAACAATAACAATACACAGATTGCATTGCAACTTGACTTTTTAGTTCTAGTAAGTACCAGTCAAAACAAAAGCAACACACACGAGAATTGTAAAAATATTTTAGATATTATTATTTATATTGGAGAAATGAAAAGACAGGTACTACAGTTTTGACCATGAATGAGAAATAATAATATACTTTAAGCTTATAATAATGAAGTAAAAGGTGACAAAAGAAGGAAGTTTTGATAGCGAAAAAATACTAACCTGACTAGTCCTATAAAGATAAGTGCAACAGAGCAATTAAAACTTTTTTTGTTAAGAGTTACATTAGTTCTAGGATTTGGTGTAGTTCAGTCATTTCATTATACTTACTTTTACGTCATTGGGTTATTTCAACCTAACCTTTTCGACTTCGAATTTATAATTTGCAATGATCAGTGCTTAAATTAGGAAAAACCAAAATAATATCAGCCAAATTAGACCCATGATAGGTATGGCATTAATTTAGGGAAAAATATTGATAACATTCGTTCAAATATTTCACAGTTAGCTAATAATTTTCTGTAATTTTCACTAAAGGACATCATTTACCTTAGATTAAAGGAAAGATGTACAATAGCTTTTGAGTGTCAAACTTCACCAAAAAAGAAATAAACGATGTATCTCTGGCATATTTAAAGTTATTAAATACCGATTAAAAATATCACAAAATATAATAATGATAACTTTAAACTTTATACATAAAAATTAATACAAAGAACACGCCTGTGTGGATGTGGTCAACACTTTTTTATTCCTGATGATGATAGGTATAGGTTATATTATTATAGTAACAAGAAGTATAGTGCCGTATCATCAAACAAAAACATTTTTAACAAAACTTTTCATAAGTCATTATTTTTAGCTATTTAATCAATAATTAAAAATCAAAATAGAAACATAAATGTACAACCCACTGGCTTAAACTGCAAGGTCCAAAGCCACTAACAAAAATAATAATAAAATGGCCGCTTTTACATGTGTTTGAGTCAAATACTGTTTTAAGTTTGTATTTTTTTTTAAATCTTTGACACTCCCAAACTGGCACTAATATTTATCTTGTATTTTATAAAAACATTTGGTGTTGTGAAAATTGAATGATGTCCTTTCTGTCCTCAATGAAATGTTTTGTTGAAGAAGTAACAAATCTTGGTACCTATTTGATTACTGCAAGATTTTCAAACCTGAGACTGATGAAAAAGATTTTTGGGCCAGTTGGTTTGCATTTCCATTCCAGTTTTTACAGTTTATTTTACTAACATTTAAGACAGGAATACACCAAATAATCTAGTACCTATTCCGTTTGTCTGCCTGCATAAGATGTGGCGTCTTTTGTTTTTTATTATATATAGACCTCACGAACCGCAATGTCTGCCACTGGATTAGTATGCTCCATTCTTTATACGTACTTATTACTGTTAGTCAGTCATTTCAAACTTTGCATCTATATTATCTATTTATTCCCTTTTCGACACTTGAATTTTATAATGAAATATGATTCTTGATTTTATTTTACAGCCAAATTAAATTACTATACGATTCCTTCTCTATTTAATACCGTCAAACTTCTCAACTTACATAATGGTCCGCTTGATAAAATTTATATCCCATCATAAACTTAATTCATGCTAATAACGCATAAAACCGGTATTAAAACAATCACAAGAGATCTACCTGCCCCCTAAAAGTATCAGTTACGGCTCCTAATTAAATTGAAATACGGCAATTCGTAGACCGTAAGTTTCCAGCCCGCTCTCACTAGCGCCGTGTCAAATTTGGGAAACTACTTAATAACAAAACCACAACCTTGAAGCAACTTAAACCATCTTGCTAAGTGTTAAAGTCCATTTCACCTTACTGTCTCTACACCTCGTTATCTATCGGCAGGCCCAACACTAACATTTCTTAAATCGTTTAGGAATTTTCAACCTTCTCACAACGCTGGAGAGATTAAATTTGTTTGATAGCACGCCTTGTAAAAGTAACTCCTACAGAGCTCTGTGGCCCTGGTATCTTGCAGAGAACCCGCCAGTATTCGGCTTCGGTCGAAGAGGCAGCCAGTGCGCATGTTCCCCGCCAAACCGTTCGACCAATCAGCGTCGAGCACTGTTCTGTACGGACAAAAATATCTTTTATGAGTATTTTGAACAAACTTAATTAGAAACGTTGCCTGTTTGTGATAATAAATAGAATTATCGTGCCTTTATTTGTGATGATTTAGTACTGCGATTAAAACTGCCTTTGCTATGAAAAATAAAAAATATTGTCTCTGCTATTTGTCCTTTGAAACTTAAAGCAGACACCTCACGACATAGTTTCCACGCTGTTGTTTAGATGGCGCTGTTATGCAGTTTTATGATTGCATACTAAAATAATGATAAAAAGAGTACATAATAGGGTAAATGATAATCTATATAAAAATAGTGTTATAGGTAAAAAATACAAATTCAAAGATATTGTCAGGAACACTTTCGGTGATCGTGAATATTCTCCGGTAAGAATTTAAGACTCCTTCCTACATCTTATCGAATAATTATGATACCTTATAATTAATTACGATTTTTGGGAGTCTATAAACGTTAACTAAGGTTTTAGGCAAATTATATTTTAAGCAATAACTTTCGAACATTTCCATCTGAGTTTTTTTGCTGCAATTTTAACTAGCCCATCATTGCGAGAAGTTCCCGACGATAGCGACAGATGGCAGTAATATGTGACTAATCAAAATTTGATTATATTATGATAATAATTATGATTATTTTTAAGTACCTATTATGTCTATGTCAGGTTGTAAAATAATTAATAGTACAGATTTTACATTGTAGCTTTACCTTTGTCCGTGTTCATTGAACATTATACTTAATTTAAAATTGATGTTAGTCGAATCAAGTACAAAACCTCTAACTACTAATAATTAGATCAGCCAAAAAGAGTTGCTTACCAAATGGATAAGTTGCTGATCAATATATTTATTCCTATTAGTATATTTATTCCTAAATTAGAGTCTTAACAAACTTGCAACCTTCTATTTCCCCATCAGTGTATAGTAAATTAACCTTCAATCTTTTTATGACAACCGATATTTATAAAGAAAATAAAACAAATTGCTCTCCAATTTCAGTCCATATTACGACACTATCCATGTGTCAAATAACGGCTGCTTCAAAATTTACTTCGATAAAAAACTAAAATGCCGTTATCATAGGGTCACGAAGGCAAAGTGTGCTCTCGGAAACGGAACAAAGCGACCAAATTTTCTATAAATAATCGCCTGACAATACCCCGACGTAATTTTATCCGTCCCTATATCGGAATGGAATAAAAAAGTGCGAACCGAACTGGGGCGCGCATGGAGTCGACCTTTGATATCGTATTAAATTACACAGACCCTTTTCAGGGCTTTTAAAAATAATTTCAAAAAAGCTTTTATACGATTATTGTCACCGAGAAAACAGTTATAAAATAACTGCCTTCGGTTGAAATGAAAAGCAGGTTTAAAATTGGGCATTTTCTGTTTTGGATACCAGATCTGAGAGAAAATTTGAATGAAATTTTTAAAATGCCATACCATCAGGCTTTGATATGAATTATTTCTAATATAAAACACATTCTAAAGATGCCTTGGTATTTGAGAGGATATCAGACAAAATTTAAACATTGATTAACACTCATACCGAAAGCGTTAAATTAGTCAACAACTCTACTGCCGTCGCTGTCAAACCTGAACCCTCAATTATAACTAAGCTTTTATATACGGGATGCAGAATGTAGGTACCCCTGCCACCCTACCGAATATAAAAACTTTCTTATGTGAAAGGGTCCCCTATATTTGGAAAGCATGCTTAATCGCATACACGCACGCTCGGAATATTAAACTAGTGCCTTGAATGGGGAAGCATGTGGGAGACGCACACAATTAGTTGGCAGTCGGCATTGTATCGCGTGCACACATGCATTCCGTTACACTACAATCAGAATGCTTTATGAACAGCCGACGTTGACGATCTGATGACAAAGTGCCGCCATTGCAAAATCAATCGTAAAACTACTGTACTCAAATCGCTTTTCAATCGAATCTCAAACTAGCGCAATAAGACACCTGGTGCTGATACCTTGGACAGCGTGCTCCATTTATGAAATTCGCTGTCTCATCAGAAATCAATACCGAGTAAACGGTACACACACATAAAGCAAATTTGTTTCTTCCAAAATATGCCTGTAGCTTTGCAAGCGGTCGTTATCGACGCATTATTATGTAAATATAAAACGAAAAGGAAAGGTCGGTAGTTTTTTGTTCGCCTTCCTTATCTGATCGGAGATAGTCTGTAATTAGTGAAGGATAGTTGCCGTGGTCAGATGTTCCCACGTGATGTCATTGTTTGAAACGCCAAATAATTGACACAGTTTTCGTTTTAATTGCTATTGTTGCAGTATGGGAGATTGAATGGTCGATGTTATTGGTGGCACTTGTATCGGTTTCGTGGGTTTGGTTGCAGTGTTTCTGACATCCAATAACACTGGAATTTAATCAGTTACGCCGGTGTTATGAAGGGTCCACTGTCTGGATGTGCGGCATCTCCCCTATCTCCCGCCAAAGCCACCCGGGCCCGGGGCATTTTTTATTCGCCGTAACTCGTATCTATCTCGTTCGCCGCAGGGTGTGATCCCTCGTAATTGAGTTATTACGACGATATTTATATTGGGATTATATCAAAATGATATCTTTTGTGCAATCATGCGAGTTCTCATTTCGTAAAACCCTTTTGATAAGTTTAATATAAAAAGTGTAATTTTATAAAAAGCAGTCCTAGAACCCACGGCTGCACCCTACCTCAACACTGGAAGTTTATTCTAAAATAATGAAATGTTCATACAACTTTTTGGATTTCCAGGTTTTTTCTTCCTATCAAGTATGTTTTCTCGGCAGGAGCATTAGTCCTTATTCCGGCGGTATTCCAAAGAACGCTGATTTGGCTTGTTCACAAATCAAACGCTTCCTCCCTACAAGTGTTGTTTGCACACGGGCTCGCCGCAAGTGCTAACGACGAGGGTCGAGCGGCCCTTTGTGCGGAGAACCTTTGTGTGCCTCGTTAGATTAATTGAACATGTTCCATATTCTTAAGTTTTCTTCAAAATGCAGTTGAAGTCACTAAATATGAAAATCTTTGATGATACAGACAGAACAGACGCATTGTGTTGATGCATAAGCAAGTTGTTAAAACAGTAACTTTAATAATCGCAGAATATGATGTACAAAGCAGTAACATACGAATGGTTTTCCTATAGATTTGGAGAATTATCTCTTTTGGTGGCTTCTAAAGATGCGTTTAATCGAAGGAGCTTAGCCATAAAAAAGTTTACATGCTCAGTCATAGCATGGGAATATTGGGACTACCATGTTTATAACTACACGTGTCGTACTCGTAACGTCTGCATCTAAAAATTGTATAGACCGCACATTTCCCGATAGCAACAGCACTTGACGACAGTGACAGCTATTAACTGAATGACGACGCTCTGTTCTTGACAGTGCATCCATTTAATTGCCTAGAGTCGATGACCGTGTGACCGCTAAACCTATAGTCATTGAGAATACTATTGAATTACCGTAACATCCTAGTATATGTTTTGTTTTACATTCCATAGATGTTTTAGTTACGTCTACATTAACTGTTCTACTAATTAACCATGATTTTCAAATGGTCATGGCCCACATCAATCATTCGTTTCATAGAAGCCCGTCAATATCTTATCAACTGCATACCTAGCATTATATTATCTTAGTAGATTAAAAAGACAGAAACGGAGACGCAGGTCTGACTCCCATGTGCGCTACGCAGCGACTGACTGTGATGTGACTGATATTGTAGGACGGGGCCGCCGGTGCCGCGCCGGCCGGCCGGGGCAGACTGCCTCCACTGTTCGTCTTTCATGCCGCCAGACTTGCTTGCTTTGTCTGACATATCAATTTCCTCTTCGCACACCGCGCGGGCTTTAAACGTGTTTACTATCAGCGATCTCTGCGCTCCTGGTATTTGAGTTACGAAAGAATACGCGCTATATTTCTTAGAACCGACGAGAGAAAAAAGAATATCATGATTGACATGTTTCTTTTTGTTTATTTATTAACTTAGTTAAAATTAACATATACAGGGTGGAAAAAAAGACGGTAGCTGGATGGAAAGTACCCTAAATATTGATGTAAGCAAATTTTACTCATAGGAAACATTCTTTTTTTTTTTATTCAGGACAGGAAGACTCTTAGCCTTCATCATACCTGATGTTAAGTAGATAAGGCTGAAGATGGAAGCGAGCCTCTCCCGGATTCCTTAACCACTGAGGAATTGTCTATCTTATCTCTAACTGCCGGAACCCAACAATGCTGAAAACATTGTTGTTATGGCGTCAGACTTAGATAAAATGGTGGTAGCTAGCCAGACAGACTCACAAATTCGTTTATTTTCAAAAATAACTTAAACAGCATTCAAATAATTTTTGATAAGTTACTTACGTGTACCGGGAACCGAACCGGTTTAATTGAGAAAAATTACATCCTGTACTTTTAAGGTAGCAATCAATTGTCTTTAGTATGAAGATTAATTAAGCATATGTATTAGCGTCTTAAATTAAAGACAAAGCCTAGAATAATGAAAGATTAATAATTCAATACACTTTACTTCTTAACTTTATATTAATTATGTTGATCAAAATAAGAACAACCATACACAGGTTTTATATTTTAGTTAATTAACATTTTTGGACTAATATTTACCATAAAAGGAGACGCGCCGAGGTGCGAGTTCAGTGCATAAATAATGTTTTTGGTCAAGTTTTTCAGGATTTGTCTTTAATTTAAGACACTTAGTTTTTTAAGATAAATTGATCTTTATAATTAAGACTATCGATTGGACCATAAAAGGTTCGATTCCCGGTACAGCCAAGTGACTAATCAAAAATCTTTGAATGCAGTTTAACTTATTATTAAAAATAAAGGTATATTTCCTATGAGTAAAATTTACTTACATCAATATTTAGGGTTTTTTCCCTCCAGCTACCTTCTTTTTTTCCAGCCTGTATATTAGCACTGCTGTCGCGGAAAATCCCTTTTTCTCCGTCCTTTTCCTTTGGCTTAGATAAAAACATTATTCATGCATTGCATACGAAGGTCTGGACGTGAATGGATAATCATAGATGTTTCACTCCGGTCCGGTTTATGTTTCGTGAGAGAGACATACATCTCATAAAACTGCCCAGATTCACAGTCATACTGCTCGGGTAAAACGATACTAACTTCTGTTTTTCCGTTCTTTTTCTTTTTCAGCGGCCAGCGCATGACAGCTATCTGCTGTTTGATGTCAAATGGATTAGAATTTTTACTACCTACGTAAGGCCCATTCTGGCCAAGCTGGCTTAATATTTAACTTAGAGTTAGTCCATCCGAACAAAGGTAGCGTTAACTCTAGGTTTAATGTGTTAACACGCCTTGGCGCATGTGGGTCTAAGTAAAATTGAAACTTAACTGGAACTTGTTACCTAAATTAGTCTCTAATCTGAGATTTATTTTCCTTATCAACCAACAATGTATTTACAAATTTAACATAGATTATTCAGAATTCCAATCAACAAGTTGTCGTCGTCGAAAAATTAATCATGACAGCATCGTTATTGTGACGATCAGCCCTCCGGCATTCAGAAGCCAGATTCATCTTCTGACATTTTTCCACCTCCCCTTACCCTCCTCGAATCCTCCATCACCCTTTTAACGCCTCGAGAGGGCCGCGCAGCGTACAAAATTAAATGGCACAATTCAATTACGTTCGAATTTACACCGTCAGGTTTCACAGATTGAGCTCGTTATCGCTTGTCACTGATAAATCTTTAAAGTGCTTTGCTAATAAATTTTAATTCTTTTCCAGAGTACTCAGTTGATGAAAATATCATGTCCAATTCGCTTTGAAAAATCATAAATGACGACACTTAAGTTATTATTTCTCATTCTGCACTTTTATGTGATGTTTTAACTGATGGATATCCAAGAAGGTGATAACGTCTATCCTATAATAAAACAAAATTATTATAAAAAATTTACTGACTCAAAATTTGTGTGCCAACTTCAAATCAACGATTTGGCCTGCACTTATTTTTTTTTTCTGTCGCCTTCTCATCTTCATCTCCTTTATGTTTTACTACGAAAACCACCGCTATTACGAGCGACGTAAGGGGGCTCTCAACGTCAAGTGTAAAGCTGTAGTTGCTGTCGAATGTACCTAATCGTAAGCATCGCAACAGTACCTTCTTCCAACTAAAACCTGGATTATGTCTTTAAGTCACGATTTAGCTCATCAAAGACATGGTAAATATGGCAATGGCAACCCTGGGAAATCCAATCACAAATTACAGACCTCAATCCCTGAGTACACACGATGCGTCAACGTGGGTTCGTTGCTAATGAGTGCGTCGAGCGTCGCTCCCATCCCGTCATGCCTTCCAGATCGGTCACGCACCATGATTAACGATCGTCCACCGAATCGGTGCCGAAGATCGGGCTTGATGGTTTCACGCCACTTTGTGGTACCTACCTATCCAACTTTCGTTCGTTAACCGCGACAAATCTACGCCAGGTACTCTTGACTAGTATGATTTGATTACTTTCTATGCGTGTTAATGCTTTGATATTGATATAGTCATTAAAGTTAAATAATTTATTTATAATAATGAGAATCCAATAAAAGTTATAGACGATGAACGATGAAAAATACTTACTTAGTCTGTTAACATAATAACTTAGTTATAAATATTTACGAACAAAGTCTATCACTCTTTGATCTTACCGAATTTTGGCACACTCAAGCTGAATTTTGAGGTGTTCAATGCAGATCTGTGATGCCTAAAGCAAAGTTTTAGGTAAGTACCTTCAAAGAAGTAAAAATATTAAGGTATCTAGAATCTGATTCAGACAAAGAAGGTGTTTTAACTACCTACGAAGTACCTGCCTCAGTGTAAAAATCTAAACCCCAAAGATATCGAGAACAATATAACGCTTTCCGTAAATTCCCAACCCCTGAGTACGGACAATTTGAGAGGATTCGTATTTAAACGCTCCATCTATCCCTGTGGACCGGGATAACCGGGACGAGCCCATTAATCTACCCGCCTCCCCCTGGGACAGGACGCGGTCCGGGAACAATTTGCGACAGCCTGATAGATTATGAAATGTGCACTTATAATAGCAAAAATTTACATTGCATCTTCTAGGATCATAGCTAGCTATGATCCTAGAAGATGCAATGTAAATTTTAGAAGAAGAAGAAAAACTAGAAGAAGACTTTTCGTTAAAACATCTTTATGAACAAACTGACTGGACAAAGGTAACATAAGAACTTAAAATAAAATACACGATAGATAAAATAAAATACTACGGCTTACCAAAAAAAATCAAAAAGTTGGCAAAAATTTGGCTACTTCAGAATGCCTTAAATATTGGATTTAGTGTAACAAAATAAATACTTAACACATTATTTGATGCACAAAATCTGAAAAACACTAACAAATTAATGTTTCCACTTCTTTAAGAAAATAAACAAGAATACGTACACTTAAAAAAATGTAGGAAGGTGAATAGAAGAGTTCTTTGAAAACAATGTACATAGGTACCTACATTGTTTACCTATTTATCGCAGCCACATTGTTTAATAGGTACGTCGTATTACAAAATGGCGCGCCAATTATAAAAACGTCGCTGAAATGTTTATTCAACATTTTTACTAGATTCTCAATAGTGTCTTGCATTCCAAATACTTATGTAGGTATGTTAATATTTAAAAATCTTTGTTCTGACCGAAAAATCCTCGACATTTTTAAAACCAACTTCAAAAGCAATCAACATAACAGTGTTGGCGAAGCGCCAACAATTTATTATCCTTTCATCGTTCCGCTCCCGTTGGGCGGTATTTTCTCTATAAACTCCAACTGGTCATAAAATGCCACTTTATCTCCTAACCGCGATATTTTACATGCTTCATAAAATATTTCTTCCAGATCGAATTTCTGTCGTAATCTATTTTTGGGCCAATAGAAATGTTTCTCGGTTTCTTACAACATATTCCTATCGAAGTTTTCTTAATTTAGTTTCGATCTTGATTCTACTACCGATTGCTAGATTTCAAATATTCAAAATAATGAATCCACGTAACATAATTTGGTATTTTCAAACAAAAAAAAAGAAAATTATAGGAATTTAATTCTCGACCACTTTGTGTAGAACTCTTTTCTAGATAAAATGCTCCTAAACAAAGAAATAAGCAAAACCCTCCTTTGGTGTCTATTCACTGGACTATATTCCATCTGGAAAATTTTGTACAGGAAATACATGAAAACAGAGTTAGCCAAAGCTTCAAACTCTAAATAAGATACAATAAATCTAAATAAAATTCCTTTATGTCAACTACCTACCACATTTTTAACTCGTAAACTTTAAGATAAGCAGACAACAATAACAGATCGTCTGATAAAATCTTTATATCTTCAAGATGATAATTTTGTTGCATCAACATTATCATCGGCATTATTGAAATCAATGAACGAACACTATAATATGTTCCTACGCGTGTTATTCATAAATTATACCGTTGTCATCCTAATTTAACAAGGCGTTTAACCCGAAGTAAACTGATTCCTCGCGTTTGTAGTTTAATAACAACATGCGGGTAGATAACAGTTTGAGCTTCTTGAAACTCATGTTCTTTAAAAACATAATGCATAAACATTATATCCATACTTTTTTATATTTGCTTCACATAAAAATACTTACAAATCTTATCATCGGTATGCAATACTTTGATCCTACTCGTATATGTATCAAAATCTCAGAATTCTTTTCCGTTGTTGCTTCTTTCTCTCTTTCAATCAAACATTGCCGTTTACGCAGGTATAATTTCAAAAAGAGCACTCATATTGTCAAGAAAAAAAATATCTGTATACCTATACAGGATTCTGGGAGATAGATGGCAGCGGAACCAAACTCACCTCTTCATGAAAAATTGGCATAAAAATCACAATCTGATCGATTAGTTGCTATTATAGGAGCAAATGAACTTCTAGAATCTATTATATACTTCTCCAATCTCCTCTAATAATAAACGTTTATTTTAAGCAAGTTGTTTCTTTCCTTTGGACCCAATATTATAGTTAGGGTGGATTGCACCATCTAACTTTAATAGGATTTGACAACCATAATTCGGTCAAAGTTAACTGGTGCAACTCAGCCTTAGTGCGACATCATCATGGTGTTTTTTCGGTTATTTGAGGGTACCTAACTGTAGAGGTATGTCGGTAGTATAGTAGTAAATAATGATAATGAGTGACCGTTTAGAATAAAAGAATAAAGGGATAATTCATAATATCTAGATACTAAAAAAGGTAAAAGATTATATTTGGAAACTGCAGTACTTATCAGTAATTCAATAGGATTGCGTTGTATTAATTTTTTTCCACCAGGAGTGAAATAGGCGGATAATTTGGATGTGGATCTGAAAGTTTTACGAAAACTGCTAAGAATTGGTGTTACAATTATAATCATACACAAATACAGTCCGATGGATTTACCACACAACTGCAAATTTGTGCATCTTAAAAATATTCGACATAACTGGTCCCACGTGAACTGCGTCTGTAACTGAAACTTCGTGAACTGTAACTGGATAGTGTGTTCAAGTCTTAATGAATATATAATAAGTTTGTAAAACAGTAGGTACCTACAAGATATTGTGTTACTTGGCCACTTAAGTTCGAGGCAGCGTTTTAATCCGATTATATTAAGTACGTATGATCAAGTTACCAATTCGATATCGCTTTTCTATATGTGGCAGTGTTGCAATGTTTTACTGCTGTTGGTTGTTATTTCCATTAGTTTAACATGCAATTTTTAAGACAGCAGTAATATTGCCAATTTCGCCACCTTGTTTTTTTTTAATAATAATACTATTGGTAGGTATCCAACTGGCTTTTAAGAGCTTACCTACGTTCCATTACTTAAAACTTTTAATAATTTGAGATATGAAATAATTACAATCACTTATTCTATAATGGATAACATCGCTGTTGCAACCTATGCTGATGATACTGCCTTTCGTCCACCAACGAAGATCCTGAAATTGCTACTTATAATTTGCAGAAACAGCTCGACGAAACCCACAAGTGGCTCTGCAAATGGCGTATTCGTGCAAGTGCCCCAAAATCACACCATGTCACTTTTGCTTTGAGAAAAGGAAGACTTGGTAAAGACACCATAGAACACACTTACAATGTAAAATACATCGGATTCCACTTTGACCGACGCCTCACATGGAAGAATCACATCAAAGCAAAAGAAAGAGAGATCAACCTCAAATTTCTGACTTACACTGGCTCATGGGAAAAAAATCTGTTCTGTCCGTGGACAATAAATTACTGATTTATAATTCAGTTCTGAAACCGATTTGGACGTACGGCATCCAGCTATGGGGCGTGAACAGAAAATCAAATATTCTCTTCCTTCAGCGGGTACAGAATAGCATCCTTAGGGCAATAGTAAATGCTCCTTGGTTCACGAAGAATGATGAAATCCATGAATACCTTGAAATGCCAACTGTAGCAACTGAGATCGAGCTATATCGAAAACGACACAAAGATCGCCTTCATAATCATACTAACCCTCTTATAACAGAGTTGATAGACACGACACTGGTGGTGAAAAGACTAAAAAGGGAATACATAATTAATTAGGAGGAGCGGTGATGACCGCTTCACTATAATCGTCTACATCTCTCATCCAATTCGCTTATGGTCTGGCGACAGATTGCAAATAGTTTAAAAGAATAAGAGAAAAAAAACCTATTCTACCAGTGCTACCAGTTCTAGTACCTTGTATTTAGACTAAAAGTAGCAGATTTATCTAAGCTTTAGTAGTTTTTGTCAAACAAACTTACAGACATTTTGCTTCAGAAACCGGCAAGATCTCATCGTAATAGGTAATAGCACTTTATCTTTATCTTACCCACTTTTATGAGTTAAGCGAATCGGCTACGATCGAATCGCGTTATTAAAAAAAATGATTTTGTATTGTGTAGCTATACTATTACTTTTAAAATTTAAGGTCTAAATAGTTATTCAAATAGTATTCTTTTAAGCTTACACAGGTGTTTCCAGCCTGCAAAAGTGTATTTTTATTAATGTTACTGTATACTTTTATTTTTTAAGTTATACATTGTAATCAACGTTATGAAATAAAGAATTCTCAAAACAAAAACAAAAACTGGCAATACCAGTCTCTAGATCCCAATTTGAGTGTCGATCAAGATTATTGATATTATCGCTAATCGGATAATTGTTCCCGTGCTAATTAAACAAGTTGCGTTCGCTAATTGGCGTCTATGCTTCCGAGCCACGGTCCGCCCATGGCGCGATTACAACCATCAAATCCGCCATGTTACATACGCCCTTCGTTTACTACATAATAAACTCTATGTGGGTGGCGTAAGAGCTATAGTGGGTACCAGTTTAAGTTGGTAGGTCGGGTAAGGCAGGCGCGGGGGGCCCCGCTCCCTTCGCCCCGCCCGCCCGCGCGCCAGCCAATAAGCGCGCGTTGGACGAACGAGCTCACCTTGCCCACACGTCCCTTGTGATCCTTTCGTTTTTTGTTTTTTTTTCAGTTGCCAGGCTTCAACTGTCTGGTTTTTTGAATACTACTTGAGGTAAAGTCGTAAAAATACAACAGACGCGTTATGGCCTTTTGTTGTTATAGTGTAGGTAACTTTTTGTTACATTCTACAAGTGATGTGTTGAATAGGAATTGGTACTAATTTATAGGTATTGTATGGTTTTAAGTGTCGGTTATTGAATGCATTCTTGCATGATTTTAATGGGTAGCACAAAGTTTTAATTAAGTTTTTGCACTTTTTCCAGCTTTGTAACACCGGTTGTGTGCTTTTTCTACTTAGTTTTTTCTCTTTTGTTTCACTTTTTTATCGTACTCACAGTGATATTAGATACCTAGCGAGCCCTTCGCTCGTTGCTTTTAAAAGCATTAAGTTTCTTATTCAGAGAACACTTTACCACAGAACAAAGTCAGTGCATCCATAAAATTTCACCTCACCCTTCGAAACTAAAACCAATAAGACGCGAGGGTTCCCCGTCGCTACTCAGTATTGATACGCCCTAATGTACAAAGGGAGTGAAGCAAATTCAACTTCAACTCCAATGCCATACAATACATTTTCCCTTATTCACTCCAACGAAATTAAGTAGCGCCACGGTGAAATGTCTGGTGTAAGTTATTATGGGGTATGCTGTAGACTTTTGTGGATTATTACATCGAAACAGCTGATGTCTAACTTTTGAACAGGAAACAACAAGTTGTTTATGATTCATAGCTTTCAATGCACATGTCGTCATAAGTGATTGTAGGTGCTTACTTAGGCAAGAGATTCGTGTGAAAAAAAACTTTATGCAACTGAAGTGGAATGCAAATTGGAAAATTTAAATTTACCTACGATATGACGTCACGTGCGCTCTTAGCTGAAATCTCGACCTGTCCTAGTTTTACTCGAAATGGACCATCGATCGATCAGCCATTCTATTACTGAATATGTAGTAGTGAGTTTTGACCTATATAGATTTGCCAACAATTACACCTGTATATGTAAGTAGGATTGTATTTTACATAATTTAAGTACCAGTTATTAATAAATCGACTTTTTAATTGGTTGATTTAAATGTCGTATGAAGTGTAGATACCTACCTATACCTAGTTATTATTAAAATAAACAACATGATGCTGTTATTTTCCCGACGTTAATTTACCCTTGCCAAATAAACCTAATTAGTACGGTTTTTAATGCAACTCTTTTGCCCCGTTCGCCGTTGCATTCGGATATTATGACTCGCAACCCTGCCTTATGTCGTGATGTTTAGGGTTGAGATTCCCGATCCCACGGAGATAGCCGCTGCAGCTGGTGGCGGCAGGTGCGCCCCGATACACTCGCCATCACAAACCCAGACGCCATTATTAATCCTTAACTTTGAAAATTATTGAAAATATCTCGTATTTATTTTTAGCAATTTATCGACTGAAAGTAGGTAGTGCAAAGTTTGTCCCGATTCAGTTCACCTAATTTGAGATACTATTTATAGAATGGCACGACCTCTCTCCCGCACTTTCACTGTAATATTATCGCGTACGATCTGCAAGGTTATATATGCAACCCTCCCGTTCGTGTGCACGCCACCGATCAGTTACGCTACGTCACTCCAACGGTGCACTCGTTTTCGACACATGTGTTAACCGCCAAATTTCGTTTTTCCAGAACAAAGTGGAGTACTACGTGAAATGGAAAGGGTGGAAGCCGAAACACAACACCTGGGAACCGGAGGAGAACATACTCGACCCGCGCTTGATTCAGAGCTTCGAACGAGGAGAGGAGATGCGGCGGCAGGGGCGCAAGCGGGAGCGGGAACACTCGCCCGTGGAACGCGCCCGAAGCGGCTCCGAGGAACGCCACCCGCCCCCCGGCAAGCGCAAGGCCGAGGTGCTCTCCCGGGAATCTGGGAAGATCGGGGTTACCATAACGATGAGTCCTCCGGCCAAACGGCACGACTCCACCAAACTGAATGGAGCGAGGGCTCCTCATGCCACACAACCCCCGCCACCCGCGGCGCCGCCGGGCGGAGCGGCCGCGCCGGCCTCTCCCGCCGCCGAAGCCGCTGCGCCGCGCACCGGCCCGAGACGGGCACCGCACTCCCCGGAAGAAGCCGATGCTCACATACCTCCCGAACGGGAAAGACGCACCGACACGCAACCAACGGCGACCGCACCAGCTGAGCCGAAAGGAGCTAGACCTCCTCCCCCCGCCCCGCAACCCGAGGACGAAGACTCGTGGGGCGAAGCACCAGCTATCCCACCACCGCCTCCTCCACCTCAGCCCCCTCGCCGCAGCGCCGCTTACTGGATGGCTCGCTCGCCGGTCGCTGACCAAATCTTCATCACCGATGTCACCGTCAACCTCCAAACGGTTACCATCCGGGAGTGTCGCACCGAGAAGGGCTTCTTTAGATCTCGAGAATCCCGACCGCTCGACATCACGTAAAACAAGCAATCGGTTAAGTGAGGACAATGTACAGATGTAGATAGCTAGTATTTATTTAGTTCACTTCTCGGTGATGCGTCAAGAGTCAAGAGACCTAGCACAGTGGAAACTGTATTCCTTTATCTAGGCCTAAAATAAATTATAGCAAAGTTGTTATTGATAATAATACTTATTCTACGTCAGATTGTATTTACCACCTGGTTGGTGTAAACCACCAAGATGTCAGATCTTGGATTAACCAAAACAAATAATTATGGTCAATTGTTTAATAATAAGGTGGTACCTACATTTTAATTTGTTAAAAATATGTTTTAGTTGGTGTACCTTTAAACAAGCGCTGCTTTTCATTATATTTTTATAAGGCTATCAAATAGGTTTATGTGTAATAGATAAGATACAGCCAAGTGATTTATGATGTCTTGGTTATTTTTTGTCTTACAAAATGTTGATAGAGGTTTCATTAGAAGCACCGAAATCATAGTTACAAGTTTCCCATGCACTGATATAATTGTATCCGATTCTGGGCGTGATAAGATACATTACTATTTTTGTATTTCCATATTTATTCCTCATTACACTAATGATACAATTAACTTATAGTCGAAAGCAATGTTTCCTCTATCGTAATATTATTATGAGCTTATTAATCTTCGACAGTACCTTCAGAATTAATGAATCTCTTTTTTAATCTAAATTTACATTATCCACAAATTATTTTATAAAAATAATTTAACAGTTTATAAATTGTTCACATTATGTTTAATTATAAAGATTGGAACACACCAAAACCAGTTACAGTTTCATGTGTCGCATAAACTTACAGTTCGCAAAGATAATTTCAGTTTTGTTTTGTCGAACTGTTTGCAACTGACGGACTGGAATTGATTTTGAGTGCTCCAGTCTTAATTTGTTGTTGTTATTTATATGAATTTGTTTAACGTCCGATTATCCTGTAAGTTATTTATATTTTGATTGAACATAATTATTGAATGTCTATTGTCTTGCTTGAATATTTATACTTTACAGTATAAGTATACCTACTGTCTTATTTTAAGAGTTTGGTTATTGTATACAAGAAATGAGTACAAACGTATCTAATAAGTACCTATTTAACTGTTTTAAGTCAATACTTTAATAACATGTTAGTGTAAGAAATAGAAATGTATTAAAATAACAACTATCAACTTCTAAAGCCCACAAAATTAAAGCTTGTCTGATTCATTTTATGTACCAAGTATCAAACTCTAAGTAAGTTCAGTTTTATTTTAATTTGACACTAGACGTTGATGGTTTTATAAAATGAACTGATTGTTTCGTGTATAATAAATATCTACATGCTAATAAGTTATTTTAAAATATTTTAGTTCTAATGTGATTCTGAACGCTGATTTGTGTTCCTCGACGTTTTTGTTATTAGTTCCTGTATTATAAAAAAGTGATAATTTTGTATGGGATAAGTGTAGCTACTGAGCTGCACTTGCATTTTATGTAGGAGTATATAGTGACCATTGTATATTATAATGTAAATATGTTTAGTTAGTAGAGCACTCGTTTTTATAATGTGACAGTCCCTTCACATTGTAATCTGTAAATAAATGAGAATGAATTAGCATTCGTGTCTTTTCTTTGAAGACTCACCCTCGTTTTCTTTTTTACCTATTAAATCAATGAATCGATGAATTGTACTTGGTACATTATAGTAGGTAACCCCGGGTTTCTATAACTCAAAAACGGATTGATACGGCTATGGACATTTAAATTTTGACATATTTTCCATAGAAGAAATTTTAAAATTTACTTTCTGTAGCCAAACAGTCTGTTAGTAAGTTAGTTAGTAAGTAAGTACATACTAATTTAAAAATCGATTAAAGTACCTACCAACTCGCTAGTGTCTATAGTCTACCATACATGAACTTAAATTAATAATAATAATAATAATATTAAATTAATTAATATTATTATTATTATTATAACTAAGGTAATAAGTATAACCCGCACAAATAAAGAAAGGGATTGAAAATGGCGTCATATTTATTTACGTCTCGCTCGCACACTATCGCTATCTATATTCTATACTGTGCACATACCAACCACAAGGTCTACACCGTCTAACTAGACTTTAAAAATAATTAGTACCCAATATAATAATAATGTTATATTAGGTACCTACCTAGGTGTACATCCATGCTGTGCGATTTTAGGTTCCCTTTATTAATAACTAGCGGATCCTCGCGGTTTTACCCGCGTGGTGCCCGTTCCCGTGGGAATATCGGGATAAAATATAGCCTATGTCACTCGGGAGAAATGTAGCTTTCTAATGGTCTAAGAATTTTCTGAATCGGTCCAGTAGTTCCTGAGATTAGCGCGTTCAAACAAACAAACTCTTCAGCTTTATAATATTAATATATAATATAGATAAGTTATACTATACTATCTAAGATAACTAACATTATGAAGAGTTGGCTGTATGTTCTTCTACTTCTTTTTATGTAATGGCGGTTTTCATTTGGATTTCGCCAATGTCCAGTGAATTATTAAATAGAAATTGTACGGTAGATTGAGTTAAAATGGAGTCTCGCAATACGTGTTGTTATGAAAAGAACTCGGGTGAAACTCGGCTGTATGTTATAGGATTTAGAAATCTTTCATAATAATGAAATTTAATTGTCAATGTCAACGTCATTGACTGTCAAACCAAATCTCTAATCTGCCATTGTCAAACAAAAATAATGGTGGATTATTTTTTGGATCGAAGAGTCAACACAGTTTACTGAATCATCTAACGATTTGTTTAGAAACAGACAGCTTTCCAATGTTTACCTTTTAACCGCTAAACAATCACGCTGTTTATGTGTTATTTTAGTATAAAATGGAGTGGTCTAAAGACAAGACGCTTAAGTTGATCGAACTTTTACAACTGAACGCTAGCCTTTGGAATCCTTCTTTGTGTGAGAATCGAAGGGATAAGCAGAAGAGGAAGGAGGAACTAAGGTCCATATCTGAAGTTTTGAGTATCTCGATCCCTGACGCTACTAAAAAAATTCAGCATTTACGAACACAGTATAACAGAGAGTCTGCAAGAGAAGCTCGCGCGTTAGCCGAAGATCCAAACGATAGATATGTCAGTAACTGGTACGCTTTTGAATATTTACACTTCATGAAAGACTCTAGTAAGCCATACCGAGTTCTTACACAGGTTTGTTATTAATCTTTCCCAATTTTTCATCTAAAACACAAAAAAAAAAAACAAAATAAAGTCTAATATATTTATAAAAATGTTTCCAGGAATTGGTATCTGAAACAAGCAGCATTCCATCGCAGTCTGATATATCCATTGCGGAATGCAAACTTGACAGCCTTTCACCACCACATAAAGTAGCCCGTTCTGACCCTGTTAACACTTTCAAAGTGTATCAAAACTTGCCAAGAAACAGAGATGAATTCACAGTATTTGGAGAATACATTGCCAATGAATTGCGCTCTTTAAAAGGTGAAAAAAACTTATGCGTGGCAAAGAAAAAAATCCAAGATGTAATTTTTGAAGTGAAGATGGGTATGATCTGTGATACGAAAACTGAACCGATTCCTGCATGCACTGTGTATACTCATACAACCCAACCGCATAATACCAACCCAATACACAATGGAAACCTATACTCTACGCCAGTAATGAGTACAACAACTCATATTGAGCCGTTGCCATCACATACTACTCCTACGTCTGGTATAAGTGAAATAATCATAAATAGTGCTTGTCATTATTCAAATTTCAAAGTTGATAGTCAATAGCAGTGACCTCCACTTCCTGATAGGGAAGTGGAAAAAGTAAAACATATTTTGTAATACAGAATATTGAAGTCAAATAATAGGTCTTTCTTTACCTATGAAAAAGTCAATTTTTTTCTTACCCCTTTATAGAACCTCACTACTTCTATGAATAAAAATACATCAATTGTAAGATTTTATATTAAACAATCAAGAATCAGTAATCATACGTTTATTAGTTTATTATTGTCATTTCTTATACAATTAAAAATACCTCGAAAGGTACTCCTTTTTTTGTTAGCAAAAATGATCACTTTATTTAATATAAATTTTTAGACTTATTATTTTTAAAATAAACATATAGCATTAGGTTGCTCAGTCTTCATACAATGCTTGTACATAAAAAATTGTGGCATTAGCATTTGCGGTAGTAACTGTAGCAAAAACTGTTAGTATGGAAAATTAACTTTCTTTGAAATTCTTCATACAAATCGGCAATTTCATAGGTAAATACCTAATATTATCAATACAAAAAAGTCTGCTATATTTTTTAAGTTATAATTGTTTTTTGTAGTTTTTATTTTTTTATGGCAAAGAAATAATGAACTTACATTATAGTAAGGTGTTGTTGTTATATTTACAATAATCTGCAACTCATATTATTATGTATTGTGTTTTAAGTCTTGATAATTGTGGCGATTCATTTTATTTTACTATGAAGAATCCTGACTGAATTTAATTTATTATGTATGAAATTAGCCTATTTCTAAGAATGAAATTATTATAAAATATATATTTCTGTCTGTTTTTTAAATAAAAGGTTAGAGAGGAAATAGACCATTGCTTAAAAAAATATGCAAAATACAAATCTCAAACTCATTTGACCTTTTTTTAAAAAAAAAGAAGTACGTAGGTATATATTATCTTGGTGGTGCTTTTTATGACTTGCTTCTTTTATTATACTGTGTAATCTACCCAGTCATTGTCTTAATATCATATCATCAGTTATGTCTAAGTGACACAAATGTGACATGAAAGCGAAAGTTATACTTCACACTTCAATCCAATCATGATAATTATTGATGATGAATGACATCAATACTAAAAAGCACTTCGGCTAGGAGTCTTTGTCTGGATTGCGAAGTTTGCGTGATCTACCGCCTAGCATACCAATGCAATGATCAAGGTATCCTAGCGAATTGAATAAGTAATTATGTTTTCACCTCACACGCTCTGAAAAGGAGGTTTTGTCAATCAGTTTAAGCGTAGAAAATCGCTTTTTGCGGCCTAGCGCGGCAAAGTACTTTTTTAATTTAATACTTACCTAAAAATATGTCTTAATGCATTCCGAATCGCACTATTGACTTTTTTGTTATATTTGATTCTTATTTTAAATAGCTTTAAATTAATTATAATACTCCGTTTTGGTTTAATTATATTATTTTAGTTCATTGAATCATAAAAACAATAACAAAAGATTAAACTATTTGTTATAAGAATTTTATATTAGGCTGGGTGAGATTTCACAACCTATAATTTGATTTCGGCCTGTGACATAAATCTTTATTTTTAAATTGTCTTTGTCTTGTACCTCATGTCAGTGTCAACGTTTACGGAATTGTTTTTATTCTTATTAATAAGTAACAATATATTCCTACTTTAAATAACATTGAATTAACTATAATACTCCCTTTTTTATTATTTTAGTTTTTTATATCATTAAAACAACAAGAATTAGGTATATTTAGATTAAACTTTATGTTTAATGAATTTTTTACCGGAAGTTGACCGCGGAAACAACCATAAAATGTTCCTCGCTGTTGTGAGGTGAAACATTGTGTGTAGCGCTCGGCAGAAAAGTTTTTAGCGTCTTGTACCTTTGAAATCCTCGCTTCGCTCAGGATTCAATCTTTGAACCACTCGCTACGCTCGTGGTTAAATCCTTGAATCCTTCACTTGCTCAGATTTCAATAGAGGTAACTCGCCGCTAAATAACCAACTTTCCAGCCTTGCATAACAAATAACTATTTGATCTCAACTGTACTAATTTCCTTAGATGAGTCTGAATTTAGGGGAATTAGTGTGAGGGGAAGGGATGGGGGTGTCCCCCCCATCCCCCCACCAAAGCATTTGACGCGGAAACGCCTACCTACTAAATTGTAATATTTTTTATGTAATATTTAAGTAAATTTTACATAAAAATTTTAGTACTTCCAAAAAAAATTTTCTAACGCCAAGCCGGCCGCTGCCGCAGCGCGCTCGCTCGGCTCGCGCGTTTTTTATCGCAGTTCTTACCTAATAAAAATGGTCAAAAATAATTGTGTTTCCGCGTGAAATACTTTGGGGGGGGGGGAGGGGGGGTCTCTCCATCCGTCCTCCTCACACCCATTTCCCTAAATTCAGACTTAACTTAAGTAACTGTAACTCTTCGGCTCTTATAATAAAATATTATAAACGATTTAAGAATAGCTTGAGTTTCATTTTATTAGTCCATTTTACGAAAAAAAAAATTTTTGTAAACATATTATCCAAATTCACCTAAATTTTCCTCAACCTGTCTCCCGAAGTACGCGTACCACAAATTATAAAGTAATGTAAGTAAGCCCACTTTTCCCTAAACACGCTCAACGTTTCCCTAAACTCGCTCACTTTCCCCAAACACGCTGCACGCTCCCTTTTCTCCAAAGAAAGACGCTCACTTTTCCCCACTCTAGACCAGAGTACCACTGTGATTTTTTTTTGTGCCTTTCCCGAGTTAAAGGCAACCCTCCGGACGCGGGGAGTGGTGAATCCTGCATTGGATTGACTTTGACTTTGACCGGCTGTGTCGAAGGTTATGTAAGACTTACTGACTAATAGCTGCATTACCCGAAAAGGGACGGTAGCCTACATCGGAAGCGACCGTACCCCTGGGAAGGGATACGGCGCGAGCGTCACTCACCTAAGTGAAGTGCGCTATGGAGAAGTACAAATACGTCCGACACCCAGACGGGGCACCGGCCGGAATCTAAATGAAAAGTGAATGGTCCCAGAGGGGGACCGTCTGAAATCGAAAAGCTACACGCACGACTGACTCCCTGACGGGGATCTTCCCAGAAGGGGACTTCAGCCGTATGAGAGAGGACGGGGGGTGACCTGAGGGGTCAAGGCGGGCGGTGGCGACCTTGGCCTCCCGAGCCTCCAAAAGGCGGTTCAGGGTGTCCGAGAGCTGGTCGGGCGGGAGGATCCGTAAGGACCGATCGGGGTCTGCGGGAGTAGAGGTGTGAGGAATCGGGAGGGGTGTACGCCACTGCGTTGCGGATTCGGTGAATCGCCCAAAGGCCTTGTGGAGGAATTGTTGGATGGTAGGAAGATCTACTCTACGTCCCTGTGTAAGTCCCCATTGCGAACATACTAGGGGGCATTGGTCGCTCGGCGTTTCAGAGGGACATTCTACTGTGTCGGCCTAACATGGGATGGGAGTGAGGCGGCCGAGATAGAAACGGGCGTTGCGTGTCACCCTTTTGACATGCGACTTAAAGGAAAGGTGCTGATCTATGATGGCCCGCACTCAATTTGATGTCTTACGACGATTAGAAAGTGTTCAAGCAAAAAACAAACTTACTGCGCAACAGATCGAACTCAACGAATCAAATGAAGCGATTGAACCTAACGACAAGGTGAGTGATACAGTAAGTGAGTCAAATGGACTACACTGAAGTACTTAGCCAAGATAACTGAATGAACTAGATGAGTGATATAGTTCATCTAGTCTTTTTTGAAGTGGGACTATTATCATTCTTTACATTTTCTTTTCTTTACACCTTTAGTAATAGTACATTATGGTACAAGTGTGTAATGTTGATGATTACCGCTGAGGCGCCATTGAGACCCGAGCCGTGAGGTGAGGGTCTTAAGAGAGCCGAGGACGGTAATCATCAATACACACGTATATCATACGACGTTTTTCAACACACTTGTGAAGAAAATAATAATAAAAAAAAATATTTTTTATTGATACAAAAAGTTTATTAAAACATAGTGAATGTGCAGTTAGTAAAATTATAATTAACTGTTTTTGATGGCATAGCGGTCTCATCAAATATATTATTTACTGAAACACTTTCATTTTGTATTGTTATTTGAGATGGTACCTTATTCGTGTAGGTAGGTAAAATCCTATCATTGGATGTACTTGGTGTTTCGCCAGTAGGACGCGCCTCAGAATCAAGTCTAATTCTTTTTGTGATTTTTGTACAAATTTCCTACTTGTTTTGTATGGAATCTACGTATGATTCTGCTACATTGCTTGATCGCCACCCACCATGACGCTAAGTCATTATATCAGCTCCTGAATTAACCAGCAGTGGAGCTGTCAGTATCTGCTAAACCTTTTTGAAGTGAAAACTTCTTTAGCGGCGTTGAGCACTTTTTCTGTAATGGGTATAAAATCTTAAACTCGCGTCAGGACACGTGACCTGATCGAAAAAGCGTAGGACGGATGGAGAATGTTGAGGTGACAGGTTGACTATGGTCTCGGTTGCTTAGCGACAGACTGTTGATAATGTCTTTTACTTGTCTCTTGTTTTATTGTCAATATATATTTTTCGATTCTCTATAATAACTAATGTTTTCTTATATCTTATTACCTAACTTAACGTTCACTTTAATATGGTTTGTCATGTTTGTGTACGATAGCGCAATAAATGAATATTGTATTCTACCACATAAATGATAGTACTTTTATACTGATAAAGCAATTGGTGCAAAATTATTCCCTAACCATTCCAAAATATCAAACATGCTCAACGTTAATAATCAAGTTTTCACTTCTGCCGGCACTCCCGGAGTGCAACCCGTCTTTTTTTTTTATTTTTTTTTTTTTCCGGGGGAAATGCCCTCGCATACCTCCCTGTCCGGGGAGACAGGTAGGTTATGTCAAAGTCAAAGTCAAAGATTTTTATTCAAATAGACTTATAGATAAGTACTTTCGAATAGTCCAACATTTTTTTTTCCCTACCATGTGGGACTCGAACCCACTAAAACCCCCTGGTTGTTCCCTCCACGCGTTAGCGGAGACTGTCGGGTTTGGGGTGACAGCTTGGACGAATTAACCACTGGACACGAAACCCGAGAAGAATGTATGAAAACACGATCAACCAATTCTTGCGGGGGTGAGGGGCGATTACTAATGTCAAATAATGACAGTAGTGCTTGAAGTAATCGATATTTTTTTTTATCGATAAGTAAGGAGTGAATGAATGAACCTATTGAGATTAATAAATCATGTGTGTTTTAAAAAAAATAGTAAGTTAATTGTTTATTTCGTGGAAAAATAAATAGCACGATAGGTAAGGAGTGAATGAATGAACCTATTGAGTTTAATAAATCATGTGTGTTTTAAAGAAATTAGTAAGTTAATTGTTTATTTCGTGGAAAAATATAAAGCACCTAATAATATGAAAATCTCATTAAAAAAATACCTCAAATTCATAAAAACTATACAATATGGTTTCCAAAGCGTTTGTGTTTGGGTTTATTTTGTGAAAAATGGGTAGATACATGCAACCTGATACTAGTACTGTACTGATAAGGCTTAAGATGGAAGCGCGCCTCTCCCGGTATCCTCAATCTCTGAGGAACTAGCTATCTTACCTCTAACTGCCGGAACGGACTTGGATAAGATGGTAGTCGCTAGCCAGGCGGACTTACAATTTACTTACTAACACTTTTTAAGTGAGTAAAAAACATTAATATTTGGTTTATATAATAATATAATTCATTATTTACATTAACTTCTTCAATCACTCGAGCTTTTTTATATAAAACAAAAAATGGGTAATTAGTTCATTACAGGACCATTGTATAGGACATACACAATAGCAACCCCTCCATAGGTGTTTAATTTTATAATCGATTGCAATCCCTTTCAAAGGTCAAATAGTTGTGGCGCGATGCTATGTGATGCGATGTGAATAATATGTACCTTTTAAATGAAAAATTTAAAGGGATTGTGAAGACTTAAAATTAGACAATAAACCCCCTGTGTGCTTCTCGAGCTGTGATATCTCGTATTCAACATTTTTTTTGGAGCCAAAAATCTAAGTATACTAAAACTTATTGAGAATAATCATCGACATTAGAAGATCGTGGAGACTAAAACATTTTAATTTCAAACTCTAGTCCATTTACATTTAAGAAATATGCATATTTGTAAGAAAAAATATAAACTTGTTTTCACTTTATTAAAGATCTCAAATTAGCACAACCTAAACCCAAATTAGAAATAGTAAACTAGCGTTTGGATAGCGTATGGTCCAGCATACGCTATGACAGTATACAACAAACTCCCAGAAGTTATAATTATATATAATTACCTATATTTAAGATTAAGCCAAGGCAGTATCTTTCTAGCAACTACTAGCTGAAATACTAATTGCAAGTATATTGCAACCAATAGTTTATTGTAGTTTTAAGATTGTTTTACTTGAATATAATAAAATGATCTTAAAATTAAAATATTATAAGATTAAAAAATAGTATAATATAGCTAAGTACATACATAAATATAATTAATTTTATTCTTGCTGTGACCTAACAAGGTCTATGTTAGAAACAAATAATAAATGTAACCACCATTTATGATACATTTTAACAAGAAAAATATTGGAACAAATGAACTCGGCCACAAGTGAATTTTCAGATGTGACTTGAACCCACGACCTTTGGGAATTCGGCCCACTGCTCTAACCAATGAGCTACCGAGTTTTGCGGACCACTGTCGAAATTCTCCGATACTTTTATATTTTTATACGCTGTAAGAATATCCTTCCTTGCATTCGAAAGAGAAAAAAAAACAAATGTTTAACGATTAATATTATGATGCAACAGCTAATAAGTTATGATTTTTTAATTTTTGCGTTGTCAATGCTATATTTATACTTATGATACATTTTAAATATTAATGTACAACACACCATGATAATGTACAACATAAGTCTAATACTAAAAAACAATACCGTGACTGACTTACAGGCAAGGCAACGCACAGCCCAAACGGCTAAACCACTTAAACTGAAATTTTGCATACAGGTTCTTTTAACGATGTTGGCGAGCACTAAGACAGGATTTTTGATATTACCACGGAAACGGGAACCATGCGGGTGAAATATGCAACATTTTTTTTTTAAAGTTTAAAGCTAAATTTCAAATATAACAAGCTCAAAGTTCGTAGGGTTGCGTCGTTTAATTACAGAGTTCCTATAGCCATCTTCGGGCTCCATCATCAGACCTTAGATGTTATCTAAGACCTGAGTACTCGTCTATGTTATCTCCCTGCGTACCGCTTCCACCCAATTCTTCTTGTTAGGGGCTCAACTGTGAATCTGAAATTAATTTAAATAGTTCCTACATTAAAATTGGATTCGTTCGTTCATTTACATACATCGATATGTTTATCGATATGTTCAAGCCCTATACGACATAAAAATGACAATTGAATGAATGAGTGATACGTATAACCCAACCAAATTACTTATGCAATATCTTTGAAGAATTTACACGTACAATGATTACTTTTTGAAATGACGTATTACATTTTGTTTACATACCAAATTTTATTTATTTTACGAAAAATTGCTACTCTAATAGATTGAAATTATACTTACGCGTGAAAAGAAAAATGTTTTGATTGTCCGGTATGATTTTTACAAATTAAATCAGCGTATTTACCCATTTTTGAGATAATGTTCCACTTCGAGATCTCGCGTCATACTGACAACGCCATATTGCTTACTGTGTCTAAAAGGCAGGGTAAGTGACAGAGGGGTAAAGGCGAACGCGGTCCTCGTTACGCGTCCAGTGGTTAATTCGTCCAAGGGTGACAGTCACCGGGCCTCCGCCCGCGTGTATCTTTTGGACACACCCAATGGTACATAAGCACCTCTTATTCACGGGAGGTCCTCCCTTGGCGACGGAATTCCCCGTTCCGCCGCCGACCCCTATTTAACCTAAAAAGGGATGAGGCGATCGAACTGCCGCCTCCTCCCCCTCAACCGCCTGCGGCGGAGACGGGCTGCATGGGCATCCTCTTCACGGACCCGTTCCGCCGCCTCCTTCTGCAAGATCACCTCTTCACAGAAGGAGACCACCGCCTGCCAGGATCTTTCACTGTCCAACATCCGACTCACGACGCTGGGCAGGGAGAGATCCGGCCCTACCACTGCCACGAGATTCTGTCGCTGCACCGACCATGCAGGGCACACTTCGAGTGTATGCTGCGCGGTGTCTAGCACAGCATCGCACCCATGACACTTTGGAGTCTCCTCCCTTTGAATTTGGTGCAGGAACTTACCAAAACAGCCATGCCCAGTAAGGACCTGCACCAGACGGTAGGTTATTGTCCCCCATCTCCTTTCTCTCCATTCGCGCGAGTAACGGACGCACAGCCTCGATGGTTTTTACGCCAGCATCCGGGGTCTCTAGCCGCTGCTGTCACGGTGCCATCACCTCTTCCTCTGCCCTCTCCTTTATGGCGTTCAGCTCCGCCAGGGCAGTATCTGCTAAACCTAAAAACTTAGCGATTTCTTTAGGCATAGAGCCAAATTTGTTTATACCTATAGGCTGACAGGTACATTTACCATTCTGGTAATTTAGAAAGAAACGGTCAGTGTAATTTTGCTTTTGGTGAACGCAAACTTTCATATTTCTTAACTATTTCATAGAATGGACCGTGTATGGTGAATGACCTCGGTATTTTATTTTTCGTGATAGGTATCTTTGTTATATTTATATTTTATATTTGTACAGTTTATTTTATACAGTTATATTTGTTAATTCTTGTATCCTACATGCACCATAGTTGCACCAAATATTAAAGCAACCTGAAAAAAAAAACAATAATTAAGATCAACACACAACACATGCTAAAGTCGCGTAGATATTTAAAATTAAATTAACTAACCTTAGTGGCCAGATATTGGTTATCTGGAGCATCTTTTATAAATTTTTCAACATCGTCAGACGATAAAACCTTTAATTTTTTGCTTTTAAATCCATCGGATAGTCTCTTTAGATAAGCTGACAAATTAGAGTATGTTTTTAAGTCCACTCTATTCTTTGTTCGGACTGTAACATTGAGTATATACACCACTAATATCTAGGTTTGTAGGTACTTCGAAAATAATTCCTTAAAGTATGCCATGAACACATTTTCTGAAAAAGACTGTGTATTCTGGTTGTTTTGCCATTGTATGAAATTTTGGTACGTTAATAGATATTTTTCCTTGGAGTTTTCCGGTAGTAAACTTTCCATAACGTTAAGGGCTTCACATCTTATATCGGGCGGTGTACAACATAAATCATTTTCTTCTTATCTAGTACTTGTAGACATTTTAATTAATAAATAACTATAATTTCAAGTTCAACAGTGAAAACGAGTAAGTAGTGAATTTTTTTTCGTAATGGCGGGAAAAATTAGTTAGTTTTCATAAGCGCGCGCATCAATGGCCATAGACTAAAATAATGAGGTTTCTTTTTTTTTGGTTTGACGCGGATAGGGGAATATACACATACAAAATGGGGAGTTTAAAGTTTTTACTGATATTTGAAAGAAAGTTTTGTTTATTAAACACGTACTTACAAGTTGAAATTATCTATTTAAATACGAAATGCATGAAATGAGCAAGCAATAGGTATATTAATTTATTTGTACTAATTGTACTGTTTGTTCAAGCCCATGAAGTACCTACTATTTCTTTAACAGCAATCTCATCGCGACGTATTACCGGCTTGACAAATTGTATTAGGCGTTCTCTCATATAATTGTAGTACCTACCTACCTTCACACTTTATTTATTCATCCTGTTCGATTACCGATTACTTATGGCTCTGTAAAGTTTATTAAAATTTGCATAAATTCAAGTTAAATACCATTTTGGGTTTCATTTCGAGGCTCCTATATGTCTTCTACGAGACATAAATTGGTGGCCCATGAGGGGATACAATAATTACGAAGAAAATCAACAAATATAAAATAGCAAGTCATCGACGGCGTACATTGGGATATTTGGAGTACATTACCTAAAAGTGTACCAATTCCTTTTGCTGCGCATATTACGAAGCTGAAGACAACATTATCTGGAAGCAGTGCACCAAAATTGCGTGGTATCTAAAACCAAAATTGAGGATAAAATCTGTGCATTGCGGCCCAACAAAGATAAGTGCCCTTCATTTGTCCTATCCAAATCCATCATCAAAATCTATTTAAATTGTCCTTATTTCTGTACAAATCTGCATTATTTTATAACCAAACAGCGTCCCTATAATTTTATTTTATTGTTGTAGCCATTTCTCTTTAAAATAGATAGAAAATTACAGTACAAACTTTTAGCCATCTTGTCACATTTTGATTTGACAAGATTGATTCAATCTCATCGCGACGTATTAACGGCTTGACAAATTGTATTAGGCGTTCTCTCATATAATTGTAGTACCTACCTACCTTCACACTTTTTTTATTCACCTGTTCGATTACCGATTACTTATGGCTCTGTAAAGTTTATTAAAATTTGCATAAATTCAAGTTAAATACCATTTTGGGTTTCATTTCGAGGCTCCTATATGTCTTCTACGAGACACTGTTGAACACGATCTTTTTGGTATCAAAACTTTTTTAAGAACAAAGCAACTTGTCTTTGAACTCAATCAATAAAATAAAAAAATCTATAACTCACTTGTGAATAATAGTAATGAAAAAGTCACAGTTTGATTATAGGTGTAATTATGTGCCTAATTGCAGTGAAATTATAGCCACTTTATGAGCAAGTGTGTTGAAAAGTATTTTGCGGACCGATATTTAAATATCAAGACTAATCTGTGGTCATGTCACTGTCGATTAGACAAGTCAACTGCTGTCACTGTCAGTCCAGTCGGTCAAGCAAGTCCATCGTAGTGTGACGATAGAACGTACTCTTGATAGAGGTGGGTAATATATCTTTTTTTTGTGAATCGATTCGAAACTATATATTGATATTCAATATCGGATTCTGAAACCATATATTTTGATATCGGCGATATCGGGTGCGACCGTATCTCTGACGATACGTCGAAATAGGATTCGTAAAACTATATTCCCCTGATACGAATCAGGATATAAATATAGTTTTACTAAACCAATATCGACGTATCGTGATAGATACGATTTTATTTGTAAATTATAACGTTATGTTACATCAGGAGTTACAACTTAGATGACGCAGTTTTATCCGGGTTTTAAGAGGGTTTTGAGTGATTGTGAAGTATGTAGAGGTTTTCTTATCTGTAGATTGTAACTTTGATTTTATAGAAGACTAGCTTCCCGCCCGCGGCTTCGCCCGCGTGGACTTCACGACTTATGTTATTGTGGGTTATCCATAAGAGATAAACATATACCACCACGGAGTTTACTGTAGACCTTTTCAAGGTGTACAAATACTTAGTAAATTATTTTGATACATCTCGTAGCCTGCGTTTGCAATGTAAGCGGAAAAAATGTAATCATTTACGACATCACATTAGAAACCTTAAAAATTACAGTATTTCTCTAATCTATATTGAAGGTTATTATACATATAAACCTTCCTCTTGAATCAATGTATCTATTAAAAAAAAACAGCATCAAAATCCGAGGGACAGACAGCGGGAAACGACTTTGCTTTATACTATGTAGTGATTTACACGCACATGTGTTTAAAAAAATAGATAATTCACTAAGTATCAATGAGCTTTACTTTACCTAACTAACTTAACTATTTATTATTGAAATACTAACTATTCCATAAAACTACGTATATACATAACCCGAAAGACAGTAAAACCATTACAAAAGAATCCGCTGATGCAAATTACTTGCAACTTGTTCGCACGACCGAAAGTAAATAGCGTACTAATGATTATTTATAAATATTCAAAAAATGCACCAAATTTCTCCACGTGTACGCGGTCAAGGCCAAAGGTCATGACATGAGAGTAAAAAGAAATTGTGTCAAAGTTCATCATTATTCCCTAAGAAATAAGGTTTAGGTTTGGACAACAAAAATAATTATGCGTCTATCGCTGTTGCATTCTCATCCTACAATATCGCCTCTACTCTCGCTCATTGATGTGCTCTATTCCATTGCGATACAGTACAATATCGTGTTTTGCTTAAATATATAGTTCAGATCGAATCGACTCTCGCTTGGCAATGATTGCGCTCTATTCCATTGCGATATGGTACAGTATCGAATACAATATAGTGTTTTGCCAAAATATATGGTTTCAGAACGCATCGATATCGGATTTGACGATATTGATGCAATATACGTTTCAATATCTATATACGATTTGTATCGCCCACTCCTAACTCTTGATTACATACTCTTTGGTGTGACGAGTTTGCTGGTTTGTGAGGGGAGGGATATTTGAAATAATATTTTGAGTGTTTTTGATATTGCTTTTGCAATATCTTTCTGGGAATTATGGGCCTCCTAACTTTCCTTGTCGTTACTGCCTGGACGTTTTTGTTACCGGGAGAGTGTTATATTCAAGATGAAAACCGAAATAATAACATGATTATCGATGTCCCATTCGAAAACTTAGATAAAACTTATAAACCTGATTGGAAGGACCTGGATACTCGACCTTTACCAGAATGGTATGACAACGCGAAAATAGGAATATTTCTTCACTGGGGCATATACTGCGTTCCTGGATTTCATTCAGAATGGTTTTGGGCTTACTGGAAAAGTAATAATTCCTGTTTCTATGATATTAATCTTTGTGCTTTTACGTAGCTTTTTATAACTCCTATCGTTAGATTTTTGTTTGGTGTATATACTTACTTACCATTATATTGTTGTAGATGGCGAAAAAAAAATTGTTGAATTTATGAATAAGAACTACCCACCGGGTTTTACATACCAAGACTTCGCGCCAATGTTCAAAGCTGAATTTTTTAATGCCACTGATTTTGCTGAACTTTTCGCTAAATCTGGAGCAAAGTAAGTTTAAAATACTAACTTATATAACTAACTAAGAGGAAATTATGTTACATTTTGTTTTTATCATAGCATAATCTTGATATTTTTCTAGATACATTGTTCTAACAAGCAAGCATCATGAGGGATTCACATTATTTCCATCAAAACGTTCGTTCAGCTGGAACTCGGTAGATACTGGCCCTCATCGAGATCTCGTCAGAGACCTTGCTGCAGCTGTAAGAAGGAAGGGACTGAAATTTGGAGTCTACCACTCCTTGTATGAATGGTTTAACCCCATATATTTAGAAGATAAGAAAGCAAACTTCACAACTCGTCATTTTGCTGAAACAAAATTGTGGCCTGACTTAAAACAACTTGTGAATGATTATGAGCCATCTGTGATATGGTCTGATGGGGACTGGGAAGCAAATGATACATACTGGAAGTCAACTGATCTCCTAGCCTGGCTATACAATGAGAGTCCTGTCAAAGATGAAATAGTGGTCAATGACAGATGGGGAATAGGCGTACCTTGTAAACATGGAGACTTTTACAACTGTTTTGACAGATATAACCCAGGTAAGAATATAGTTTTTTTTTGTTTTTGGTATAAGTTTGTAGAAAATCTTAAAATTATCTTCATATATTTTAACTTTACTCTAACTCCTAGTGTGTTGACTAGAATTCATGTTATTTATGTCATGATATTAGGGTGTGATAATCCTATCAATTTCCAAGCCCTGAAAACTAAGGTTTGAGCCTTACTCCACTCAGATTAACCCCTCAAACTAACTCTATTTTAAGTTAAGAATTTAAATTTCTTTTTTTGTAGAACTTGCAAATTCTCAAATCATGTAATTAATTCATCAAACTCGAATCGTTCAACAATGGGATATCTATTGTCTCATAATCCGGGGCCCGAAAGGTTTAATTACTACACAATAGCAATATGAATGCAAAAGACTGAAAATTTATTGCTAGATCTAATATTGTCACATTAAAATATGCTATAACTTTAAAAGAATTCAGTGTGTTTGTTACCCTTTTGTTTATTTCAGGAAAACTACAAAATCACAAATGGGAAAATGCATTCACCCTGGACTTATCTTCTTGGGGTTATCGCAGAAATTTGGCTTTTGGCGATGTAATGACAATAGAAAGACTGCTTAAGGAAGTTATTTCAACTGTTAGTTGTGGAGGTACAGATATATATAATTGTTATATATTATTATATGTATAATCGGGGAACTTCCCGGTTGACCAGTAGAGTTTTTTGGGATTTTTTTCTCGGAAAGTACTCGTCGTCGTCGTCGTCTTAGCCACGTCTTAGCCACCCACTGCTGGGTATTGGCCTCCCCCAAGGATCTCCACGACGATCGGTCCTGTGCTGCCCGCTTCACCAGATCGTCGGTCCACCTTGTCCACGGAGCGTCGTCCGGTACGCGGTCGCCATTCCAGAACTTTTCCGCCCCAACGGCCATCGGTTCTTCTCGCTATGTGCTAGCAATCCTTCGAGCGATGTCAGTAACTTTAGTTCTCCTGCGAATCTCCTCATTTCTGATTCGATCACGCAGGGAAACGCCGAGCAGAGCTCTCTCCATTGCACGCTGAGTTACCTTGAGCCTCGGAAAGTACTAAAGTTAAGGAAATAATTTTTAATTCAAATTAAATACCTGTTAATGTTCTATTATTTGAGATATAACCATTTTCTATATATCTATCACTTTTTTTAAATAGGGCTTTAAAGAAACTACTGGTCAAGTGGGAAGTTCCCCGATTGTACCTAAATTTATTGGAAGTCACAACATGTGAATTTAACAATATCACATGTTTATTTCACATCAAAATATTTTTCTTAAAAATTATCAACAAGTATTTTATTGTTTAGCCATTCTCATAGTGAGGTGGCTAGATTAAGAGGTTATCAGTCGGCTGAATAATAAATAAACCATATATATTGTTGAGTATAATAACAATAACTAAATGATTCAGACATGCAGATTGTACTACTGAATCAGTGTATGTATTTACAATCAGTTACACTACACACATAATAATATAGTACTTCATTAAAAAACAATGTTCAATGTGATTTGGTAGGTAAGGTCATATGACACAATAATTACAATAATATTTTACATTTGTGTTAAAATTTACTTTTTTTAATTTATAGTTAATTTTAACACATTGTATGTTAAGTTCAATATTGATTGAATTAAGTATCAAGGTACTTAGTGGAATCTTTAGAATTATATGTATTTATTTTCCAGGTAATGCGCTTATAAACATAGGCCCAACCAAAGAAGGTACAATAGCTCCAATATTTGCAGAAAGATTGTCAGAACTTGGCAAATGGCTGAAGGTGAATGGAGACGGGATCTACGGGTCTTCTCCCTGGGTGTCCCAGAACGATACCTACAACCAAAACGTCTGGTACACTTGCACTAAGAAGGGGTACAATGCTGCCCAGCCCACGGCGAAGCCAATCGAAGCTGATACGGTGACGGCAATCTATGCATTTGTCTTGCAATGGCCAAGTAATAACAATAATAGCTTGGTTATATCCGATATAACTAAGTATTTGAAGAAAGGCAAATTTCGAATCAATCTTCTTGGCAGCAATGCGGATTTACGCGTAAGTATTAAAGCACGCTTTGATGACCGTTTTGACGCAGATCGTCATTTTCGCAAATGGTCATTGCGAAAAATTATAAGCAAAGTTTTCCTTACGTCAATGGAATAAAAGTCAGGGAAAAAGCATCTAACATTTATTACGTAAGCTAATAGGTAATCGGGGAACCTCCCGCACCTCGACTGCCTAACGGTATAGCGTGTCCTATAGCTATAAAATAAATAAATAAATAAATAAAGCCTTTATTTCCAAACAAATACAGTAATTTCCTATAATAAATTATTTCCAAACTTAACTGAAATACACTTATTTTCCCTATATTAAATCTCTTAGTTTGGTGTGCCTTTCGGCAAAGGCCTCCTCCAACCTCTTCCATTCCGTTCTATCTGCCGCCATTCGCGTCCAGAGTGGCCCCAGGGTCAACTTAATCTCGTCTTCCCATCGCTTTATGGGTCGACCTCTTTTTCTGTAACCATCTCTTGGGTACCATAGCGTCACTGTTTTGCTCCATTTATTTTTATTGCAGCGAAGCATGTGGCCAGTCCACCTCCACTTCATCTCATCTATGCGAGTTAGTATGTCTGGTAGTTTTGTCCTGTGCCTAATGTCGGTGTTTCTGATTTTATCTTTTAGTTTAACTCCCAACATACTTCTCTCCATAGCTCTTTGACATCGGGCCAATTTATCTCTTTGTGCCTTTGTCAGTGCCCTATAACTATAGCTATCGATTTTTCAAACCCCCTACAAAGTCGCTGACGCTATCACTTTCATACTAAAAATGTAAAAGTGAATCCAATAGATGAATTGCAATAAATGTAGAAACTGGAACCTCTATTTTTGAATCACTCGTCGCGTGAGTGGCGAGGCGAACGAGGAGATCACGCGATTAGCGATCTTGCAAGCGTAGACATAACACGCTTTTCCATTTGCCCCGCGCGCGCTCGCGTTGTGAGGCGGTCCTACAGGCGAAAAGCGAAGCTATGTATATTTTTTGCAAGGTCGCTTTACGAATACGGAAACTCAAACGTCGCACGAAAATCAGTAGAATCCTCGAGACGAGTGAATCAAAAATAGAGCTCCTGGACAAAAACCTCGTTGAAGGGTTTTATGAGAGAGGATTTTTATGGAAAAGGTTTTTTCAAAAAGTTATGACGCGCTATAAGTATATTATTTTGACGTTGGATCAAATATATTAACCTGGAAAAGAAGCATGTTCATTAAACACTTTCACCCACTATAATTTTATTTACTTTATATTAATACACATGCGTTGAAATCCGTGATAAAATATAAGTAAAAAGTTTAATAAATATACAAAAAAAAATCGGATTATGTTTATTATTCTTATCGAGTTTTTAATTAAAACATTAACATGTTTAGGTCGTTACTACTTAAAGAGTAAGTAATATAAACTTTGCAGTACTTATTTGTATGTGAGTTCACTGACTCATAAATGGCGCTCTGATAAGACTTTTATGAAGTGCCCACCGAAGCTAGATATTTTACTAAACAACTAGTAGCCGCCCGCGGTTTTACCCAAATCGTTCCCGTTCCTGTGGAAATATAGGGATAAATTGTGTCCTATGATTTATTCCTCTGACAAACCACTTAACCAACCAACTAAGCCTAACCAAATCCGTTCGTTCACGCGTGGTAGACTAACAAACAAACAAACTTTCCCATTATAATATTTGTAGGATTTTAATGCAAAATTTAAATCAAAAGTTCTTTTTACACAACGCGAATGACAATGACATTAATCAGTTAATTGGACCAACAAAGACCAATAATATCAAATTATTATGTTACACGATTCTGACGTGGTGTAATTTAATAATGGTCCCGCGGAGGCAGGAAAAGTCTACTAAAGAGTCTGCATATAGATTGTAATAATGATAAAAATCATCATCTTCATCAGCCTTTTTACTTTTTAATATCCATTGCTGGGACCCTGACCTTCTATACCGTTGGATAAGAAGAAGGGGCCACTGACCCTTTATATTATAAAGGGTATTCATATAATTTGGAGGTGCCGTGACAAAGCGAATGGCAAATGGGGATTGATAGGTTTTAATGACTGCAAATGCAAATACGTACGTAAGTTTACGTAACGTACCTTCCGATGTACGAAATAGCTCGAGAAGTTAAGATAATAGATTTTTGGACATCCATCCCGTGACCGACCATCACGAAAGTTGCTTAACGGCTGCACGGCTGCACTGCGCCACCGCGCTCCTCCGATCAATAATAATCATGATAAATTAAATATAGGTATTTATGATTTTTGAATTTTTGCATTTTCAATGCTATTTTTATACTTATGATAAATTTTAAATAGTAAAGTATCTGAAAAAAATAACTCCGTCACAAGTGAATTCTCAGATAGCTCAGTGGTTGTGGTGGTTAGATATTCTCAAATAGCTCAGTGGTTAGAGCATTGGACGGGATTTCCAAAGGTCGTGGGTTCGAGTCCCATCTGAGAATTTTTTTTCCAATATTTTTCTATTTAAAATTTATCATAATTACAGGTATCTTGATATACCACCTATATCTATTTGTTTTGTCTACAGTGGGAGACGAATCAAGGAAAAACGAAGATATATTTACCCCCACCACAGCTACTGAAATCGGAACATGCCTGGACGCTGAAATTCACGCCGCTCAGAACATTTTAGGAAATAAACATATATTAGTACTTAACATTTATTTTTGTTTTACCTTCTAAAGACGTCAAATTAATCATTTTAAAATATTTTGTTTACATTTCTTTTTACTACAACAGACGCTTACCCTTATTATTTTGACAATATTATTATACCTAGAAGCTTATGATGTTGATGACTAAAAATAAGTTTAACTTATTTGCACAAATGCGTTTAACTAGGTAGGTAAGGTACAAGGAAAAGAAGAACACCCATTGAAATGTGTATAATAGCAAATATTAGACCAGAAAAAGGTTTAATCAGCTGTTGACCATACCATACATATTTATTTATACTTTACTGAAGGTATTTTAATACAGAAATACGATAGTATTCCACCCACTCGTGATACAACTTCTGACTAGGCAGAACAGTTTAAAAGCGATAAGAGTAAGTGTTTTATTTTATCGGCCAACCATTTTTATGTTAAACAAACAATTTCACGTAAAAGAAAACGCCTTATTTCTGTACTTCTGTCATTCGAAAACCGTTAACTAATGGCAGTATGTATTAGAATACATTAACGTTACAAATAGCTTACCTTACGATTTGTGATTATTCCGTTAGACGTTCTCGTGTTGGAAACAACTATGCTTCTCCAATATCTTCTGTTTAGTTCATCTGTGTTTTTATATGGGAAATGCTTCTGTGATGAGTTGTTAGATGCGTCTAATAACTTAGGCAAGAGATATAAAGCTGATTGGACAGACCTGGACACTCGGCCGCTTCCAGAGTGGTATGACAGGGCGAAAATAGGAATATTTGTTCATTGGGGCATCTATTCCGTTCCTGGATACGGGTCGGAATGGTTTTGGAAACACTGGAGAGGTAAATTTTATTATCTTTTTATATATTTTGTTGTCAATTTTAATATATACTGTCTACAGCACAGCAGGCTTTACAACGTGACATTTAGACGCCCATATATGTAATAGTGGCGGGTTTCGTAGTGCAAGTGTACAATCGTGGAACTTCCGGGTGGACCAGTAGATTTTTTTTGGGAAACGTTTTCTCGGAAGGTACTACGGTTAAAAAAATATGCAATTATTCGAATGAAATACCTATTAATGTTCTATTACTTGTGATATAAACGTTTTCTGTATATCTGTTACTTGTTTAAATAAAGCTCTCTAAAAAAACTACTGGTCGACCGGGAAGTTCCCTACCGTACAACCGACGTGCTTTGTATTGTTATATGCTTGTGTTATATGTGTAATAAATAAAATGACATATTAGGGTTAAACAAATTTTAATATGTACCTACATAAGAAAAAAATTAGGGAATACTTCCAATTTAATCAAAACAACACTTGAACTCAATTACTAGGTACCTTTGATCATTGATTGATTGATTTTATAATTTTAACTTCTTAACCCTTGGTCACTACTCAAGGGTCTATGAGACCCTGCTAACTTCGAAAACAACATTTTCGAAGTATAGTTCTTAGATGACCCCGGCCCCCGCCTGTGTATTGCGCTTGCTGCCGCGCGTGGTGGGTATGTTCGATCGTTCAGTGCCTGTTTCGAGCCAAAATACCAAATACAGGGTCATATTGACCCTTGAGTAGCGAAGACAGTCGGTAAGTGAATAAATATAAACATTGTTTTTTGTCTAAAATATTTATTATTTTAGGGGATTGTTTTTGCAATTATAGTATGGGTACTAGGTAGATCCCGTCAGGGCGACATGAGACTAGATGTTTTTTGTTTGCTTTTTTAGACCAAAAGTGTGCCAATTTTTCTGTTGCCAGGGCTTCTAGACGTTGGCCAATGGTGTTCTTCTACGCTATGCTGAATATTACATGCGTGAATAGTAAAGTAATATACGTTGCAGTCAGTGGAAAATCAGTTAGTCGACCAAATTTCCTACGTGGGCTTGGCATGGAGTTATGCCTACCTTGTGCTCGACAGCGAATTTGCAATAAAAAGATACCTCGACAATTGCGTATTATGATTTCAAGGGTGTTCAAACTGCCTTTACCTGAAAGATCGGTTCCATTTGACCCCAAAGTAACATCTAAAAGAAAGCGCTGTGGCATTTGTCCCTATAAAAAAGATCGCAAAACAAACAGTGTTTGTTTTCATGTAAAATTCCAATTTGTAGTACATGCTTAATAATTGTATGTCCAAACTGTTCAGATACTAATTAAAGTTGTGTTATTTTATGAGTTATTAAATGCTTTTCCAAAAATAGTTTGTTTGATTTCAATATTTCTTATTGTTAAAAAAAGATACATTGCTTTTTATGAGGGTCAGATTGACCCTTGAGTAGTGACCGTGTCAAATTTATTTTGAGTAATGACCAAGGGTTAACTTAAACACGTTTTAACAAAAATCTTACAAATCTTTGTAAATAAAGTTGTATGAAAAAGACAGAAATCAAAAAGTGAACTCAATAACTACCATAGATTGATTGATATTTATTGCCAATAACTACTATTTATTTATTTATTTATTTATTTATTTCGTTAGGAAAACTTACAGCTCTAAAATAAATACAATATTGTTAAATATTATTAGGTGACTAATGAGCCATTTACAGGTTTTCACTTATAGGTAACTAGACATGGTGGAGTATATTGACAAACAACAGAATATCTAATAATTGATTACTTAGGAGCAAAGTGCGATCAGCTAACAACTACAATACAAAATACAAACACAAATTAAAAATCGAAAAATGAGGTGGTAATCAAGCGACGCACTTCAGCAGGCTTCATGTTAAATATGTCAATCGCGGGATGTTCCAAAGAGAATTTATTTAATTGTTCAACAGCTCTACAGAAAAATGAGTTCTTTCTATAATTTGTGTTACATGTTTGTGTGCTTAAGGGGCGATGTTTACGTAACTGCCGAGGAGGTGTGTTTATATAAATTTCACTCAATAATTCAGAGGAGTCGATGGCGTTATTTAGAATTTTACTATGCAAAATAAGATCAGCAATATTTCTTCTGAGCACTAGCGGTAGGAAATGATACTTTTTGCATCTAGATTGATAGTTCGGTAAGAATTGCTTACATTTAAATTGAAGAAATCGGAGAAACTTTCTCTGAATGGATTCAATTCTTTCAATATATACATTATATAAAGGGTTCCATATTTCGGATGCGTATTCAAGGATACTACGTACGAAAGAGCAATAGAGTACTTTGATGGGCTTAATGTTGACGAAATCCGAGCATGACCTAATGAGAAAACCAAGCGCTTTAGAGGCTCTATTAACAATGTTATCAATGTGTTCAGCAAATAACAATTTCGAGTCTACAATGACACCAAGATCTCTCACTTTATTAGTTGATACTAAAACTTGGTCGCGAAGCTTATAACAATACTTTACAACATTAACTTTACGTGTGACACACATTGAGTAGCATTTAGAAGTAATAAGGTTAAGTTTGTTTTTTGAGCAATATTCTTCGAATTTATGTAGATCTTTTTGTAACAATAGACTGTCATTAATACTATTAACTTGTCTGAAAATTTTTGTGTCATCAGCATAAAGCAAAAATTTTGAATTTTGAAAACAAGAAGCTATGTCATTAAGGAAAATCGCAAATAACAGAGGCCCAGTTAACGAGCCTTGGGGTACACCTGAGGGTACGCGTACCCAACCAGAGGTGAAACCGTTTATTGCTACGGCTTGGGAGCGATTGTCTATGTAAGACGAGAACCATCTAAATAAACTTCCATGGATTCCGGCGCAAGACAGCTTCTGGAGAAGGATGCAATGATCAATTTGGTCAAAAGATAATAAGTCTGTGAAGATAATATCAACCTGTGAACCAGAATCCATACACGAAGATACATAATTGTTGGAAATTAAAAGATTAGATACTGTTGAGCGACCTTTCATGAAGCCATGCTGCTCCGGAATAAACCACGAAGCCAACGCAGCGTAGGTTTGCTTGTGAACAATACTTTCAAAGATTTTGACAAATATACAAAGTTTTGAAATTGGCCTATAGTTTTTAACATCACGTTTATCCCCACTTTTATGAACTGGGGTTATGTAGGCAGATTTCCAAATTAAAGGGACCACCGCCTCACTCAACGAACGACGAAAGAGAATACAAAGCGGGTTAACAAGACTTTTGGCGCAATTAACAATGATCGAGGGAGATATGTTATCAGGACCGGCACCTTTGTTTAGTTTTACTATTATAATAACTACTACTAAATTATAATAATATTTAACTAAAGAAAGTCTCAACTATTTTAAAAAGAAAGTCTCAAAAATATTATTTTCTTCAAAAATTTAGCCACTGTAATTTGTTTTGCTTGCAGGTTACGTAAGTATGTATTATATTTTTTTATCGAATATTATATCTCTTCTTTTGGCCTTCTGTGGTTTGGCATCTTTTTAAATAACATATCTTCAACGCGTCTATCCCAATATTTACTTTCTTTACGTAATTTAAACAGATTAGGGTTCTTTGGAATACGGGCATTAACGCGTCGCTGCCATCCTTCTAGTGCTTTGGTCGTGCGATGGCGTTGACCGGCGCAACTTAGTACTGCTGGCGATTTTTTTGGGTACCAAGTAGACTGGAAGTATCTTCGAAAACGCCTCATTTCAGAAGAATTATCACCCTTTTCTAGGATACAGTGCTATGCCTCTGGTATGTAGTTTTCCGGAACCAAGGGAATAATCGCGCTCATTCTAGCGACATTGCAGCCGTCACTCGTTCTATCCAGTTTTTTTTTTTTTACATATTTCCAAATCGCATCATTAAAATGATGGTAGCAACCAGTAACTGCAGCTTCCGGAAACAGTTTTTTACAGCATTCATAATCGCGATCTCATAGTCTGATTTGAAAGTTTTTATATGGATCCCTAATTTATCCTTAATCAATCTAAATAGACGAACATATGTTTGTGTATAATTGGTCAATTTATATTAATCTTTTGTAGGAAAGGGACATTATGTGAAAGGGACATTTGGGGAAGGGGACATTTTGCGAAAGGAACATAATGGGAAAGGGCCATTTTGGGAAAGGGACATTTTGGGTAAAGGACGTCATGGGAAAGGGACATTACGGGAAAGGGACCTTTTGGAATATGAACCCTTTAGGTTTATAATGTCTCTTTCCCATTATGTCCCTCGGTATAAAGGACAGTAGTGATATTTTATTCTGACATATATTTTAACATTTGACATTTACTTTATATGATTTTCATGTTTTATTTTTATTTTTTAAATTAATGTGACAATAGGTTCCTTTTTTTATTTTTTATTGGTTAAGTTATTGATGAAAATGTAATTGTTTGGAATTGTATGACTGTATTGCGATGTTATGTCTTAATTATTTGTATACCTTATCATTTATGGTGCATGAACTGTAGTGATACACTAAAAAATTGACAACTGCCATCATTGTAATACTAACACCTGCATTTCACAAATAAATCATTCTATTCTATTCTATTATATTCTTAGTTTGTCTGCTTCGTACGGACGTGCTGTGACGGTCTGTACATGTTTTTTTTGCAATTCAAAAAGAATATCATTTTTTTGGTTTTTCTTTCATAGATGACAGTAAAAAGCTTAAGAGGGATCTACAGTAAAGCAGCAAAAAGCAGCTAGGTTTCATTTTTTGGTTTTTCTTTCATAGATGACAGTAAAAAGCTTAAGAAGTTTATGGCTGAGAACTACCCTCCAGGTTTTACATACCAAGACTTTGCGCCGATGTTCAAAGCAGAGTTTTTCAATGCCAGTAATTTTGCAGAACTTTTGGCTAAATCCGGAGCACGGTTAGTTACTATATTTCTCTTCACAGTAATGTATTAAATATAACTACTAGAATTGATTGGAAAGTAATTTCTTATCTCTTGAGGATAGAATATTAACCAATATTATAAGCAAACACACCATGTATAAACGTTCCTGCGATTAGCCTGATGCTGCCGAAGTAGGTACGCTCGCTTCGCTCTCTTGGCTAGCGCTTCTTTGGCCTAAATTCTAACCTTACCCAAGGGAAACGTTCAGGATACTTTTCGACTCCATTAATTCGGTAACACAAATCTCTATACTATTCATATGTTAGATACCGTCTAAATATCTAATTTTGAAATCCGTATGAAAAGTATAGGTACCTACTTACTTTACTTATGTAACATAAACAAACTTATCTCGTCGCATTCAGATCAATATAAAGTTAATGTCGTCTGATAACACATTTGTTTTTATTATAGATATGTCGTCCTAACAACCAAGCATCATGACGGTTTCACGTTATACCCATCCAAACGCTCATTCAGCTGGAACTCCGTAGACACAGGACCTCACCGCGATCTCGTGGGAGACCTGGCTAAAGCCGTCAAACGAAAAGGCCTAAAATTCGGGGCCTACCACTCTTTGTTCGAATGGTTCAACCCCATATACTTGGAAGACAAAAAAGCAAACTTCACAACCAGAAAGTTTACAGACACAAAACTCTGGCCTGATGTGAAACAACTAGTAATTGATTACGAGCCAGGAGTCATATGGTCTGATGGCGATTGGGAAGCGATTGACACATATTGGAAGTCAACCGATCTGCTAGCTTGGTTGTACAATGACAGCCCGGTCAAAGATGACATTGTGGTCAACGATCGTTGGGGTATAGGAACTTATTGTAAACACGGTGACTTTTACAACTGCTTGGACAGATATAACCCTGGTAAATACTTCTCTACGATTTAAGTTCAGTACTTTAGACACAACGATGTCTTAAATCACGTTTATCAAATCGACAGTTGGTAAATTTGACTCTCAGTGAAACAATTAAGTATGACTTATTTGCTTAACATTTGTTTAAAACTTTCTTCAATGTCAGTCTAAGAATAATTGACAACACAACTTGTTTGATGAAACGCATTTGTGAATAGCCAAACAACTTAAATACTAGTGTTATAATTATAAAAGAGGACCAGAAGCTCTATTTTTGATTCACTCGTCTCGAGGTTTCTACCGATTTTCGTGCGACATTTGAGTTTCCGTATTTCCGTAATAGCGACCTTAGGTGCGTATACATCTTCGCTTTTCGCCTGAAATATCGCCTCCCAACACGAGCGCGCGAGGGGCAAAGCGAAAAGCGAGCTATGTCTACACATGCAAGGTGGCTATTTGCCTGGTCGCCTTCCCGTTCGCCTCGACACTCGAGAGACAAGTGCTCATGCAAAATATAGAGCTCATGTGTACACATGTAATGATGTGAAATGTATATTTCAGGAATCCTACAAAGTCACAAATGGGAGAACGCATTCAGCTTAGACTTATCGTCTTGGGGTTATCGGAGAAACATGGCGTTCGAAGATGTGATGACTATGCCGGCATTGCTTAAGGAAATCATCACGACTGTCAGTTGTGGAGGCAAGGTCCTTAGTTATAGTAATAAAAGGGCGGGGTTATTACCTATCTTTGCAACAGCAATGCGATAGCAAAAATTGCGCGATAATTGCATTAGGACACGTTCCACTATAGGAACCGCACTGTTATTACAGTGCGGCTTCTACCGAACAAGCGATGAACTAATGTGCTTTCATGGCGGCGTCTCACTCTCGCGGTTCGTACTCTAGGTAGGAGCGCGAGAGAGTGAGACGCCGTTATATGAACCATCAGCGAGCGATTAGACAGCGATTACATTGTAATACATTTTTATTTTGACGTTCCGCTTTGATCCCTCGATCACTGCGCGATGATTGCAAATTTGTAGGATGATAGTAGTAACTGACTAGTCCGGTATTCGAGGTGAGCCCAGCATAACCGATTGGTATGCGTAAAAGCATTCCCCTCACTAAAAAAAAGGTAATAACCCCGCAATCCTTGTTTTTCGGAGGTACACACTGACTATAGAACTCAAGAAAGGTAAGCACTACGACATTTACTTAAAGATGTGCTGTCGCCTCGAAAACAGAGACGTTGCGATGACAATGTGAAGAAGTTCTGAATCGTATAAAGTGGGCTGCTTCTATGTTTCGCGTAAAATAATAGCGATGTTTGACAGCCATTTTTATACTTCTCACCTATTTCTTGTCTTCACTTAAATAATGAAGAGAAGCGAATAATTAGTCATTTACTTCTGTTCATTAGGCAGCATTGTGAATTGAGGAGAATTTAATCATATTAATTAGTCATTAACCCATCACTCAGTTTTAAGAACCTAAGGTTTTAAATAATTTCGTCAGCTATTTTTGATGTTCCCACTGCTGGGGCACTGGCCTTCCTTGGGGATGGATAAGGAGAACGGGCCATGACTCACCACGCGGGCCCAATGCGGATTGATGGGTTTTAACGACTGCATATGCAGCCGGGACCAACGGTTTAACGTGCCTTCCGAAGCACGGAGGAGCTCTTGATAGTAAATTTTTGGTTACCCATCCTGTGACCGACCATAGCGAAAGTTGCTTAACCTCAACAATCGCAGGCCGCGCGCTAACCACTCCGCCACCGAGCACATCCATCAAATCATTTTAACAAGTAAAAATTAATTTCTTATCCAGGTAACGCACTAATTAATATAGGCCCAACCAAAGAAGGCACGATCGCCCCGATATTCGCGGAAAGATTGTTAGAACTCGGCAAATGGCTGAAGGTGAACGGAGACGGGATCTACGGGTCTTCTCCCTGGGTATCCCAAAACGATACGTACAACCAAAACGTCTGGTACACTTGCACTAAAACAGAGTACAATGCTGCCCAGCCAACAGCGATGCCAAGCAATGCGGATACAGTGACAGCAATCTACGCGTACTTTTTGGTTTGGCCCGAACCCGATGACGTTTTAATTGTGACCGATATTACTGAACATTTACGGAGCGGGGATTGGCAAATCACAATGCTGGGATATGATAAACCTTTGCATGTAAGTATAGTTATATATCGTCCCCTTAGTGGTAAAACCGATTATCTGCACTTTTTTTTTTTGCAGAATTTGTATATTACCTTGCCATCTTGACAATAATTTGAGAATTTATTATAACAAAATTAAACTATGTGTTAAGGTGTATATTACCTTGCCATCTTGACAATAATTTGAGAATTTATTATAACAAAATTTTGCAAAAAAAAAAAAGTGCAGATAATCGGTTTTACCACTAAGGGGACGATATATGGTATCCACGGAATTCGCATATTTGTGAAAGAATGATTAAAAACATTTTATCTTTTCAGTGGGAGGCCTCAAATACTGGAAAAACTAAAATACATTTACCGAATCTACGGTTTTGTAATAGCGCATGGGCTTTGAAATTCACACCGCAACAGTAATAAATAACCCACATAATAATGTAGTATGCTATGTAACTAGATGATATATTTTTTAAACTATTTGTCCTTTCCTTGTATTATCAAAACATATTTAACGTACCACAACCAATATTTGAATCATCCAAATAATGTACAATGCTCAATGTTAGTAATTATGTCAACTACTTTATCAAGCAGACCGTAGCAAAAAAAACGGTCAATTATATAAGTTAAATATTTTCTATTTGTGTATCTCAACATATTTTTTCTTCCTGCATTATTCCTATATTTTAAATGTACACTTGTCAGCAAATAAATAGAGCCACTGCGTTATTTTCATACAAACATTATCACTTTTCAGTCTTATTATTCAAAACGTATAAACAGTTATGTAAACATTTGTATGTCGATGTACGAGTCGATAATTAAAGAAAACTTTCAGTTTTGTGCAAAGTAAGATAACAAATTCCCTCAATCCGGTTTCCTACAACTTTATATGGAATGACTATTAACTATTTGTTTTTCTTACTTTGCACTTAACTAAAAAAAAACTTGTACTTTTGGGACTTTTATTCGCAATTCGAGTATTCGACTCATACATCGACGTACAAATGTTTACATAACTGTTTATACGTTTTGAATAATGAGACTGTAAAGTGAGTATGTTTGTACAAAATAACGTAGTGGCTCTATTTATTTGCTGACAAGTGTATATTGTTTTAAAATGATATCAAAAATTTAGGCTTGCATTGGTCCTTAAATTAATATTCAATAAAACTCGAAAATTCCAATGAAATCTCATTTATTACTTTCATTGATGTTAACCTATTTGATAAAATACAGAACAGTTATGTTATGACATTGAGATAATGGCAATGTAAACAAGTTTCAAGTTATGACTAACGATCGAAATTAATAAAATTAATGACTAATATATTTTTGTTAATATGACCAAAATAACGAAACCAGTATCCGTCAATTATCTCAAATAGCTCTATCTGTCTAGAGACATAGGTTATTAATTTCGGCCGTAAGTTGTGTTTTATACGCTTGAAAAATATGGCCAATAATATGTTATTTACAGATAGTAACTTGGTTAACTCTCTTATATTCTAGATAAAACATAAATTAAACAAAATAACGAAAAATGGGATGAGATTTGAATTTTATTTCGAATGTGTATATTACAGTAATGTTTGGGTATAATGTGCGTATATAAGAAGCTAACTTTTGCTGTGATTTACCACATACGTGTAATGCATTTCAACACAGTTCTGATAAAATAAAACGTTTTACCGCATTTTTATTATGTCGCTCTTAATATAAATCAAACGAAGTTCAACTTCGAGACGATAATATATATTTTATTATAGTGTGATAAGTTTGTTGCCTATATGTAATCAAATGATTCCAAATAGGTATGTGCTTTCTTCATTAAAGCGACACAAATCAAAATCAATAGAAGACATGAAAACGGGTACGTATCAGAAGGTCTTAAGTCATGACATCTAATGGTTCAAAATATCAAAAGTCATTATATCTAAGCTCAAAATGTCGAATAGTTACAACTTATTATACACTAAATGGTTTAAAACATAAATGGTCAATATGACTAAATAAAAAATACAGTATAATAAATTTAAAACACAAGAACATGTGTTGTCTGAAAAAAAAACACGAAACCTATCACGTGACATACAGTAATAGGGTAAACTCGCATTTTTCTTCCTTGTGCCGATTTATATATACTGTGATATTATAATTTGTGATTATTTAATAAGATTTAACATTATCATACTTAGTGTAATTTATTTTGTCAATTAACAAAATATTAACTCACTTTTAATAATTTATTTTATTATTTATTAATTACTTATTAGATAATTTGAACATAAGACATTTTAAGTTTAGATTATAGGAACTTGGACATCTTGAACTAATGACTTTTTCCACTATTCGACATTTCCGTTTAAGACATTTTGAACATTCTACATTTTAATGTTTGGCATTTTGAACATAGCTTTTTTAACTTTAGACATTATGATACGTACCCCATGAATTTTTATGGCTACAAAAATAAAATGATTCTTTTAAATATTTATATTGCTTTATACAATTTGCGAAGCACCATCGTTTACGTACACAAAGCTTTTTTATTTAATATATATACAGATAATATACAAAATATACATATTCAATCGCAATGACACGCCGAGGCACTTACATTACTTATGTTTTCGCTAACATACAAATATATTTCTTTATTTTCCTACATCATAAACAGCTACAGTGGGTTAAAACAGTACTCTATCCTTAAATTATAATTTATTGTTTAGATAGCATTTAAATATGCTAGATAATTCAAACAATGTTCAATTATGGCCAATATAGTTTTCGTATTATAATTAATACGGACAATGGGAACATACCCTTACTTAAATATTTGAACAAAGCAAATTCTCTGTTTATTTTATATTCAATAAAACTCGCGCGCAACTTAACTGAAAATAAATGCCCAAAAGAATATAATATATCCTACTTTTAAATTAGAAACTTATTTATACAAAATACATCTAAAAAGTATTACAAATACACACATACGGTCTATTTATAACTAATATGGCTATGTATAAATAAAATCTATACGATACAAGGTCATTAATAATGTTGGTTCTAAAGTATGGAATGTTGGCATTTTACCATAAACACTTTTTTATTGTAACATTATTTACATGGCAACGTAGTCAAGTTTATTATGGATTTAAATTTTTTAATGTAAAACTTTTAGAATATTATCGAACAAATAACATTTTCACTATTGCACGTATTGTTCCGATGCTGGTGTAAGTACTGCCATTTCATTTTAAAGGTTTAAAATTCATCGAAGTTTTTAAATAGATTAGAATAGACTCAGAAAAGTTCATTTTAGTGGATGAACCTTATAACAATTACCAATAAGTAAAAAAAATCTTAGGTAACTTCATTTTACACTCGCACCAACCGTTAAATACACATAATTTATAGTAGTTACCATGAAATTCATGAAGAATAAGCATTCTCAATTTGTATGGTGTCTGATTAAAATAATCTTAGTACTAATTGTAATTACAAACCGGTCGATTGTTTGCTAAAAACATGATTCTTGAAAGTTAATGCTAAATATAAACTGTAAATCAGGAAAATATAGCAAAACAACTATTGAAGTACATATAAAAAAATATTTATTGCAATTATTGAAAACCATGATTGCTCTCTGCGATCTATGAATACATATTCATAATTCATTAGTTCAAGTTTTTATTATGTTTTGTAAGCTGCGAAACTGACAGAAAATATGTTATATATGATAGGTTTGAACTCAAATGTATAATCGCGAAAATTCGCGGTAGAACTACCGCGAAGCGGACGGCTATAGCAGCGGGTCTGTGTGACGTTGTAAGGGCGCGTGTTGACGAGCACGGATTTTACGGGCGGGCAGTCACGTGGTGACAGAGATTTTTTACTTGTACTTTATTGCCATAATCAGTTTTTTTTTAAATTTCCCTCCTATTTTTCAGTGCCACCTTTCATTTAGACAGACTATACGACTATCCAAATAACGCGCGCGTGAATATCGCCAACGTTTTCGACCGGGAACTACCGCGACTGTAGAGCAAATGTAAAATATTAACAATGGACAAAACGTCTACACCATAGTAAGTATTCTTTAGGACAGTCAACATCACATTAAACATAGCATGTGAGACTGTGCTATTGAGCGTTTAAGCTATTGAAAAAAAATATTCAATGGTATCATCCTATTTATCACAAAACTTTACCTCTGTAAGTCCCGTATAGTCCATCAGCTACGATATTGATTGCAACCTGTCTCGAAGTCTTAACGCCTCCAACTGGGGTAACAATGCCACCTAAAAAGTAACAAGTGTTTGAAAACAATGTCAGTCATACATTTTCATCCGACGAAAAAACATGTTGTAAAAAATCTCTTGAATGTTAAATAAGGCTAAAAAAAATGTTATACTATTTTGTTTTCCAAGTGATTTATAAGGCGTCTTCCGACAGTAGTGAGGAATTGAAAGGATCGCAAAGGAATTGAAAATATCTATAATTAACTATTATCGATATAGTAATTTATACTATATATTTAAGGGGCCTAATTGTCTAATTTTTAAATCTATCGCAATCCCTTTCAATTCGTCATTTGAAAGATATTCACATACTTCAGGCCGTCACTATTTCATTGGGATTGTGATCGAGACGCGTTTTGAAAGCTATTGACAACGAAATTGAATTGTCTTAGCAAAGTGACAGACGAAAATATCATTCAAAGTATGGAGAAGTGTCAAATAAAGTGTCATTTAAAACAGCATTCGTTCCGAAAGGGATTGCGATTATAAGTTTCACAATTCCATAAATCACTATCATAATCACAATACCTTTGAAAGGGATTGTGATAGATTTTGAATTTAGACAATTAGGGGGCTGCTTTAATATAAATTTGAAGTGAGACAATATTTTGTAAGGGATTTCAAGCGAACGAAGTTGGAAACCACCCGTAGTTCTAATAAATTATTTCCAAGAGTTTCTGTAATTACGTAAACTAATATACGTAATAAGGTAACACGAACCTTTTGATTGAAAAACTCTTCCACAGGCTCTTGTGCTAGCATGGTGGCTAAGAACTGCTCCAAAGTTATAGACCAAAAGCACTCGATGGAAGGTTCAATTTCCTTCGAGGGCGACGGCAGCGGCTTATCTGATTCCTCGGTGGGATTGCCGTTGGGGTCCATCTGGTAAATAAATTATTAAAATAGGTATTTTCTCCATAATAACAGCGCAGTGCAGTGCTCCAGAATTTTATCTGTGCAGTTTATTCACTACGAATTTTATTTATTTATTTAATTGGTTCACCAAAGATTGTATACACTTATACTTGAACAATTAAATACTTATGCGGGTACATAAAAATAATAAATAAATGATTGCATACAAACACCAATTATCTAGCCCACGTTAAGTTTGATAAAGAACTTGAGTTATGGTTACTAGGTAACGAATAAACATACTTATATAATTTATTTTCTTTGTAAATACTTACATATTATACATATTAAACACCCAGACCAAGACAAATAATCATGTTCATGCACACGAATACCCCTGCGCCAAACATAAGCTAATGTTACAATCACTTTTACCTTTAATTGATTGTAACACTAGCCTACCACAAGCATAATAATAAAAACAACTACATATTTTAGCTTTAGATACTTATTTTACAGTATTTTTCTTATACTATATTTAATTAGTAGATAATGGGGCCTGAATCTGACGTCCTCCGTGGTAGAGTGGTACGTACACCGGTTTCAAGGTGTCGCTTACTCCGAGGTCCCGGGTTCGAATCCCGGTAGGGACAAATGTTTGTATGATGAATACGAGCATTTGTACCCGAGTCATGGACGTTTATATTTATTTACTCATAAATACTTATATATGTATAATTATATGTATTTATATCCGTTACCCTAGTATCCCATAACACAAGCCTTACAGTGCTTACTTTGGGGCTAGGTTAATTGGTGTGAGTGTAAGAAATATTTATTTATTTAATCAAAATTAGTTTTGGAAATAGCTTTTAGTATTCTTGCCGACGAGTCATAATGGATGTCGATTTTGTCATAAAAGCTGTTTCATTCATTGTGAGTTAAGATTATTACCAACTACTTTCTCTATTAAAGTTATTTACAATAGACAATTTACACAGATAATTTACACAATAGACAATTTAGACAGATTACTTTTTATATGAGTATTTTTCTCATATCTGTAGTTTATTCTCAAATAGCACTCTATATTTTCAATATTATTACACGTTGGAACGACTGCATTTTACCCGACTACGGCAATGCAAAAAATAGGGTTATGATTGTTTCTAATCAAGTTTGCCTAAATCTTTTTCTCGCTCATACAATATCCTATCACTTACTTCTTGTTGTTTCGCCGCTGCGGCCATGTACAGACTGTCTTGTGAAATTTCTCGATCTAATAGAGGGCGTTGATTTAGCTCCCCGAGTTGCAGCAGCAAGGTACCTATTTAAAAATATATATGTCATGTGAAGCGTGATAATGCCACATCTGTTCGAGCGGTGACTGTGTGAACATTCGAAATTTAGCTTTTTCTTCAACTTGGTTAATTGACAACCGAAATTTATAAAAATCGGCCCCAAAATTTTGTAATTGGACGTAGTTACGCGAAAAGGATCCAAACCACAATTTTTCTGAAATTGAGTTATATATACCAGGGGGGTCTTTGCGATGATATCTTTCATGTCAAAAAAGATCCAGATGAAAAACACAATATTTGACATAATTGCGACGACTAGATACCAAGCCACTTATAGGGGAGACACTAAATATTTATCATTAAAACAGATCCAAATTACCTGAATAGTTTTTGCGAAAATATTAATCTACGGAATAAGTGCATTAAACAAATCACAAAAAAGATCTAAACTGCCTGGACCACTGAAGTAACAGCATTTATAAAATATTTGAAAGGATCCAGGCTGTCTGGAACCTTTATGCTAAATAAATTCTTTAGAATGTTTTTCTACTTAAATATCAAGAACGATCCAAGATGCTTGAATCTTTTTGTACGAATAGTTTTTCCACTTCAAAGATATACCAAAAGAATTGGCACCTTCTGAATAAATATTAATTTCTATAAAAAGAAACCGCAAAAAAGATCCTGGTTGCTATTTTTCACTTTTTAATAGACTTTTTGCAAAGTTTTGGAATGCAAGTACAAAAAAAAACGTTTCTTTTGTTTTAATAGACTTTTTGGATTAGGTACATAAATTTTAATTGATTATTTGGGTCGGGTTATCTATCACTCGTCAGTTTCCCTAATTAGCCAGTTTTACAATAGTTTATACGTCCCTACCCTAAGGGCACTTGTACACTACACGGAATTTTACCGTCCGGTAGTCCGATTTTTTACGGTTCGATATGGCAGGTCATAAAATGTATATGCTAGCTAGTGCACTATACGTAATTTTACCGTCCGACTTTTTACTTTTCCCGATTCCACGCCGTTTTTTTCCGGTCCGGGATGACAGCAATGAAAAAAGTATTTAAGCTTGTGCACTGCGCTGCGTTCGGTCCGTGATATTCATGAGCGGCGGGGCGGGCGAAGGGGTAAGGGTGTAACTTACATAGTGCACAACTAAAACGGCCAAGTGCGAGTCGGACTCACGCTAGAAGGGTTCCGTACCATAAAAAATATACGTTTGTTGTATTTTAATTTAATTAATTATTTTAAAATAAATATACAACTACTACTCGGTCGAGCTAACATGACACCTGCAGGATATACCCGTCCCTCTCACACTCCGGGCATGACAGAATCGAGTGAAAGAATTAGTGTAGGGCTTCAGGTATCATCTTAGCTTGACCGAGTTGTAAATATTCTGTGAATAAAATGTCTACCTGTTGCCGTTATTAATATCGAGCAAAAAACGGCAGAAAAAAAAACGTTTATTGTATCGGAGCCACCACCAACAGACCAAACCCAGTTTTTACCCCATTTGAGCGATTTTATTGTAAACAATAACTAATACTTATACTTCTGAATCCTTAAATGAGAAAGTAATAAAGCAAGCAATTGCCGACGTTCCAAGAAACAAACAAAGAAACTCTCGTTTACGCGTGCGTGGAGTGTAGTTTCAAAGAGATCTACCCTAAACTGCGCTGCACCTGGGAGTAAAAAGACGGACAAGTGCACAAGCCAATCATCCGTCTTTTTTTCATGCCACACCGGACCGTAAAAAATCGGACTGCCGGACGGTAAAATTCCGTGTAGTGCACAAGCGTCCTAACAATGGGAACTCATTTATTTCTGAACAGAAGTGACTAGATCTATCAGACAACTTGACATGTGACAGTGACACTGACTCACTGCATGCATTCCCGGGGAGACGTTTGCCATTGGGTTTGGGTAATGCTCGGATTGTCGAAGATGTTGAAGGATTTAACAGATTAACTCTTGATTTTGAAGTTGAAAGAGATAACTGCCAAGATTGATATACTTATCTCTTGGTAGTGATCTGTCAAGTCAAAAGTTAAATCCATCAACATCTTGTATAGACAATTTGAAAGGGTGCTAAAATTTTTGTTAAAATGTATCTTTTAAGCTTAACTTTTTTGATTAATAACATTGTTTTATTTTAATTTTTTCTTGTTTTTATTAAAATAAGTTAGTAAAATAGTATCTGGATCGTTATTGATTAAATCATTTTGAGCAGCATCCCATAATATTTAGCTTTTATTAAAAAGAATCCAGACACACATTTTTGCCATTTTCATAATAAAATTGTACTGTATGTTTAACACAACTTACGCCCATTATGAAGTGCAAAAAAATAACTAATCGTCAACACAAAAGGAAATACTCTCAATGTAATAATGTTCGACTAGAGACACTTTTAACACTTTCTAATCTTTAATGGCCTCTATCTCAGAATCGACTCTGTGTGGATTGGATCCTTTTCGCGTAACTACGTCCAATTATACTTGTGCCACTGCTACAACGTAGGTTTCAAATAATTTCAGGGAAGGTACCGCATTACATTGGTTTAACCTACATATTTCAAAAAAGGATGTGGTTCTCAGTTCTTTGGAATATTTTTATACCATAGTTGCCGGCCACACATTTCAGCACGTTTAGGAGCACCATAAGATTCAAAAACGAGTAAAGCTGCATGTCACTCTTGCTTAAGTTTCAATGTTATTGGTTGTATTTTTGGCAAGCTTTGTACCTCACTAGTCACTACTTACTTTCATAGTTTCAATGCGTTAAAAATCCTAATCCTAACTGAAATTACAATGCGTGTTTGTTTGTCCTTTCTTGTCGCCCTAAGCAACCAATCGACTAGATTTTTGGCATAGAGTTAGTTGAAAGGACCGAGAGTATCATAGGCTACTTTTTATCCCGATATTCCTACTGGAACGGGAACCACGCGGGTGAAACCGCGGGCGGAAGCTAGTGTACTAATAAAAGTCACAACTATTATATTCATTAATCTAGTTAATTCTAAACTTAAAAGTACTTACCAGCAAGTACAACAGCTTCATACAACGCCGGTTCATGTTGCGTCAAGTCATGCAACGCTGCCAATAGTTGTAGGAAGTGGGCGCGGGGGAGGGGCGGAGCTGCGGGTGGAGGGGATGTCGAACCGGGCGTGGAGGGGAGAGAGGAGGGGAGGCCAGTTAGCGCGCACGCGCGGACCGAGTCAGCCGTGTGGCAGTCACCGCTGCTGCCTGCTGGAGGAAAGAACATTGAGTGAGGTTTAGCTAACATTAAAGTACTTTTTTTAGTACTATAGTATGTTCAAGAGAACATTGAGAACTCAACATCACATTTGAACAGTGAGTTTTCTCACCTTACTCGCTTACGCCGCAGTTTGCGAATAGTGCTTAATTCTCAACCTTGTTCCAATTGCATTAAGGCTATCTATCAAAATTTTACACTCACGCGATGGTAACGCTATGGACATTTGCAAACTCACACTAAAGCCCTCTGAACTGGGAGAATTCGCTCGCTCGTGATTGGTTTAAGATAGCCTGCAGAAGCCAATTACGAGCGAGTGGATTGCTATGCGCCTTATCTTCAGCCAATCATGAGCGAGCGAATTCTCTCAGTACTAGCTCGTTCCGGTGAACAATACTATAGTAGTATTATTTGTTCAGCATTTTTAAATAGTCTTTTATTTTTTGTTTATTCGGGGGGTGAAAATGGCAGCAATTTAGAACATCACCAGTTACTTTTAATGCATGCATAGGGTTTCCTTTTAAATGGATGCGGAGAATAGTCCACCGCATAAATGATTGTTTGGTATCAAAGTCGTTAGTAAATAGAATTCTTTATACACCACCTGCATCTGTAGCACGTATTAAATATCAATTATTATCAATAGGAAAGTAAGCTATTAATGCCCGGAGGGAGCTAATGTTTTATGGAACTTCCCTTGGGTAATTATGATAACATTAAAATTTGGAACGCCAAAATGTCAACAAAAACTTCTATCAAAAATAGTTTCGAAAAAAAAACAAGGCTGTTTAAGGCATAGCTTCCTGGTACATGGAGTTTTAAACTATAAAATTGACACTTCAAAGAAACTTTACTCCTACGTTAAATATAAACATGGCTGTATATATCAGGATCCTTAGCACCAAGAAAACATTTGAAATTGGAATGATGTGATTCAAATATAATGTAATAGCTATCTCTTTCATTTCCATGCTTTTTCGTATATTTTATCTTACTTATCAGTAAAATATGGCAAACCATCAAATTGTGAATTTGTGTCTTGACTCATAGTCATAGATATAAAGAAAATTGTCATTGCATTGCCTACGGAACTAAATATCCAAAGAAAAAAATCGGTTATTTGATTTTGTACGCGAGTTGTTAAACTGTTGTCATTTATTACTTTTATTATTTATATCATCTTTTTTATTTAACGTCACAGTAGGCACAGTAGGTGTATAAAGTAGAGTATGCTCCTCGGGGATAAAAGTGTTTTAGCCTTGGGTAGACTTGAATCCTTCATTTCGCTCAGGACTAAATATGCTGCCTGTGGCATAAGACACTGCTTTATCCCCTTAGTGCATAATCTACCATAACACTATTCTTAACCATATATAATGAAGGACAGAAGCCGTATTACGACCTCTTTTTAGCATGATAAAACAACGGGACTTATACGCGACATTTGTTGTAGTACAAATATGTACTTACAGCTTGACGTTTCGGCTTGGTGCTATAGTCGTGGTCACAAGCAGACTAGCAATATAGCCGAAAAGTCAAGCTCTTTATAGCAGTTGTAGATCAGAGCAAAACGCTATACGTGCGTGTAACGGCGTCTCACTCACTCAACTGCAACATTAATGCTAATAAGAGGTTTTTATCCGGCCGCAATTCGCAGAAGTGGGAAAATTAGTACTAACTGTTGACAAAACATAACATACCTGAGTGACTAAGAATGCTGTCACTGGACTTGTCCATTTGATACCCAGTGCTGCACACTTCGCTAATTGACCTTTGTAGTGAGTTCCCAGGTTCAGGACTGGGCGGGTTCTCTATGCTACAATAAAAAAGCGTGTAATTTAGATAATGCATTAGCAAAAATGTCTCCAATTCAATTTAGACCTTTTGGTTTTAGATAGAAAGTTCAACATCAATGAAGAAAAGGAGATGGCTAAGAAACTGCCCTTAACATGTATATTCATGTCTTACTATAGTATGATCATAACCGCTGCGCACTCCCTGAGGTATGCGCGGCGATGTGGAGGCGGGGAAAAAAGAGCATGAGTTCACATGAGATCAATACACGTCGGACAAATCTTACGATATCAGTTTACATTTCTAAGGCAAGACTTGTGGCGGAACGGCAGTGGTCGGAGGCTCTATAGTGGATAAAAATGTATTAGTTGTATTATCTTATTAGTTGATAAAAATGTAATCTACATTATACTCGATATTGTATTAAAATACCTAGGCAGTTGATGAATAAGAACTAAACTTATAATTCAAATCAGGATTTGTTTTATTGAACATTTATAATAATTACAAACGAATAGATATTAGTATAAGTAGTAAAGTTATTCCGACATAGATTCTGTTTCAACTTCATCTTCCATTTCGTCATCATCTTCATCGTCCGTATCGCCATTGGAACTTGAATCAGAGTCTTGCAAATTTATTATGAATGAATCGATAATATTATCGAACCTAATATCGCGATTCCAGCAATCATTTTCATTTTTCTGGACATGATCATCGCATCTCTGCCATTTTTCTGCCGTGAATTCCGGAAACAATTTATCCAATATGATTATCTTTTCGTCTAGAGAAGAATTAATATAGTTTTGGGCTTATATTTTTTTGTTTATATATATGTTTATGCTTATATTTATATTTTTGTGTTATATTCAGCCACTTTAAAAATTACGGTTTTTACATCACGAGATAACGCACGACCCATCTTTGAATTTTTATCTCATGTGCGTCTGCGACACTACCTGCCGCCATGAGCGTTGGCGGCGGACTGACAGAGCGCGTCCCCCCCGTCTCGCCGCGCGCATACATCAGTGCACAGCGGTTATGGCCATACTATAGGGCGTAACATTAAAATAGTCATATTTAAATTATTTCGAGTTCAATATTCATATACAGCTTTCATGAAATAATCAATTTATTAAAAGATATCAAGTTGGTTTTGATGTTTTTCTTTGACAAGAAGAATGTCCATATTACGAAATCGGTGGGCAACAAACCTTCTTTTATTTTATATTTGTGTAAACTAAAACAATTAATATTACAGAATTTATGTTTATAAATTATTTAAAAATATGATATTCTTCATTTTGTTTGTTCATAACAGATCACCGAAAACACAAAGTAAGTAATAAGTTTGGTTGACCTACACAATTGACAGGTGATGAGCATCCGTATATGATACGGCTACGTCCATACGGCATTATTTTCTCCGCAAACCGCACACGAAATTTTTTATCAAACAGAGCAGTGACAGTAGAAAATACTTGTTCACATAGTCTCTATGTGAGAAAATATCGTGTTTATAAAATATTTTCCACGTGAACGAGTAACGTGAATTCGTCACAATTATTGTCTTAACGCAGCCGAAATGATCTAAAAATACAAGGTCAATTTGACAGACGGAGGACTGTTTTTATGATTTTATTTTCAAGATTTTAACTATTTCATAAGTTCCTGAAACTTGTTTAATACGAAATACTGATATTCCGCTATGTCGCATTATATTATTACTAGGTTCAATGTAAATACATTGCTAGGGCAGTCGCTCATACCAAATTTAGCCATCTCCTTTGTAGCCAGATTTAATTATATTTTTATGTTTAGGTTCGATCTTTGCTTAAATGATTCTGATAAACCCTAACTTAAGCAAAACAATTTTGTCTTAAACAAAAAATCGGGTTCGCGAAGATTTCTGCCATTAGGTATTTACACCAAAAATATACCATCACCCCCAAGTGTACTTCAAGGAAAGAAGGAAGAAAAGAAAGAATACCTGTAAAACCAAAAGAAAATCAGAAGCAGTCCTAACAACCAACACCAGCGACATAATATGAGAAATTATCACAGAAACTCCATCAAATGTGCATTAGGACATAACTCCTAGTGCTATAGTACCCAATGAAACCTTGTCACTGTGAAATGTCCAATAAATTAACCACACATAATTCAAATGTTATCTTACTAAGTTTCTTTGGAGTCCTTTTCAACTTTAAGCTTTCCCACCTCTGAATCAGTGGCTGACCTGGCAATTATGAAGGAATAAATAAACCTGATATTAGGAATAATAATATTACCAACGATTCACCGCATTTGCCTGGATTTTTTAGTTGTATCAAAATATAGTATATTTTTATGAATTTTGTTTAAGTATTAATAAAGTATTTGACGACCTGCTTGGCGCAGGGTTACTAACCCCGCCTTCTGCGCCAGAGGTCCCGGGTTCGATCCCTGGACAAGTCAAATATTTGTGTGCATGAACATGTCTATTTGTCTTGGTCTGGGTGTTTAATATGTATATTGTGTATATATTAAAAAAAAAAGTATATAAGTATGTTTATCCGTTATCTAGTATCATAACAAAAGTTCTTCTTGAAACTTAACGTGGGCTAGATTGTATGCAAATATTTATTTAATTATTATTTTATTTAAATTAATATGTTTCAAAAAATATAATAAAATTATGAATTTATATAATTTCATTCAATCACGGTCCGTCTGGGCCTCTACTCGTGGTGCGGAGTCTTACTACAGACCTAATTATCTATACTAATATTATAAAGCTGAAGAGTTTGTTTGTTTGAACGCGCTAATCTCAGGAACTACTGGACCGATTTAGAAAATTCTTAGACCATTAGAAAGCTACATTTCTCTCGAGTGACATAGGCTATATTTTATCCCGATATTCCCACGGGAACGGGCACCACGCGGGTAAAACCGCGAGGATCCGCTAGTGCTAATATAAAGCGACTATAGCATTATCTTATTCCAAGTTACCTGAAAAGAATGATTTAGCGTCAGTGGCCAGCTCTTCGCCAGTATCAGTGAAGTATACTGGCTTCAACTCATGGTGTAACAGTAAGGGCGGCGCATGCGTACAGTACAACGCACGGATTCTTTACTATACACCTTAAACGCTAATATATAGGTACTAAACCACATTTTAGTCTTGAGATGCATCGATGGCCAGTGGCCAGGACTCCATGCTTAATGTGACGTTTGAGAGTGGAATTACAACAGAAATAAACCTGTTAATTCAACATTTGTGGTCCCAAAAACATGTCTTACCTGTCAAAGAATGATATAGCATCGGTGGCCAGTTCTTCACCAGTATCCGTGAAATGTGTGGGCCGCAACTCGTGGTGCGACAGCAAGGGCGGCGCGTGCGCACAGTACAATGCACGCAGTCTTTGCTGAGCGTCCGCTCTACAGCTGAGACCGAGAGCGAGACTGAGACCGCGGGCGCTAACGAAACCGTCGTCGTCGTTGTCCATTAGCTATGGAAATTAATAAGGTTTTTGTTTTGTGAATGTTTCGGCCATGATAACAGTTAATTAACCTTTTATAACTTTTAATTTTGCATTTTACAATGCAATTTTTATTTGATAAATATTAAATAAGAAAATATATTAGAAAAAAGCAACTTGTCTCATATCGCTCTGACGGGATGACATGAGACAAGTTGCTTTTTTCTAGTATATTTGCTTGTTTAATATTTATCAGTTAATTAACCTATCAGGCCGTGAATTATGAGACACAATTGATATTTGATTGTTCTCTGGACATCGGTGTCCGGTTCGAGTTTGATGAATTAAGAAGAAATTGTCGTCTCAAGGGCAGGGCGAAGTAATTAAGTACAAGTGTATGTCTCTCATATCAGCAAAATATTATGTTCCCAACAAGTTATAGGTATCCGCAGCGCAGCTGTAACACTATTACTCGGGAAAAGGTATGAAAAACATCCTAACGAGTGTTACACAACATCCTGTTGACATAAATATGACACTTATTAATTAATGATATTCATCAGCTGTGAAACTGAAGATTTCTTTGCTCGCATACTAGCACAACTTTATTTCTTGCCCCATAACAGACTATGCAAGTTACGATTTCAGACGTGGCTTGCAATACAAACTCTTTAAAACTTGTTAATTTTGCATAACCAAGAAAATATACTACAAAAAAGCCCGTCAGAGAGACATGAGACAGGTTTTTTTTCTAGTATATCTTCTTGGTTAATATTTATCACAAAAAAACTTTAGTATAAGGGCGTTATGTTTACAAACGCTCGTTATGTATCTTTAGACAATCTAAAGACAGTTTTTCGGAACCTACCTTGAACATCCTAGCTGTGATGACTTCAGCATAATCGCCTTTAGCCCATGGTGATAAAGCTGAGAATAGCGTTTTGAACTGCGTGTAGTCGATTCTGTATGCTTCATATGGAGCTTCTAAGCGCTCACAAGGCACGCGTTTAGCCCATAATAGCTCTTCGCGTATGGCACTAAGTAATTCCTGAAATAATTTATTACTGTAGGAAATAATTACAGTCCTTAGAAATCGATATTTTAATCATATCCAAATGATAAATAGGTATCGAAGGTAATTCAAAATAAAGGGACGATCAATAACATTTTAGGGATAATCTACGAAGTGGAAGAGTTTGTGGGGTGGTTGAAAAATGAGCTGTGGTTTAATGTTTGTATCCATCATTATTCTATAGTGAAAATCAAAAGATTACGCGCTAAAATTAACCTAACCACTATACTAATGATGTTCTCAACAAACCCACCTGCAATTCATTCGGCTTGAGCTATTTGTCTTGCTGTAATGATGATGTGAATCTGATGTTTTAATCTTAAGATCACACGCTAAAACGAACCAACCACTAAACTAATGAAGTTCTATCAAACCCACGTGCAATGGACAACATTTCATTTTCTATAAAGCACTAAAATAAAAAAACCATTTCGAGATTTTAGTGCCATAACCTCACAGTTTTTATTTTAGAATTTTCTGATCGGTAATTTGTGAGATATTTAATAAAAACTAAAATGTAGTCCAAATCGAGAAAGTCAGGCATTTGATCCCATCATTCCTTTTCATTTCTGTCTAATATAAAAAAAAATTGTTGTCTCTGGCTGAGTTGACAATGACAGTCAATTCAAGTAGTGAAAGAGCGATCAAAATCTAAGATATTCGATATTTTCTAATTTACATAATGCCAATAAAACCTCATGAAAAAACAGTTTGTGATTGTTTTGAGTTTTTTGGAATACATTGTTTTTATGATTATTGCTGAATAGATTTACTTTTTATGTTTGCTAGGTAAACCACCACGCGACACCAGGCAGGTGGACCACGGGTCTGAAATTTGTGTGTGTTTAACGAAGTGGTTATTTTTTGTTCCACTAATGAAATACCAGACCCTTAATTTCAATATGGTTTGATATATATTTCAATTCTAAATACCCAAAATGTTTATATTGTTCATGAACGCGAATTTGTGCGTATAAATTTAAATTTATATTTTTTTTATTAAATTTTTTTTTATCTTAACCAAAGTGTTAATCTTTGAAACATGTTTTGGTTAAATAACGAAAATTACAACTTTTATGTAGTAATCGATATTTAAGTTCTGCCACTGTCACATCACTACTAGAAACCATTACGTCAGTTTTTTTTTAAATCCGAAATAAGCAACAGCCTTACCAATTTAACTTCCTGAGAACGCACTTACGCTCTTTTAGAATGAGCAAGTTTTGAACTTGGACGAATTAACCACTGGACACGAAACCCGAGAAGAATGTATGAAAACACGATCAACCAATTCTTGCGGGGGTGAGGGGCGATTACTAATGTCAAATAATGACAGTAGTGCTTGAAGTAATCGATATTTTTTTTATCGATAAGTAAGGAGTGAATGAATGAACCTATTGAGATTAATAAATCATGTGTGTTTTAAAAAAAATAGTAAATTAATTGTTTATTTCGTGGAAAAATAAATAGCACGATAGGTAAGGAGTGAATGAATGAACCTATTGAGTTTAATAAATCAAGTGTGTTTTAAAGAAATTAGTAAGTTAATTGTTTATTTCGTGGAAAAATATAAAGCACCTAATAATATGAAAATCTCATTAAAAAAATACCTCAAATTCATAAAAACTATACAATATGGTTTCCAAAGCGTTTGTGTTTGGGTTTATTTTGTGAAAAATGGGTAGATACATGCAACCTGATACTAGTACTGTACTGATAAGGCTTAAGATGGAAGCGCGCCTCTCCCGGTATCCTCAATCTCTGAGGAACTAGCTATCTTACCTCTAACTGCCGGAACGGACTTGGATAAGATGGTAGTCGCTAGCCAGGCGGACTTACAATTTACTTACTAACACTTTTTAAGTGAGTAAAAAACATTAATATTTGGTTTATATAATAATATAATTCATTATTTACATTAACTTCTTCAATCACTCGAGCTTTTTTATATAAAACAAAATATGGGTAATTTGTAAATGTAATACTTTTTTATATAAAACAAAAGTTCATTACAGAACCATTGTATAGGACATACACAATAGCAACCCCTCCATAAGTGTTTAATTTTATAATCGATTGCAATCCCTTTCAAAGGTCAAATAGTTGTGGCGCGATGCTATGTGATGCGATGTGAATAATATGTACCTTTTAAATGAAAAATTTAAAGGGATTGTGATAGACTTAAAATTAGACAATAAACCCCCTGTGTGCTTCTCGAGCTGTGATATCTCGTATTCTACATTTTTTTTGGAGGCAAAAATCTAAGTATACTAAAACTTATTGAAAATAATCATCGACATTAGAAAATCGTTGAGACTAAAACATTTTAATTTCAACTCTAGTCCATTTACATTTAAGAAATATGCATATTTGTAAGAAAAAATATAAACTTGTTTTCACTTTATTAAAGATCTCAAAATTTACGCCACCGTACGAAATTAGCACAACCTAAACCCAAATTAGAAATAGTAGACTAGCGTTTGGATAGCGTATGGTCCAGCATACGCTATGACAGTATTAAACAACAAACTCCCAGAAGTTATAATTATATATAATTACCTATATTTAAGATAAAGCCAAGGCAGTATCTTTCTAGCAACTACTAGCTGAAATACTAATTGCAAGAATATTGCAACCAATAGTTTATTGTAGTTTTAAGATTGTTTTACTTGAATATAATAAAACGATCTTAAAATTAAAATATTATAAGATTAAAAAATAGTATAATATAGCTAAGTACATACATAAATATAATTAATTTTATTCTTGCTGTGACCTAACAAGGTTTATGTTAGAAACAAATAATAAATGTAACCACCATTTATGATACATTTTAACAAGAAAAATATTGGAACAAATTAACTCGGCCACAAGTGAATTTTCAGATGTGACTTGAACCCACGACCTTTGGGAATCCGGCCCACTGCTCTAACCAATGAGCTACCGAGTTTTGCGGACCACTGTCGAAATTCTCCGATACTTTTATATTTTTATACGCTGTAAGAATATCCTTCCTTGCATTCGAAAGAGAAAAAAAAACAAATGTTTAACGATTAATATTATGATGCAACAGCTAATAAGTTATGATTTTTTAATTTTTGCGTTGTCAATGCTATATTTATACTTATGATACATTTTAAATATTAATGTACAACACACCATGATAATGTACAACATAAGTCTAATACTAAAAAACAATACCGTGACTGACTTACAGGCAAGGCAACGCACAGCCCAAACGGCTAAACCAATTAAACTGAAATTTTGCATACAGGTTCTTTTAACGATGTTGGCGAGCACTAAGACAGGATTTTTGATATTACCACGGAAACGGGAACCATGCGGGTGAAATAAGCAACATTTTTTTTAAAGTTTGAAGCTATATTTCAAATATAACAAGCTCAAAGTTCGTAGGGTTGCGTCGTTTAATTACAGAGTTCCTATAGCCATCTTCGGGCTCCATCATCAGACCTTAGATGTTATCTAAGACCTGAGTACTCGTCTATGTTATCTCCCTGCGTACCGCTTCCACCCAATTCTTCTTGTTAGGGGCTCAACTGTAAATCTGAAATTAATTTAAATAGTTCCTACATTAAAATTGGATTCGTTCGTTCATTTACATACATCGATAAGTTTATCGATATGTTCAAGCCCTATACGACATAAAAATGACAATTGAATGAATGAGTGATACGTATAACCCAACCAAATTACTTATGCAATATCTTTGAAGAATTTACACGTACAATGATTACTTTTTGAAATGACGTATTACATTTTGTTTACATAGCAAATTTTATTTATTTTACGAAAAATTGCTACTCTAATAGATTGAAATTATACTTACGCGTGAAAAGAAAAATGTTTTGATTGTCCGGTATGATTTTTACAAATTAAATCAGCGTATTTACCCATTTTTGAGATAATGTTCCACTTCGAGATCTCGCGTCATACTGACAACGCCATATTGATTACTGTGTCTAAAAGGCAGGGTAAGTGACAGAGGGGTAAAGGCGAACGCGGTCCTCGTTACGCGTCCAGTGGTTAATTCGTCCAAGGTTTTGAAATACGGATTTAATACACAAATATAATGCTAATAATAAAAATAAAAAATACGTGTCTCGTATTTTAACATCTAGTTTTATTATGTATAGGACAATTTGCATTATATATTTTTGAAATGTTGTCCATTCATACGGCTCAAGCAGTTTATCTTGCTGTAAGCCTCTCAGCATGTTCTTTTATAAGCTATCCACTAGCTAGACACATACTATTGTATGCCGGTGTTCACATGCTGAAATGAACTTAACGACTATACTAATAAAGTTGTAACAAACCTACCTGCAATTCATTTGGCTCGAGTAGTTTATCTTGCTGTAAGGCTCTCAGCGTGTTTCTTTCAAGGCTATCTTCAAGGTGTCTTACTACCCTAAGCCGATGTTTCATCCCTAAATGTTCAATGCATTCACTGGTCACACTGGACCCGTATGTTATGTAAGCTTGATATACTAGGTCTTGGATTTTTATTGTCTGGAAGAAGAATGTAATATGGGTAAATTATGATAAATTTCATCCACTTTTTACGTGATATTACTGGGTAGATTTGAAACAAAATGAAAATGTGTTTGTTTTATTTAGCTAATGCCGTTACAAGCACATTAAGCTACATTATACAGTCATATAATATAAGTACAGGTCCTTACTATGTGAGGCACCTAGTATGGACTCCAGCCTCTCACAAAGGTTTTTTCTGGCTTCTTTTATTTTTTGTAATTTAGCTATACATTTATGCTATAAGGACATAAGAAACATAAATTGTTTTTGTAACTACCTCTGTAACCTTTGTGAAGAGTGAAATAAAGATATTTATTATTAGAGTGAAATAAAGATATTTATTTATTTATTATCGGTTCGCAAAATCAAAAACCAACGGCGGGAAAACTTTTAAGCAGAATTAATGAAAGTAACTAGATTAGAAGGTACGGTATAACGAAGACCACTCGCTTCTATTCAAGAGTTATTGTTACATATAAAAAAAATACATTTGATGTAAATGGCAATATATCAGCTTACCCTTTGCGCAGTCCTCGGCTCGGTGGAGAGCGCCACCGCCTCGTCGTTATGAATGCCTTCTAAGTAGTCACTCAGAATCTGCATGGCTTGCCCGTCTTCTGTGCATTTTAGTAGTTTTTCCCGGTTTATGTCCAAAATTGTTAGGGTAACCTGATAGGGATTGAGTATTTAGCAAAACTTTAAATCATTACATAGAAATAAATGTAAAAATAAACCCGTAGACAATAATTAGCATCTTAACCTAAATTCTAATGAGTAAAATTTTTGCTTCTTTCGTCGTTCGTATTTTAATGATTTATGAGGTAAGCAGAAGAGACTAGTAAAGCAGAACCAACAATCTAATTGCTAATGAGAAAGAGAAAGAAAGAAGTGAATTTATGAGAATGCGAGCTGTTAATAATTTCACTCTTTCTACTTGAAAGAAAATTTTCGGTTTCTGATAATTTCTCCCTTTTCACTTCTCACCCGAATATAATCTTGGTTTCATCATCAAGTTTATGAACTGCCAGCCAGCGTTAGGAACCAAGATAGAGAAGACATATTTACTTCTCTGTTAATTCATACTTCTTACCTGGAATATAACCTTCGCCCCATCATAAAAGAAGCAGTCCATCACATTAACGGCGCACTCGTAAGGCATGACACTGATGAACAGCGTCAGGAACCAAGATAGGGAGATCATCTTCATTACTCCTAGCTCGTCGAGCTTCGCGTGAAGTTCTGGGAGATGGGCTTTGGTCAACTCTTCTAGAACTCCTTGGTCCACCTTAAAGAGTTTATGAGATTGTAAGAATAAAGGAGGTTAAAACTTATACAGGTACGATAGGTATATTTTTCCGAAAATCAAAATATGGCACTCAAATTGAGAAGTGACTATATACGTTCGTTCTTCGATAGCGGCGGTTAAATAACTTTGGTTTAAGTCGGTCTGGGAATAATGGGCCAAAAAAAATCTAGAACTCGTTTGTGCTTTGAAAAGCATGATAACCCGGCTGACCTGTATTCATAATAATTGAGAAAGGCAAGTATACATGCATGCAGGCATGCATTAATACTGGCATGACTTCGATAAAAATCGAAATCAAGTACTAGTAAAAGTTATACCTCAACATGAATTCAGTCTATTATAAATTAAGTTGCATCGTCATTAACTTAATTGAAATAAATTGGGAGTTGTCTCTGCAACTCATTTAGTATCCGAACTAGGCGCTTTCCATTAAACATGCCTACAATTAAACTAGTACAGAATTAAAGTTCAAAATCATATCAAAAATTAAAAATATATCTTACCAAAGCCCCAACGACTCTAGTATTATAGTAATCAGGCAGCAAAGTCTCGCAGATGGTGGCTAGCAACCAGAACGCTTGTTCTTCCGGACAGTAGATGAGCAACACTGAGGCCACTATATTCATTGCTTGACAGTAACCGATGGTGGGGTTCTTGAGTGCGTACGCGCACAGTACGCGGCGTAAGGCGGATATACCTGTAAGAAGATAAAAAATATAACGTTTTAATTTAGCATTTTACAATGCTATTTTTATGTGATAAATATTAAATAAGAAAATATACTAGAAAAAATCAACTCAAACACCTTGTTTAAGTATACCATGTTGCTCAATTATTTTTTATCTGATAAATATTAAACAAGAAAATATTCTAGAAAAAAGCAACTTGTCCATGTCTCATGAGAAAATGAGACATGGACAAGTTGCTTTTTTAACCGACTTCAAAAAAGGAGGAGGTTCTCAATTCGGTTGGTATATTTTTTTTTTTTTGTATGTACACCGATTACGCCGAGATTTCTGAACCGATTTCCATGATTCTTTTTTTGTTCGATGCAGAATAGTTGCCAATTGGTCCCATAAAAATTTGGTTTCGTTTGACCCAGTACTTTTTATGTTATGAGCATTTTTATATACGAGTATTTCATTTCATTGTTGACTTGGACGATGTAGTATTTACGATAATTTTGTTTATAATGTACATGAAACCTTATCTAATCTAGAAAAACCCTGCTGTAGTTTACAAAACAGCCTAATTCAGACACTAAAAAGTAAAAAAAAAAACTGCGTTACAAAAAACCGACTTCAAAAACTAAAAAGCAAAAAATAAGCCTTTTGGAGTCGGTAGCAGCCAAGACATTCTACTTTAAGCTCCTATTAAAGGCTTATTTTTTGCTTTTTAGTTTTTGAAGTCGGTTTTTTGTAACGCAGTTTTTTTTTTAATAATTGAGCAACATGGTATACTTAAACAAGGTGTTTGAAATAATTAACACTATTGAATCTACCGAAGTTTCTATTTTTTTTATTTCCAATGGCTCTTGCTCGCTCTTGATCCAATTGAATCAAGCTCGGAGACTAAGACAAGGTCTACGGTGGAGCAAGCTAGCCTAGAAGGTGCCTATTCATCTTGCTTTGAAGATGGATGGGTACTCGGAAATACAAAATCCACTCCATTGCTTTGAGCAATATTAAAGATGATGTGTAGCGCTTTGAGTGACATTTAAGAATATCAACCAAAAAAGGGTGGAAGCCCGCAGTGCGTCTAGATGTCCGGTGGAAGGGGGATGGCGGTATGAGCTCATGCAGCTCCTGGGCACACTCTCCGAAGTATAGTCTGTAAAAGGCCGACAGACAGGCAACTTTACGGCGGTAAGCTAGAGTGTGAAACTTGTTCTTCACCAGTACTTTGCCGCCAATTAGCCTCTCAGCTCTGCGTTCGATCGTGTCCAATGCAGCTAGTTGGTATTTCCCTTTCAAGTTCATTCCTTTAGGAATAAGTCCTAAAGGTCCATTTGAAAATGTACTGTTAATAAATCTAGCAACCCGCAATTTATTGAAGAAAGATTAAAATGAAGCATACGGCAGTAGGTACAGCAGCACTACTTTTTTCAAACAGATTTTCTCAAAAAATATCGTCAGAGTAAGCAAGCTTGCTGAATGGATTTTGCAATCACAATGAGCTTTCATACATATTAATATATCTCAAACGTACGATCAATGCATTAAGTTATCAGTGCTTGCTGCGAGTTTTCTCTACTCACGGTCAATCATGAACGCGTCGATTTATGTATGAAATCAGCGACCCGCCATCTAGCGGATTACGCCATGGACTACACCAACGCCATACAAAAACCTAACGCGCTCACTATCGAAGTATCGACCGTGAGTAGAAACAACTCGCACTAAGCAGACTGCTCAAAATCACATAAGTATCTTACCAACATCATTCTGAAAAGCCGGGTGCTCAGGAAGCGATCTGTGCAAGTCTCTCTCGATCTCATCATTCACCGGGTTCTTTGAAGACAGCGCCTCATTCACCAGCTTCTCATACAAGCCCTTGTTCTGGGCCTTTTGCAGTATCGACCCTGAGAACACGCTCCACAGTTCTCCTCGCAGGGACTCTGGTATACCGTTCACGACCAACTCGCTACCGGATGTCGTTTGATACATGCTAACACCGCGACCTACTTCTGACATGTGGTCCTCCCATAGTTTCTCCTAAAAAATAAAAAAGTTTTTTAATTAATCGACATCAAAATAAGAAGGAGGTTATCAATTCGTCGTGTATTTCTTTTATGTATGTTCACCGATTACTCGAAGACGGCTTAACCGATACAAACGCTATAATATCATTTCTTAAAAATTTTGAAATCGGTTCAGTATTTTTCAGGAAATTTTGAAAATACACTTGGAAGCTAATAAACGGAGCCACTACCGTTTTTTTTTCATTCCTTGATAAATATTTTCTGTTACAAGTATTTTATTAATTGGCAACATATGCCATATGAAACTTTATTTAATTACCTTTAAAATGAGGGTATTTAATTGTAAAACTAATCATTTTTATAAAAGTTTTAGAGGGTACCTACTTTAAAACTAACGCTGTTTACTTGTTTGTAACATTTTTGAAGTGCTCCGTTTAAAATATCTGAATAAGTGGTTTTGTTTATCGTCCTTGCATTGAAGGTTCGTTGTGATCTGCATCAGTGTTTCGGCAATCATTTATTGTAACAAAATGGATACCCCACCTGAGGAGGCTGCTCAAATTGTAGCTTTACTCGAGGCTGGGCACGGACAACGTGAAGTGTCTCGCAGACTTCATTTAAGTCGTTCAAGGGTACAAAACGTATACAAGAGGTAACTAGAGACTGGAAGCTTTGTTCGCAGACCTGAAACTGGTAGACCACGAGCCACTACAGTACAAGACGACCGGTTTATTGCAACCACTTCATTACGCAACCGTGGTCTCAACGCTGTCCAGCTCCAGCAACAGCTACGTGACGTGCGGGGAGTCGAAGTCAGTTGGAGTCAGAACGAAATTTGACATCGCACAAACCTGCAACTGGCCCGAAATTAACGGTAGCTCATCGCCGACATCGCCTGGAGTTTGCTCGAGAACACAAGAATGGAGAAGATGATGAACACAAGATGAACGTTAGAAGAATGGAGGTAAGTTTTGTTTTCCGATGAGACCAGAATCTGACTCTTTAGAAACGACGGAAGGGAGAGGGTGTACAGATGTCCTGGTGAACTATTTGCTTTTGCCATCCGCGAAACTGTCAGCTTTGGAGGAGGTTCTTGTATGGTGTGGGGAGGAATTTTACTAGAAGGTAATACAGAACTTGTCTTCGTCGACCCCGCCAATGATGGAAGTGGTAGGTCCGGTTTGAAAGCTGACAGATACATAACGGACATTCTTGAATGCCATGTTGTGTCGTATGCTGGTTTTAGTGGCGAAAATTTAATGTTTATGCATGATAATGCAAGACCTCACAGTGCGAGAATCGATACTGATTACTTATCGGCAGTTGGTGTACAACAAATGGCATGGCCAGCACAAAGCCCGGACTTAAATCCGATCGAGCACCTGTGGGAAAAACTTAAACGAAGTGTTCGAGCCAGGGTTCCTGCAGTTTCGTCTATTACTGAGCTCAGAAGCGCAATGGAGAATGTTACTGGGTATGCGAAATCGCTTGTAACTTTGTCACAGTAAAGCCTATGTGAATATAAACACACTATTTTTTGTTCCATGCCAAAATATCAAATAGTTTAGATTTTATAGACATTTAAAAATCCCGTTAATTTGCAATCGCCGCGCGTTGGCGCTGCGTTGGTGTGACGTCACAGGTCATACACTCCTTCCGCGCGCAGTACACGGCCCGGAGACATAAGTGATATAACGTACTTAACCATACTCAACGCTTGTCAGTAAATTGTTGTTTCATTTCGTTTTTGATTTAAGTATATTAGGTACTGTTATCTTCATAGTGAAATTCACAACATGGATGAATGATATGAAAAAGGGCAATCGGATAATTTACCCAAAATAGATGGACTACTTAATGGTTGATTTTGTTGCTGCCGTAATGCGAAGAGTAAAAATGAAAAAGTAAAAAGAAAAATCAAAATATTTTATTAAGTGACGTTTTTTTTACTGCAGATCTTTCAGGTTTATCATTGTTTTCTTGTTGACATTTAAATTTGTGAGGTACTATGTCTTATTAACCGACTTCAAAAAAAGGAAGAGGTTCTCAATTCGACGGAATAATTTTTTATTTTTTTATGTATGTTACTCGATTACTCGAAGACGCCTGGACCGATTTGAGTTATTATTTTTTTGTTTGAAAGGGTATACTTCAAATGTGGTCCCATTGTCATCATGTCAGGATCTGATGCTGGGATCCTGGAGAAAGCCAGGGAACTCTTCAAATATTATAGGCACTCCTATAACGATTTCGGTGTTTTCTATAGTAACTTATGCATATGCTTTCGGAATGCACCATTTGGTGAAGTGGAACTGATGATGAAGACCACAAATGGTTATCGGAACTATTAAATACTTAGCATTTCACGGCAGCTATACGATTATATTAATGTAGTTCATAAGCAATTTATGCTCGACTCAATGCATGTGATGAAGTGCAGCTGATGATGAAGTATCGGGAGAACTCCTCAATAAGTAACGTCCCTGCACCGGGAAAAGCAGCATTTTGTAAAAGGTGATGAGGAGTTGTCATAAGGTTATCAGAGTAGGCACGGGACCTCTTCCATCTTTAAAAATTGTGAAATAAAAACTTTTTATACAAAAATGAAAACCGTCTTCAAAAAACTAAAAAGCAAAAAATAAACCTTTTGGAGTCGGTGCCAGCCAAGGCAAGAAAAATAAAATAGTAGCACCGCAAAGTAGAATGCTTTGGCTATTTCATTTTCGTATAAAAAGTTTTTAAGTTGCAGTTTGCCCCCAACCAGTTTATATTAAATGTAGTTCTATTATTGTTTTATTGTTTCGCACCTGTGATGCGATCTCTTGGACGACTATAGTTTATTCGTTTGTTTGTGCTACGTAACTGAACCATCATTTCTTGGAATCGGCTCGTGATTCCAAGAAATGATGGTTCAGTTACCACTTATACCTACTTGTACAAACCAAATACAAACTAGATCCTACTAACCTACTGCAAACTATAAAAATACAATAACAAACTACCTTTAATACAAATAACATAATAGATTGTCAATGTACCTACGTCAAAATGATCTTCACAACAATATACTTTGCTTTTATCTCCAAATGGATCCAACCTCTTCATAGCTTTTAGCCATTTCTTACGTATTTTAATATCCATTGGAACCAAAAAAAATAACTTTTCGGGTGCATTGGTGGTAGTACTTTTACATTTTGGCACAACACATGATTTTCTTGTATTTGAATTAGACATTTCGAACAATATTTGCGTTATTTCGTAGTGAACCGTACCAGAGCGCGCAACGTACTGCGTGAGTGTATGACCTGTGACGTCACCGCAATGAGCGCCGGCCGGCCGACACTCGCGATGTTTAAAATTCAATATCTCGGGAACTAAGTGACATATCGAAATAATTTTTACACACACTTTTTTTATTTCACATGGACTATAAGAAAAGTTAAAAATCGAAACTAGTGAACATTCTTCATTCTTGAAGAATGGGAGAATATTCCGCAACATGTTATCGTAACGCTGATCCGATCAATGAATAACCTATTGCAAGCATGCATCAGAGAACGTGGGGGTAATACCAGCTTTTAAGAAAGAATAAACTTAATTTTTTCATATTTGTTTTTTGTAGACTGTTAAAAACCTTATCCAATTTTTTAAATAAAATTATCATTATTTCTTTCAGATCCGATAATCAATTTATGAAAGAGTTAGCTTTCAATAATTTACCCTTAATTTAAAGGTTATTAAATAAACTTTCATATGACATATGTATTGAAGTAATAAAATACTTATAACAGGATATTTTATCAAGAAATGAAAAAAAAAAACGGTAGTGGCTACGTTTATTTGCTCTCAAGTGTAACTGTTATATACTCTGATTTCTACTAAGATGGACTAAAGTGACATTAGTAATGATACCACTTTACGCAAAACAAAAAATAGTGTTGTACCCTTACCCAATTGAAGTTCAATTATATGTTCAATTCCGAACATTCGTAAATGCAAAACACTCGAACTGTGTTATCTTGATAAGAAACTACTTAATTAAGAAAAATAAATATAACCCAGTTATTTTTTTTACTTTTGATTTCAGAACAATGATTTTCACACTCTGAATTGTTCAAATTAATTTCGTTTTGTTTTTTTCGGTTTTGATTAATAAATTTGTGCCAAAGTTGTAATGAAAATCAATCGAATGATGCAGTGACCAGGGTACATACCGGTTAATAGAGATTTTGAATAAAGCTTTTACGAAAACCGCTTCCAACGTATTTGTAATGAGAGCGCTTTAAAAACCTAAATAAACCCGTTTAATCCAAAGTTGCGATACGTTTGTACCTACTATTGGCGAGGCGATCAGGCTAATATTTTCCTCTTATAATTATTTCGATTGTAAATTTGTGTTTGGCAACAACAAGTTCCTTTGTAAATGTTGATGCTTCTGTTAAAGCTGATAAGTTTCTTGCGGCCGTTATTCTTGACAGTTAAAAGATAACCTGAATGGCTGGTAGGGGAAAGAAATTGACGATTTGAAAGTGCTTATCTATAAGCAGGGCTAGTAAAACCGGTTAATTTTCAAACCTAATGAGCTACATAGCGTTTTATCAGAGTTTGGCTCTACCTTAACCTTAGAAATACCTGTTCCAAGAAAGAGCAAAATGAAATGGGTTTTGAATCGATTAACAAGTTTATAGAGTTTTTTTTCTTCTCTTCATACGCAGCGGGACAATGCGCACAATTATTTTACACGAGTTTAGATCTAAGATTTCGTTTGTTTAAGGTTTTTTGTTATTCCCGACGTTTCGGCATCTTTAGATGCCGCGGTCACGGGATGACTGACTACTTATAAATCAAAAAGTTTTATTTTATATTTGCGTACGAATATTGTTACATTTACTAATGAAAAGTTAATGGTTGTTGACTTCGGCAACAATTATTAATTTAATATTTTGATTCGTTTCTCTTTAGATTATTTATAACTAACAAAAGAAAAACTAATTACTATTAAGGACTTTCGAAAAAAGAGACTGCCATGAAAACTCCGCAAGCGGGCCGACCTGCACTTTTACTTTTGATATTCATCTATAAAAAGAACTAACCTTATCTTTACTCGTGTAAATAAACAGTGCGCTTGTTATATGTAAAAGTTGTTTGATTTCAATGAACAGTGCGCGTCAAAACATAAGATGTATTCACGTCAATATATGTCAGTTTGAATAATTATAATATAAAAATCAAATTACAAGGTAAAATATAACAAAGCAACAAAAACTACCAACGACTAGAGTGTAATTTAGTCCTCGATAAGGGTCATCGTGCGAGTCATCCGTGTAATCTGTGGTTTCTTAGCACGGTATTTAATTTAAAACTTCTATTTAGCACGCAAGTTTGCGAAATATACGTACTTACTTTAAATAATATTTGATTAAATACTTCTTAACAATCATTTTGATGAGCAATAATTCAATTAAATCGGTAAAATCACTCGCGTCACAGCACTCCGCTCTTCAGGTGGCAACATTAAAAAAAATAAAGTGCGCCGGCAGCTGTCACTTTAGTCCATCTAATTAGAAATATATTCATAATATGCCGCAAGATGGCGCTAGATACTAAACGGCAATAAGGATTTTTTTTTGAAGACGAAAAGACGAAAATTTTGATTTCCAGTAAACTAGATAACGCTTTTATTGACTTAAGAAATTGAAATAAAAAACATTTAATATACTTCAAAAAGTAAAAAAAATATCCTTTTGGAGTTGGTACCAGCCAAGGTAGAAAAATAATTAATAGAAGTGCAATATAGAATTCCTTAGCTGGCACCGACTCAAAAAAAGGTTTTTTTTACTATTTTGTAGTCGGTTTTTTTTGGTTTATTTTTTTCCATGAAGTAATATTCTGCTATTCTTAATACTCGGTCTACTATTTAATTTTGCAAAACAAATAAAAAGTATTCTGCGTCAGATTTTAAGTCTAAATATAGATTTTTTTGTAATTTTATTGTATGCCACATCTCTTATTTTACTACCGGATTAATGTTACAACTTTGTCTGCCAGACCCGAGTTTGGCGAGGCGAACGGGCAAAGTGAATAGCGAGCTCGCAACTAAGCTCTCATTCGCCACTCGTGCCGGTGTGTAATTCAATATAAATAAATAAATATTTGCATACAATCACATGAATTATGCGCCACGTTAAGTTTCATGAAGAACTTGTGTTCTGGATACTAGATAACGAAAAAGCATACTTATATAATTTATTTTTAAGTACATATTAAACATCCCCAGACCAAGACCAAAAGACATGTTCATGCACACAAATATTTGTCTTGTCCGGGGGTCGAACCCGGGACCTCTGGCGCAGACGGCGGGTATAGTAGCCCTGCGCCAAACATGTCGTCAGGTCGTGTGATTGCGGCAGAATAAGGTAGGCAAAGTTGAGGAGCCCGTGGCGCAGTGGTTCGCGCGCTGGGCCTGCCATTGTTGACGTTGAGCAACTTTCGCTATGGCCGATCACGGTATGGGTGACCAAAGCTTTACTATCTCGACCTCCCCCGTGCTTCGGAAGGCACGTTAAGCCGTTGGTCCCGGCTGCATTTGCAGTCGTTAAAACCCACCAATCCGCATTGGGCCTACGTGGTGGGTCATCATGGCTCATTATCCTTATCCATCCAAAAATGGCTGATGACGAAGGTAGGCAAAGTTATAGCCGGTTGGGCAAAGTTGCAGTATTTTGATGGTATCGATTTAAAAAAAAACAATCTTTAGTTACCTTCTTCTGTTGTATCTGCCTAATAGGCGAAGTTTGGTTGGTTTTGAACAGGGTCATCAAAGGCGGCTGGGGTAACCATTTCTTTTCACTATCTTCATTCCTGGCGACAGCTAATTTCGCCTTCTCCCTGTAGACATCACTGTAGATTCAAGCAAGTGAGAATGTGCCAAGAACTTTGAACCGTAAGTATATCAAACCCAGAGCTTGAAATCGTTAGTAACAGCATCCCAAGAAGACTGCGAAGGAACCCTGTGAAGCTGAACTCATGCTTAAACATGCTTAAAATAACAAGAGTAATAATCTCTCATCTCATATAATTGCAGCAATTTTGCACTTTTGAAGAAAAGAAATAATGATTATGGCCCAACAACAACAACACACTTCAGCCGTATTCGAAACCAGTTTCGAAACAATAATAACCTTTTTACCCGACTGCAAAGGAAGGGTTATGTTTTTGGCGCGTATCTTGTATGTTTGTATGCAATATTCTTTATTACCTCTCATGTCTCAAACGGCTGAACGGATTTCTATAAGTCTTGACATCCCAAGTGTTCTTAGGCAATTGATGTTAAAAAAAACAATATGGCGGCTGTGAGGTGCTATTATTTGAAGTGAGAAATAAAATATATTTTTAGAATACTCAAATATGGGTATCAAATTAAAGGGCTAATCTTTAGGTTTTCTAAAAGGATCAGAATCATGACCTAAATAATATAAATAACTAAAAAGATTTAATAAAAAAATTATAAATTTTAAAAACTTATTCGGAGGCAAGACGTTATGAATGACTCTACTTATTATTAAATTCTATTCCTCTGAGTGCGTGTTATTATGTTAAACAAAATATTTTTATATTTGATCTTGTTTCCATCTTTTCCGTTGGCTTGTTTTTTGAAGTTGGCGGGTTTTCAAGTTTTAATTTTTTTTATTAAAGGAACGAGAAACAAGAATTATTCAAATTTAAATGTTAATTTCCAATACATCATGCAGGCTTTAACACACGAAGTTATGCGAAATTATAAGTTGAATTGTCTTTGATAATTAAGATTTTTAGGTAGTTGTAAACATCGTAAAGCCTTTCAGAATCACAAATTGATTTCATTAAATATTTATTTTTATTTTCATTAAAAGCGGCCTTCACACTTTTACAACCAAAGATAATAATAAAAAAGGCTGGTTTTTAGAACTCCATTTTAATGCTAAATAATTCTTATTTCATAACTGGTTTAAAATACGACGGAAAATATATCCCACTAGCATAATTTATCTACATCATCTTTTACACAGGAGAGAAAATTTAAAAGACCGAGAATAGATAGAAAAATAAAGCAATGCTTTGTTTACACACTGAAACATCCTATTGTAATTGTAGCAATAAACATTCTTCCATGATTAGTCAGTCATAACCAGCAATCATTATAATTATAGCAATCTGATTAATCCAAGACTGATCAATGTAAATATCCCTACAAAATTAAAATAAAAAATAATTATTGTCACCATGCAAATAAACTGAGAAACACGTTAGTCTACGTAAATAATCGAAATTTGTGACATTACTTATGATGGAAATCGGTTCCAAAAGTTGGCATAATATAAATCTCGCTGAGCGTTAAAAACTACGCTAAGATATGTATTACCATTAGCGTCTGACTTTACAATGAATTCACTAGTGCCAACTAATGGTAACACCCTATTAATATTCATGATTATTACTTAATCACGTAAATACTTCTGAACATGTAACATTAAATATTTAAAAAAAACCCACATACTTGGGCAACTTGGCTAGCAGCTCCGAAATCTTGTGGACCAAAAACTCCCTATCAGAGATGTTCCCAAACAGGAAGCTGGTATGATAGGAAGTGGTGACGAGAATGCTGCCCGAATCTCCAGAGCTGCCAGTACCACCGGAATCGGCTCGCTCCACTTGGTGCACGTCCCGGAGCGGAATCGTTAGGCGAACTAAATTTTTAACCTGGAAAGAGATAAGTAACAGTTTTTCTTCAAATGCCCATGATAAACTAAAGGCCGGTATTTCAATGTCACCTTATCTCATGACTTAAGTCTATCGTTTGAGCTAAGTATCTCTTAAGAAAGCCAACAACGAATTTCAATCCGGATATTCCTCGCCCTAACTAATCTAGGATTAGGATGAATAGCATTAGAATATGATAATTGTCTATGAATTTTGATGTTATTTGGTGACATTAAACGCTCATTGGCTGCGCATGTGCGCGCGACGACCAATGAGAATCGTTGTGGAGGCTCCAGTCAGCTCCACAATGAAAAATAGCGACGAAAATTTCTCATTTTAGATTTCTTTTCTCACTTTCAAAGTTTTACATTACATTACGCAGCATCGTCTTCAAAATTTCGCATAGTATTCTTGTAATTTGCCATTATTTCTACAATATAATTTTTTTTTTTTTTTTTTTTTTTTATTGAAGAAACTTTTCTTCATCATTTTACTTACACCATTGGCGATTATCTTACCATAAAATCTTTTTGTTTCAGTAACTATAATTCAAGCTCATCTTTTAACAGTGATGATGAGGATATTATTGAATTAGTAGGTGCCGTGTGCCTGATATCACGATGAACCAAATATTCTACGACTCCGTGGATATAACTTATGTGTAGCTTTGATTTTTGTACATAATGTTGCAGTGAAAATTTACAACCACTGATCCGCCTGCTAGATTATCAGTGATTAAACAGGATATCTTTGACACCATCAATGTGCCAGTAGGTCCACTTTATAGAGGCAGGCACTATGTCTCTCCACATGAATTGTTGTGTCATAATAGTCACTGTTTTAATAATATGTAGCAAGCCAATTAAATAGATTATGAAATTACATAGCCTAATGAAAGTATTTTATTTACAGATTCTAAAATATCTTTTTGCCAAGCAAAATTTAGTTACCATGGCAACTAATCCCAGATCTGCACTTAAGTCACTGAATTCCTTCGTTTAGATTTTGGATAGTTAGGATGGACTTTCAGTGTCACTTAACTTTCATTATATATTGAAAAACAGTCGATCTTGGATCAATTCAAGATAAGTGGATATTGAAATACCGGCCCTAAAGCCAGTTTTCCAAGCAAGGATAGGATAATCTTAACTTGTGAAATACAGTGCGCTTAAAATCTGTAAAAGTTGTTATATTTCAATGAACAGTGCGTGCCAAAACTTTGGATGTACCTACGTACAAGGATAGCCTTTTTACATTAAATAGGCTTACTTTGGGACTCATTTTGAATTTTGATTAATTAAGAAGAGGCCGAATATAATAAAAATAATAATAATAATAAATAAAAAGCCTACTCATTCACTGGAACTTTAACCCAGATAAACCTTCTGTCCTATACATATATAGGTCACCTTACAAGATTACGCAATATTTTGGTGTCAAAAGTTGACAAGGATCTGTGTACTATAGAATAAAAAATAAATATTAAGATAATTTGTAAAAATTTATTGATATTTTTGCTTGTAAAGTCTGTCTAAAAGTTGACTGTTGATATCAGTAACAAAAAAGTATGTATAAAAAATTATATATTTAGATTTCATTATTCATTTCGGCGTTCAATTGTTTTTCAAGGTGTATACTTATTATCTAAGAAGAAAAAATACGATAATGATAACATTTTTCAGTAAGCCTGTAAATATTGGTGTCCTTTATATAGGACAGTAAGATAATACCTAGTGCATTAGTTCACAAATCCTCAATAGCTTACGACGTTCTAGACGCCCTCGAAAACTATTCAGATAGAGTGGTCGACTCCAGAGCGCCTTATAAGTATTCTTCCACCTATTCCTGTGAACCCTATTGTCCTACTGATGAAAAGACAGCAGAAGGCAGGTAGGTATCCGTAGCCCAACGCCAGAGAGGTCGTCATGTGTATGAATACCAGAGGTATAAAAACATCTTTTAAGCATGCGCATAATAGTCATGTTACTTCATTATTTGTACAGACATTTCTCACCGTAGTAACAATTGGAAACGTTAATGGCGGTCAATTATGGCCGAAGCTGGAACATTAGCTCGCTCACCAAACGGCGATAACGTGTATCTAATATAAAATAACACAGCGTTGAACAAACAATAGCAGTTTGGTCGTGACTCAGTTCTGTCATTCGTGATGATAACCAGGCCAGGTATAAATGTATATAAATGTAGGCGCATTCTTGTATTTCGTGTATTAGGCTCAATTTACACCGCCGCGGAATGGAATGGAAGCGACTTTTTGCAACGTTAAAACAACGTTATGCAACAATAATTTTAAAAAAGTATTTTTAAACATCTTTGACATAAAAACTGTTCTCAAATAGTACTCATATAAAAAATACATGAAACCCGTATGGTGCGAGATAAAATTAAATAAAAGTTTTCTGTTTTATTAATTAAATAAATGAATAATGAAATCAACACAATTTTTGATTGTTTAAAATAGACAAAAATCATAAATAACAAAAGATAAGGATATGAGATTAAAATTATTTTCATTGCTCATAAACAGCGTGAATCATTGTAATGATAGCAAAATACTCTTTCACGCTAAAAGCTGCACGGATTTGGATGAAATTTGGCACAGAGATAGTAGTTAGCCTGGATTAAAATATAGGATTCTTTTTATCCTGATATTCCCACGGGAACGGGAACCACGCGGGTGAAACCGCGGGCGGCCGCTAATAAACTATAATAAAACACGATTTCCTTTCCAACTTGCTATTTTTTTTATATTTATAGTAAAGGAGAAATTAACTTAATACATACATAATTTGTTCAAGAATTAAAGCTTTCAAAGATCGTCATTGTACGAGTATCAACTGTAGGAACTCACACTGCTCGGACTTGGAAGAGTCCTACTTCCCCAAAAGAAAGATTTACTCTTATCACCAAGGTTGCTAAGAATCAACCAATTTTGTAGATATAGCGCGATCCTTGCTCTCAGTTCGTTATTACTATTCCAAACTCTTTTGAACTTTTGATTTATTTCCCAAAAGTCAGGAATTCCCGACTGAAAGTTCCCGAAATCGGGATCGATAGTTTTCCCGGGTATTCTGGGTATTCCCGGGGGTCGGAAACCCGGGAAAAAAACCCTATAACGCAGCTACTCTGTTGCCTTAGCTGGATGGGAATTCATAAGAATAATTTGTTAATTAGAAGCTGGTTCGCAATAAGATGCGTCACCAAAAAAATATTATCTCGATGCTTCTGTCGGCACTTTGGGCCCGCATAGATCGAACTTACTCATCCAAAAGATGAAAAACAAGGAAAGCCAGTGCCCCAGCAGTAGGCTCATTAAAATGCCTAACTATGATGATGAATTTGATTAATAGCAAAAATAGCTTACCCGACTATCAAAGCATATGAAGTTCTGTGATAAGTAGAGTCTGCCCCAATTGTGCCTCTTATTGTATGGTGTCCACAATGTACATTCTTCTGTACCATCAAGTTTTTCGCTTTGTGGTAATCTAAACCTTAGAGTGTAGAGATTAGACTGCTTTTTTGCATCAAGATCCCTTTTTAGGAATGAGGGTTTCTTTGGTACATTCTTACTTAGTTTTGTCAGCAAATCTTTGTCAATATTGAAGGAGCCTGATTTGTCATCTATCAACCTTAAAAAAGAATCTAAAGTCAATACTTATAAGTTAATTCAATTTATAACCAGCCCCCTTACTCTTGACTGAATCGAGTTCACATTAGGATCGAATCAACATAAAAAATCTGTTATTTTGGTACTTTCAAACAGTTGCTCATAGTACTGTTTTGACATTATTTCGATACCGATGGGAACTCGATTCCATCAAAAGTAACCCAGCTGTTCAAAAAGTGTATAATATTATGTAGTTTAAGATGGAGTTGTTCTCTCAACATCTCAGCTAAGGGTAAGTTGTTCAACACTAGCATCCTACCTATCCTAACATATGGGTGCCAGACGTGGGCGTTAACTAAATCCCAGCAAACCAAATTACAAACTTGTCAACGGGCCATGGAACGAAGCATGATAGGCAAGAGAAAAGTGGATAAAATCAGGCACACAAATATAAGGAAAGCTACCAAAGTAGAAGATGTCGTGGTAAAATTGAGAACCCTTAAATGGAAATGGGCTGGTCACACAATGAGAGGGGACGACAGATGGAGTAAGGTGGTAACCAATTGGTACCCTAGAGAGGGGAAAAGAAGGAAAGGAAAGCCGCTGAAGAGATGGGAGGATGATTTGGTGAAGATGGCAGGGAAAAACTGGATGAGAACGGCTAGAGAGAGGAAGGAATGGAAGAGTTTGGAGGAGGCCTTTGCCGGAGGGCACACAGGGGAGCAGCAAAACATTTAGATATTAATGAATTATACTGTAAAAAACCTGAATAAAGGCTATAAATAAAATAAAATAAATAAATAAGATGGAGTTGTTATCAACACAGCAACTGTATTTCTAAAATACAAAATCTCTGACTTGCTCATAATCACAATTAAACACTGAACTGTAGTACTTAACCTACCTACTTTTGTCATATTGTATGTTTTAGTATTATTGTTTCTTCGTTAGTCACAAATAGTGAAAAAATTGTATTGTGATAACTTTATTCGCTTAACTTTATATTTATTATCAAATATGTTTTTGGTACAGAAAGCTGTGAAATACACATATAACAAACATAGAGTTTAATATCAATCATAATTATCATAAATAACTTGCTTAAATAGCATTATTTACAAATACATACCCTTCAACAAAGTCCCCACTATGTTTGCATAATAATAAGTTATTAAATGTTTCTTTTACTATCTCAATTATAACAGCAAACACTAACATAATCATATCGAATGAAGTTATATTATCAATAAATATTTTATCAATAATACTAATATACACATGTAGTTCATAATGCAAGTGTCGCAAGCATATAATTAATTTTTAAAGCTATCTGATATGATTATTAAGGAAAATACTACCATGCTATTTTAAAACTGCAATCTATTTTTTCCTATACTAATAGGGTTATCTAACAATAATGCAAGAATTTATTAAACAACAAAGTCATTAGTGGTTCTGTACCATTATCAAGTAACTTAAAGTTTTACTTACTGTTTCATTGCAATATTAGCTAATTGTTGCATCAAAGCAAAAGTTTCATTCTTCTTCAAAAACATTGTAAAGTAATGTTCGTCATCCCTCGTAACAACTTTGACTGAATCCGGGAAGAGTAAGCTGTTTGTTTTCGCCAATTCTGTGACGTCTGCCCAGCGTATCTTGACTGTGGTTTTACGTCCAAATATGTATGAATAGAAACACATGTAGTGAACAGACAGGTACATCCATCCTTGCCTTGGCATTTTCCCTTTCCAATAACTGTTAAAATGTGTATGAAACATTAGTATCATAAATTAATTATATAACTACACTAGCAGCACCGGCGGTTTTATTCGCGTAGTTCTCATACCCGTGGGAATATCGGTATAAAAAATAACCTATGTTACTTTCCATCCTTTCATCTAACTCTATGCTAAAAATCCAGTCGATTGGTAGCTTAATTAGGGTGTGAAGGAAGGACAAACAAACAAAAAGACTTTCGCATTTATAATAACTACTTATACCTTTTGCTGGCAATGAATGAGATACAATAGAATTTTAATTGTTATAAGTTATAATATGTCTGCTTGCAAGGCAGTTGTTTATATAGGATAATTTCAAGTTTAATTAGACATAAAAATAAAGTGATTTATGCCTACCTGCATGAATAGTAACAGACCAGCTTTTCATCCTTTGGCATACCAAATCTTTGGTGAAATTCATAATCAACATTTTTGTATGTAATAGTATCTTCATCTGGAAAACAATGTTGATTAAAATCCAATTACTACATTCATTTGTTGATAACAGTAATTAATTAACTACACTGTTTTATGCAACACATTAATTGTAGGGATAATTTAATTAAACTATCTGTTGGAACTACAATTTTCTTATAGAAAGTGGTTACAAAGAGTTTCTCAATAATAGGAATCCTTATAATAATACAATCTTTTCCGTTATCGTAAAAGGCAGCCAATGCTGGGAGCTCCCTGCCCTTGAACACTTCTTTCTTCTATTCCAATACGAATATCAGAGGATATATTGATAGCATTTTATATTATCTAAGAATGCAAAATAAAATATTTATTGACCAAGTTACAAATGAATTTAACGTGAAACTCACCTTCTGCAAAATTGTCTTGTTCAGTAGCAATTATAGAGTTGATTTTACAACATACGAAATCAGTAACTTCATCCTCTTTGTCAAATGAATGCAAAGTTGGACATACATTTTCAAACAGCCATTGCCAGTCTTGCTTTATTTCTGATTCTGTTAATGCTGTTGCTATAACTGTTAAATGTTTACATTGTTAGGACAAATCAAGTGATTTATATGCAATGTGATAAATATAGCTAAGAAAAAAAACATGCAAGAGAGTAAAATAACAAAAAAAAATAACAAACAAAAGTTAATTACCATAATAAACCTCGGAGTTGGGAGTTTGATGCAAAATTCTGAACGGTGCTGGTTTTGTATCCCGGACACTGTCCAAAGTACCCACCAGCAAAGAAGATAAGCCCCTTGATTTTCCATGTCCTTTGCGCCTTTGCAACACGAAATAGAGACTTGTCTCATCACAATCCCTGTTTAAAAAGAAACATTTAGCCACACACCTACCAAACGAACAGCACAAAGTTAAGAAACGATTTAATTTACCAAAGCGCCGTCTTTAGGAAAATCTCTTGAGGTTTAACCCACATTATGACTAATATCGAAGCAGGTTAAGAATGCAAATATTGCAGTTAAATGCACCAATGTTGGCCACCTAGACACATAACAAATAGATTTTTCACTCGAAGAAATCAAAGGTTTGTATTGTAGTTTTTACAAAACACAAAACTGTGTCGTCTCGTCCAATCTATCGATAAAATGTCAATGTCAATGTCAAGTCAAGTCAAGTCAAGTCAAACCATAGAGATACAACAGAACAAGTCAATGAGTCAAACTTATTTTAATAATCTAATCTGTGGCCAAATTTCAAAATCTTCACACAGATTAGAGCGTTTAGGCTTGCACAAAGCGACTTTTTATATCGGTTTAGTGCGTTTAACTGCGTTTCATCATATATTCCCTTTTTTGGTAGGTTGGTATCCCTGTCGACTGCTGTCAAAAGATTAGGTTAAATTAGGATAATAATTTGATGCAGACATTTTAAGTTTTGGATTATGTTTTAAAATCATGCTCGAAACATTAGAAAGCGGTAAAAGTAAAATGGTTTTGAAATGATGATTCTAACGCATTACGCGCCCTAACAAAAAAGGGAATATATGATGAAATGCACTTTACATTTGGTGTCCCCTGTTTACTCCACTTTTTCCTAGGATTTCACAGGGCCAGTAGTTTAAAGACGTAGTCGAGCAAGAATGGTTTGTTTTTTATATTCCCACGGGAACGGGAACCACGCATGTAGGACCGCGGGCGGCCGCTGGTTCTTAATAAATAGCCAACAATAATTTTTCGTTACTACTTACAGTTTCTGTTATAGCTGATAAGTTTCTTGGGTCCGCACAACTTATCTATTTGAATAAAGACTCATCCGTTCTTCATAAAAACATAAATAAATATGTTTTTTTATTATAATTTTAAATTATTATTAAACATTTATTAAAAAAAACAAACCTATATTTCATTGCCTACTTGAATGTCCTTACACAAATTTACATTTCATATCAATCATACTGTAAAACAGCGCCATCTAACGATGGCTTGAACAACGTTGTAGTTTATTATCCACTTGAGAGAAATTTGGGACTATAGTCCCAGAAGGATTTTTACAGTAGATTGTATCTTGGGACTGTAGTCCCAAGATGGCTGCTCCTCTCAAAAAATACTTATTTCTTTTTAATCTAAGCATTATTCCAATAAGAACGCATACTGTCAAATTCGGAACGAATTAGGCTCCATATTATTCATATTAGCAACACCATGAAGATGTCATTTCCAAATAAAAAAAATATTTAAAGTCTGGGGGGCTATCGCGTAAAAAAAATATGGATATGGACATGGGCTTCATTTGACAGTTAAATGACCATATACGGTAATTTTATGAGCTTCAACTGTCAAATGAAGCCCATATCCATATCCATAATTCGTTCCGAATTTGACAGTATGCGTTCTTATTGGAATAATGCTTAGATTAAAAAGAAATAAGTATTTTTTGAGAGGAGCAGCCATCTTGGGACTACAGTCCCTAGATACAATCTACTGTCAAAATCCTTCTGGGACTATAGTCCCGAATTTCTCTCAAGTGGATAATAAACTACGACGTTGTTCAAACAAAAAAAACAGGGGGCTGGTCCGTACTCTGTGTTGTAAAAGTCGCCAAATGTCAATTATTTTTTTAATATGTAAAATCATCACAGGAATCTTATATTTTTTCGCCTTTAATAGAATATTAGCTCCAACCTTATCAAATTATAAAATTAGTAGAATTCGATATAAATTTTAAATGAAAAATATTTTACTGCAACAAGGTGCAATTTAAATTCGTTAAATGTTTGAAAACGATTATTTCTACACTACTCACGTTAAATTAAAAACAAAAAACGACATTCAAAGCGCCATGTTACACAGAGTAATAAAAACATCACTTTAAGACGAACACTTCAGAATCTAAATCGTAAGAAACATTTTACTGAAGCGCGGTGCTCTTTTTTTTAGTAACGGTCGCTTAAAAAAAAGACGCGATACATCTACGGTGTAAACGCTTTTTGGGCCGTGTCACTCGAGTGGTTAGTCATTGATCTTTGTACGTTTATCGCGCAACCGTAGCGCGCTAGTGGTTAAGAAAACGCCAGATGGCGCCTGCGGTAGGCCTTTGACCGGGTTTGGCACCCTGGTCTAATTTACAAACTGATAAAGAACACCGAAGTGCACACGGCCCTCGTCCATATGCTGGCCTCATACCTGGAGGGCCGGCGATGCAACGTGGCGGTGGAGGGGAGCGAATCCGAGCCGCGTCCCATAAGGGCGGGAGTCCCGCAAGGCAGCTGCCTATCGCCTATATTATACGCCACTTACACCAACGACATTCCCACGCTTAACGACGACAAGGAGTGGGAGCCACGGGTCGAGCTGGCGCTGTTTGCGGACGACAGCGCCTTCTACACTTCCTCCCCGTGGCCCAAGGCTGCCGCGATGCGGCTGCAGAAGCAGCTGGACCTCCTTCCGCCCTGGCTGGACAACTGGAGGATTGCGGTGAACGTGGGCAAGACCACCGCAATCCTCGTTGGGACGCGCAAAAAGGAGCCACCCAAGCTGGCTCTAAAGGGCGAGGCCATCCAGTGGCAGCCATCCATCAAGCACCTAGGCTGCCACATCGACCGAAACCTGTCCATGGTCGCCGAGGTCGACCAGGCCACGACCTCGGCCCGCGCTACGCGGGCTATTCTCCGCCCAATATTTAAATCGCGGCTACCCTTGCGGGCCAAACTAACTATATATAAAACCCACGTCCGGTCGCGGCTCACCTATGCCGCACCGGCGTGGTACTCACTATGTTCACAGACCCAGCGGCAGCGTCTCCAACAGAACCAAAATGTAGCGCTCCGCATCATCACCCAAGCGGGGCGCTACGTCCGCAACGAGGTGATCGCACGGGACCTAGACGTCGAACCCGTGCAGGACTTCGTGGGCCGTCTGGCGCGTCGAATGTTCGACAGCGCCGACCAGGGCCCCCACGAGCACCTGCATGGCATAGCTCCCGTGCCACCACCACCGCCAACTCAAATACCAACATCAACACCGTTACCACCATCAGCGGGAAGAGCTCCTTCCCCCACCACCACAAGGGCCAAGAAGAAGAAGACGAAGGCGCTGCCCCGTCACATTGTGCCCCCGCCACCTCCCCAGCCCACCCCACCCAATCCTGTCGTCGATTTCAATTCTAAGCATGCCATATTTTAGTGCATATTAGGAGCAATCAAACGTGTCAGTGATATATTAGGTGCAACCATAACTTCGTTACTAGGAGTTTTTCTTTGTGTGTTAGCTAGAGAAACGTGTCCCCAGCTGACACATGCCGTTTTAAGGCAAACCAGTGAGGTTAGAGCTTTAAACTATAGTCAGAAATTTAGTGCACAATAGGAGCAATGAGAACCAAAAAAACTAACAGTCACACTTAAATACTGTGAAACTACGATCATCACCTGTATCTTCGTAATTATTTGAGGTAGGTAGGATTATGTTTTATACCTCAAATTTTTGAGTCAAATTGGAGCAGTAAGCTCCAAATTTTTCTAATCTCTAGCTCGAATAGTTTTTAAGCTACGAACCGATACGTATGTGTAAGCTGCAGACACGTTACACGTTTTGAATCACTGTAACTGTATAAGTTAGAGTCTCGTATTAAGAATCAAATGATACCTTATAATAGGTGCACACAGCATGCAAAATTTCAAATCACTGGGCTTCTTTTTCAAAATTATAGGCAAAAAACTGGTTTCCCGCCAAAAAATTCAAAATAAATGGCTCGGACCCAGCTAAAGCGCCGTTGCCGTTCCGTGCGCTACACTGTTGCAATCGACTTTGAACCTAACGGCTGGTATTAATTCGAGTCACTTTAATTTGCGCTTTCGATCGTTTTAAATTCTGTTATGAGAATTTTAGACCAGGAGCCGTCCGATATATCTACGCTGATTACAAACCATCTATGGTAGTTACTTATAATTGAACTATCTGATTCTCTTATGAAGTAGTTTTTCAATGTTAGTGTTAGAAAATTCACAACATTTGTTGATATGGGTATGGATGATGGGCAATTTTCTATGAAATCTGGGCGTTAAACCAACAGAAATGTAACTTCTATTTAGTACTTATAAAGTACTAGAAAATATTTTCTTGTTTATTAACTATCATAAACCCCCCAGGTTTGCTTGAAAATAACCAGAGCGAAATATACTATTATAAATTCTGTACCTAACTATACTTTTTTCTCTCTTATTAATTCAGTGATCGGAATAGGCCGAGTATATTTACCTATAGTTCATATAACAAAGACAAAAATCGGAAACTTCCGTTATACTATTTTTTTTTCCGGTAAAACTGGGAATTTTATTAGGTGAACTTTAACACCTTATTATTAATATATAAATTATAAATGCTTTTCGTTTTGACACAACTGCTCAAAGATAATTAGAATGTTTTCATGGTTCACGTGGTTTTAATTTCCTAAAATTTCATTAATATTCACCATAACCAGTGATCGGATAAAGCTGAAAAATTGTGGAAGCAGCTTCTTAAAGCATTTTGTTTTTTTTTATATTAATCCCAAGATTCCAGAAAATTCGGGAATGCAAAAGTAGTCGATAACATATTTTGGAAACAACGACTTTAGCATTATGGTACTAATTATAAAATAATCCGAGACTCGCAATCAGGTGTTGCAAAAGGGGTTACATATTCATATATTAGTACTGTTATAAAAAAAAACTGTCGTCTCTGGAATTTCGCCGGCCACTGCCGCGGCACACTCGCTTTTCTAGCTCGATTCGCGCGTCTTTTTGTCACAGTACTAACCTAATATAATCTAGAGGTACCTTAAGTACTGTGGAGATCGTACATGTCTCCGCACTACAAGAAGGCCGCAACACCGCCGTTGATGGCTAGTTTTGTTTTAAAAAAAAATTAAGCAAGAGAGGCCCGTCGTGCGTAGATATGAACGGTTGCCTTGTCAAATAAATATTTTAAAATATTGTGAAATAATAATATAATTGCTTAATATAAAAACAGTATCGAAGTCCTTCGCTGCTCTTTTATATTTTTTTATATATGTCGGAAACGGTGCATCGTAGCACAAAAATAAGGTATTTTCCGACCCCCTACGTAACCCCTAAAACCACCTTTTAGGCTTATGATAGTTAATAAACAAGAAAATATTTTCTAGTACTAAGTACTAAATGGTAGTTACATTTCTGTTGGTTTAACGCCCAGGTTTCATAGAAAATTGCCCATCATCCATGCCCTATATCAACAATGTTGTGAATTTTCTAACGCTAACATTGAAAAACTACTTCATAAGAGAATCAGATAGTTTAATTATAAGTAACTACCATAGATGGTTTGTAATCAGCATAGATATATCGGACGGCTCCTGGTCTAAAATTCTCAAAACAGAAATTAAAACGATGGAAAGCGCAAATTAAAGTGACTCGAATTAATACCAGCCGTTAGGTTCAAAGTCGATTGCAACAGTGTATCGCACGGAACGGCAACGGCGCTTTAGCTGGACCGAGGCATTTTTTTTAATTTTTTGGCGGGAAACCAGTTTTTTGCCTATAATTTTGAAACTAAGAAGCCCAGTGATTTGAAATTTTGCATGCTGTGTGCACTTATTATAAGGTATCATTTAATTCTTAATACGAGACTCTAACTTATACAGTTACAGTGATTCAAAACGTGTAACGTGTCTCCAGTTACACATGCTTATCAGTTCGTAGCTTAAAAACTATTCGAGCTAGAGATTAGAAAAATTTGGAGCTTACTGCTCCTATTTGACTAAAAAATTTGAGGTATAAAATATAATCCTACCTCAAATAATTACAAAGATACAGGTGTGTGTAAGCCAGAGACACGGGTCTCCAGTTAACACACACTTTAATGATCGTAGTTTCAACAATATTTAAGTGTGACGGTTAGTTTTTTTGGTTCTCATTGCTCCTATTGTGCACTAAATTTCTGACTATAGTCTAAAGCCCTAACCTCACTGGTTTGCCTTAAAACGGCATGTGTCAGCTGGGGACACGTTTCTCCAGCTAACACACAAAAAAAACTCCTAGTAACGAAGTTATGGTTGCACATAAAATATCACTGACACGTTTGATTGCTCCTTATATGCACTAAATTAAGGCATGCTTAGAATTTCTCTATGTTTTATGAGGAAGCTGTGGACACACATTATTATACACTTACGCGAAAAGAAGCAACACTTGAGTGGCTATGTGTGTGTTAGAATTTAAATCATAAGTATCAATGAATAAATCATTCAAAATCTACTGGAAGGGTTTAGAATTAGAAGCTTCAATTTGTAGTCAAACTAATGTTCTACAAGGAGTAAATAAATAAAACTTAGAAATCTTCTAATAATTACTCAAACTTATTAAATAGAAACAACAATTAGAATGTTCCTCCAATAATTATTATTTCAAACACAACTATAATAACCATCTAACACATATTATGAACATAAATTGTCACTTAACAGACAACGTTAAGCATAACTTCGACAAAAATAAACAGTAAGAATCTACTTAGCTTTTGAGACCTCTCTGCTTGACTGCCCACAAAAGACTGGCCCAAAATATGTGTCTTCTATCTCAGAGGGAGTCAGAAGAGTGGGGGTTCTCCCGCCAATAATTACAACCAATCAGAAATCAGTATGAAAATAGCTTTGCTACAGTGGCGCCAACCGTTCAAATCCACCTTTGTAATGAAATATCAAAGAAAAAGTAATCTATTTGTACTAACAACAATATAATTATTATTTACATTATTTATGGTTTATTTTATCATTTAAAAGCACTTGTTAAGTATTTGTATTTTAATATGATTAAGAATTAACAGGAAATAAACGGAAGACTGAGAAATTCTAGTCAAAACACTTCTTTTTAGTATTATACTGATCTTACAATAACACACTTTTCATATTTTGATAAACCAATAACGACAATTTTCATTAATATAATTAATTCAAAACCAATTTTACAGAACAATTCTCAAATATCTATTTATCGGAAATAACCAATGTAAGAATAATCGTCTTGATCAAATAATCAAATCACTTCTTTAAAATGCAGGAAATTCAAATAATTATGCTTTGAACATTTTTAAACTACAAAATCAGACTTTTATTTATCAGGATCACAAGTATGTCAATGATTTACGCTAGTAATATATAAGTCAATGAAGTATATATTCCAAAATTAATTTAATGACTTGAGATAAAGAAAATAGCAATTTACTTTAAAATAAACTTGAATATTCTGTCATGTACGTGTGCGGGGGACGAGCGCAGGTGGCAGGGTCTGGAGCCAACATCTTCTTACTTTATCTGACAGAGCTGTGTCTGTGTCACATCACCACACGTAGCAAGGATTTTTTGCTTTAGTTAAAGATAATAATAATAATGACTTACAAAAAAAAAACTTATATGTTAGTTAAGTAGGCAATATTTAATTCTTCTGAAAATAATATTTATTGTACCTATGTATTTTTGAAGTGCTTCCACGAAGTTTATGAATGACTTTGATATTATTATCAGCCCCACCGACGCCCATATGGCGTTTTTCTTATTATATTCTTAATAATATAATTATGTAAACAAAGATTGAAAGCTTCTTGTTGCATAATACTTATTAAAATAATCAATCATTTCGCGACGCGACCCCATTTGCCAGCACTTTCTTAATAAATAATCTCTTACATACAGTGGGAAAAAAATCTATGTACCTTAAATCCTTTAGTTAGGTATTTTACTGAAAGGAAACATTCCTTTATTTAATTAAAAAAACACAACTGTATTGAAACTTTTTCAAAAATACACTTCCCACAAGCAGGATTCGATCCAGCTAAAATCTGTAAAAAAATATCATTATGTACTTTTATACCATCAATCAATAGAATCAATGAAAAGGATCATTAAATTAAAGGAAACACATGAAAACTCAACTTATAAACTCAATGGGACGGATAAAGCACTTTTATTCAAGGATCTTTTGAAAAAATTACAAAAATCTTTGAATACAGTTTTGTTTCTTTTAAAGAATAAAGGTATTCCTTTCAGTAAAATGGGCTAACTAAAAGATTTAAGGTTAGGATTTAAGGCCCCTTCAGGGCCCATAAATTTTTCCACCCTGTATAGTTAAATTGAGCATGTGGTTACTTCTGGCAGCTGGCAAGTTTTCTTGAGCCTGCTCTTCTTCTTGTCAGTTAAAAAAGTCTTGAATTGTCATGAAATTGTCGTTTCTCAATCTCAATCTTAATATAAAATAAGTCTATTTGAATAAGTATATTTTTATTATGATAATTAAATATAAAAAACAAACCTGTATTTCATTGCCTACTTATTTGTCCTTACACTTTACATTTCATATCAATCATACTATGTACATATGTATTTATAATAATATAGGATTATTTGGCGCAAGTCTAAATTCCATTTCGGTGTCAACCTTAGCGTTTCCAGGCTTCGGCTACTCGCCACTGGCGCCATCCGGCGCTAGTGGACATGAAATTCATACGTACAGCGGAGTGTCACTCACGGCACTCGTACGGAGACGGAGTTTACGTTTGGGGTGAGAGGTTGTTTGTTTGTTGGTGCAAACCAATGTAATCATTTATCTCCAAAACTACTTCTCCGATTTTGATGCGGTTATCAGTGATGGGTTCGGGTTTGGTGCATTTTTGTAGATAGGTGTTACGGTAACAATTCACCAGGGGCCGCTGCAGTAAACATTTGTTTTGCAAAGCAATGTTACTATTTATCTCCAAAACTGCTAGTAAAATTTTAATGCGGTTTCCAGTAATGGATTTGGGTTTGATAAGTGTTCTTATATAAGTGTTTCGGTAACAACTCACCAGGGGGCGCTGCAGTAAACACTTGTTTGGGCAAAACCAAAACTACTAGTCTGATTTTGATGCGGTTTTCAGTAATGGGTTTAGGAACGGTCGCGGGCGGTGTGGCGTGTGCAACCTCCGCCCGCAGCAGCCTGTTGGCCCGCAACACACGCCGCCAGCGCGTTGGCAGTAGTCTAGTCGTATACTCTTTGGTAGTCGCGAGCGAAGCGAACTGTGCGGACAAGTGACAAGGTAAAAGACAGTGTTTTATTCATCCAATACAACATTTATTTGATAACAAATTCAATTAACTGGTACAAACCTAACGTTATGTAGTATAATAATTATATTATGTGATTTTAATGATGTTCTTTTTCAGCGAGCTTTCTTTGCATTTCTGCCCAGCTTCTTTTGTTTCCCTCTGAATTAGACATGACATGTATTTTAAAGAAAAAATAAGAAGCAACAAGCACTCCCATCGGGTAATACATCCATATAAAATTATTAGACATATAATAATTAAACGGAAATTGTGCTATTTTAGCTGATAATGTATACGGGAACTTCATATGACGTCCAGACTTCCTGAAATCAAAATCGACTTTAAAACTTATGTTTAAGCGTGCGCAAGTGTTATAATAAATAGAAGAACGGTATCTTCCATTCTCATACATTTGTGAACGCGTTGTGAATTTGCACAGTGACTGGCCGACTGGCGCATACAACAGCCGCTTTGCAACGCATAAGTATACGCCAAGAACTTTAAGAACTTTCCTTTGAACTTTAAAAGAGGCATGGCTGGTATGGCGACATACATACATCACTTAGGGAGTTGATACAGAAAGCGCCCTAGGCGCGCCCGCAGCGCCAAGTAAATCACAAAATAACACGCACTATGATGGCTAGTTTACACACAATACGAGCTAGCGTGCGAGACAGCCTGCGGAGTAGCTGCTGTGCAGTATCTTGCACCATATAGACGTTCTTGACGAGTTGCTGTCACATGAGAGTTAGACAATAGCTTGCATGCAAGTTACCTCAATATCTTTTGTTTTCACTCGCCTGTTCATATGACAGTAATCGCCCATGGCACGCACGCACGCATTCGCTGTATAGTGTCGGCTTAGAATAGCACTACCTCCTCTCATCCCGTGGGTGTCGTAAAAGGCGGCTAAGGGACTCACCCTTCAGGAGACGGGCTACAGCGTCTCCTACAAACTTGGCCATGCTGCAATCGCCAATCCGCCTGCCAAGCGTGGCGATTATGGTAAACACCAAAGTTATGAAAGTACCCAATAAAAATCGGCGCGAAGTTAACAGAGCTGGAAGAAAGTATTAGCAGGTTACACTGGGACATCATAGGGTTGTCTGAAGTTCGAAGAGAGGGAGAGGACTCGATAATTCTTAATTCCGGTAACCTGCTATACTACCGGGAGGGCGACCAACAGTGGTGTCGGTTTCACAGGTCCACACGGGTCCACAGGTTCCGTCAACAGTCAGTCAAGTCCCGTCTGTCAACAACGTAATTTCCATCGCCGTATGTGCCGACCAGGGTAGCGTACCTGATACACAGAATATCCGAACGGTATTCGTATACAGGTCTACGCTCCGACCTCGACACACCAAGATGACGAAGTGGAGGCTATGTATGAGGACAGTTGTAGGGCCATGCATAGCCTCAAAATCCACTACACTGTTGTGATGGGGGACTTCAATGCTAAGTTGGGGAAACGTTGCGGTGACGAGTTGAGAGTGGGGCAATTTGGTTGGAGTTGGGCAACAGGCCAGATGCTGTCCGACATCATGGAGAAGGAGAAACTTCTTCTTCAAAAAGCCGGAGAGCCGAAAGTGGACCTGGATCAGTCCAGACGAGACGGTAAAGTAAAAAATGAGATAGATTCATGTCGACAAAAAGCAAATATTCAATGATGTCACTGTGATCAACACCGTCAAGACGGGGAGCGATCACCGATTGGTACGTGGCACATTGAATATCAACTTGAAGCTGGAAAGATCGCGGCTGATAAAATCTTCGCCCCGACCATTACCGGCCCATATCCAAAACCCCGAGAACTTCGGCGGCCTGCGATGACGGAATCACTACAGAACTTCTGAAAGCGGGCGGTAAGCCGATACTGGAAGTCCTCCAGAAGCTTTTCAATTCCGTCATCGTCGAGGGCAAAACGCCGAGGGCATGAAATATAAGTGAGGTGGTTTTGTTCTTCAAAAGGGGAGATAACACCCGTTTGAAGAACTTCAGACCCATCTTACTTCTAGGCCATGTCTGTAAGTTGTTTTCGAGAGTCATAATGAATCGTCTTGCTCGCAGGTTCGACGAGTTCCAGCCTCCCGAACAAGCTGGGTTCCGAAAAGACTTTAGCACCATAGACCACATCCATACGCTGCGGCAGGTTAAACAGAAGAACAAGAAGTATAATCTGCCACTTTGCTTGGTGTTTGTGGACTATGAGAAAGCCTTTGATTCGATACAGACCTGGGGGGCTATCGCGTAAAAAATATGAATATGGACACGGGCTTCATTTGACAGTTAAATGACCATATATGGTAATTTTATGAGCTTCAACTGTCAAATTGTAGCGTCCGGCAGCACTATAGTTGCCGGGACGTCGGAACCGCCGCACTCATTTAGTAATTAGGAAAATGAATAAAAGTTCGTTCTACAGGCGACTTGTTTTATTGTAGAAATTAGAAATAAGGAACCCGATACACGGGTTCCTGATGTATTTATGAGAATTATATTATTAACACAACTTTAGATAAATATGGTTATGGTTAAATAAGCTCTGTTCAGCTTGATGGTTTTTGTAAGATTAAGTCAAAATAAGCTGAACGGGGATCGTGGAACGGAGAAAATTTTAATTTAGACAGAACAGATAAAAAAATAATTTGATTTCCATAGAGTGAAACTACGGAGTTTCCAGCAATTATGGAGGTTTAATCCATCCATAAGGCTAGAACGAAATGGCATCGTTACAAAATGAAGCCCATATCCATACCCAGATTTTTTACGCGATAGCCCTCCTGGGCGGTGCTGCAGTCTCTCCAGAGGTGCCAAGTGGACTATAGGTATATCGAGGTGTTAAGGTACTTATACGAACATGCAACCATGTTGGTCCGATTGCAGAACCAGGGGCCGTACCGCGCAAGTAACGTCGGCATAGAAATCGACTTCATTTGACAGATGGATGTAACATATTGCTCTTAGTCTTTGGTAAATTTTCATTTGTGTCAAAAAGAAGCAGCAATGTGTCACATTCATCTGTCAAATGAAGCCGATTTTGATGCCGACGCCACTTGCGCGGTAAGGCTACTGAGCACAAATCCCATCCAACAGCAGCTAGGTGTGAGGCAGGGAGACGTCATTTCTCCGAAACTGTTTACAGCCTGCGTTGGAGGACATCTTTAAGCTCTTGGACTGGAAAGGACTCGGCATCAACATTAATGGCCAGTATCTGACACACCTTCGTTTTGCCGATGATATAGTACTTATGGCTGAGACCTTGGAGGACCTGAACACAATGCTCGAAGATCTCCGTAGTGCTTCCCAAAGAGTGGGTCTTAGGATGAACATCGATAAGACGAAAATCATGTAAAATTCCCGTATTCTACCCACTCCAGTTCACGTTGGGAACACTACACTCGAAGTTGTTGACCACTACTTTTACCTTGGAGTCCTTGGACCGACAGACAATCCATCCAGTTAGGTAAGTCCAACTTAGAGAAAGAGATCTCCCGTCGAATCCAACTCGGATGGGCAACATTCGGGAAGCTCCGTAAAGTCTTTGCGTCCAACTTACCTCAGTGCCTCAAGACGAAAGTCTATGACCAGTGTGTGTTGCCAGTGATGACTTACGGTAGTGAAATCGCTATCTATGGGTCAGATAAGAAAGCTCAAGCTGCCTGCTCATCCAGCGTGCAATGGAGAGGGCTAGTTTGGCGATCCGTCAGAGACTAAAGTAACTGACATCGCTCGAAAGATTGCTCAGCTGAAGTGGCAGTGGGTGGGAAACATAGCGAGAAGAACCGATGGCCGTTGAGGCGGAAAGGTTCTGGAATGGCGACCGCGTACAGTACGACTCTCCGTAGTAGGCCCCCGACAAGGTGGACCAACTATCTGGTGAAGGTCGCGGGAAGCCCCTGGATGCGGGCAACGCAGGACCAATCGTTGTGGAGATCCTTGGGGGAGGCCTACACCCAGCAGTGGGTGTCATGTGGCTGAGACAACAACGCACGCACGTCTCAGAAGTCTATTCACATCCTTTGGACGGATGCGGCAGTAGTTGCCAGGTAATCACGAGATTGCGAGACGAACTTGTATATTTTTTTGCATGCTGTGTCTATGCGAAAACTTGCCAAAGACTGGGCAGCTAGCTGTTACTATCATCTTGTAAAAAGGCAAGCCTTATCGAGCTGTTAACTAATGGCTCGTTTGCAATGGGGCCAGCTACTGTCTAGACTGTAAACAGTTACTCGTATGTCGGTAACATGACCCGCCTTGCTGACTATACGATGACAGTAGCAGTAGCTAGCCCAGTCTCGTCCAAATTGTTACATAGGCACAGCGCGCAGCACACAGTTCGACACTGCCACTCGCAACTGTCTTGCTGACACTGGTATCTTTAGACTTATCTGGCGACTGGTAACTGTCTGGCGAGCAGAGCGAGCAAGCTCACAGGCCATGCAAGCTAGATTCCAACTCGCACGTAGAGCTAACTTGTATGGTATGTCAATATGATGCGAGATACCTTACTGCACTGCAGCTACTCGGCATGCCTACTCGCATGCTAGCTCGAAACGTGTTGCTGCGCCTATGCGATAACTTGCACGAGACTGAGCAGCTACTATCATAGTGTAGACAGACAAAGAAAGTCAAGTGACTGGCATTTGAAGTGGCGAGGCGAGCGCCTGAACAGTGACTGTTTACACTATAGCGGGTCAAGAGGCAAGTGACGTAAATAGATATCGATTCTATTTGTATCCACTTGCAAGTAAGGCAGCTTGCGAGGCTGTGTTGACTCGCTACTGTCAAATCATTTACACCACTGTACTTATCAACAGCTTCGATAAATACTTAACCAGTGTAAATCCGGCATAATGGCTCGTATTTGCACGGTGCGAGCTACTGTCTAGAGTAGACAGTAACAGCTACTTGGCTTGTCTACTTGTATGCTCGTAGCTCGACTCGCCTTGCCTGTCTACACGATGATAGTAGCTACCCACTTCTTGCGAGCTGTCACATAAACGCAGCACACAAAAATCGGTTCCGTTCACAACTATCTTGTTGACACTGGGGCGATGGGGAACTGCCGAAAAAACGTCCAAACGAGTGTTATTGGAATAGGTTGACTCGCACGCTAGCTCGCAACGTATAAACTAGCCTTAGGATAAGAAGCGATATTTTATTAATGATAACAAATAAGGGCTTGTTTACCCGTTTAATTTTCAAACCGGTACATCAGCGGCCGTTTGGCTACCCAAACCTTTAAAAAAACCGGTTTCGAGCCCTTCAAAGCACTCATTTAAATAAATTATTCAAATAATATGATCATAGATTTATCATTGGTCTCCGCGAACGAGGAGACTAATGATAAAATCTATGAATATGATTCTACAGTTGATATAATGAATTCGACAATCACTTATTTGACTACCATCGTCGAGTTACAGATAATATTACATGTTTCATACCCAGCAAGAACGCCTGCTTGCTTTAAAGCGTTTTCTACTTGGGAATAGAAAGCGATGAGTACTTTAGGAAACATGTTTTCTATATTGACCAAAGTTCGCTATTTTACAAAAAACTGCAATTTGTTTTGAGGTTTTGTGTCAGACTCAGAATCAGAGAGTAGGTAAGTACTACGTTAATGACTACGTTTTAGATTCTTCTTTGTTTATATAGTAATACTCTCTTTTAATGTATTCTTTCTAATTTTCATAAAAATAAAATGAATACTTACTTTCGTTCGTTGGGAGCAATTTGAAATTTCTGAACGACAATGTTTAATATGTCAAACTTGTCAAAGTCACGCAGATTTTTTTTCTCTTTCTTTATTTCTGAAAACGTATAGTTCTTTCTTCTTCACTCATAGTACTCATTCTCATAGTACATTTTCCATGAAAAAGAAAGAAAGAAATGTAAAAAAGGAAAATCACTTGTGATTGTGAGCAGACGACGACGCTTTCGTTTGATAAAACTTTTTCAATACATTATAATTTTGATAAATTTGATTGAAATGAGTGATAACGAAAGAGAAGAGGCTGCAAACTTAGTATGTATATCTATGTGAAAAACAACCGATAAATTGTGAATGATGATCGAACTGATTGTAAATTATACATAGTAATTCTCTATTCATAATCTCCAATTGTTTTCAGAAAGAAGAATTCGAATGGGTACTCCGTGAGGAGGTTCACGCTATATTACATCAGCTTCATTCTGTTTTAGTCGTAAGTACCTATCGTTGATGACTTATTATAGTGCCATGAATAAATAACATTACATGAACATTTTTAAGATTTGCTTTTTTTTCAGGAATGTGCTCATAGATTTCCTGTACCACTGTATGGAAATGAAGGACAGAAACAGGACAAATTCATTTTGACATCACAACCTGAACAACTGAAATGTATAGTGACTCTCACAGGTGACAGCATCACAAATGCAGTGAGTCTGGGTTTTGTCATAAACATGTAGCTTTAACTTAAACCATAAGTGTGTTTAACATGCATTTTTAATATTACATACATCATCTCGCCATAAATTTCCTTGCTGGATTGGCAGAGCATCAGCAACTTAAAGTTAAAAATATAAACATCACTCATAATAGCTTCTCCTAAACCACTCCACATTTGGCATTGATTGGTTCTGAGATGAGTCCAGATTTTTTTCTTGTATAGAATTGAATTCATTGAACCCAAACTGGAACCCGAGAACAAATAAATATCTATTGTGTCTCATAATCCGGGGCCTGTGAGTTTTAGGCCCATATACGGAACGTTGTTCAAGCAGTGTTCTGTACTTGAGAGCAGTTAGCAAGGGATGTTGCTACATGGGATGTATGGGATGAATGGAAAGTTGAGAAAATCATGGCAAAGCCCTTGCCGTATCGCTTTACATCTCCATAGCCTTTGACAGGGTCTGGCATGACAGCCTAATTGCTAAGCTTCCCTCATACGGTATCTCTGGTAGTCTTTGCACTTGGATTGCTGACTTCCTTAGCAATCGCTCCATACGAGTTGTCGTGGATGGTCAAACATCCGACCTTAAATAATTGATGCAGGTGTTCCCGAAGGATTTGTCCTGTCTGCGACACTGTCCCTTCTGCACGTTAACGACCTGCTGATACCATTGGGTATGCAGATGACACCACTTTACTACTATGTGTGACAAAGTCACGCCATCCTTCATCTTCGACAAAAAATACAGGGTGCACCTGGAGGACGAACTCGACTCCAGACAGCAGCACAAGGCTCTCCTGATATTCACTGACGGTTCCAAGACGTCATCGGGAGTAGGTTCGGGGGTATTTTCAGAGGACCTCAACATACAAATTGCCTCTCCACTTAGTCCATACAACACCTTTTTTCAAGCGGAATGTGTTGGTATTACACTGGCAGCTTAGGCAATTACCAGAGAGGTAACAAACTGCGACATTTATATACTCTCTGGCAGCAAATCGGTACTACAGTCCCTGAATAGTAGTCGCAGCACATCGGGCCTAATACAATAATGTTACAACGCCCTAAACAAGGTAGGTGCTTCCAATAATCTCACTGTCCAGTAGATTATAGGCACAGCGACGCACGAGGTAATGACATGGCAGATGAGTTAGCAAGGCGGGGTTCAGATTCTACGCCTCTCGGACCAGAACCTTTTGCTCCCATCCCGGCTAGCTGGTATGATGGTAAGATCCGTGAGCACACAGCAAACTTGCATAAAAACTACTGGGACTCACTGGAGACGCGCAGACAAGCAAAACTAGCACTACCGCGCGCGGACGCTCGTCTCTCCAGAGCTCTCCTTAAACTCAGTGGACCGCTGTTATGATTGATAACAGGGGCCATCACTGGCCATGGTAACTTTAACAAGCACCTTTTAAATTTAGGTGTCACTGACAGCCCACTATGCAGAGGCTGCATGGCGGAAGAAGAGACAGCTGCTCACGTCCTGTTGGACTGTGACGTAGTAGCCCCTTACCGGGCGAAGTACCTCGGCTCACCAGGCAGTCTCCGTGAAGCCGTCTCTGACGTGAAGGCGCTGGGAGCATTCCTGGTTGAGCTGAGATGGCTGGAGTGATCCGGCCTGACATCCTCCGGACGCAAAATAGGCGCAAAAAAGTCGTCGAGTTGCGGAGTTGTATGAAGAAGAAGGCACTATAACCAGCAGATATTTCTCAAATGCAAAGGCTACCGGTGATGAAATCCAGTCTTGTCGAGCATACGAATCTGGCACTTCAGGCCGTCTCAGATTGGGGCAAGCCAATCTTGTCAGTTTCAATGCCACTCAAACAGGCTTGTTTATTCACTGCAAAACGGATTCCTCTCCCAACTGACTCCGATTTTCCAGAGTGTATCGTTACCGATAACCGAAAATCTGCAACTTTTTGGCCTGAACCTGTCTTCCAACCTTAACTTTGGCGAGTACATTGACTCCATTGCGAAGTGTGTTGCAAAGAAACTAGGCGTCCTCTCTAAGGCTAGGCGATACTTCTCTCCGAATCAACTGCTTCTTTTATACAAGGCGCAGATTCGGCTGTCTATGGAGTATTGCTGTCTGTGGGATGGTTCTGCGAAGTATCAGCTAGAGCTTCTGGAATCGATTGAAAACCGTGCCAGGAAACTCATTGGAAAGTCAGCATTGGCCACTGCGGAACTTCACCTCAGTCACTGCCGCAAAGTTGCATGTCTATCGGTCTTTTATAGGATACACTTTGGAGAGTGTGCGAGAGAACTGCACGACCTTGAAGCAGACCAGACGCAGGTTAGCTTATCACCCGTACGTCGTAGACATTCCAACGATCCGTCCCAAGCGCTTTGCTGACACATTTCTTATGCGAACCGCTAAAGAATGGAATGCGCTGCCTGCTCATGTGTTCCCGATTCCTACAACCTTGGCCTCTTCAAGGCGAGAGTGAATAGGCATTTCCTGGGCAAGCATGCAACACCTTAGACCACATCCTGTTTGTTAAGCACGATGGTGGTCAAATACTTGCCAAGTTATTACTGAAAAAAAAATATGTAGAAGCGCATCCCTTGCTATCTGTACTCAAGTATAGATCGCTGCTTGAGTCACGTTCTGTAATTCGGGCCTAAATCTTTACATATTATACCAATGCTGCTCTGACCAAACATTCATGCTCTGTCGAAGCTTCCATTGATAGACTTTTACTATCTGTTCTGGAAAACTAGTAGCTGGCATATTCTATGTTTTTTGGGGTACTATGGTGGTGCCTGCACCCCTACCACCTTATAGTATTGCTATCGCTATAGCTATATGTTATGTATGAGAATTCATACTAAGTTATATGTAGGTAGATATCAACTGGTTATCTTGTTATTTAATAAGATCAACACATGTGGGTATTAATGAATGACTTGTGTCTTCATGTCTATGTTTTACTCGCTTACGCTCAATTAATGTTTTCAAGTGAATATTAGTGTTTTAATGGACATAACAATGGTTTCACTTAATGTAAGTTGTTTTTGTCATTTCTTATTTCATTATCGCGCACCTACAGGCCCTGCCAGAATACCAGCGTTGTCGTGATACATTATAGTGTCTTGCCATGGCAACACATGCTGAGGCAGGAACCTTATTTACCCTAAGGCCATACCTACTTTTTTTCTATCATGTCTGTTTTCGTACCGATGTTTGATTTATCTATGTTCTGTTGTTATTTTTGTTATCTTTGCTGTATGTATTTGTGTGGTCTTTTGTGTAATAAAATTTTTCCCTCTTATATGGTTTTTGTCCGATTTCTAAATATTTCTATTCATCTATTTGATTTACTATTGCATTTTAGTATTAAAGTAATAGTGTCAGCGAGAACCCCTAGCTATAGCAATAGCTATTGCGATACCGTTAGGTGGTAGGGGTGTTAGAAGAGTTAATTAAAATGTTTATATTTTAAAGTGTAAGAATATGTTGTTGGTGAATCTTTTTTTCAATGAAAAAATAAATAAAACAATAGAATAAAAATCTTCATCTAAATATTCCAAAGCTTAGTGTAACTAATCTTAAATTTCAGGATATAAGCTTTAAAGTTTTAAGACAGTTGCACACTATATGTCGCACGTCAATTAATCAGGATGGCCCCTGGAAACTGCAGCAGATCCAAGACGCAGCCAATCATCTGCAACAAGCCATAGGCTATATTGACAATGTCGATAAGCATTATGTGTTCAGGTAACAGCATCAGCTTACAAATGTTTAACAGTTAAGTTCTAAGAACATCCTCTTTCAAACTTACTTTCATTAGTCATGATTCACTGGAAACAGAAACTACTTTACGTGCTTATTTAAAAAAAAATGCTAATTCCATTATTATTTATTTTCTTTTTTGCTGTAATTCAGATCTTCAGAAGAAGTCTTACACATCATACAGTGTCTACTTGGTTCTCTTCAAAGAGCCCGAACTGCCTTAGTATTGCCTAAGAAAAAAGCTATAGATGAGCTTATGAAAAGTAGAAATATGGTAAGTAGCTCTGCAATTTTTTTGTATTTTTATTTTTTTACATATGATTACTTACAAGAAAGACTTTGTTATAAAAAAAATTGTGATGTGATTTTTACGCTTTTGTTAATAATAAACTGCAATTATGATAGTTCATTCAGTCTCCTCAACAGTGTTAAGAAAGTATTTTTGTGTAATAAAGCTAATGACTTTTGCAGAAAGCCCTCACACCGAATCTACCTGAGGACTTGGCAATATCATTTTACATACAATCACAGAAACTGATATTTGTCGCGTACCAGCTAAGTTCTGTGCATGGTACGATGAGGATTGACTCTTGTCAAGCAGACTGCGCCGTGCCATGGTTGAGTGATGTTCTGTTTATGCTCACAGCCGCTCTTCATATGTGTCAACAACTCAAAGATAAGGTAAGTGGGCCAGGGTCACTGCCTGCATCACCTTGTCCTTCTTTCCTGTTGTTATATCATAACTGGTGGTATGACTGACATTGGTTGTCGTACTGATTTTACTATCCACAATGTTGGGTCAGGGTTAATTTAATCAGTGAGTTGTGACAATGTACTTTACTCCCTAATTTTGTTAATCATTTTTGTTAATTAGAGAGTATGCTATAATTTTATTGTGCTGTAAGTGTAACATTATTTTTTGGCTCTCTAATATCAATTATATGACAAAGGAGTAGCCACTAAAGTCTTAGGCTAGCGAGTCTTAAAAACCAATAGAATAAAATAATTGGCAATAATTTTACTTAAACTATGTTTTAATTATGTTGGTTATTAAGGGCAATGCGAAACAAATAAACATAGTCATTCTGTATTTTTTTTTACCTGCTTTAAGGCTAGTTACACTTACAAATATTTGCTACTTATTTCGCTGGTTTGCGTCCACACAACGAATTTGTACTTGACTCACAAAACCCGTCAAGTATGGATGTGTTAATCGGTAACCACACCATTAGGTGCAGAGCTCTGCTTGTGCTTAGTGGCCGAATGAGAGGAAAGAGAAACAATGCGCTATGCAAATCAATCGCAAGGTCTTGCGATGCGACAATCGTTTATACTAATTTTCTTGGTGTAACAACATTTATTTAAATCTTTGACCCGAAAACTTTATTTGATTTTTAACTTAAAACACTTAACGTGCCCTCCAAAGCACGGAAAAACTCGAGAAATAAGTTAAGGTCACACATCCTGTTGCTCTGTTTTTGAGTCACTCGTCCTTTCTACTGATTTTCGATTTCCATATTTTTTATCGCTCGATATAATGGGTGGGGTGGTGTGAGCACTCAAACAAACAAGCGTGCGACGCTTGAGACTTGAGTCATACGAGCGATTCAAAAATAGAGCTCCTGTGCTGTGACCGACTATTGTGTAAGTTGCTTACGAGCCTGCGCGCACTTGCGATTATTAGTCGGCCGATAGATTGATTGTTTTGGAAAGAAATAAGTTTAGAGCTATAATGGGAGTGCATGCACTTGACGATTAAATTCAGTTAGTTCCCGGTAGACTTCATATGATACTGACTAAACTATCGGTTGACTAAATAATCGCAACTGCGTGCAGGCTACAATCGCATGCCGAGCGCGCGAATCACTGCGCCACCAAGATCCTCTCTACCTTTATTTATTATCTATTAAATTATTATCTTTAGCAATAAATCTCTTTAAGGTGGTACGACTTCCATATAAACAATAATTCATAAATACACGTGCAACTAACTCGTTTCAGTTATTTGTTTGCGCGAAATTATAAAAAAATGGACTTTTTATACATGAGGTATATATGCGATGAGTCACACACACATACGTAGAATTATTGAAATTATAAGATATTAGTTTATTCGTGATTTATGTATGAAAGTACATTTTTTTTTATTATTTCGCGCAAACAAATAACTGAAACGAGTAAGTTGAGCATGTATTTATGAATTATTAAGGTATGATGAACCAATAATTGTGCAATGTTTGTTTGTATGGAAGTCGTACCACCAGAGATAATTATCTTGTTACATTTAGGTATATTTATTCGTTAGTCATTTAGGTACATTTTGACCTTTACAAGAAGCACTTCATTATCAGGAAAAGTGTTACATAAACAATACTGCTTTGATTAAAACCTAAAGTTAGTTTATTTTGTCATACATGACATTTGTTTATGAACCACCACTTCACGTGAGATAAGCCATCTACATGATAAGATTTGGTTATTACCCAGACCATTAATGATATTGGTGATAATTGTATTTTATTAAACCTGGTAATATGATAATGGCGTTTGAACTTGTTGCGGCTACATAATTACAATTAACGCATTGCCGGTTTATAGATAAGAAATTTTAATAATAATAACAAATATCCCGGTCTAACATTGTGCAGCAAGACAAATGTTTGTCACTTTTCGACCGTGATTTGATTACGCGTACTACAGCAGCTGTCTCGTTAGCGTCACGTCACAGATATGTTAGCTAGTATAACTATCGTTGGATAATGGATTGTGGCGAGATTCGACAACATTTTGCCATGGCTGGCCTAAACTGGCGGATTAGTGCATACTAATTTAGTACCTAGGTACTGAACTAAATAGCTGGTATATTGTATCTATCATAATGTCAAATCAATCCACGCTTACCTTAAGGATGGAAAAGACCCATTTGCACTAAAAATCCAACGATAGTCATACTCGCTCACATAACTGTCCCGGCTCGGCTAAGGAACGGGGAACAGAGTGAGCAGATTACAAATGATGATAAAATAAAACCGAGTTTAAGAACAAGCGTATAATAAAAAAATAGAAAAACATTTACAGGAAAATGTATGTAATTAAATATAAACCTAAAATTTGTTAAAAACAAGTAAACACCTGGGGGTGGTTACCTTAATCTTTTGCTCTCTTAAAATGAAAATTACGGATAGATTATTACTTCAAATCGTTAAAACTATTTATACTAAATCGTAGTTTATGGAATGATAGTTTATGAATGATCGCTGCCCGAAGTCGCGTCGGTCGTAGGGAACGGTGGAAAATAGAGATAGCAGCCCGAAGTCGCGTGTCCTCGGTACATAAGGTATAAAAACAGGAACGCCCTTACTTGTTTAAAGTCAGGTCAAAATGATCAGGACCGGTACTTAGAACTTCGCAGACTGTTTTCAGACATATTATAAATGAAAATATATATGGATCTCGATAAACGAGTTTGTGGATTTGTGGGTCCCTCCTCTTCCCTCCTGAAAAGTACGGGAAAGTAGAAGGCGTTAGTTAAAGTAACTACTTAAGTAAAAAAATATTGAATATTATATAGGTAACTACCTAAGAGATTAATTCAAAGAAAGAAAATAATACGTACCCTTTAATTTATCAATATTCTTTTAATTAAAATGAAAGTTCCTCCAAGAAATCTCCAAGTCCTAGTAACTTAACGTGTATGAAGATGAAGCTAAAAGATATTAAACCTATGTAAATTTTGTGAAAACTTCAATAAAAATAGTATTTATACTTTTTAAATACTTACCAATAAAATGTGTTAGATATAAAAAAAAGGAAAAGCAAAATTTTCAATTTTAAAATACAAAGCTAAATCTGGATTCGTGCCGTGAAAAAGTGAAAATCCTTTCAAAGCGCGGCACGAAAACGCGGGAAAACGATGATAAAGGCCATCGCTAGAAAAAAAAGAAATGAGTAAAAAGGATGAATGATAATAAGAGTGTGTGTGAAAAGGATAGGTAGAATACTTGAATATTATAAATGAGGTCGAACATGATTTAAAACTTATTTCAAATATTACATAGATACCAAGGAGTTTTATACAATGAGGTTGATAGTTTGAAAAAATATTTGATAGTACGAAATAAATATAAACGAGCAACCCGTGTGCGCATAATGCGCAAAAAACACATAATAACATTCAAAAAAGTATTTTTTTTAGTTTTTTTTTTTTATTTTTTTTATTTGAGTTTTTGCTAAATTTCTCGACTTATCCGACCACTTCAGACAAATACCTTTCTAACGGTGTATTGCACTTGATTGTGCGACTTTTAGTTTAGGAGGAGAAGCGGCTTCACTGCCGTATTATATATATAGATTAAGGAGAATTATTGACATATAATAATAAATGATTGTGATTAAATAAATAAGATGCAATATAAATAAATAATAAAATGAAACGTTGTTTTGAAAAAACAACGTTACACCTAACGAGACAGCTGTAGTACGCGTAATCAAATCACGGTCTAAAAGTGACAAACTTTTGTCTTGTTGCACATTGTTAGACCGGAATGCGGCGGAAGAATCGCCTAAGCCTATTCTTATCTTTCTTATTATTAATAAAAAATTGCTTTGCGCTAACCATATGATATGACGTTCTTAAAATACACTAAGGCTATTCTTAACTTACGGGCCCAATATCGATTCTTAAGTTTAGTACAAATGGATGTTAGCGACTAAATGACGATTTTCAATAACTGTGACTCGGAAAATGTTTGTACTCATCTAAACTAATATTATAAAGCTGAAGAGTTTGTTTGTTTGAACGCGCTAATCTCAGGAACTACAGGAGCGATTTAGAAAATTCTTAGACCATTAGAAAGCTACATTTCTCCCGAGTGTCATAGGCTATATTTTATCCCGATGTTCCCACGGGAACGGGCACCACGCGGGTAAAACCGCGAGGATCCGCTGGTAATATTAGATTTTGTTTGTTTGAACGCGCTAATCTCAGGAACTAATGGACCGATTTAGGAAATTCTTAGACCATTAGAATGCTATATTTCTCCCAAATGACAAAGGCTCTATTTTATCCCTATATTCCCACGGGAACGGGCACCACGCGGGTAAAACCGCGAGGTTCCGCTAGTACACAATAATTTGCAGGTCCATTTCAAAATGTAAAAAATTAACAAACCTAAACATAGTCAAACTAAAGCTGTGCCACGGCTGCAAGATTAGATTTCAGTAGCTGGTGCTCTGTAGTAGCAGCAAACGTAGCATTACGACCTCGAGAAAAGTTTTGCCTGCTGCAACAGTGTTCTTACTTCGAATACTTCGCATTGCCATTTTTGACTGCTGAACAAAAGGCTTGTTTACACACACTTCGATGTAGACAAAACTTCCGAAGTTTTGTATACACCGACATGTCTCTTGCACTTATTTCAACAGTCGAAGTAAAGTAGTGTGTTTCTAGAAATAGTCGGAACACTTCATATTTATGCTTCTTAGGTCTGGTTGCTCGTAGCTCAGTTACGCTAACTTTAGGGTTAAATTTTGGGTAAAGTTAAATTAACCGGCGGACAAATTTAAAAGCGTTGTTGAAGCAGCGGTTACTTTAACGAGCAGTCAAATTATAGATTTAAGGGCAGTCAAAATAACCGACAGGGTGGGGGTGGTTTAAAATTTTGACATTAGTAGATTTTATAGTTGTCGCTTACCTACCGTTTTTTAGGTTATTTATTTAAAATACACTTTTAACCCTTCTTTAATTTCACCGCCGCGTAAAATATTTTTGGGCAACTGAATGCGAAGATAACCGACGTATTCTTTTTTTACCGAAGTCAAAACCGGACCTTAAACTCACTGACCCTATCTGTATTTAAATTTTATAAAATAACAGTAACGTTTACCTCTCTTTCAGCTGTGCGTCTTCTCGCAGTACAAAGACTTTACAGTCGGGTCAAGATCTGCATCCATGGTGCTAAACTGAACATCCACCATGTCACCTGATTCTCAAGTGTATGTAACAAAGCTTATGTACTAGTTTATTGTACATGTATTTATTTAGTAATAATTATCAAGTCCATTGTTGATATTCTTGTTGAGTATGTTGTAATGTAACATATTAATATTTAGTTAATCTACTACTAATAATAATTTATTGTAATAAATTTAGGAATTAATAAGCGGAGGTAAAACCTTTCCGCTGTGGATGTTCTGAAATGTATGTTTCTGTCGTTATGTAATTTTCGAGCGCAATACAATTTTCTTTTTTGCGTTTCTGGTTTCGTCGTAATGGCGTGCGTGCGTTTATATACGTATATTTAAATCCAACATTATTCATGTAAAAATGTATGTAATAATATTACCATTGCCTTGTCGATATATAACGAGAATAAGTAGTTTGAATTCGCGCTTATATTGAGATTAGATTTCGCATCGGTATAACAGTGTTTGTCATCTACTTATAGTTATTTATTAGGGGTCAGAATTATGTATGTGCTACTATTATTTGAGATACAATTGGTATTAATGATTTGAATGAACAAAAACTTCCAATAATGCATGATCTCCTCGCTTGAGTAAAATAATAAAAAATAAAACATTTTCCTTTGTTGTCGAGGCTAATAGTTTTGATGGAAATTTAATTCACTGGAACACTACTAGAACAAAAATTAAAAAGTAGGAAAAAAATGAGGCGATTATAGCATAAGTGAGATAGATATACAGAAGTATAACGACGTGTGAGCGAGATAGAGTGTAAGATGGACGCCATTTCTACCTATTGTCTTAATTGAAAGAGGTTACGATAAATGAAGCCTTAATGGCATAATAAGTCACAGAGAATGCACAACGAATTAAATTGATCTGAACGATGTTCGTTCTTTAGGTTTTATTTTTTCCTAGTAGATTCAAAATACACAAAATAAAATTTACGTGTACGTACGTACGTATACGTATATAGTTTTTGTAATGTATTATAGTAATTGTATAAAATATGAACTATAACTTATTATTCACTTTTTGGGAGAATTGTGAGACAACATCGGTCTACTGATTTTGGTTGCTATAGAATAATTTAGTTTTTTTTGACACAGTAGCTGGTGCCCGTTTAGTGGAATGAATCGTGAATATTTTCTGCAACGTTCTGCATTAAAATGTGTCTAAATATACTGCAAAATATTAAAAGTTTTAAATCTTCATTATACAAAGTTTTATTTAACAATTCTAATCAAATTTCAGCATCATGCACATTTCTTATTGTTTAAACTATTATTGTAGATAGTTGAATATATAATGCACAATCAATTTAAAGCAATGTATTGTTTTCAAAGAATGCAGAAGAGTAATTCCGATAGAAAGTAATATTTGAACCCATATTTGTATATTATGTATATTTCAGACTTTATTACTGTGTTATCGATAGCAGATTTTTTATTATTATTCTTTATATACTTGCCTACTTATTATGCTTATTTACCTAACTTCAAAGGCCAACGCAGATCACAGAACTTAAGTATGCGAAATGGACTTTAATGCATTGCGAATAAGTTGGATCTATTTTCTTCACAATCAATTTTAACTTTACTTCCTCAGTAAAAAAGAGGAAGCGTGGACTTGAGCAGACAAGGTATCTGTGTTATACACAAATGACAGTCACCTTGTCTGTTCATAGCCCAAATAGTGTTTATTAAAATGAATCCTCAGGCGTACTTACAGAAAGCAAAGTGAGAAGCTTAACTATCATAATCAGTGCCTTTTGTATTAAATGTCCAATTCTGTGCTGCTAGCTTTGACTCACTCTTTTTCGTTTGTCCCTGTCAAACTGACCACTTTTTTTACTGGCTGAATTTAATTCGATGCTTGCTTGCATAACTTAGCTCTTCCCACATGTGCAATTGCGCACATGAATTTTGATAATCTAAAACCTCTGAGGTGACGAGATTATGTAGCGGGGTTTTGTCTGCATCGATGTAGACAAAATTTTTGGATCGTCATGGTACGCTTGAAAAGATCTTATTGTGTAACTCAACATATCGTGGTCGCTTTCAATATACAATGAACAGTTGCAGAAGTAATTTCTTTCTATTGCATCATCGATAGATGTATTGTACAAACTGAAATTGCGATAGATTCTGGAGTTACACAATCAACTTCCTAAATAGTTTCTTATAACTCACTGCATTTGGAAGGATTCCAGCCCCCTAATTGTCTAATTTCAAAATCTATCACAATCCATTTCAAAGGTATTCTGATAGTGATAGTGATTTATGGAATTGTCTAACTTATAGTCGCAATCCCTTTCGGAATGAATGATGTTTTAAGTAACACTTCATTTGAAACTTTTCCATACATTGGAAAGATATTTTCGTCTGTCACTTTGCTTAGACAGTTCAATTTCGTTCATTCAATACCTTTCAAACGCGTCCCGATCGCAATCCCTATCAAATGTCAAATAGTGACAGTCTTTAGTATGTAAATATCTCTCAGGGCGAACGCTAAAACACGGGCGGATGCGGACGCGGGTGCACGCGTCGGAAGTCCGCCGCGGGCCACGAATCCGCGAGCGGGTATCCGTCGCGAGCGCCCGTCTCATTTAGCGCTGCTAGTATAATTTTGATCTCGAGCGTGTACAGTTGTGTCGAGTAGATTACCATGGATTATTTGCTAATTTATTATTTGGCAAAAAGACGTCAACGCAAACAACGTCGACTGCCTAACCCGTTCGTGACAAGCAGGCTACTCAGCGGAGAATTGAGGGACAATGAAAATTAGAACCATACTTGAAGGCGAAGACTCAAAGATCAAAGTCCACGATATATAAACTTCAAGCTATGCTTCTTGACGGGCATTTCTATCTTTATATAATTCATTCGCCATCCCATAAGACTGGCTGAAATTACACCTCAATTATTAGACGCTCTGTATCGATGTTCATGATTGTACCTAGCCTCCGACGCGTGTGACCGTGGCATCTAGCGGCGCTCGACTGATTTGTAGAAACAAACCCGCGAGCGGACGCCCGTCGCGTGCGCCCGCGCCGTGTGCCCGCCGCCCGCCGCGCGTGTGACAATCCGTCGCCCGCGCCCGCGCTCCGACGCACGTGCCTGCGCTGCTCATACTATTTTTCATTATAGACACGCGAGCGTGCGCCCGCGCGAGTTTTAGCGTTCGCCCTCAAATGACAAATTGAAAGGAATTGCGATAGATTTTAAAATTAGACAATTAGCCCCCCTCCACACACTTGACGTTCATATGTTGCGTTCAGCAGGATTACTTTTAATAAATCGTAGATCAATCCTGTTGGTGTAAATCAGAAATATCCTTAGCAACATAAGTAACTTAAGTGGTACCAGTGGTACAGCTTAGCTCCCACTCTTATGTGGGTGTTGCGCTTCTGAAAGCTTCTTTGATTGTCATGTCAACTTGACTACATAATGACAGCCTCTTTTAAAATTCAAACAAACGTGCATGCGACTACGATGTTATTATAAAACTCTTTCTAGTGTTGACACGAAAGGAAACAATAAACTGCTTATAACGTTACCTACCTACAGTAGTCACTTTAACAAGTTTTTCTCTAACGGATTTCTTGATAGTCAATTACACTTCATACTAATGTAAAATATGAAGGTAAATTTTATGAAATTCAATGTGATACTTAATAAATATTTTTAAGATTAAACGTTCCAAATTCAGAATAATCTATTATTAAGGCAGTTCTGCCATTTGGCATTTATTTTAACTTGTAAAACAACTAAATAAACTAATGAATCTTAGTGTGTTTGTCAATAACTACCTTCGGGTTGTTTTTTTGCACTGGTGCAGACTTGTCGTTACTCCTATTATTTAACAACACAGATAATACAACCAAACAAATCGATTCCGCATCGACTGTCTAAAATATACTAAAAAACGACCTCTTTTCACAAAAGCAATACAAAAAAGGATATGTTTTCAACCTTAAATACATAATGCATTACGTGTAAATATGGCACCCAAAAAAGCTACCACCATGTAAATTTCTTGTTGTTTCTTTATAGTACAGTCAAGGTAAAAATATAGACACAAGTATCTTTACTCATCTTAAGTCCCATAAAATTGTATTCTTCTAAATTCAAATAAATATGTAGGTATACAATATTGGAAACATAAATATGTAGACAATGGTGTATTAATATATAAGCAATCGAAATCACAAATTTATATATTCACTTTAGGGTACATTAATATGTATACAATCAACATATTTATGGAAGTAATAACTCGACTAGAAACAAAACAGGTTCGAAATTTGAATTTTGACACCGAAAAGAGTGCCTACCTGTCAATTATGTTTTGTCTATTTCATTTGACGTCATTAGTCAAACAAAAAAAATCTTTAATTACAGTTAATAATTTACTATCTGACCAAGACAATTAGGCGCATGACAGCTGAGAAAAACTAAAAAAATCTAAGTAAAAACCCAAATTATTTCAAAAAGCGGTAATCAATCAGGTAATCACTTTATCGCTAATTAATCACAGAAGTACAGTGACAGAAGTGGGCTACAGGTGCCAAAAGTGCAAAACCGCATTCTTGTCATGTGCCTAATTGTCTTGGTGGTGTAGTATAACGTTTTTAGTTTTTAATTGTTTTTGAGTAAGGCTAAGCGCACACTACGATTTTTTTTTTACAACAAATGACGAATCTCTTAACTTTATACCTTGACTTTGAGTGTTTCAGAAAAGGCCCAAAAATGTATAGAGCCTGTATAACTTCCTTTCAAAAACGTCAATAAGGTAGAAAACTGCTTGCACCTGTTTTTTTTTAACTATACATCACTAGACAATAAAAAAGCTGGTGCAAGGGATTTTCGACAATATTGACATTTATCAAAATTATAGTCTTTATGAAACAGCCAAGTTAGTAAATGAAAAAGCCACCAAATTTAAAAAAAAAAATCGATAAGTTCAAAAATTGCTTGCATCTGTTTTTAGGGATAAAAATACCATAACTATGACTCGATTGTCGTGATGGGTGAACTTTTACTTACATACCTACAGGTTTGTACGGATCCCTCGGTGCGCGAGTCCGACTCGCACTTGACCGGTTTTTTTTAACTATAGATAACTAGACAATGATTTCCTTCCTTCACATGTTTTCCTTAAATATTTTTTTCCGAAATCGTAATTGTAAGCTCTCTAAGCAGTCAAATCATACTCGCTTGCTTACGCTCGCTTGCTTACCCGACACGACCACACGACACATCACTTTGATTGAACAATGAAACAAAATGATCTGCGATGTTCAGTGTGAAATTGTAGCAGTCGATGTGAAGGGAAGGAGCAGGTGTGAATAATGAAAATCATTACATATAATTTTTCATAAGCTATTCATGAAATATTCCATGCCTAGGCTTTAGTATTATATATTAGTTAGGTATAGTTCACAGACGAACAATTATTATTCGCAACAATTAATATTTGTAGTGCGTGCTTAGCCTTATTACTTGATATTTTAATTTAAAAAAATATACATATAAACCCACATGAAAATAAATGAGGGTATATATTTATGATTACGTTGTTATCTCTAAGTTAATGAGATACCTATGGATACATATTATTATAATAATGTACTTGTCTGTTTACATAGTAATGTTCAAATTGTTGTTTACTTATTTTTGTACTTTGTTTCCATATCTATAGTAATTTAGAAGGTTAAATTTTGTGGCAACTTGTGGTGTATACATTAGGGATGTTACGGAGGTTACGTTCCGATTCCGAAACGTCGGAACTTCCGATTGATTTTGCACATTCGGTTCCGATAAATTCAATCGTAGTTTATATTTGGTGAAAATAAAAACTTAATCAATGGAGATGACCAGGGCTTGAAACCTGTATGAAAAATAGCGGTTCATTAAGGTTTTTGATTAAGGTTTTCACAAAAAAACGCTTCCGACGTATTCGGACTGAGAACGCTTCAAAAGCCTAAATTAACCGCTTTGATCCAAAACTGCGAAATGTACTTGCTAACTGGCGAAGCGATCAGGCTAAAAGCGACCTTCGGGTATGTAGACATAAGCTCGCTTGTCGATTAACCACTCGCGCATTTTCAATTTCATTCAAATAGCGAGTTTATGTCTACATGCGGAAGGTACTTTTTCCCTTTACCACCAATGCAAAAAAAATCTCCATAAACCACTCAATTGATTCAAAACCCTTTTAATTTTGCACTTTCATGAAACCGTTTTTTTAAGGTTTGGGTAGAGCCAAACCTTAACATAACGGTTTATATGTACTTGCTGCTGTACCGGTTTGAAAATTAACCGGATAAACAAGCCCTGGAGATGACAAATTAATTTTACCGAAAAATCAGCCTCCAATATTTTGTCATCTCCACCATGTAGTGGTGACGCCTATCAGTGGCAAGGGGTCGAAATATGGCAAAGGTAACCCGGACCAAAAAATTCTCCAAAAATGCTCTTGAATGTATGGTGGCTCTGTGGGGTGCTGATGATGAAAAGGGAAGCTGATGGGAATCGAGATGTATCGACCCTTCGCCACTGGTGCCGATGCCTAATGTAGTTGTGCAAAGGCACCAGTGGTTGAGAAATAGATTGGACGGAGATAAAACTGCGTAGCTTTTGTTTTGGTATAATTTGCTTCTTTTGGAGTCACTTAATTAGATTTTTGCTACTTTCTGTTTATGGAAGTTTTTATTTACCTATGCATTTACAATGCTATTTTTACGTGATGAAACTATACAATATACGAGAAAAATATCAACTTGTCCTCATATCGCTCGATAGGACTCGATACTTCAACCTTTGAGAGTCCGACCCAATGCTCTATTCATTGAGCTAAAGAGACTTATGAGGACACTTCTACATTTTGTAGTGTATTTACTTTTCTTGCAAAATTTTCTACTATATTTACAAATTGCAGTCAGCAATATGCATAAAAAATAATTTTGAAAACTGACCTTTTCAGTTGTCATCTCAGTTTAAAATATCTCAAAAATCAAGAATGGTTTCCTCAGTACATTTTCATGTAGCTACAACGGTTAAAGTACGTGCCCTTCATGCCCCATTTTAACTTTCCACCTTGTATTTAAAAAAAAAACCGTTATTGTGTTCCTTGAGACCTGCCCGTAACACATCTCTCTTCTGCCTACGCCTCCGATTTCGGTTCCGATTCCAATTCCGATAAAGCAAATCTAAAAACTCCCGATTCCGAATTCGGTTCCGATATAACCACATCCCTAGTATACATATATTTGACCTTGACTGTACACAGAGCACTAATATTCTATAATTAAGTAAGTAGGTAAGGTATCGACACAATGTATGATAATAAATTAAACAACGGAATTGGACTCGTTAATATTGTATTTTTGTGCACTTAATAATTGTATTTTGTATTGCGTGACTGTTCTTGAGATAAACTCCATCAAAGCAAAATGTAACTCTGATTTATGTCCAAGATATGTAGCAATGAAGATACTATCATCAATTCTTGTATCAGCGGTTGATTTCATTTCCAATGGGAACCGGCTTAAAAGGACGCTTTGCAATGTATGTGTACACTTACTACAAACACAATCACCCCATCAAAAAGTGATTAAGTGTGAATAGTGTTGCTGCAGCTTCTTGCACTAACAAGCGTCAGTAGCTATGCGATGCTCGACAACACAACGAGCCTCTGTATAGCTACCGTCGCTTATTAGTCGCATTTGCAACACACTACGATATCGCCACTTAATGTTTAATCCGAACTCGACTGCGTGTCTATATAGATCATATTGCTTTGAAGGAGCTATCTCTTAGTGTGTCGTATTGTGCCGTTCCCAGGACACTTTAATAAAAACGTAATAAAATGTTATGTCCTGATTAAATTGTCAACTTTACGTATCATGTAATATTATAACAAAAATAAATATGTAATGTAAAACTAAAATAATCTTAACTGAAAATGCATTTAATTCGAAGATAATTTTATTTATTTTATGTCATGAATCCATAATGTATGGATAATCAAATCGCGTTATATCACCGTAATCATGATCAAATATTTCTTTGACATGTTTGACAATAAAATTATTAAACTAGTATTATTAGATAGTCTCAAGACTATTTTAATTGTATGTGTATCTACTGTATAAACAGTTCGTGATTGTGTTGTATCTTGTATTCCAATAAACCAAAATGCTGTTAAGTCATGGTTTTATTTGAAAACGAATAGCTGTTTGTTTTGTATGAAAATTAGTTTTTTCTGTGTCGGAAAAGTCGTAGAATAAACGTTTTAGTAATATACACCTACGATGTTGTTGGTTCGATTGAGGTAAGTTATCATCATGTTGATCGATTTCTAAAGCCTGGAATACACATGCTACTAATAAACATGCTCGCTTGCTACTAGGTAGCATGCTTCTAACTAGCATTCTCCGAGTGTATATGTCGCAGGATAATTAGATAAATCGATTTTTTTGCGAAAATCCTAGGGATATGAGAAAACACGGATAAGACAATGGTGTTGTCATTTCTTAATCCTACTGAAGAGAGATAGGATTTTTGCAAAAAAAAATCGTTGCCTTAGTAAGATTACAAAAAGAATCGCTAGGTATTATGAAATAAGAACACTGATTGGCAGGTCGGACCGTCCAAAACAACATTTCTAATTGGTTGACGACTTGACGTTTCAAATGTCAGTCCATTCTCTCACGTGTAGTAAACTTTATCTGAGGAGTTTCATCCGAGTTCTTTTCGTAATAACACGTGTTGTGAGGCTCCATTTTTAACTCAATCTACCGTACAATTTCTTTATATTACGAAATATATTTACTTGACATTGGCAAAATTCGCGAATTTTATTGCGACCACGCCATTGATTAAGAAAGAAGAAGAAGACCTTTCTGTGAACCAATCAGAATAAAAGTTAGCAAAAAAGGAAAAATTAAGCCAATCATAGTAAAGAATATCCAATGTTACTAAAGCAACCCGTATATTTACAAAAAAACTTATATTCTTTCAGTAAGTCCAACACCATTGTCTAATTATCCGTGTTTTTGCAATATCTCTAGGATTTCTGCGAAAATTCTATTCCTCAAATCCTCCTACGACATATACATGAGCAACACGCTCTTATCGTATAAACGTGTTAGTTGCTTGCTACTAATTAGCACATGCTCAAAACTAGAATATTTATGTGCTACTACGTAGCATGTGTATTCCGCACTTAACGCTAAGCGGCAATGGAGTTTGGCCTATATTATTTTCATCTAAAAGCGGATGTGCTTTTTAAACAGATTTGACCAGGTAACAATATACGCAGTAGGGCAAGTAGGTAGTTACAGTGCACATAAACAGCACAGTCTAAACAGTCTGCACTACCCCATATTCTAAAAGCATAATACCAAACAGAGAAACAGACAATAGTTAATCGGCATAAGTATGCCAATTCAACTATTATTATTTCCACCCAACAGCGCGTTCAAATAGAGGAGAAGTATCAATTAGCTCTCCCTATACAAATAGAATCAACCAAACGTCCTTAGCTTAAAATATTCAAAATGACAATCAAAAAGTATTAAGTAATAAAAAATAAGAAAGCAGTGCACTGACTGCCTACAAACGGCAGAAGTGAGGCACAGACATGCACCGTTACACGCGCGCTCGCAAGTTAGGTGTAGGGCACACTTTGTGTATCAGTATCAGCAGACATCTCTAACAGTTTATTATTCAATAAGTACCTACCTTTTTTCACTTTGAAAGTGTATATCATTCAAACGGTTGGCTTTGAGAAAAAACTGTTTTAGGTACCTCAATATATTTTTTAAAGACCTAGCTATAGATACCCCACACGTATAGGTTTGATGAAAAAATTTTTTTTAGTAGCAGTTCCATGTATGTACAAAAATAAAAACCGTAAAGCGGTTTACAGAATACATCTACCGACCAAGTTTCAACTGTGTAATCCTCATAGTTTTGGAATAAAGTGGCTGTGACATTTTGTCACTTGGAAGTGTATATCTTTCAAACGGTTGATTTTGAGAAAAAGCTCTAATAGGAGCTTCAATGTAATTTTTAAACACCTATCTATAGATACGCCTCAAGTATAGGTTTGATGAAAGTAAAAAAAAAACTTTTAAATGCCTTCGGGAAAAATGCTATATTTCTAAAACTGACAACCATATTTCGTTCAAACCAATTTTCGTTGAAAGTTTTTATTAAGATCTACAGCATATATATTTTTTTAATTTTTCACTCTTATTTCAAAAGTTAGAGGGGGGGGGGGACCCATTTTACCACTTTGGAAGTGTAAATCTTTGAGACGGTTGACTTTGAGAAAAAAATCGTTTTAGAAACCTCAATGCAATTTTTTATGACCTGTCTATAGATACCCCACACGTATAGGTTTAATGAAAAAAAATATTCAGTGTCCGTTCCATGTATTAATTCATATATTTTTTTATTTTTGTGTAAAAACCGTAAAGCGGTTTACAGAATACATCTACCTACCAAGTTTCAACTGTGTAACCCTCATAGTTTTGGAATAAAGTGGCTGTGACATACATCGATTTGGCCGAATCTATAAGGGTTTCGTTTTTTGCCTTTAGGCTACGTAACCCTAAAAAAGCTACCTAAACTTTGTTTGAGATACGCCAGCGGCTCAAAATTGCAAGAGGTGTAAATGCTAGTTAGCCGGCGAGAAGACGAATGGAGCAAGTGAATTTTTAGACCAGCACGCGGTATAGGACTCAACTGACATCGCAGAGTAGCTCAATTTCAAAACGCACGTACACGCCAGCGGGATCCACGAGCAATGAGTGCTGCACAGATGAGTGTCGAATAGCTTTACGTGCTTCAGATGGTTGGGGGCGAGAATGAAAAAGAATAGGAGAGAGATTTCTAGCCATTACAACCACACAAACTGGGTTTCTATAAAGACTATCGTTTGGCAAGGAATAAGTTCCAATGGTCGTACCGAGTTAGTTATCGTCCATAACCAGCTAACTGCAACCCGATAAGAGGTCCTCCAGGTACATGTTTTGAAACATTCGGGATACATTTGGTACGGCCAATCCGTCCTAATACGCGATAATGCACGCACACGTTGCAAATTGCCTTCAAAAAGGTTGTATTCGAAAATTGCAGTGGCCAGATCGTAGTCTCGACTTAAACCCGATTGAGCTTATAGCCCACCTCTGCCCCGCCAGAAACTCCAATTCGAAATGCAGCACTGATTGCTTGGAAAAGTATACCGCAAGTTGATATCATAAACATCATTCAAAGCTTTGCAAATCAAATGCAAGCCTTTATTAGGGCTAAAGGAGGAAACACCCGATACTAACACCTAAAGACAATAAAACAGTTTAGTTTTTTATTCTTTACTGTTTTAAAAGTGTTGGTGTTAAATTATCTATCTGCAAAAGTGCCTAATTCAACAAATTAACTTATTGGTGTAGTGAAATTTTCAATTTTAAGTTCTAAAAGCATAAAACACTTCTTGAGTGCACCCTTATTTCGTAAAAAAAAGGACGTATAATTTACATATGGCCAAGTTTCCGTGCCGGTAAGTGTATATGTTGACTAGGCAAAAAACAATTTTATTTCATACTCCTTATAATATTTGATTATCCTTGTCAATTTCATTATTCAATTTATTATATTCAATTTCAATGAAAATTTAAAATTTTGCACCTGGAACCGGGCGAAACTAACAGTCTACAAGAACCGGGTTTCGAAAATCCTAGAACCGGACCCGGTTCTGCATGCCCTAACCCCATCCCAATTTAAATGTCACGTGAATAGTGTCCAGCTGTTCTCACTTCATTCTACCTCTATTTCGGGGAGTATTTTTAATCAGATGAATTTATAAAGATAAGATATTCTTCATACCTAGACATTCAGAGCCGATAGTTTAACTTAAGAGCCATATAAAATTATAAAATATTGCAAAAGTTATATAAATAAATAACCAATGTAACGATAAAGCCTTTTTCGTTAGGGAAATGTAATCTATCAAGTAGGAAAATAATTAACTCGCCTATGGCAAGACACACACACGTCGAAAACGAAAACGTCAGTTAGTTGTCAATGTTGTCACTTCATTCAAGATTGTCAAGTTTGTTTTCACGTAATTTTTGTTGTTTATTATCCAAAAAATATTACTTTGCTATGTATTGTTGTTGATTAAGGTACACAATTTTATTTATTAAAATAAATTTGCCATGACACGAAAAATAGTGGGCTGGTTTGGCCTCATTTCGATTATTATAACAAGTCTGTTTGGTATCGGATGGTATTTATGTTTTATTACAGTTTTGTTGACTTTCATATTTGGGTAAGTGGTTTTCTATTATGTTTCAGATATAATCTTTAAACACTACACAAATTCCGTTACAAATATGCCTCATTCAAGAGAAATCAAGAGAAATATGCCAAAGTTTTCTCAATTTCGCTTACCCTCCTTTTATGGCAAGAGCCTGACAGAGAAAATGTAATCAATTATATTTTTCTATGTAAATAAGTTCAAAGCATTAATTGTAATTGTCGCTGAAGAATATTCAACCTTTTAAAAACGCCTTATACACATCTGATTGATTATAGTTTTTTCGTAATTATTACAAATTGCAAAATCCATATTTTGAATACAAAAGTGGGAGGTCAATGTTATGTTACTAATTTTGTTTATCAGATATATACACTGTTTCTGTTTGTTTTTTTTTGCAGAGTTTTGACTGTATTATATTTAAATTATGACCAGAAAAAAATATTTACAGTGGATTTAGACAGTCTTGATGACCCTTTGAGAGAAACAAATTTTTCCTTCCATTTGCCTAAGGTAAAATAATTATTTAGTAATAGTTAATTTAAATTTTTTTAAGATACTTCTCTGACTACTACTTTGGTGTAGCAGTTCAAGTGTTTGACTGCAGATCATATTGACTTGTGTAGGGTTGATTCTCAGAAGACACAAATAGTTGATATGTATGAACTTCTATGCAGGTTTTAGTGTTTCTTATACATATAGTATTAGTCCTATCCACTTATGTATTGGGGCTAGATGGTGTTCTGTGATTTATAACAACTGATTCCTTATTTAAACAAAAAAATATACTAGAAAAAAGGAACTTGTCACTTGAGACTAAATCCTTTTTTCTAGTATATTTTTTTGTTTAATATTTATCACATAAAAATAGCATTGTAAAATGCAAAATTAAAAAGTTATGACTGATTCCTTATATAAGATTATTTACTTTTTAAGTACTAATCCATTGTGACTTTGTCCATCACTAGTATTTTAGTTTGATTCAATTGTTTTCATTAATTGCTTTTGACTTATTCCAGGTTATTGAATTATTCAAAAAGAACACTACATTGCCAAAATTTGATAACAGAATAACAGGCAGTGACACTGTTGATATATTTATTAATGAAATTATAACAATAATTGTGAACGACTATGTGACTCCTTGGTATGAAATTTTGACCGATGATGAAGAATTCACAACTCATGCCATAAAACGTTTGGTGCTGGCCACTGGTGTTAATGTAGCTAATAGGTAAAAGAGTTGATTAGTTAAAACATAATATAAAAAATAGGATGATTGAAACTATGAGTAATCGTGCTTATAAGAAACCATATAAGGACACACACAGTACAACTTCACAACATTAAGTCCTGAAAAATTTAAGGATTTGATTTAATAATTTTTCCTAAACAATCTTAATACTTTTTCAGAGTAAAAAGTGTGGATTGGATCCACATTCTAGCAACTAGATTTCCAGAAGAATTAACTACACATTTAAAACTTTATAAACAATGTAGAGTTAGATTAAAACACATACAGTTATGTAATGCTAAAGATGTCACCAATGGGAATTCAAGATCAAGTCCAAAGAAGCAAGAGGAAAAGAAAACTCATAGAAGAAATAAGAGTGACACAGATTTATCGTGGCCCCCTGGTAAATTTTAACTCCTGTATTAAGAGGAAAATGAGTAAAGATTTTTTGAATGTTCAAGCTATCAGTAGAGAAGGCTGAAACTGAAAAAGGTCTATAAAGCAGAGGCTTTAAAAAGGTCTGACTAGAGAGTCAGAATCTCATTTGGTAAAATGATAACAAAGTTTTGTGAATAAGCTTCTATGTACTAGTATTGTTTTAAGTTTAATTTAGTTCAGCCCTTTTATGACCTCTTAATTACCCGACTGCAAAGGAAGGGTTATGTTTCGAGGCAGTTGTCTAATTTGCTATCACTGCATCTTTTATTATTTATTTATTCAGGTACCCCTACTTACCATGTACAGTCACATGTAATGACATACTAACACTTAGCCACCTTGTCACATTACAATATTGAACGATTTTGGTGGACAGAGAGATCTTTGTTTCCGTGTACGTCAATGTGATAAGGTTGTAAAGTGTATACATGCCATTGCTCATGACTGTACATACTTCATTAAACTAATAGCTTGTGGTACAACTCTTACATGCATGCTAATATTGCCAATAACATGTATACACAACATGGAATATGATTTTAACTATCTTTTTTTACTCATCATACAAAGAGAAAGGCATGGCATTATAACAATTCAGAAGACTGCCTGGCCTGGAAATATAGAGGTCATAATAGTTTGATAAGTCGATAATCGTTGATTTTTATTTTAGATTCTCAAACATTTGGAAAATCAAAATTTTATGACAGCAGTGAAAATTTAAATGACAAAAATTTAACTGATTTGTTTTTCGACTTGGAATGTTCAATAGAAAATAGACAGATTTGTAGAGATATATTTTGTACTGATGCGGAGAAAGAGAATGGTGAGTATATTATATTAATTTAATGTACCTACAGTGCGTCACAAAAGAGTAGAAAATTATTGGTGGCGCCACTAGTCTATAACTTGCAACCATCTTGCCAATATTTCACTATTTCCACTTGTTAATACGAAAATAACTTTATTAAGGAGTAGCTATAGGTATGGCTGCAAAACTACCATCTTGACAGTCGTCATGTTGCCTTACATTGAAGTTGGCTATTAGTTCCTCAAAAATCCGTTTTCTACTTTTTTGTGTCGTACTGTATTTTTACATCAATTAACACTGCGTTAACACAAACTAGAAATACTTTTTATCATCTAGATTTATGTTCAGAATAGCAGCAATTGACATAGTATTAACTGTATCTAAATAAATTAAAATAATATATGACAATAATTCACTGAAGACATTCAATGGAGTCATTGTTCTTAAATAAGGTCAAATGACTTGAAACAGTAGGTATTAATTAATTGAAACACAGTGTTTTCTTTGTATTTTTTTACTGTAAATCGCCTTTCGCCCGCTAAACGTAATCGCGCGGACGTTGGTTATCGCATGATGCCCTTTCTATAGGAATAATAAATCCAAGTCATCACCGGGGTTCAAGTTATTTCCAGAGGCGTGCATTGGTTTTCCAGCGTGGTAGGCACTGTAGATCTAATTAGTAGCTTTGCATATCCTATCGTGCTACCTAATATCATAGGTGCGAAAGTATGTGAGGATGTTTGGATGGATGAATATTTGTTACTCTTTCTTGCAAAAACTACTGAACTGATTAAGATGAAACTTTACAGCAATGTAGCTACATACATCAGAATAACACATAGGCTTCAAAATTATACCGATATTCCCACGGTAACGGGAACCACGCGGGTGGGTGAAACCGTGAGAGGTAAATTATAAAATTCGTATTATTTCGTAGAAATATTATAAAGCTGAAGAGTTTGATTGTTTGAGCACGCTAATCTCAGGAACTACTAGTTCGAATTGGAAAATTATTTTTGTGTTGGATAGTCCATTTATGGAGGAAGGTTATAAGATATTAAATATCGCGCTACGATTAATAAGAGCAGAGCATAAATGAGAACGTGCAAAAGGGGGGAAAAATATTACTTTTGGGAGCTTCCGTTGCGTACGCTGTGTAAACGGTTAAAGTTACGTAAAAATCATGTATGACGAAATTATTCCCCATTATAAGTTCAAAAAAATCCGTGACTTTGTTTTAACTATAACCATTTTAAGATTATTAAAGGACATCAGGCAATCTTCATACAAAGTTGGTCCAAAAAAAAAAAGTGAGTGGCCAGACCCAAGATTATTTCTAATAGGTAGTTCATATTAGGACCTAAAAAAATATATGGACTTAACCCTGTAACCGCGTGAACTGAGAAGCTATTTAAGATAAGGCATTCTGGGCAAAAACACAAATAACATTAGGCGGACAGACCCGGGATTATTTTTCATAGGTAGTTCCTATAAAGACCTAAAAAAAAATATATGGACTTAACCCTGTCACCGCATGAACCGAGTTGCTATTTCGAGTTAAAAAAAACAGGACAAAAAAAAAGTGAGCGGCCAGACCCAAGATTATTTCTAATAGGTGGTTCATACTAAGGCCTAAAAAAAATTATATGAACTTAACCCTGTCACCGCATGAGGAGAGTTGCTATTTCAAGTCAAAAAAATCTGGACAAAAAAAGTGAGCGGCCAGACCCAAGATTATTTTCAATAGGTAGTTCAAATAAAGGCGTAAGAAAAAATATACGGACTTAACCCTGTCACCGCATGAACTGAGTCGCTATTTCGATTTACAAAATCTGTACAAAATAAAAGTGAGCGGCCAGACCCAAGATTATTTCTAATAGGTAGTTCATATTAAGGTCTAAAAAAAATTATATGAACCAAACCCTGTCACAGCATGAGGAGAGTTGCTATTTCAAGTCAAAAAAATCTGGAGAAAAAAAAGTGAGCGGCCAGACCCAAGATTATTTTCAATAGGTAGTTCAAATAAAGGCCTAAGAAAAATGATATGTACTTAACCCTGTCACCGCATGAACTAAGTCGCTATTTCGATTTACAAAGTCTGTACAAAATAAATCCAGATTTTTTAACTTGTAATAGCTACTCAGTTCATGTGGTGACAGGGTTAGGTCCATATAATTTTTTTTAGGCCTTAGTATTAACTACCTATTGGAAATAATCTGGGGTCTGGCCGCTCACTTTTTTTTTGTCTAGATTTTTTAACTTGAAGTATCTACTTAGTTTATGTGGTAACAGGGTTAGGTCCATATATATATTTTTAGGCCTTAGTATTAACTACCTTTTGTAAATAATCTTGGGTCTGGCCGCTCTTTTTTATTTTTGTCCAGATTTTTAACTTTAAATAGCTACTCAGTTCAAGTGGTGACAGGGTTAGGTCCATATATTTTTTTAGGCCTTAGTATTAACTACCTATTGGAAATAATCTTGGGTCTGGCCGCTCACTTTTATTTGTCCACAATTTTTAACTCGAAATAGCTACTCAGTTCATGCGGTGACAGGGTTAAGTCCATATAATTTTTTTAGGCCTTAATAGGAACTATATATTAAAGTTAATCTCGGGTCTGGCCGCTCACTTTTTTTTTTGGACCAGAATGCCTGATGTCCTTTGTTCTAAACTAATGCATTGTTTGCGAAGCTGTTTTCATAAATATGATATTAATCCTCATCTAAATAAATACGCTATTCATAACAAGTTTTTAATTTTGAACAAAATTGCTCTTTACGTCATTTAATTTTAATGAATATCTTAGGAAATACCATAGTTTTAAAATAACTGCGCAACAAAATAATTCGCGGCAAAATTCATTCGTCAGGTAGGCTTACTTTATACTGATATATTCCGGATGTTTAAGCTAGAACTATACACGTACAAATACTTCTTGCCGTGGCCGGATTATATTTGAGCAATATTTTTTCAAATTATGTTGTATTCTTGTATGAAGCACTGCTTGCTTCGATTGGGCTATTTGGAGACTGCCTACCGTAGGTATTAAGTATTTAATGTAAGCAAAAACTTAGTGGGTAAGTGTTGAGTGGAAGTTATAGAATAACAGAAACAAATTAAACTAAATTAACTTTAACATAACTGGTAGGTATATTTATTTAGGTTTTTATGCACGCCCCTGGTTATTTCCCTACCAAATTTTATTAAAATTGGTTTAGCGGTTTCCTCTAGAAAACGTAACAGACTATCAGAGTTACTTTCGCATTTCTTATATTAAGGACGAGTTTCACCAACTTTCATTAAGCAGATTTAGCCCCTAAACATATTTAAACACTAGCTTCCGCCCGGGTTCCCGTTCCCGTGGGAATATCGGGTTAAAAAGTAGTCTATGTTAATCTCCGTCCTTTCAACTAACTCTAAGCCAAAAATCAAGTCGATTAGTTGCTTAGTTAGGGCGTGAAGAAGGACAAACAAACACACTTTCGCATTTATAATTATTAATATTTTACAATCGAGGTAACTTTGACTCCAAATCAGGATCTGTATGTATAGGATATATCGGTATGTATAGGAATCTGGATCTCCTCCATTCACTCCCTAAATGGCCGTTATCAGATCACAGCTCGGTCCATCCTTGTCAGAGAACCAAGCCTCAAAAGCTACCTCGATTGTATGAAAATCAGGTAGTGTCGTTAATTATGTGACCACCACTGTATATTTATTTTTTTCACTCCCAGTCCAGTAAAAAAGAGTACTAAAGACATATAAACACACATCAACTAATTTTATCTTTTGTTATCAGTTCACTAAAGCATGTATTTCTTTTTCAGCTTTAATATGTGAGATTTCAGAAGCAGTATTATACTTGGTGACTCCTGAAGAGGTGTGGAAGTGTCACGCATTAAAGTTGATACTCGTAGACTTGATATCAGCTGTTGTTTTAAGGCCGTTGATCAATTTATTGAGTGACCCAGACAACATTAATCGGACTATTATCAGAACGGTATGTGTTTATTTTTTTAATGTAAGAAGTCTTGGAATGTGCTGATAAGTTTGTTTATAAATAAAATTACTCTTATTCTTGTACAGTACAGTCGAGTTGCTTTATGAAAACTGTTCTTGTTACAAACGCGATAAGGGCGTGCTCAAATTCAATATGTAAAACTAGATGCGCTCTCGATTGTACAGTTGCGGAAGTGCCTGGTCAACCACCTTTAGATGATATTCGCGTGCGCGCGATTTGGACAGTCGTATACAGGGTGTAAAGTTAAGACGGGGCATGAAGGGCAGGTACCTTAACCGTTGTAGCTACATGAAAACGTTCTAAAGAAACGTTCCTTAATATTTTTTTTGAGAAATTTTTAACTGCATTCACGGGTTTTGAAAAAATTTACAATCAGCAGGATAATGGGTAGATTTTTTTTATGCTAATCGATCCTGTTTCTCATGAAGATCAAAACACCCTAACACCCATATTCTAAATCGTTCCTCCAAAACTTACTCGTCCTCGACTTAACGAAACCTCATTGAAAACCTCTTCAAAATACTCCTCGAAATCGGTATTCTAAGTCATAATTCCGTAAGGACCTGGAGGAGCCAAAGAGTACGTAGCCACTCCGTGTTAGGCCTAGCGCACACTACCATTTTTACCCACGACGAGGTTGAGTGGAGTGTAAAAAGTTTTGGAGGAACGACTTAGAATATGGGGGTAAGACACCAACTGAGGTAAGAGTAACTAGCAAGGTCGCAAATCGCGAAAAACAAGTGCCCCGCGCTCGCGCCACACAGCCGCTTTACCTATCGAGTGAATGCAGTTCAATATTTCTCAAAAAATCAAGCATGGTTTCCGAAGAACGTATTTATGTAGCTAACGGTTTAGGTACTTGCCCGTCATGCTCCGTCTTAACTTTCTACCATGGTGCCCGATTCTCGCGCCTTCTACATCTCGAATTCGACATTTTTTGGAGTCAAAAATCAGTATTAAAATCTCACTGAAAACAATCTTCGACATTATGAGATTGTTGAAGATCATTGAAATTAAAGGATTTTAATAGTAGTAGAGATTTTATTCACATTTTTAAGAAAGAAATTAAGGATAGAAAATCTAATTCGACATATCTCAGCACGAGAATCGCTCCCCTGTATAAACTTACAACGTAACCCACTGATAAACGTTTAAGAGATTTTGCGTGGTAATCGGGAACTTTCCCGATTATACTTTTTGCATATCGCATTTTGCACTTTCAAACAGGAACAAAGTATCCTAAAACTTATATGCTTGTTATTGGTGTTTTAAAATGAATACCATCGGGACTACCTAAACAACGTTAACATAAGCAGAATAGTAGCCCTGAAGTATCATGATATTAATAACGAACTAATTCCAGTCTAACGTCTATTTTCCAGTGTTGTCGCGACTCCAGTCTGCCTTCGGAATTGTTCCTATTAGTTATAAGATGCTGCGACGATGCGGAGGAATTGGATGCCACTTTAGAACTCGTCCAAAAAGATATACAGAAACTTGTAAGATTTGAGATATATTTATTCTTAATTTGATTACTTTAAAAAAGGCTCAGGTGGCTGTTTGTTAAATCAAACCAATTTCTGAAAATATGAGTTTGATTCGAAATCATATTTTGCAATTTACATTTTGAGAAAGATTATATATACCTACTATCCTTTTCTTCTTTCTTCTCTTCTACTTGGCCAATGTTACGAAGTTATGTTATCTTAATTATTCTGACAGTGACCTGTTATTAGTTCATCGACCTACTTCAATAAGCCACAGTATTAAATAATAGTGATAGATTTCACGAAATGGAACAAATAATACTGGACTTCATATTCATTGTGTTACATTTAATATTTATCGTTTTCTTAGCATTCGAGAGACAGTGCTGGAGAATGGGAATTACAAGACCGCCAAAAGCTCTCATCGTTACAATATTTGACTAGGATCATTCAAGCCAGGAGGGCCACTTTGGGACCACAGGAAGGTGCGTATCTATACTTATAGGATTATTATAAAAATAAAGATAAACATGTCTTCAAATTGTTGCATATCCTAACTATTTGAAAACATGTTTATCTTTTTTGTTGATCATGTGCCTTGAACAACAACCTATGCGCCAACATCCAAGGCGCCTTACAATGAAGCATCTGAAAGGCTAGAGTTTGGATTATTTAGCCCAGTTCTTGACGTCATATTTAACATCACGCACGCTAAGACCCCCTTAGTCTACGCGGACTATCGTGCAGGCTGCTTGTATCTAAAACTGTTTGACAGACATATCAGAGTAAAGTCTAACCTATTGGATGGAGTTGGTGTATTAATTTGTAATGTCATCAGTTATTTATTTACAGGAGCATCTAGTAATAGTAACACTGAAAAAGTGTCTGAGGAAGTAGCGAGATCGTTAAAGTTTTTAAGAGCGACGAACATGTGGAGGTCCAGTGCCCAATATTTACTTGAAATCGAGTTGAATGAAGCAGGTAAAAGTACCAACGATTATATATTATCGATATTTGATAATAGTTCTAATCTAACCTGGGCCCCTAGCCAAAGTAACAATTCAAAAACGATAACGAAGTTTGAAAATAATTAAATGTATGGGATCGGCGGATTGGCATCAGCGCTAAATCACGTGGTCTTACCGCCAGTTAATTGGCGAATATAGATAATAACGAAACGAATTATCGTTTCGCTACATAACGATGTTACTTTGTCTACGGGCCCTGTTCCTATACAGTAGGCTTAAATTGATTGTACATTATAGAATCAAAAAAGTTAAATATAAAATGTGACTCATAGAAAACATATTATAACTATCAAATAGTTTTCTAGTTTGTTACCAATCGTGCAACCCAACAGAACGTATTTGTTTCAGATTCATCTCACAGTTCAAAACAGGTGCTGGACAACTTGCGATCTTCAGCCTTAGAGCTCTGCGATCTATACTTATCACCGAACAGGCCACCAGTGATGGGCATACCAGAGAACTGTTACTCCGAACTCGTGAGGAAAATTAATACGGAGGGAGAGGACTTCACGAATAACCCCGTCGTGTGTTTCGATGACGTGCAGAAATGTGTTTGGGACGCTTTAGGGGTAAATATCACTAGAATAATGTACAAAATCGATCGATGCTAACACTTATTTATTTACTTACTCTTTAAATGTCTTTGTTATAAATAATAATAAATATTTCTTACACTCACACCAATTAACTTAGCCTTAAAGTAAGCACTGTACCGCTTGTGTTATGGGATACTAGGGTAACGGATATAAATACTAAAATTATACTGTAAGTGTTTATGTGTAGAAATATATATATATTAACCGTCCATGACTCAGGTACAAATGCTCATATTTATCATACAAACATTTGCCCCTACCGGGATTCGAACCCAGGACGACTCAGATTAGGCGACACCTTGAAGTCGGTGTACGTACCACTCTACCACGGAGGTCGTCATCATATCAAATAAAAGTGTTGTTGCAATCTGAAGATGAAATAATAGGTAAGGTAATAAAATTGAAATTCAAATGCTTCTCATTATGCAATAATAATAATATTACTATTTTGCAACGCTAATTCTTTTATTTCATTTTACAAGTCTTGTGCATAAGATATATCAGAGGCTTTATTTTAAACTACTTTATTTATCACTTAGGACGACCCGACGTGGCAAGCTGATTTTATGATGGACGCTGAAGAGAGCATGGATAAAAATTATACGTAAGTGGTTTCTTCACCAAAAAACATTTTCCATTCAAGTTTGAACCTAATTCTTAACGTTTTAAGGTTCGAAATAAAGAAGTCTGTCAGTTTTCTCATACCTGATGAGTTATTAACTGCATAATATACAATTTTGTAATTTATGTTTACAGGGACTTAAAAAAGGAGGAGAAAATCGACAAGAAATGCAGTGGTAAGTCCTTACCTTTTGGTATTTGTAATAATATCGTTAATTGTGCACACATTACGAACGATATATAACAAAACACTGTCAACTGCTTTTCTCACCTAACAAAGAAATCTTAACTTATCAGTATCACTTGTGTATTTACAACGGGAAAACGGTTGGCCTTCATTATACCACATGTTAAGCGATGCTGAAGGTAGCATTGCGCTCCTACTAGAATCCCCAACCACTGAAAAACTGGGAGTCTTATAAGCATATCTTAAGTTTCTTCGCGCACTTATAATTGAAATAAAACAACTTATGCGGACTTTAAGTGCGCTATGTTTAACCGAAACATATATTTGGCATTATATTTTTGAGTTTTTTAGGGTTTTTTTAGTTCCCGAGGCCGACGTTTCGGCACCTTTTCAGTTGCCGTGTATCTTTTCTCACTTTCACTTACAAAAGCGTACCAAAAACTTCCTATTATCTAGCAGATAAGTGCAAGCGAATCATGAAGAGTTGCCTCCTCCAATTGCCAAAGTTGCTCTTCAAATCAAAGTTTAAGTACGACCTCCCAAACAAGTCCTTCACCTTCCCCCGGTCCCTGAGTCGAAGAGTACCAAGTAACAAGAACCACACACTACCTAAATGCAGTAATTTTGGTAGTAATTTTCAAAGTTACACGTGGATTTTTAGCGGAGATGTGCTGACTAGGTTCCTTTTGGAATTTAATCAACATGATACCTGCAGTTTTGTAGAAATTAATTTAAATATGTCTGGCATAGTATGATTTCGGAATCTATAGATAGAACGTATTGATTGAGGATTTTCAAAAAGCTTAAAATTTTATGTTTCCCTGCGTTTAAGAGCTCAATTTACTACTACATAAAGGTCCGTTGCGACTGCTCGGCCACAGTGTCCCAGAAGAAAAAACGACTACGTCAACATTACGAAGGAATTTGTAGAAAAATAATAAAGAAACCGCAAATTTGTAGTACCGATATTTAGAACCTCTACGACGCTTCGTTACTAAGGTCTGCGTGGGCCCGCGATTCTAACCATTTCAACTGCGCGGCCATGGCTTTTAAGATTGCAGGTCGTGAATTAGAAACTTTAGGGCTTTACTCTAACTTTCTATTAACCCTTTAACCGCCACACTTAATATTAGTTGTCGTGCCCCCAGCGCCAGGCACAGTAAAACGACAAATAAATACCTACAACAAACATGCTCGCTAGTATATCGATATTTCTTTCGATAGGGACATACGTCTCTTTCGAACGCTTACAATTTAATTTAAATATCATAACAGATAGATAGATAGACTTTGTATGTTAACTGCAGAACAATAGGTTTAATTATGTAATTAGTCAACTACTTTTGTTTCTTTTCTTCTGCAATAATAATATTAAGTCATTCATAATAAACTTAAGCTATTTATTAAATAATATCTGGTAACCGACCTTTGCTCGATAATTTAAGGGTATAACACCCAGACACAGGACGAACTTGATTTTCTAGAAATGAAACCTAGCTAGATCGATTTTTCTCCCCCGAATCGCCGTTTATACTAAAGTAGAGGCCGGGCGCGGTTTCACCCGCGTGGTTCCCGTTCCCGTGGGAATTTTGGGATCATTTATAGCCTATGTTACTACTTGGGGTCTAAGGATTCTCTAAACCAAATTTCGTCAAAATCGGTCCAGTAATTTTTGAGTTTATTCGTTACAAACAAACAAACAAATCTTTCCTCTTTATAATATTAGTATAGATTTAATAATAAAAATGTTAAATCACATTAAATTTATCGATCATACCAATAAAATAACTATAATGCAGCACAACACTAATAGAAAATTCCAGAAGGCGGCACTCTTTTATGACGTCAGAAGCGGGCGTGTTTCTCCGATCGTGGCGAAAGGGGTACTGATAACAATCGTTTAAAGCACAAAGCAAAGAGTGGGAAGCATTAAATACGGCTGTTTTACTCACTCGGTGCTGAGATTGGCACGGTTTAACAACTCCTGAGGATGCTCCGTGTGTGGGCGAAACACGTGTAGAGTAGTCGGTGAAGGTGCAAGGTGTGTCACTGGGCTGCATCTGCATTTTTTCTTGCTGAATTACGCGACATATTTTTCGTTTTCTACTAAGATATGGATTTCCGCCAAGTAACGCCTGATTCTATCAAATACTATCAGTAATTTATTGAACTTTAGACATTAATTTTAAGTCTCCTAATTATGAAACTTAAATGTAATCAATTGTAAATAATTATTTCATCATCTATTTATCAAGTAATGAATACTATTTTTATATAATACAGTATCTATCAAACAAAAAGGCAGATTAAATGAGTAGTGGCACTTGACCGTAAATATCCGTCCATGGCGATTTGTGCACGAAAATTTTTGGCGGATTAATCCGTTCGTGGCGGTTAAAGGTTTAATTCTTCGAAATCGTATCTATGATTAGCAAAAACAATGGGACCTCTGAGAAGCTCCGTTTCTGAGATCCCTGTGTCCCCGCGGTTGTCACCGTTTCAACTGCGCTGTCATGACTTTAAAGTACTATAGGTCGTAAAGTACAGACTTTAAGGCTCTATTAAGACTTTCTACAATTTTTACGAAATCATATCAGTGATTTACAAAAAGAATGAAATCTTTACGAAGTTCCGTTTCTGAGATCTGCGTGGCCGAGCGGTTCTCAACGTTTCGACTGCGCGGCCACGGTTAAGCCCTTACAACTTTCTGAATATCAGTTCTACAAAGGACATCAGGCAATCTCCATACAAAGTTGGTCCAAAAAAAAAAGTGAGCGGCCAGACCCAAGATTATTTCTAATAGGTAGTTCATATTAGGACCTAAAAAAATATATATGGACTTAACCCTGTAACCGCGTGAACTGAGAAGCTATTTAAGATAATGCATTCTGGGCAAAAACACAAGTAACATTAGGCGGACAGACCCGGGATTATTTTTAATAGGTAGTTCCTATAAAGACCTAAAAAAAAATATATGGACTTAACCCTGTCACCGCATGAACTGAGCTCACTTTTTAATTTTGTCCAGATTTTTTAACTTGAAATAGCTACTCAGTTCAAATGGTGACAGGGTTAGGTCCATATATATTTTTTTAGGTCTTAGTATTAACTACCTATTGGAAATAATCTTGGGTCTGGCCGCTCACTTTTATTTGTCCAGAATTTTTAACTCGAAATAGCTACTCAGTTCATGCGGTGACAGGGTTAAGTCCATATAATTTATTTTAGGTCTTAATAGGAACTATCTATTGAAATTAATCTCGGGTCTGGCCGCTCACTTTTTTTTTTTTGGACCAGATTGCCTGATGTCCTTAGCGGTTTTCTTTATTAGTTTTCTACAAATTCCTTCGTAACGTTTGACGTAGTTGTTTTTTTTCTGGGACACTGGCCGAGCAGTCGAAACGGACACACATAAAGAGTATTCGAAAATGCATAACAAACGAATGAAATAATTGTTGGATTATAAACTAGCTTTGCACATTAAAGAAATTACATTTATTTACGAAATAATCAAACTTGTATTGAAAGTTTTTAAAAACCCTAGTCGGTACATCTCAAGTACTTAGCGCCGAAACAGTAGTTAGATGTAAATAAATAGTATAATTTCTTAGAAGTGTGATTTTTATGGGTCTCAGATTGAAGTATGCCCTTTCTTGTACGAATACCGTGAGTTCGCAAACGCAAACTAACCAACTTACAAACTCTCAAAAATTTACAAGAAAACATAATGCGGCCGCTGAGAGGATGACCAAAGCCACCCGATAAGACCTGTCAAATAATGGATTTTTGTAATTGTTTGGGTATTGCGATCGAACGGTTATTGTAATGGTACGTTTATATTTTAAAATTTCAGATCATTAATTATAATTTTCTGAGAAAATTGTTCTGTATGAATTCTAGATATGCGTGGATGCACTTATGTGTGCACGTGTGAAATTACGATTAGTATAAATATCTGCTAATTAATACACGTATTGAAATCACGTAATCTGAAGAAGTAGGGTGTTTTGCTAAATTCTTAAAGAGTGATAATTTGGTTGAAGTGTGATAGAGTTAATTTCGTAGTAACATTTTTATTTTGTGATTTGATTTCGATAATTTAAGTTATTGGCCGTGTAGTGACGGCCTAAGAATACAAATGCCACCACTCTCTTACATGTCTGGGATGTCGTAAGAGTCGACTAAGAGGCTCGACGCATTAAAAACCTGTGCGAGAGAAGGAAAACTTGAGACAAACCCTCTGGCCAGCGTGGTAGCATTAGGCTAAAAACCTCCTATGATCGCCACAATAGGCGTGATCTAGAAGAGGCCTATGTCCAGCAGTTGACGTCCACAGGCTCATGATGGATATGAATTTAAGTTACAGTTTATTTAAAGTAAATATTTTGTGTTCTCCAACTGTTGCTATGTATCAGAGTCTAAATGGAACAATAATTTGAAGAAATTGAATGTTCTATGTTAGGTTGATATGCTGTTGATTGTATAGTTAACAGCACGTCAGAATTTACACTTGCAATGCGAAAACCACCGCTATTACGTGTGGGGTTTGGCACAGAATGGGCACTTTGTAATATGAGAACTTGAGGTGCATTTCTCACAAGGGACACTTCTTATAATGTGCATTTTGCTAAATGTGCATTTCGCGAAATGAGCACGCGCACTTTTTTAGGATGGCTAAATGTGCTGTGTAACATAACAAAGCCCACATAGCCATATCCTAGAAAAGCGCTCATTTCGCGAATCGCACATTCGCGGAATGCACATTTTGCGAAATACTCGTTTTGCGAAATGCACATTATGAGAAGTGCCCGCTGTGAGAAGTGCCCCTTGTGAGAAACGCACCTTTTGCGAAACGTACGTTTTGAGTCGGGTTTCATTTTGCGAAGTGCATGTTTTGCGTCAAACCCTACTTGTCGTAAAAGGGGGCCCTCAAGGTCAAACTGTAAACCCCGACGTGCTGTTGACTGTATTTATATTTCTAAAGAAGAAATGTGATGACCAAGTATCACATTACCAAATATGCTATATTCAAAATGCATATTTTTACTAAATGTTAGTAGATGAGATGATTTATTGAAATATTATTTTTAGGTGAATTTATATCAGTACCCGGAACAAGACATAATAGGTCACGATCAGATATAGTTGGCAGTATAGCACAGAAAATGATTAACGAAAGTGCAGGTGAGATACAAACGTAACAATAATATAAAATAGCGCATAGATTTTATTCTAGTTGTTATTAAGAAACTTCCAACTCCTATTTTACCCCGTTTAAGTCATGAAAGAATCAAATCGTAACCTCTCGTAATTTTTCATGGTATATCTCACTATCAAATAGTAATACTAACGTGTTTGTTTGTTTAATGTATTTAATACTTATTTTATGTTTCATGTATTTAATACTTATTGTTCGTGCATGTCATTTATTCCGATATCTCTTTGTTGTGTAGTATGGTTTTTAATAAAATTGTTCTCTGTCTCTCGCTCTCTCTATCATACTAAAAAAGGCAAATATAAAAATATTTTGTTCAACATAACAACATACAGTCGGAGGCATGACATTACGAATTATTCGACTTATTATTAAATTATATCCCTCCAACTGCATGTAATATGTTGAACAAAATATTTTTATATTTGCCTTTTATAATTGATCTTGTTTCCATCTTTTCAGTTGGCTTGTTTTTTGAAGCAGGCGGATTTTTTAGTTTTTTAATTTTTTAATTTTTTTTATTTATATCTTTTTAGTTATTTATTGGTCATGAAATTCCTTTTTGAAATCCTAAAGATCAGACCTTTTAATTTGATACCCATATTGAAGAATTCTCAAAATATATTTTATTTTTCACTTCAAATAATAGCACCTAACAGCCGCCATGTTGGTTTTTTATGTTGATATACCCGGTGTCACTCTCTCAGTAAATATGAGCTGAATCCATCGAGCCGTTCAGGGCCGCAGAGCGTTCCGAACAGTTATACAAAAATACATACTCTCGAAAAACATAACCCTCCTTCTGGCGCAGTCGGGTAAAAAAACAACTGGTCTTTTTTATACTTACTAAATTGTAGGTAATTAATTTTTTACTTACTTTTAATAAATAACGTTATTATTTACAGGCCCATCGAATTTAGCTTCGACTAATGCAAGTAATTTATCTCTCTCACATTCGGAAATTAGCCGAAGCACGAAAAATATGATGTCCCCATTATCTGCGTGCATCATCGAAACCGGTGTGTAAATATGAGACTAAATGAACACGCCAGACTTTCAAAAACTGTCAAAATCTTTAATTGATTTTGAGTACAATTTCTTACTAGTAAAGTTGAAAGTCGATTGGCAAAGTTTGACATGTTTTGTAAACCCAACGTGCTGTTGGACACACAAACATATTTTCAATTTAATATATACACATCAAAAAAAAGTTTGTGATCACTTAATGATTTTCATACAAACGACCTGTTTTGTCGCATTCACAAAAAAAATTGAATACTCCGTCGAAATGTTGAACATTCTAGCTTTTGAATGTGTACCAAATTGAAAAAAATATCGGCAAGATTAACTACAGTAATCCCTCTACGAAGACAGGTCGTTTGTTTGAAAATCATTAAGTGATCACAAACTTTTGATGTGTGTTTACTCGTAGAATATACGTTAAATAGTGAATTATAATTATAAAGTAAAATTTTTTTTTACTTAGCAATAAAATTGTCTTTTGTGTGTTTCCTTCTACTGTATTTTCTGTGTTTAGAGAATAAAGTGTTTATATTATTTTTTTATTTTTTATTTTAGCACTAGTGCAAGATAAAGGGCGGAGTTTCGGCATATACGCCATAGCTGTTACGAGACAATCCGATAATGAAGTATGGCATATATACAGGCGATATAGCGATTTCTACGATCTTCACTCTTCCATAAAAGAAAAGGTACTTCAGCCATTTCAAACAAATATGTTAATTTGTCAGGTCATACAAATAGGTTAGTTGTGTCAATATTGCATTTATAAAACCTTTCTCTATGGGTTATCAAAATATGAATAGAATTATAAAGTTAATAAATATCTATTTTTAAAGGAAAGATTTGATTGTTTTTTTGTTTGCATTGAATAGGCTTCGAAACGACTGAACGGATTTGGATGAAATTTTGTACACCGATAGTTGATAGCCGGGTTATGAACATAGGATACTTTTTATCCCGATATTCCTACGGGAACGGGAACCACGCTGATGAAACCGCGAGCGGCTGCTAGTTTTTAAATAAACTGTCCAAACAAATGAAAATTTTAATGGAAAGTTCATCAAATACCATTTCAGTTACCTTGGTTCGCGCGTTGCTTTGGTTACAGTTTTCTAGCCTAATCTAACGGTATGAGCTAAAGTGATTTTGGCGAAATGTTTTATCAGTGCACGGTGTTTCGATAAACCATTCTGAGCTCATGAGTTTGACATATTCTTAAAAGTATCGAAAGTTTGCCGAAATATATAAAAATCGTTTTTTTTATTTAATGTCTTATATTGTTTTTCATTTATCCACAGTGGCCAGAACTTGGTCACCTGCCTTTCCCCGGAAAGAAAACTTTCCAGAACACATCTAGATCAGTACTAGAAAACCGCAAGAGAATGTTGAATAGCTACCTACAATCATTAGCCAGCCTGGCCCGACAGACGCAATACATGAGTCTCCTGTCTCCAGACTATTTGGGGGGGTTCCTCAGTCCACAGATACAGACGGAAAAGCACATCAATGCTGTGAGTACTTATAATTTTAATTACTTTTTCCCCAAATACATATGCTCCGTCGTTCATAAAAAAAAACATTAGCTTATAGATCGTTGCAGAAATATATTGTTATTTTTATGTATAGAGTCGCAAAGTGAGCATGTTTTTATGAAAATAACGGGGCGGTGAGATGTGCCAGTGAGTGTACTTTATAATTCTAAAAGCATTTAATGTTGTTCTCAGTTGGATGCGCTATTGGTGAATCCGTTGAAAGCAGGCATGAGAACGTTGAAGAATATGCCAGATCAATTTGTGAACACTGTAGATGGTGTGATGGATGGTAATATAAAATTTTGGTATTCTAATCTCTCAGACCCAGAGTTATGAGATACAATAGATATTCCATTGTTCTCTGGCCACCGGTGTCCTGCTAGCAATTAAAGATAACTATACTCTGTTAGCATACACTTAAAGGCATTTTACACTGGATTCGATTGTATTTTAGGGGGCCTTGCCCTGGAGACTTACATATTTTTTTTAAACTTAATGAGTAATATAACAGCCAAAGAAAGTTTCCACAACAGAATAAAATATTTCAATTGAATAAACACAATATAGATTTAAGTAAGGTAGAAATGATGAATTCTTAAAAAAATCTTTGTTTTCTTGTGTATAATTAAATAAATGAATCAATTAACTAATTAAATAAATCAATAACAAAAGCAAATATACTACTAAAGAGGTGTGTAACAAATTAAACTTAGGCAAAATTTACTGATTATTCACAAATGGTTTTTAAAATTGATTTATGTCATCTAGTTTCATTTTACTTGAGTATGTATGTAGTATTTTGTTTATAAATAGCGAAGTGAGATCATTTATGTGGAAAAGCTTTATATTATTCTGTTTTCTATATACTTTTAATTTACTTTACTTTTCATCATAACCATACTGTATATAATTTTAGGCATTTCCAAAGTATTTCAAAGCAAAGGCGCTGAAAGTTCTTACGAAGGCTTAAAAACTTCCAGCTCGTCGGATGTTCCAGATGTGAGTACAAAAAGTAACAAATATTTTTTAAATGACCAAAAATTTTGCATTGACTTTACATACATTGAACATAATGCCACTACTATACAGGTCGGTTAACCAAAGCTGGCACGTTCAACACATTTACGCGTAGTGTCTGTCACTCGCGCGCGGTCAAACTTATGAGTATTAAGGCGACAGTTATTGTTTTGTTTTTGCTATTATAGAGTGAATTTTTTGTATTTGTCTATTCGTTTTTTGCATTAGTGTGAGTACTGATAACGCGCCAGCTTTCGGTACCCGGCCTATACTAGTAAATTTCTTGTGTATATGTAACAGTAACATTAAGGTTTTTCTTGCAAGGACGGTGATGACAGTATGGCGCTCCGGTTACTCGAAGAAGTTTTAGGTATCAGAGGGCTGTGGCTTCGAAGAAGATTACTTGCACCTTTGCGGACTTTGATTGCGGATCGAGTAAACAAGTAATTTTGCAATAATGATGTTAAATATCATATTCCTCTTTACATTTTTTTGAGCGCACAGAATGTGCAATTTTCTTTTATATAGTTAGTTAAACAACAGCTACTACGGGGCAAATGCCCATTACCTTAAATAAACAGAAAATAGTCATTTAGGATCAGCCCCCTTATTGCCTAATTTCAAAATCTATCACAATCTCTTTCACAAGTATGGTGATTGTGATAGTGACTTATGGAATTGTGTAAAATATAGTTGCAATCCCTTTCGGAACGAATGATGTTTTAAATGACACTTCATTTGACACTTCTCCATACATTTGAAAGATATTTTCGAGTGTCACTTCGCTGAGTCAGTTTGATTTCGTTTATTCAATACCTTTCAAAACGCGTCCCGATCACAATTCCTATCTAATGTCAAATAGTGACAGCCTGAAGTATATGAATATCTTTCAAATGGCGAATTGAAAGGATTGTGATAGATTTCAAAATTAGACCATTAGCCCCTGGATTGTAATACCGTCAGAGAAAGCAGTGCAGAAACGAATACTTTATAATTATATTATTGTTTTGTGCTTGCCAGATACATCATTGTGTAGTTAGCAGTGGCGAAGGGTCCATAAACACCGATTTCCATCGGCTTCCCTTTTGAAAATCGAATCCCAATCATCCACTATATAGTTAAGAAAATTTTTGGAGAAATTTTGGGTACTTTGCGTACTTACCTTTGCCATATTTCAACACCTCGCCACTAGTAGTAAGTATGTGTATTAACAATTCCTTTTCTTATTTTGCAGGAAAGTTTTCGACCTAGTAACCTCGTTAACCTCTCCTAAGAATGTAGTGCAGTATTTGAAATCATTCAAGTGAGTTTTTATACGTAAGATAGATAGACGACCCGTTATGGCCACTGTCCCGGTTTTGACCACTTTAATTCGTAACGCTGTGTAAAGAAAGATGAAATGGAAATGGCCAACTGAGGCTTAGAGTAACCATATCCGGTCGTCTACCCTGTACAGTCGGGGAACTTGTACCTTGTATTCTTTGCCGTACGAAATTATGCGTACTGTACGCTACAAATGTATTATTTGATTGTTTAGAGAATGGCTCATGAATCGTCACAACGCTAACTATAGTAACAGGGATGCAGCAACGAAGGCTCGAACGAGAGTTGCCGCCAAAGTAGCTTTGTTGTCGGCTTGTTCAGGTAATAATTAAGTTGTTGTCTTCATTTAAAGTTCGAAATGTATCTATTGTTTACTTTTGGTTCTGGTTATTTGGTTCACACATATTTTTTTATTGAAAAAATACTAATTGGTAGTCTCGAGAACATTCTTTATCAAGTTCAGTTTATAGTAATTTTATTGCAACATCATAATAGAGAGAAAAATGGAATGGGAGTGTGAAGTGGATGTACGGCCTTTTTAACCGACTTCAAAAAAAGGAGGAGGTTATCAAGTCGACTGTATATTTTTTTTTTTTTTTTTTATGTATGTTCCGCCATAACTTCGCCAGTTGTTAACAGATTTTTAAAATTCTTTTTTTATCTGGAAGAAAATGGTTTATGTGTGGTCCCATATAATTTTTACGAAGATCTGGCTAGTAGTTTTTATAATATAAAATAAAACTTTTGGAGTCGGTGCTAGTTAGCTAAGGCCAAAAAAAATATAGTTAATAGAAGTGCAATGTAGAATGCTTTGGCTGGCACCGACTCCAAAAGTTTTATTTTTTACTTTTTGAAGTCGGTTTGATTTTTTTTATAAAATGTTTTTTTAAATCATAGTCTAAACAACAACAGTTGTTGCACTCAGCCGATATGATGGCTGAGCCACCACATAGCTGCTATGCCATCACACACACATGCGCCGCTCGCCATGGCTACTCGGTCGGCCCCTCGATCTTACTGGTCTTCACTGTAGTCCGAGCTTAAAACAGTAGCGAGCGCGCGTGTAGCGTAGGCAATTAATAGTAGATTGTTTACCAAGGGCTGTATGACACCCATAACAGTCGAGTGTTTTGGCGCCCGAACGAAGTAAGGGCGCCGATAGTTCGAGACTGTTATGGGTCCATTCACCCGAAGTAAACACTCTACTTTTCATTTTGAATATGAGGAAAGTAAAAACAAACAGAATATTCTAAAAAAAATTTTGTAAGGTTTCTACGATTTTAATTTTTTTATAATGTAGCAAAATAAGCTGTATAGGCTTCTGTGCCTTTGCCTACATACCTTTGTTAAATAAAAGTCCAAAGAGATTACAGATATCGATTTGACATGACACCCCCTATTCTTTTTTCAAATTTATTACAGCCCTAGGGCCGCCACATATCACTTTCAACCCGCATTTTAGGCAAGTTATGAGTTTCTTTCAGAATATGAGACATGAAAAAGAATATAACTGTGATTATATATTTTTTTAACATATCTTTAATTATAACTTTTTATTTTGCATTTCACAATGCTATTTTTATGTGATAAATATTAAACAAGAAAATATACTAGAAAAAAGCAACTTGTTTCATGTGGTTAGTGCATTGGGCCGGATTCCCAAAGATGCGGGATCGAATCCCGTCAGGGCGACATGAGACAAGTTGCTTTTTTGTAGTGTATTTTCTTGTTTAATATTTATCAACACATCTTTAACTTTGCACATTCGTATGATTTAATAAATGAAAAACATTGTGATGCCGTCGCATTCCTGTTAAATCGTATTTATATTTCTTAGATGAGCTCCGTCACATAGTGGGTTCAGATACGGCGCGCCGGGGCCTTCTCACAGTGTTCGATATGTGCCAAACGCAGGAGATCAATAAGAGACTTATATTCGTGCTTTTAGAAGGTATATAACTTAACAATGTATAATTCAGCGATGGTATTTAATTATACTTACTAAAACTTTAGCGGTTTTATCATTTATAACAATGTGATAAAGTTTTTATGCAAAATATATTGTTTCTTGTATAAATGATATCTATCTATGTGAGCAAGTACGATGTCTTTTAATTTCATAATAAGTAGCTTATCATTAGTCATATACGCTCCACATTCATATTATGGCTATACAAAAATTATACTTTAATAAAAAAAAGAAAGAAAAAGAAACATAAAATAAGGAAGTGAATTCCAAAAGTAATATACAACAATTTAGCAGAGAAAATCTATAAGATGCTAACATTTTTTATATTTTTGCAGCCATAATGACTGATTTATTCCCCGACAACAACGTTCAAGATATGTTCAGAAGATTATATTCTAACTCCCCCCGAGTGCCTGCAGTCAAAAAGTCGGTGAATATATGAAAATTATTCTATCTCAATTGTCTGGTCATACCTGGACTACTGCTTAGAAATTGCACTGTGGTTCCCGTTTGTAAGCACAGAGCGAAGAGATGAAACGAATTTATCCTGTGCTGCGGTTATGTAATTGGTATTACAGGTATATTCTCTATAGCACTTATTAAAAAAAAAAATGGACGGTGTTGTTAAACATTTTTATTTCGTTTTAAGTATTTTATAAGACAACAGGTTGTTTACTAGTTGATATGAAATGTAATAGCGACGAAATCGCAACAGTACTTGTATTTTGTCATAATGGCTAATTTCAAATATTTATTTGAGCTTACTTGTTCGTGGCAAAATTGTAGAGCATTTATTTTTGGTTTTCAGTATGTGGTAACCTTAAACTTAGTTTTAATATTCCAAGTCTAGCTTTGTAATAAAAAAAATTATTGTTCTTATTTATACGTAGAATTTTTGCCTGTGCCAATGAGACTAACTCCAATTATATTGATTGGCTTATAATCGTGATATTGTGTACCTAACAATGAAACTGTATCTTTACACCTGTACATAATGCTGTACAAAAAGATTTTATACTTACATTTATCGTACACATTGAATAGCTAAATTTACTAATAAATTAAATTGTAAATAATAGTAAAAATGTACATTTGACTATAGTTCACAGATCTTGACCAGTAAGCAAAAGTTGCGCAGGAGTCACTTTTGGTTTGATCTTGATTAGATGCGCCGCGGAAGGGGGGAGTGTAATTATGTAATTTTACAGCTGTAGGGTGCCAAATACATAGTAGAGAGGCCCAATCGTCGTCTCAGCCACATGACACCCACTGCTGGGTATAGGCCTCCCCCAAGGATCTCCACGACGATCGGTCCTGCGTTGCCCGCATTCAGCGGCTTCCCGCGACCTTCCCTTGTCGGGGGCATACCCTCGGAGCGACGTCCTGTGCGCGGTCGCCATTCCAGAACCTTTCCGCTCGGCCATCGGTTCTTCTCGCTATGTGTCCCGCCCACTGCCACTTCAGCTGAGCAATCCTTCGAGCGATGTCGGTAATTTTAGTTTTTCTACGGATCTCCTCATTTCTGATTCGACCACGTAGGGAAACGCCGAGCATAGCTCTCTCCATTGCACGCTGGGTGACCTTGAGCCTTCTTATCAGACCCATAGTTAGCGACCTGTTGCTCTCATTTCTTTCCGGTTTAGGACAACCCTTAGGACAGCTAGACACATAAAGGGAAGTGCTGATGCTGCATAGATACGGCGTGACAAGATTTTTTTGGTCCCTTCTTTTGTCGAATACTCAAGATCTGCGCTGGTATTTCAACTTATTTAACGTTAATTTCAGGTGTTTATTTTTCTTATTGACAAAGAATTTGAAAGACCAATTACTTAACTCTGTATAAAAGTATTTTTAATGTTGCTATCAATAGTTAACGAGTGCCATCTTTTGACGGTTTATATATTATTAGTCAAACTTTATTTATTTGCAATGTAAATAGTAATTTATTGCGTTTTATATTTAGGTGTGGTTTATACTATATTATTTTCGGAAGTATCTAAATTTAAATGTAATATAACACTACTGGCCATGTACGTAACTATTTAAATATAATATAAAGATAAACCACGTAAAAAGTTCAGTACTTTCATATGCAACGAAATAATAAACAATTTAAATGTATACTTGGTATGTTGTTAAATTACGTTTATTTTGACAGCTGTTAAAAACGTAACATTGCAGCTATTTTTATATCTACTTTAATGATTACAATATAAATAATTGTGGTGTCTTTATTAATAGCATGTGTAAATTAAATAAGGCAATAGTATCGTATTCCTGCGAAGTGCACTATGTATGTATTTACTCTTATAAATAGTTACATCGTGAAATTAACTCGTTTATAAAATGCACTGTAATCTACTGGAAATTGAAGTACCTTTTCGTGCCTCTTAATAGTTATAATAATATTATTTAATGTTACATTTGTAAATATTGACGTAGTATACAAAAGAACAGAAACGCTATAAAGTGCATATTACGTATTTAGTTATGAAAAAAGTTTCGCCTTTTAATCGCCTCTGTGGTCTAGTGGTACTACCACCGGTATCAGACCCAGCGGTACCGGGTTTAATTTTTCAGCGGGGGTACATATTGTATTCGTATTGGTTGGTGCCAGGACTTGTTGTAAGTCCGCCTGGTTAGCTACCACCATCTTATCTAAGTCTGACGCCATAAAAACAATGTTTTCAGCATTGTTGTTTTCGGGCAGTTAGAGATAAGATAGCCAGTTCCTCAGTGATTGAGGACTCCAGGAGAGGCTCGCTTCCATCTTTAGCCTTATCAATACTTAACATCAGGTATGATGAAGGCTAAGAGTCTACCCGTCGTTCATTTAAAATAATAATAATAAGAAACAGGCACATTGACTTGACAACGTAAAGCAATTAAAAAGGGGAAATGTATGGACTGTTTTTGCGTTTAACGCAAAAGAATGGCGACGCTTCACAGCCACATGTTTCTGTTCTGTGTCAACCTAATTAACATAATAAATAAAAACTCATTAGTGTAATAATAGGCCATCCTCAGTAATTTAATTGAATAAATAAATTGCAGCTTTATTTTTAGTCAACAAATGTTTTTGTCCATTCTTGTTTGTCTTTACATCAGTATTACGTCCAAAGTGTCATTATATTAAATTATTTATCTATACAAAATTATATTTTTATTTATAACTTATTAATAAAATTATTATATTTTAAATTTATTTTAAGTGTTTTTCGCTTTAGAAATGCTTGCAACCAAAATTAATATTGTTACACTTAAAATATTCAAAAATACAGTTTTGCGATTTTTTGGCGGTTTAAGTATTTTAATATTGTGAAACTACCTTGATTTGATCTGATTGAAAAAATGTGATTAAGCTTTTGCTGATGTAAATACTTATCTACATCAATGGTATTAAAATATATCTGAACTTAAGTAATATTTTAATAAAGTGAAACCTAAGCAATAATTTATAAAAAATGCGCTTTTAAAAATACCAATTAACAGAATTACGTTCATACTGTATCATTTTTCATACTGGTATAATGGTTAAAAATGTAAGTAAATAAAAAATGTGGCGCGGGTATTAACTTGTAATAATGTACTCATACAACAAAATCAACATAGATTTGACTCATACATATCAATTTTCATAGCTTGTTGTTTATAGTAAATACATGTTTATAACATTCCAAATGTTCAGATTAGCAAAGTTCATTATTTATTGTAAAATAAGTCAGTATTTATTTGGATAGTTTAATAAAAAAATATTTACAAAATATAACAGGATTTTTATTGACGACAAGAATATATTTTAAACATTTTATTTTACGTAGAATACATATTTCTGTGAATAAAGAAGACTATAAGATTATTTTTGTGGAAGTGATTTCGTATTTATAACTTGAGGACATACAATCAGGGAACTTTTCGGCTGAACAGTACAGTTTTTTTTACGGAGCGATATTTCAAAAAGGGAAGATTTGTAGAAAATATTTATATCACAAATAATAGAACATTCATTGGTATACGTACATCTTATGTTTCGGCGCGCACTGTTCATTGAAATTAAACTACTTTTACGGATATCAAACGCGTATATTTCACGAACTAAGTTGTAATTGTCAGTATTTTTAGATTTTTCCGACGTTTCGGCACCTTTTCAGCTGCCGTGGTCATGGGATGACATCCCGTATCCGTTTGATATTCGTAAAAAGTTGTTTTAATAATTGGTATTTTATTTAAATAATTAATTATTTAAATAAAATAATATAAATACCAAAAAGACTCTACTGGAAGACCGGTAAGCTCCCCGACTCATACATGACAATAAGAATTTCAAATTTTTCTCACTTCATCAATACCAATTCAATACCTATTTTAAGTTCCTACCAAAAATAAATAAAAAGGTCGGTACTATATATAAAAAGTTTACACCATCCTTCACATTAAAAAAGTCCTAAAACAAAAACGATTCTCGTTCAATTACCAAATGAGTCCTTCGACAACTTAATAAGCTTTAGCTTAAAAGTACAATGGCCTAGGATTGAACGTGCATTGCTATGCAATGAAAGATTGCCAAATGAAGTAAACGGTGCGGCCGCTGCGTCCCGTTGGGCGGTCGCCAGGGGAGCCCGCCAAGTTGCCCAGTTATGTGGGATTTAAACTGTTGTTTACTAATTACACACGTCCCGCTGTTACTGGTCTCGTGTCCTTTATTGTGACACGAGTTTTTTTTTTAATCTAAAGTGTCACAACTTGATTGTGTTTTGAACTTGCAGATACTTACATATAACTAACTTGACCAAGTCTTCTCAATCTATTCCGTTAGTTTTATTAATATTCCTGTTCGGTTATTTATGTTTATTTTTATACGCGTGCACTTCGTTATGTGAAATTGTTGGATATTATGTGTAACTGAATTATCATCAGTCATATTTGTTTCGTGGAACCTGATGATATTGTTTTATTAATAGAGTAGGTAATATGTCGGTGCCTTGGGTTGTTAATTCGTCCAAGATCGGTGCATAATATCTCACTCACTTCTAACTAATTTCATTTATCAGTAAATTCTATTTCCATTACCCATTTCATCAGTGGTTCACTTAATGTTGTTTTTATTTCGTTATTATATTTAAGTACTTAATTCAAGACAAATAAACATGATTAAAATTAATAAAGCTAAATTCCATTTTGAATACCACCAAAATAATCCTACTAATATTATAATTATAAATGTGAAAGTTGAGATGTTCGGATGCTTGTTACTCAATCACGCCAAAACGTCTGAACGGATTTGGCTGAAATTTGGTATACAGATACTTTGTAGCCTAGAGGGTAACATATGATATTTGTCGCGTAAAGACCCATCATTCCTACTGGATAATAAAATAAAATACGTGGGCTAAAATAGACGGCGCCATATATTTTGAAAATGCGACTTTCTCACATACTCGTACATGGCGTAAGATGTTTCGTTTTTTTTTGTTTATAATGCCTAACTCTTGATGTTTTTGATGTTTGATATAATTGATTTTTTATTTTTGATTGATGTTTAATGTTTTATGTTTGAGGTTTTATGTTTAACGTTTTATGTCTGACGTCTGACGTCTGGGTGTTTGGGTGTTTGGATGTTTGGATGTTTGGATGTTTGGATGTTTGGATGTTTGGAAGTTTGGATGTTTGGATGTTTGGATGTTTGGATGTTTGGATGTTTGGATGTTTGGATGTTTGGATGTTTGGATGTTTGGATGTTTGGATGTTTGGATGTTTGGATGTTTGGATGTTTGGATGTTTGGATGTTTGGATGTTTGGATGTTTGGATGTTTGGATGTTTGGATGTTTGGATGTTTGGATGTTTGGATGTTTGGATGTTTGGATGTTTGGATGTTTGGATGTTTGGATGTTTGGATGTTTGGATGTTTGGATGTTTGGATGTTTGGATGTTTGGATGTTTGGATGTTTGGATGTTTGGATGTTTGGATGTTTGGATGTTTGGATGTTTGGATGTTTGAATGTTTGGATGTTTGGATGTTTTGAAGTTCTGACATTTTAGACAAAATAATATGACAACCTTTAAATTGAGTAGGTTAAAAAAGTACTAAGTTCTACTTCCAACAAATATTATAAATGTGAAAGTTTGGATTTTTTGATGTTTAGATATTTGTATGTCTGGATTTTTGTTACTCAATCACGTTAAAACAGCTGAACAGATTTGAATAAAATTGAGAACACAGATACTTAATAGGTTGGACAGGAACATAGGCTACTTTTTATTCTGATATCCCAACGAGAACCACCACGGGTGAAACCGCGGGCGGAAGCTATAACAATAATGAGAAGAGAAAAGGACCGAGATTACTGCCTTGCGACACCTGTAATTAAATCGCGCACGTTGAAAAGTGTCAGACTGTCATACATGGCCTGGAAAGATAAAAAGACTTTATTATATTAATTTAAACATTGCGTTCAAATGATAAACATAACAGAGTAAAAGAGTAAAATTGATGACGGCTTTATTGGAAGCTGAAATATTATGTCTTTCTGATAATTTCTTAAAGCCATTTCAATTTGTTAATTTAAACGTTCCTATTGTACTTAATTACCTCTTGATAAGATGCTAAAGTTGGATTTTTAATTCAATAGAGTGATTTGACAAGGTACCAATGACGTTTTGTAGAAATAATGCTGCCTTAAAATGTAGCGGCTTCCCGGTACGAAGCCGCGTTGCTCTATTGCCAGCGTCAAAGATTGTTTACAAAGCAAAGACAAAAGCAATAACTACTCAAGTTCAGCATGGTATGTAGGTGCTTGGTATTGGATCGATTACCTACCAAAGCCGAAATATAAAGCACACCTATCGTATATCTAAGCCAACATCACTTAACCAATGTGCGTGTTATAGACTCTCCATTGCCTCTGGCGTTCAACTATAAACTGGGCTAAAATGTACCTTTAACGGTAAACAATTTCACGGGCACTGGTTCTATTTAATTGGAGGATTATCTTTTTTCCTAGCGAGCCGGACCGTCGTCAAATGCCACAGCTAACGAATGATGCTGCAAGCTCTGTCCATTGACATAAAAACGTTCAATAAAGAGACCCTTTTATGTTAAAAAGTTAATGCAGATTTGGACGGGGATCCCGGGATTTCGGAAAATAGACACGCTACTTGTAAAAGAAATTATAATATACGGTTGCCACGGTGATAAATGCGAGGTGAGGGGTGGTTAAATCATTTGTGGCAGTATTAAGTCTTGTATCTAAATTGTAAAAAAAAAACTTGGGACACGATAACTATATTGACATGTCTGTCAGAAATGTAATAAATCACAAGAAAAGAAATTGGGTTTGCAGTAACTGCATTAAAGCATCTAATCTTCACTAAGTGAATTTATTTAACATTCCAAGTCCTAGCACAATGCGACGAACACAATTTGAATTTCCAGCTTTCCTTGTTACGTTTACTGTATAAATTGCGTATCATTTCGTTGCTGGTTCGAATTCAACTTGCCGGCAGCATCATTTATAAACAAAAGCGTGCAACACTGTTTTAAAAGGCAAAATTGTTTCCGCTATTACGCCGGGCCGGTCCCGCGCCAATAAATGTAGGTGGGTATTTAGCAGGCTATTTACTGCGACACTCCGCTCTGCGACTCTGCTAATACTCTTAATTATTTTTGCCAGTGTAAGCTGTTTTTCTGACGGGGAAATGCAATTGCAACATTTTGCATTTGGTGCAAGAGACGGGCGCTCATTACGCGCTATCGTTCGCCACGGCTGAGATAGCAGAATAATTAGACTTTAAATCAAGGGAAGCAAAGCGGTCAACCGCTCAAATGTGGTATGAATAGTCAATCGTCATTAAATTATTCAGCTTTGGTAGTCTAATGTGTTCCGGCGGAGGCTGAGCCTTTATTCGTCCTCTGGTGGAGGTAGTCAGCTGATTTGCAAGTGATAACAGATGGACCGTTCGGCGCATTAGGCTCCTCGTTACATCTACAATAGGCGGCGTTACAATCGTGTTACGGCTTCGGCTGCCGGCCGGCTGGAAGTTCCAGCCTAGATCTGATGGCAACGGGAATGGATTTTAATGGCATTTCGAATGTAAAGAACATGCTGATTTCGAATGTGAAGAACATGTTGATTGTAGGTGCTAGTCTTAGATAGCTTTTAGAAACTGAAATTTTGGGGTTCCGTGTATATGTAGGTAACATACATCCTACTAATATTATAAATGTGAAAGTATGTTAGTTTGTTTGTTACTCTTTCACGCAAAAACTACTGAACGGATTTTGATTAAATTTGGCATGTAGGGACTGGAAGTAGTGTACTTTTTATCTCGATATTCCCACGGGAACGGTAACCACGCCGGTAAAACCGCAGGCGGAAGCTGGTATAACATAATAAGTAGTTTATTTATTTATAATAGAAACACTTGGGAAATTACCTTTGGGAAAGATAAGTACCTACTTGGCGTTAACCACAGGAATACATAAAAGTGGTTGGAAGCAGCATGTTTCGCATTTAGTGCTGAAAGAAGCATCGTCGCCTCAAATGCTCGTTGCCATGACTACGTGAAGAAATTCAAAATCGAGATGTATGGGTTAAGGGTTTCGCGCAAAAGGATGCAGTTGAAAACTGTCAACTTAGTACTTCTAACCCTTTCTCGTGTTCTTCTTCATATCGTATGAGTATTAGTGGCCACTTCTCTGGTGTTAGAATTTGTCAAGCCGCCTATAAGGCATCTGACTTGGCTTAACGACTGTTATCAGATGACAACAGCCAGGACCAACATTTTACCGCAGCCTCAGATGCACGAAAGCGCTGAGTTGTAATGCCACTTTATCATCATCCATCCGACACCTGACCGAACCGAACGTTGTTTAACAAACGTGATCAAATACGATCAGTCTGTCAAGCGCCGCAACGAGCGCTTAAGAATGATCTGATTTTAAATCTGATGATCTTCACCAGAATCAAAATCAGAAACAGTATACAATTGTTTATAACTGTGTAACTGGTTGTTTATATTATTGTGTTTCATAAAATCAACACTGTCAAAATATTATTTAAAAAATTTAAAACCTCAGTAACGAACACAGGTGATTCCCGTATAATCTGCAGAAATAGTATTGCCTACATCAAGATAATATAATAGAAAAGACATCCATCAAAACGATACAAAATTACAACCTTAAAATAAAGGAGATAAGACTTATGAAACATGACAGGAATTTCCTTAAAACAAAAGAGGAAACAACGTATTCCCCATAGCGCGACGGCGAGTAAAATTAAATTAATACAGGCTCAGTTCGCTTCAAATTTAAACAGCGCAAGATTTAAACGACAGCTCACATTTCGTAGGTAGGTACCTACGTAATTATGGCGTGGCTGCCCCCGCTCCCGGGCGCAATGTGCCAAATCGCTTACCCGCTGCTCGTACCATTGTCCAACTTCGTCTTTAAGTTGACATTAGTTTGTATAATAACAAGAAACCAAATTATGAGATCTTCAATGTTTTTTAAATGTACACGACAGCTAGGCTTTACAGCTTGAGATTGCTCTTAAGAGGATTGTGTAGCTATAAGATTTCACACAGAAAGGGGGGGAAAAGCGATAACGTTTCTCCCGAAACATAATCTAATTTTGTTTTTTTTCTATATGTTGTTGATATATTGGATAAGTAGACGTTTATCTTTAAAGAAATGTTGCTTATAACAAAAATTATTAGCATCTCAATATCTATATTTTGAAGCTAATAATTAAGTTAAACTATAACCGAATTAATAACAAAGAAACCTGTAGGTACATGAGTCGTATTTTTGAATCATTTGAAATTCTCATGCGAATTCAATTCGCATTCGAATTGAAATTCACCGACTTCCATTTTGTCGCATTTTTTAATCACTCGAATACGGTGTTGCCGTTTGCTAAAACTCCCTTGACGTTATTTAATTTTACGCAGAATATTTAAAACCGGAAACTAACTCTCCATAGATTTTCAAGAACCGATACTGAATCTGACTTGAATCTGACTTTCTTCTTCTTTCTTAATTAATGGCGTGCTCGCATTAAATACGCGAATTTTGCCAATGTCAAGTAAATATATTTTGTTATATACAGAAATTGTACGGTAGATTGAGTAAAAAATGGAGCCTCAAAATCTCTGAATCTGACTTGAAACGAAACTTTTTAAGTTGTCAAACTATCCGTCAAGTCAATGTCAATTTGAAAATGACATTAAGTGCTAAACGTCAGAAAAGAAAAGAGTGGTCGGACGGGACTCGTTGCAGATTTGAATGAGAATTGGAATTAAATAAAATACGGTTTTTAGCATTCGCATGTGTATCTTATGATTCCGTGTACCGATTAAGCTGTACTGAATCGACAGACACCAAAATTGTTTCATTTCGTAAAGGTTTAGGGGGGTGGAAACGTTATCGCTCGAAACAATATTTCAGAAGGAATCAGCTTTTAATAGATAGTGAAAACAGACAAATCTCATTCAGAATAATGGAATTACAGCTGCTATAAAGACTATCTATGTATGTAGTGATCGACTCTCTTGCTTCAAGGTCTGCTCTACGATACGAAATCACGCTACGAGATATTTGATGCTACTACTAAATCGGTTTCGTCTTGCTACGAGGGCTGCTACGAAGCCTACGAAACCACGCTACGAGATTTTTGATGCTACGAAATCGGTGTCGTCTTGCTAAGAAGTTTACGATATCTTGCTACATGATTTTTGATGCTTCGAAATCGGTGAACGGAGTTATTTTGTTCAATTATTTTCCTGATGTCTATTTTATGTCGAGTCTTTGCAAAAGCATTTAGATTCGAGTCCCATCGGTAGTGACCTCCGTCCTGACTCAGCTCGGCGCGCTCCGCTGCACCCCGCTTCCTGTCACCTTTGCAGCAACTCACAGTTGATTTCATCGTTGGTCTACGCAAATATCGCTAGATTGTGATAAAGCGCCGTTGCTTCTGCCTCTATATCTCGAGAAATAATCAGCTTACATTGCTCGACGTCTTCGTTGGAAAATAATAACTCGAAAATGTTTAGTAGCAGTTCTGTTTATTTTCATTTTTTTATCTCGTATTTGCTGAATACTTTCGGTCAATACCCAGTCAAGTCACACCAGTCTTTTCCGTTTATATCGTCTAGAAAATACATAATTATGCTATTCGCCTATCTAAAATTAAAAAGTTTCGACATTAAATTTGAAGTTTAGAAACCGTATGGGATTACTATATTTGATTACGTATGAAAACTCAAATCTGCTTAAGACGTTAATCAGATAAGGCTGGTCTGCCGGCGAATCAAATTGTGCATCCAGCACAGTTTAATAAGCATGCCGTGCTTAAACTAATAAATCAAGCTGATTCGATTAGTTACTGCCTTCTGAATTTAAATCGGGAAACTAATGACGTCAGTAGTCGTGCGAGTTAATAACGACAATATAATAATGATGAAAAGGCGTTAATTGGGAAATAATAATTTGATTACCCTAGTCTTCCGAAATAATCAATTAAACAATTTGTGACGTAAAGTGGACAATTAATATACTTGTAAAACGGTCTTTGAAAATAAAATAATAAGCATAGAACTGAAAAAAAGGTGAATACCTTTAGATATAGGTTGTCTTTGGCTAACATACAGAAATAGTAACTATTATTTGTGCTTGTAATAATATGGTGTAGCCGGTAGTGCTCTCTCATCGATATAGGTAGGTAGCCACGGAAGACCAGCGTTAAACTGTCTGCGACATCCAACACATGCTGAGTGGACTACCTTTTAAGTGTCACTATTATTTTATGTGTCAATAATGTCATTGTTGTATACATGTGCTTTTCATGTGACACTTAATAATTTTTTTCTTTCTTTCTTTCTTTCTTTCTTTCTTTCTTTCTTTCTTTCTTTCTTTCTTTCTTTCTATCCATGATGTGATTTGAATTTTATGGTACGACAATGAGCTATGACATGATATTCGAAAATAATAGATCTAGTAACAGATCAGTAAGTATTGATTCCATTCACGTACAGTCGGGGGACTTCCCGGTTGACCAGTAGTTTTTAGGAGGTGTTATTTAAAAAGTTATAGACTAGTAGAAATGTTTCAATTACCTATAAATAATATAAAATTATTAGGTATTTCGTTTCCATCATCAGCCTGTGGACTTCCACTGCTGGATTTAAGCCTCTCCTAGCTCACGCCTATTGTGGCGTTCATAGGAGGCTATTAGCCTACTGTTACCACGCTGGCCAGACGGGTTGGTAGAGGGTTGTTTCAAGCTTTCCTTCTCTAGCACAGGTGTTCAATGCGTCGAGCCTCTTAGTCGACTCTTAAGACATCCCAGGCATGTAAGGGAGTGGTGACACTTGTATTCTTAGGCCGTCACCACACGGCACGTATTTCGTTTAAATCATAAATTATTTCTTTAACCTTTTTACTTTTCAAATAAACGTTTCCCAAAAAAACTACTGGTCAACCGGGAAGTTCCCTGATTGTACCTACACAAATTCAATATTATCATTATAGCTACATTTAAGGCGGCATTATTTTTACAAAATGTCATTGGTAACCTGTCAAATTTCTCTACTGAATAAAAAATCCGATTATACTTGAAAGGGTAAAGTTTGGGCAAAGACAAAAGTCAGCGTCAAAGATTGTTTACAAAGCAAAGGCAAAAGCAATAACTACTCGAGTTCATCATGATAGGTATATAAGTGCTTGGTATTGGATCGATTACCTACAAAGCCGAAATATAAAGCACACCTATCGTAAGTCTAAGCCAACATCAAATTAATCAATGTGCGCGTTACCACAATGAGTATGATATTAGAAAATAATAACTAGAAAAAAGCAACTAGTAGAATTCCGTCAGGGCGACATGAGACTAGTTGCTTTTTTCTAGTATATTTTCTTGTTTAATATTTATCACATAAAAATAGCATTGTAAAATGCAAAATTAAAAAGTTATAATTAGATGGCTGTTTCATCTTAATCGATAGTCAAACATCTGTAAAGATGTTTCTTTCGAATGCGAGGATATTTCTCTCATTGATGAAGCTACGGTGGCCAACACCGTAGAATAGTGAATATACTAGAAAAATTCGACGGGTCCTCATAGGTCTCTGTAGCATAATTGGTTAGTGCATTGGGCCGGACTTCCAAGGATGCGGGTTCAAATCCCGGCAGGGCGACATGAGACTAGTTGCTTTTTTCTAGTATATTTTCTTGTTTAATATTTATTACTAAATTCTTAGTGGGGGAGGCCTATACCCAGCCCAGCAGTGGGGGTGTTATGTGGCTGAGACGATGAAAACGGAAATCTTATTATGTCCGTAGTGGTTTACTGTATATTTTAGTCACTCATGACATTATTTACTATGCTTGTCTCGGATGGTTATGAAGATTTCTCGAATCCGTAACAATAAGCTATTAGGATCCTTGTTAAATGGCTTTCCATCTCCAGCTAGACAGACAGGGGCTAGAAACAAGACAAGACATTAGGGCCTAGGGATACCTCACGTCATATACAGGGTGGAAATTTGAAACGGGGCATGAAGGGCAGGAAAGTTAACCGTTGTAGCTACATGAAAACGTTCTTAGGAACCCTCCTTATATTTTTGAGAAATTTTAAACAGCATTTTTGAATTTTGAAAAAAAAAACTGTCAGAAAAATAAATTCTTTTATGCCAATCGATCCTGTTCCACCTACGACACCTACTGCGGTATGAGAACTAGTAAAAGTTAGCAATCGCGAAAAAATATTTCCTCATACGCTAACAAAATAAGTTTATTCAACAAATTTACTCGTAAGTGCAGCGGATACAACTGCGAGTAGTGCTTACGTTTTTTTTCGCAATTTGTCACGTTTCTAGTACCTACTCGAACCTCCAATGGTCTTTTAGAGTGTTTTAATCCTACTGAGAAACTAAACTAAAATATTTTTGAGAACTGCCCATTTTCCTGCTAGCAGTTTTTTTTTCCAAAATCTGTGAAAGCACATCAGGGCGAAATGAGAAATAACTTATAACTATTAATTGCAGATGTAGGAGGGCTGATGTTGTTGAAAATGCCGTTATTGCCAGGACACAAAAAAAAGGTTATTTTTAAACAGAAATGTTGTATTTATATAATGTTTTTGGGCGGTTTCTAAATTAGGAATTTCTTGAGAACGTCTCAGACTCAACTCAAAGCAAAATTGCAATCACTTTGTCACTTTGGATAATGGTGATAGTGCCAGCTAACAGGTAACCCACATTTAATTTATTTTTGACTTTCACATAAGTGAAAATTTTTGGTCATTTTGTTCTACATTAACATTGCCAACGGCGCCGCCCGATTATAAGTAACCAACGAGTTATAATACCCGACGGCCGGCGAAGATCATGGTCGGACTATGTGCCTTTTCGGTCACTTAATGTTTTAATGTCGTTTGGCATAACAGTTTTGGCATAAAGTCTTTGCATAATTTATGATAAGCAGTTTTATGAATGCAGAATGGTTTCATCGGCATCTTACTTACTCTAATTTCCTTTAACATAATTTTAATAACCATAAAATTATAGATGCGTTGTTATTGTTATACGTCTAAAGGCAATTTATCATAAAATAGAAATGCATAATGAATTTATCCATAACAATACCGACTGTTAGCGTGTTTGAGAGGTAATTAGGTCCCAATCCCGACTGCCGTGGTTACTTTGCCGTGATACTGGTATGCCCAATACTAGAGTGCAATTTAGAACCCGGAGGCACGGAGGGAGAGCTTGCAATGCTTGCATGCTTGCTTGCATGATTGCTTTGCATGCTTCCTTGCTTGCATGCTTGCTTTGCATATGCATTCATTGCATTTGCTTGCTTGCTTTGCTTATGCATACATTGCATTTGCATGCATTGCATGAATGCATTGTATACTTGTTAAGATTAAGTATTTGCAATATATTTTATGATAAAGATTGATATGTCAATAAATCTTATAATTAGTAATCGTAATGGTTAAAACATTTAGGCAAATAGAATATAGACGTAAATACCATTAAAATTGTATGCGTTATGATTTATTCTGTATGCACGTTATGCGAAATGATGAGTATGTCAAAAACGTTATGCAGCTGTAAAATTTGTCTTTCTGATTTATGCAACCGAATATGGACCCCGGACTGTGGACCTACTTTGGATAATGTAGGAAATACTGCCAGCTAACAGGTTGTATAAGCAATAGCATTTTCCAAACATGCAATTTACTTTTTACTTCTGCTTAAACCAAATTTGTGGTCACCCTGTCCTAGAGCATTGAAATTGCCAACCGCCGTCCGATTATAATTAACCAGCGCAAGTTATACCCAACGGCCTGCGAAGATCATGGTCGGACTGAGGGACCGACTTTGGATAAGGAGATAGTGCCAGCTAACAGGTTGAATAAAACTTTAGTTCATGAACTGATCAAAATCGTATAGAAAAGAGAAAGGGTTCATGAACTAACAAAAACATGTAATCTCAACCTGTAATCAAACCATTCTTTTAAAAGAATAGAAATGTAATAATTTTTTAAAAGTTATAAATAGAAATGTATTTTTTAATGTATGTTCCTACGCTTTTTTAATGGCAGAAAATGCTTGCACTTTATTAATTGTACCATCTTAAATAATACCATTTTCTAAGGAATAAATGATTCTGATTCTGAAAGATATAGTAAAATAATAAAATAACGTACTTTGAAATAGTTCATACGGGAAATCTTTTTACTGATAAGAAGAATGGGGTAAGAAACTTAACAGAAGCAACGGCATTTACAAATAAACATGTCGTTGCCAAACGCTAACACGTAACCCTACAGCATTTTAATATGTTTTCTGTTATTTTATGATTTTTGCATTTTTCAATGCTATTTTTATACTCATGATAAATTTTAAATAGAAAAATATTTGAAAATAATGGTAGCCAAGTTGATTTCTTCCAATATTTTTCTATTAAAACATCATAAGTTTTCTGTTAACTGGAAAGGGATTATATGGTTAATTATCAGCTTATTCTGTATTTTGTTCATAAACCGATAAGAATCAAGAATCTTCTAAGTTAAGGCAGTAATTCTCTGCAATAGCATAAGTTTTTATCAAAAAAGTTAAACAATTAGAACTGGAAACTCACTATAAAACCATTTTTCTTTCATTTCCTTACTACGCCTGATAGAAAAAAAAGACCACAGACAAATTCTCGGATTACTGCTAGTATTAAGTACCAAAAACATATTTATACTCGAAATCTCAACGTTAACTGTGAGATACAATTATCCAAAAAACACTGTGTGTGTACGTTTAATGTTTGCGGATATCGTCGCTTTAGTCAACATTCAATTTCCCTGTGGAACTGTTTGAATTTTTTAATAAATAAAAACAACAAATATGTTCAGCAGTGACGACTGCCGACTTTTGCCTATGAATTTAGGAGTTGGTGTATACTATTAGTTAAATAGACAGTTATTTGTGCTTATACATTTTTACCATACGTAAAATTGAGCCCTGGGATTAATCCCATTATTGACTAGGTAATATAATAAATTCTCTTATCGCTAGATTTATTAGTTCCAATTGATTTTTTAATAGAGGTATCTCTGTGGTCTACTAGTAACCACCACCGGTGTCAGTCCCAGAGGTTCGGGTTCGATTCCCAGTTAGGGTACATAATATTGTATTCGGTTTGGTTGGTGGTGATTTGTTGTAAGTGCGCCTGTCTAGCTTAGCTACCACCCTCTTATCTAAGTCTGACGCCATAACAACAACGTTCTCATTTAGATATAAGATAGTCAGTTTCAGTGGTTGAGGATTCCGGGAGAGGCACGCTTCCATCTTCAGCCTTATCAGTACTTAACATCAGGTATCATGAAGGTCAATATCTCCCAATTTTTCATGAAAAAAGTATACTTATACGTAAGTAACTCTGTTTGTCTGTCCGTACGTTACTTCAACTAATAAATCTACAATTTAACTGGATTAGCAAGCGTGAACAAAAGTGCATAATTTTTTACTTACTTATCGTAAAAAATACTTAACGTTTATAATAAAAGTGTCGAGCTGATTAAGTGCTTTAACCCACTTGATTGTACAGTCAACGGCAACTCTGGTTTAAAACCAAATGTGAAATTTCTTCAGTCAATTCCAAACTTATGGCTTACGTATTAAAGTTCAAAATCTATTGCAGGATTAATCTATTTGACCGTGTTGACCTGCTGTTGAGCTTACATGCAATGTCACAGGTATTTGATAACGGTAAGCTCCGGGGACTTGTCCAAAGCAACACTAGTTAAATACAACGTATTTACTTAGCTGATTAGTAGAAATTAAACAGATTATTGTTGACGGACAAGGGATAATAAATAGGGATTGCCAAAATACCCGGTACATTTAATTTTTTTTTATTAAAATTATAGAACGCGTTTAACAAAAATATGTAAGTTTGTTAGTTCCCGTTCCTGTGATAATATCGAGATAAAATGTATTCTGCTTCAATCCAGGCTATAATCTATCAGATAGAAGATTTGCACAGATCTGTGGAAAATTTTATCCACAAACATCCAAACATAAACACCCTAACATCCGAACTACGCTTTTAGTAGTCTATCAAAATTGTAGTGTTTTATTGTTTTTTAACTGTCGACGAATATAAAATGCCTATGTATCTCTGTTATTGAGGCATCATAGACCTAGTAACGAAGAACCTTTTTAAAAATCTCTTCAGTTTTCATTACGATCAGCCGATTTCAATTGGAAATTCATACCATCTTTTCAGCAGTCGTATAAATAAATCAACGTTAAACGGGCATACAGAAATACGGATTATACGACACAGCTCGACAGCTGAAAGCCGGGACATAGGCTGAGTATTAATTAAATGTACTGTGTGCAACACGCAAATGCACTTTAGCGAATGCTTACTTACATCAGAAATTATCGAACCGTTTCATATTAACTGTGATTGGATCAGCGACGGATCATTTGTTGGTTACCTAACCAGCCCCCTAATTGTCTAATTTAAAATCTATCACAATCCCTTTCAGAGGTATTGTGATTGTGATATTTTCGTCTGTCATATTGCTTAGACAGTTCAATATCGTTTATTCCATACCTTTTAAAACGCGTCCCGATCACAATCCTATCAAATGTCAAATAGTGACGGCCTGAATATCTTTCAAATTACGAATTGAAAGGGATTGCGATAGATTTTAAATTAGACAATTAGCCCCCTGGTTGCGGCGCGGCGGTTGGAATTGCCTTGTGCAGTTACTGAAATAATAAGTTAGTTAAGGCTAGGGCCTTTTTTTTTAATGAAACATTTTGAAGTTTCAGCTACAATCACTAAAGATTTGGATTTTACAGAGAATAACTAGGAGCCAGATATTAGTTTAAAATACCAATACTTGTGGTACAGCTTCAATTTTAATAATTTTCTTCGGGAATAATGGAAGTCACGATATTATCAGTATTAGGTATAGCTATAGTCTTACATTGTTTTAAAGTAAAGCATGAATGAAACGTTAAAACGTTCTGTAAAACAAGGCTCAATGTATACCTCTAACATTTTACCCATGCATCTTTTATATCTCCGATGCTATTTTAAGAAATATGAGATACCATACATTCTATTGGACGTCAAAACTTCAGGAAGTCAATTCTGCTAAATTTTTGTCAAAATCGTCTCTCAGTGGTGTTACAATAGTAGTGTTTATTTACACTGTTGTAACAAGAACTGTGTAAAACAGGACTACCATTGAAACACCATTGGAATACGATTGTGACTAAGTATTAGCAGAATTGGGCCCCAGGTCATGGTCGCACTTCGTAAATTCATAACTTAGTTGTGCGATTTTGAAAAATATGATATAATGGCGGAGAGAGCAAGTTCGGTAGCAATCACCCTCAAGGGGTATCGTGATGAATCTCTCTCACGCCTTATCGCTTCAGTTCGACGCGATTTTTTTTATAGAAAAGTGTGAAAAAGTGCTTTGAGAATAGCCTCGATTGTTCACTTCGAGAGAATGACTTTAGTGGAATAATAGAAAAAAATACCTACCTATGTTTTAAATAAAAGTAATATGTACCATAAAAATAAAAAATACTGCTATTGTTTCTTGCCGGTTCTTTTCGTTATAAGGTCTCCCGTCGTAGGATTTTGCGATCCGATGTCGATAGCGTATTAGCTTCTTTGACGTGCACAAGTACCACGACTGAACCGAGATGGCAATGAGAAAACAACGCGCCGGAGCGAGCCGATTTTGCAGATTAGGCAAAAACACCACGAATTCGCTTGGTAGTAAATAACTAAATTAAATTAAAGAGAAATGATACTACGTGATCCTAAATATTATTGTTTTCCACTAATAAAACCAGTTTTAATAGTATATGTAAAACCCCATTTGAGAATAATCTTGAATTTTCGTAATTTTTTGGGGTTTTGTCGAAAACAAAAAGTGTCGTGGCAAAATCATACAAACTGTTTTTGAAACTTTACAAATCTAGTTAAAGGTATCAAGAAATATATATCTTATTACCAGATTTGTAACATCTCTAACCTTCCTATAGTTTTATAACGAAAAGTACGTACTTTTTCCCTAAAGGGTCTTAAATAAATCAATTTAATTTTAACCTTCATCACAAATGATAGCAGAAAATGTCACATTATTTCGAAATGAAATCTATTTCCAATATGTAACTTTAGTAGGTACGGATATCAGAACCTAGGAAAGTGTTACAAATAGGTATATGAATTTTGTTCCATTGAAACACCACTACGACCTATTCGTCATCTAAATGTATACCCCGGTAAAGATCTGCATCATTACCACTACAGCACCTGGTCATTCAACATTCTGTATAATCATTTATTAATTCCACTTAAACACAAATCACCTTAACAATATGTAAAAATTCAACGTTATTTGTTTACCCTAAACCGCTGAGTCATAGATTTTAGCAGAGTTTAAATAAAATTTTGTATGCAACAGCTGTTTTTCCATACAAAATGTCGTTCGTAATGATGAGTTCTACAAATGGCTTAGAGGTTAGTAAAATAACGTTGTACACTTATAAGATGTCAATGTTAACTATAAAAACAAAACAGAAATAGGTTTCATAGTTAGTTATGGATTTCCGCCAGGTGACGCGTGATTCTCCTAAAAATACTGTGATCGCACTTTTGTTCGCCAGAGCTACGAAAGGTTTTTTTTTTACAAAAAAAAAAATAGTTAAAAGGATAGAGAGGCCACATGTAAAATGTGTTAATTTAGAGCTTCGCATGTGCTTCGAACATAGTTCAGAGAGTAGTGGTCACCAGCGACCGCGGCCGAGTTGAGTAGTTTCACGTGGCTACCAAAAAGTTTATATAGTTACCCCACAAATATATTTCGGAAACGTAACAAGACTTTTTGTTACTAAAAATAAGGGTTAAAATAAACAAATAGTTAAAAATAAATATGTCTTCTACTCACAGCAATTTTCTCGCGGTGAGTCACCCAAAAATAAAGCCGAGATAGGTACTATAGGGGTATCGGATATAAATCTAATGAATGATGCATAGCTAAAAGTTTTTTTTAGGTGCAAATGCTCGTATACATCGTATAACATTTGCCCCTACCGGGATTTGAACCAAAAAAAACTAGCTAGAGCTGAAAGCATGAAATGCTTCTGTGTTTAGCGCAAAAGATTGGCGACGTGTGACCGCCAACTTACTTCAAACCTCTTTCTTGGTCTCTGCGACTTCATCATTTACTAAGAAACAAATACCATTTACGTTCGTAATGCAATTAGTTTTTACTTTGACGTTGCATAACTTTGGTGTAGTTCCAAACTACCGCAGTACTTCAGTTAAGTTGAAGAAGTGGAGATGTACAAGCGACGAAATCTGACTGGAGCCACTATTAGGAACAGCTATCAATATTTAATCAACTGCATATTAAATAATTTTGAAAATTATAAATTCGTTTTGTAGCCATATTCACAGGCCGTGTATTATTAAACAAAGGACTATCGTAATTCTTCAGAGAAAAATATTGTCATGTTCGTTTTGAAGAATTATAAATCGGCAATTGTTTTTTAACAAAATTAATCTTTTCTAAGATTTTCTAATTGGTCGGCAATATAAAATACATATAAAACTGATAAATTCATACATACAATTTTATATGACTTGATTTTTGTACATCAGACATAATTTTCAAAATAAAAAAGTTATTGTCGTCTATAAAAACTCAATGCACTAAAAAGTTTATCGTTCCAAATAGATTGTGTCAACTTTATTCTGGTCCGAATATTTTTTCACGAATAAGGTGAAAAAATGCAATAATTTTCTACGAGTCACACCATATCAAACCAAACAGTTGGAAACCCATCCTTATGACCTAAGAGTTAAGAGTAAATTAAGGTCGTCATATAAAAGTACAGTCAACAGCTCGTAAGGCTACACTTGCACTATGAAGACTTTTATAACAAAAACCGACTTCTAAAAGAAAAAAAATTTGACTATTGGAGTCGGTGCCACCCAAGGCATTCTACATTGCACTTCCATTACTTCTTTTATTTTATTGCCATAGCTGAAAATATACCTAATTACCTAGTCGACTTGATACTCTCCTCCTTTATTTGAAGTCGGTTAAAACCGTCGGTATAACGACCGACATGAGGGCGCGGCGCTTTCAAAGACAAAGAGTAAAAAATGACGTTCTATTGATTGTATATACTGACTCCGGTACATTTGGGATTTCATGCATCACCAAAGCCGATATTTTTTAGAGCAAACAAAAAGGAATAAGGCGTGTTACTCACCAAGTTACAGAGGGATTGTACACGTTACCCTGGCCGAGTGTAGCCGGGTGTGCTGCAATAAATGTCGGGAAAGTTTCTCGGAACATCTAAGTTAAGGCCATTCGATATGTTTGGTTTTTGGATTTCGAGAAAGATCTCGTTCTTTAGTTATGGGTCGGTGTCTAAGTCCACGATATTGATTCGATTTGTTGTTTGGCTACGAAATATTTGAATAAATTGTTGCTGTTGCTAAATTGAAACATGCACTAGATTTACGAGTTCTTCGAAAACAAACAGTAAACTACTATTTGGAATCCATATCAAAGCCCTTAATATTAGAGATACGCGTGCAACTGTAACTGTTTGCTGGTTCGTTCATGTCTAACTGAATTAATTTAAAATATTTTTGTAAAATACTATGGGTTTTAATATTTAATCTTGGTAATAAGCCATGACCAAGCCAATAAACCCAGAATTCACATGATTTCCGACCTAAAACATTCCTCAAAAAAATTGAAAATTGTCCTCAGTGATACAAAAGGAAAAAGAAAACATTCATAATTTCATTCGTATAAGGAGTTCAATTTATGGAGAACCCAATCTAAAGTCCAATAAAACAAAAAGTGCAATCAAGTAACTCAATAAACCCCCAGGGGTCGCACCCCATCCTTCTATGGAAGGTAATACTGTTCCGACTTGTTCCAACCCGGGTCATAATCGTGCTCATCATCTACACCGATCTTTTTCAATATGACAATCTGTGTATGTACGTTCATCATTGGAGTATAAAGCAATTCGTCATAGTGATTTGTATTGCCGTAGCAATGGAAGTAGAATCTAGGGTAGACTATGGTGCTAAATACGGTAATTTTTTTACAAAAACAATTAGATTTTTTTTTACTGTAATCACGACCGATAGGAATAATAGAAATTTCTTGTCGATAATCGAAATCAGGAACGCGGTGTGGCGCAGTCGGTGGCGCGCTTAACTTCGCAGCGGTCGGTTACGGGATGGGTGATCAAAATTTAAAGGATCTCGAACTCCTTCATGCTTCGGAAGACCCCATTAAGCTGTTGGTCTCGACTTGTTTGTAGTCGTTAAACCCACCAATCCGCATTGGGCCTGCGTGATGGGTAACGGCCCAATCTCCTTCTCCATCCATACGGAAAGCTGTCCCAGCAATGGAAACATTTTAATGGCTGTTGGTAATGGTGAAGGATTTAATGGGATAGGTACTACGAGTACAAGTACAATCAATTTTATTACATCACAATAAAACAAATGCTTAGAAAGCACTATAGCAATATAGTTTAAAAGCCGATTACGTCACGTAAACATCTTGAGCGTAATGAATATTAATAGTAATTCCCTTTAATTAATTAATATGATGATGTAACAGAGAGTTGAACGGCCGTTTAAAGCACTTAATATTTCACTACTCTTCAGACCTTAAAGTGAACTCCAATGTTAAGATTACTAAGTTTGTGGAGCTTTTATCATTTTGGTTTCAATTAAATGATTATGATTATATCAGTGATAAAATTTAAACATTTACTACTTTTAGTTTGGTATTTATAGTTATATATTGGATAAAAGACATTAGTACATTTTTATGTGTGGCAAATACTTTTTAACGACTTATATATGAAATGAACCTATTTTTTATAATATCTGAAGAGAATGTGCGTTCTGAGTCCTGACACGTAGTCAAAGAAAATACTTAGATTTCAATTCGAAAAATGTTTCAAAACTTGAAACATTAAACAGAATTTAAAGTTGAACAGTGGCACTGAAGTTGCGCAACGGGCAGTCGGACATGGCGCCATTAAACAGCTTTTTGTTTAACAGCGGAAGCCGAAAAAGTAATAAAACTAATTATGACATTCATTATAAGCCGGGAATCTTAAAACAAGAGGCTGACAATCTTGTGCTGATTCGCATGACTCGCTTCCCGGCAGTTGTCCCGGGTAGGACAAAGACTCTTAATTATTTTAAGCTGAGCGAGTCCTCTTGTAGTTTAGACTAGTTATTTTATTGTATCGTCAGCTGCTGGCTTAGCCAGCACCAGTATTATTTCACAGATTTTCACGGCGTCTGCACATCTGAGGAAAGGACGATCGCTTGCCTTTTAAGTCCTATTTTTTTTTAGTGCTCTCCATTAGTATTAAGTTCAGTCTGCTTGACAAGTTTCCTGTTGCTTTTGTTAGGTTGGTGCAATTTAAACATTTTAATAGCGTTATCAGACGAGTTCAGCTTTTGATTTAGAGAGAAATATTAATAATAGCTTCTTTCGTTGGCAGCAGTAGACATCGATTGCTTTTTTTTTTCTTTGAATAAATAAATATTTCCATACAATCACACTAATTATCTGGCCCTCATTAAGTATCATGAAGTACTTGTGTTATGGATACTAGATAACGGATAAACATACTTATATACTTTTTTTTTTTAAATACATACATAATATACATATTTAACACCCAGACCAAGACAAATATACATGTTCTTGCACACAAATATTTGTTTTGTCCGGGAATCGAACCCGGGACCTCTGGCGCAGAAGGCAGGGTTAGTACCCCTGCGCCGAACAGGTCGTCAACTGTTTATTATTGTACTTATTTAAGTTTTTATTTTCAATTCCGGTTGATTCCACTTTTTTTCTAAACCAACTCCGATTCTCAATTTTTTACTTGACGTTGGCGAGTGCAAACCAAACAAGCTATTAGAAAAAAAGACAATGATTTTACATACTCGTAAATACTGCAAGTAAGTTTTTCCTTGATACGTAATGATGGCATATTTAGATAGGAAAACCGTACGAATAATTGCGTTTTCGCAAGAAACTACATATTTTTGTTCAAGAGTAATACGTTAAAATACTTTTTTTTTATAAATATTCGTACATACCAAGACATTATACTCATCATTTAAATTATTTGAGTCTTGACTCTTGATGGATTTCTTACATAATTCGGTGTCCGTGATACATTAAAAAGTAATGATAATTTTTTGAACCATAAATATAATGCTTGTATATGTATACTGAGTAGGTATCTACCTCTAAGTTGCCTACTTTTCTTAGCCCTTCATCACAATCCACAAGGAGATCAGTTTTATTCCATAAAAGCAATTTATATATCTAAAGTTGGTGCAAAGTAGGTAGGTACTTAAAAAGTAAGGGAACCTTGAGATCACAAACTTAGTGTGTAAACGCCTGTTGTTCAGTTTTCAAGTGTATACCACAAAGTCTGTCACGCAGTTGGGGCACTGCTAGAATTAAAACGCCTAAATAAAAAAAGTTCAAAATGTAAAAAAAAAATGTCTAATAATTCGAAAGTTGAAATATCTAAAGCGAAAATGTCCAATGTTCAAAAAATCATAATTAAAATAATCTAAACTTAAAATGTCTAATGTTCAAATTCTCTAATGTCGTCCCCTTAGTGGTAAAACCGATTATCTGCACTTTTTTTTTTTTGCAAAATTTTGTTATAATAAATTCTCAAATTATTGTCAAGATGGCAAGGTAATATACACCTTAACGTTAAGGTGTATATTACCTTGCCATGTTTTGTCTTTACTAAAACCTTTATTACATATTAATGATACACAGAAAATAAAAAAAACATATTGTTCACTTTGCAATTGCATGGCATCCACGTTTATTTAAATAATTTGGTGACAATAGTTAATGACACAAATTATGATCTGCATGGTGGATTGCTGGGATGGGATTTTCAAAAGGGAAGCCGATGGGAATCGGTATGTATGGACCCTTCGCCACTGGTAGTTATTCGCAGGATTATTATTCAAAGCTTTTAAATTATATTATTTTAACTAGTGAAATTACAATTTTACGGAATATTTTCAATCGGCACAAGGATAAAAAAGCAATCTTCCATTATTCCTGTAGTCCACATGATAGGTTATAAATTTAAATTTCGTGGTTATTTTTTTCAGACAGCAAAATGAATTGTTATACTCTTATTAAATTGTATTTTGACATTTTGAATTTAGACTTTTGGACTTATTGGACAATTTATATTTTTGCCATTCGAAATTTTGATTTTAGACATTTTGAACTTAGATGTAAAGACTTTTGACATTTTGAACCATTAGATATTTTGATTTTAGATATTTTGAATTAAGTTATTTATCATTAGTCATTTAAATTTCAGATATTATGATACGTACCTAAAAACGTACGACATAGAGTATCGAGTACCGTATTACAATTATTATGCGATCTCTGTCGTCCAACTAATGCAGGTATTTTATTATTTAATACATTTATTTACTTATTTTATTCCTTATAAGCAATTTATTTATACCCAAAGTTGGTCTAAATTAGTTGCATAAAATTGAGGAAAACTTGAGATCAGGAACTTAGTGCGTAAACGCCTATTGTTCAGTTTTCAAGTGGATACCTCAAAGTCTGTCACGCAGTTGTGGTGTCCTAAAAACGTGCTTCGACAAAGACTATCGCCCGGCGAGAGCAAGGCCGCGCCACCGAGGGCACTTCGCTTTGTTCCAGCAACAATGCCGCATAGGGCACTCCAGTGCACTTGTATCCGATGCAAGCGATGCTTGGATTAGGGGTCGGTGGAAGTAATTATGACTTTTTTTTTTAAATACGTCAGTTTTATTCTTTAAAGATTATTTAACTTTACTTTACTATTTTGAGCATACAGTATATTCTTTTTTCTCATTCTCTCTCCATATTTATTTTCATTTCTACAATATAAATAATAATATTTAAAATATTTTCACACTTCACTTGTGTGTTGTTGTTGTTTTGACTGGTACTTACTAGAACTAAAAAGTCGCAAGTTAGCAAAAGTTGCAATGCAATCTGTGTATTGTTAACGGGTATTGTTGCAGATCATTAAAATATAATTCTTTGGAACAAACAGTGTGGTGCGGTGGGTAGTGTATCTCACAGTCAGATTTTAAAGTTCACAGAATGTTTACTGACTGACACGGACTGCAAAAATCCAGTCTGCATGTGCCAGTATGCTCCTGGTTTAATTTTTTTTCGAAAGATAAGAGAAATGATAGAAAACATATTATAATATGTTCTTGGACGGTGCTTGTGTGGGTTTTAATTGGTATTTCACATTAGGGTATTTCCTCTATTTCTGGGTATAGTATAGGTACTAGACTACAGAGAAGACTTGGTGTCACAGTTAGGAACAATACAAATGACAATATTGTTACATTATCAAGACGCATATTAACGTTTCTTTTATCATTATCTTGTTATCACAATACTATTATACGTCCTTTTCTTCGACTCCACTCTGTCACCCTCACCTGTCATCTCCTCATTCACCTACTTCTTTCTTTCTTTTTTCGTATAATTAGCACACAATCTAACAATCTTTTTTGTGGTCACCTTTCTAATAAAATTCTCATCATTCCTTCTCATAACAATATGTTCGTACCAGGCCACGGGGTTCCCTGTAATTTTTTCTACTACTGTCTGTCTGTCACATTCAAACTTTCTCACACAAATTGGTTTGTGATATCTAATTTAAAAAACTCCATAATCCTATCCTACTCATAGTATTAAATGATCACGAAAGCGCTAACAACTCGTCATATACAGGAAAAGGAGACACAATTTTCATTGTTGTGAAGACGCATTAGGCCGTGTGGGATTTTACCTAAAGTTTAAGAATTTTCGTTAAGCTTTTGGTTAACAAAATACTTGTAGTACATCTTACATAAGATAACAATGAGAAGCCCGTGACGCAGTGGTTCGCGCGATCGGCCTGTGATTGTTGAGGTTAAGCAACTTTCGCAATGGTTGGTCACGGGATGGGTGTTCAAAAATTTATTAACTCGAGCTCCTCCGTGCTTGGTCCCGGCTTTATTTGCAGTCGTTACGAATCCGCATTGGTCCCACGTGGTGTCATACATTGACCATATCCATATATACATATATTTTATATCCATCTATAAGGAACTCCAGTGCCCCAGCAGTGGGGACATTAAAAATGGCTGATCACAAAGATAACCAACTTTGCGCTTTACTGAATTTTTTTAAAATTACCTTTTTCTATTATGATCCTATACTTAATTGTTTATCTTCTACCTGCTGGAAATTCAAGAACTGCGCGTATCACAAGGGTCAATACTGAGCACTATACATTTCTACAGCTATATGACTTTTTGTTTAAAAATATAATAAACCGAATTTTTACATGAACAATTAATCGAACAGTCTATAAATAAACGTGTGTACAGTGACCTAATGAATTTGAATTGATTAAAACCAGAACATAATTATGTTGCAATGTTATTTTTGGATGTGATTCGTAAAATAATTACGAAGTCGACAACTTTGAATCACATTGTCTATTTTTTATTATTCAGATCAGTTTGTGTAAGCTATGTCACTATGTTGAATATTATAGTTAAACAAAGATGTTATTAAAAGTTATAAAATCGTTCCATGACCGCAAACTTGTTATTAAAATGCTACGCAAGCAAGACCCGCGTCAAGAGTGTAAAAAGCCTTGAGCTTTTTGTCAAGACGTAATTTGACCTGGATTATTATTTTGTGGTGAAACAGACTGAAACTTTGATGAAACTATGTAGGCTACTAAAAAGTACCTGTCACGGAAACTCTGCAGGCACAGACGTGTTTTTGGACATTTTTTTAAATAAGAACCTTTGAATCCCAAAAGTGGAAGTATTATTTTTACTTTAACTTTATTAATATTAATTTAACTTTTTACCCCGATGGTCACTGATTCTGTTAGTCTATTTTAATTGAGACCTAGCTCAATCCTTAAAGTAATTAAGTTAATTTCTATGAAACTTTTGGCCTGGTAGTGATAATAGAAATTGAGGAACTAATGTCGCAAGTAACTAGGGTCCACTAGATCTACTATCTACTAATTTTACTAAGTAAATGCTTTTACTTGGCTCCAAAATTGTCGTAAAATAGCGACAAAGTTTGAGCAACTAGAAGGTACTTTCCAGCCACGAAAGGAAATACTAGCACCACTCTACATTAAACCAGAAATGTCTCCTAAAGATATTTTTAGAGCTCTTGGAGATTTGGTTACCAGCAGAATTGTTCAGTAGATTATGTCGCTCATGTCAGTACATTATGAATCGTGTTTTAAATATCATAATAAAAGGAATAATATGTGGTATTAAATTAAATCCTTTCGTAATCGTATCTTAATAAATTAAATATTTATATTTAAGGTGGTACGACTTCTATACAAACAAACATTACACAATTATTGGTTTATCATAATAATAATAAATAATAATAAATTCTTTATTTACTCTTCCACAATCTTTATACATTATAATGGTGGTTTCTTAACATAAAAATATAAATCATTAACAAAGATTGTGAGAGACTGGTGCCTGAACTAAGCGTTAAGCCTGTATCTCAGTACACCAGTACTCTCCCCCCTGAAGGGGGAATAAGTTGAACATAATATTTAAAGTTATACCTTAATAATACATAAATACATGCGCAACTAACTCGTTTCAGTTATTTGTTTGCGCGAAATAATTAAATAATTGTACATTCATACATAAAACACGAATATACTCATATCTTATAATTTCAATAATTCTACGTATGTGTGTGTGACCCATCGCATTTATATAGCTCATGTATGAAAGTACATTTTTTTTATAATTTCGCGCAAACAAATAAATGAAACGAGTTAGTTGCACATGTATTTATGAATTCTTAATGTATGATGAACCAATTAATGTGCAATGTTTGTTTGTATGGAAGTCGTACCCCCTTAACTATCAACTACTACTACTACTTACTTATTTATCAAAAGAAGGATTAAGTAAAAATATTCTAAATCATTTACGAGCCGAATAAAATAATTTAGTTAATTTAATTAAACATTGCATTCTTATTTTATTGATCCTTTTGCTGTTCTCCTTACATGGAGTTACATTTTGGTGACAGTATCTTTAATGAATAGACTATATTACTGCCTAAAAGAAACAATAAACTGAGTGATTGGTATGAGAATAATAATTTACGACTTAACATTTTGGATAACATCGTACAAGTACAGGCAGAAACAAAATCAGTAAGCAGAGCGTAGTCGGGACAAAGTCCGGCTAAACGCCGGAATAACCGAGGCCCTTTGCTTTGTTGCCAGCAGCAAAATTTTTATATTATCCTCCGTCTCTGTCGCTCTCCTTGGAATAGAAGCACTAAGCTCTTATTTTTTTTAGTTTTTGCAGATTACACAACACATCAAACGGCCAATGCCTTGTTTAAGTATGTGGTGTATGATGTCGCAAGATAAGATTCTCTGCTATGAAATTACGTTTATGACAAACAGAGTTTGTTAATAATTATCGTTATATTATTATAGACTGTGGTTATATCTTTTATGACATAGCAAGAGAGAGAAGTTTTGCGTTTTTTTCTTTAGAATTCTCTGAAAAATTGTATCAGATAATACTTATTCTAAAGCAGCGTTAGCTGCACTTCGTTATGTAAAATTTATATACTTTTCCAGAAATATTTTATCAAAGATAGATAAGGGTCAGAAAATCGGTATCTTCTTTTAAAGGTTTTTGTAGTATATAATTAAGTACACTAATTATTGACAAAATTAAATTCTTAAAGATTAACCTGAATTTGGTTATCTGAAGACTAACGTCTCAACCTTCTGCAACATACAAATATCGGTACCGTCCACACATTTTCCGAAAGAATAGTACCAGCGTAACTCTCGGCAAAGTACGAATTACTTTGCAGTGTTCAATTGTTCAGCACCTACCCGCCGCACTATTTCTAGTGCAGCCGGCACACGGCAAGAAATAAAGGCGAGCGAACAAAAAGGACACCCTTTCAAAGTTCTTTATTTTAAGGGATTGTTGCAGTAAAGTGCGGTTTAATTGCGCGCGGCAATACCGACCGGCACACCCCTATTTGCACTTATATTGCATGTCCGAGTATTTCGAACTTGTTCGATTTGTTCGATAACGTTTTCGTTTCGTTTAGGCGTTGTCTTGTTTCTGCTTGTAATAAGCCTCTCGTAGGTGGGATATATATAGTACCTAATGTTATTCTTTCACGAATACCTTTCAATTATGAGCGCAGGGCCTAAAAGGTGTCGTGTAACTTATGAAGAAGAGGGGGTGGGTGGTATGATTCTGCTCACCTGTTAAATAAAATAATAGAATGACGTTACAAGAAGATTATGTTGAGCTCGGTTTCCATTTCTGAAGTTACAATTTTAATATAGCTCTTTAGAAAACGTAGGTATTTTTTAACATTTAAACTTTTTAATGACGTCATTAACCGCTGCTTTACTGCTATTATATGACGGCATTGTGATTCTACAACTTGCAAACTATTGAACTTACCATTAGGTACTTATAAAAATTTACCGAGTGCTTTGAAATGTGATTTGTGGCCCTAGTGTTCTCTCACCTCTAGTTAGTAACTTTAAATCGTCGTTACGAATCTTAAAGTAAAACAACAACAGTTTCTATAACTATCTTTTGTGACAGACGACGGACGGACCGACCGCACATGAGTGAAAGCAATAGTGCTCAGTTTGGCCGTTTCGAGTACGGAACCCTAAAAAACCTAGCATTACTCACAATTGAAATGAAAACCTGTTTGTCGAGTTTTCTCAGTTTAAATAAAACAATAAGTTGAACGTCGTGAAAAATTCTCAAAATAATGAATTCTGTTTCACGTATCTGCGTAACGGAAGTTGGTTCGGTAGCGTTTCTTGAAAGTTGTGCAACAACACAGTCCGATCGCAACGTATGTCTCAAGAATTACCAAACTTTCCTGCGTCCAGTCCAGCAAGGAGCGAGGATTCGCAGTCAACTAACGCATTCGGTAATGCAACTTTAAAGCATCAGGCTTCATTTATTTAATTCAAGCAACTAAGGCCACACCACCAACCCTTTAACCACACCTAAAACCCAGTACAGCAGAATTGAATCACAATTCTTCCTACGAGTCAATCTGACTTGCGATGCGCAACTCTTTATCAAAATTCTTCTTCTTGGGCGTCATCCTCTTGGCATTGCGGTCTTGGTGGTCACTTTGGGGGTGGTGGCTTGCTTCTCAATCCGTCGCCATTTCTTCCGTACTGTAACTCCACTCGTGCATTCATGAAGCGGACCAATGATCTCTGTTGTGCCCGACTTATCAAAGTAGGAAGGTCGAGATTCACCAGCGGAATGAGTTGATTCAATTCGGCGCGCTCCAGCGCGTTGTCGCTTGCCGAATTCATTTCGCAAATTTTTGTAAAACAATGGATTGGAAAGCAACTTTGGAGCTACATTTTGTCACGTAAATATATTTTTGGGGGATGAAATAGTGTCTGAAAGTTTTGTAAGGAGAGTATGTTGGAATTAGAACAAAGCCACAAGCGGTATCTCCACCCACTCTCGGAGCGAAGATGACCAAAAGACATTATTAAACATATAATTATAACGATATACGGAACTTAGCAAAACAACAATACCCAGAGGCAGTTACCACGTTTTCAGCATTGTTGTGTTCGCGATTCTTCAGGCTTCTGATGAAGGCTAAGCGTTACACAGTTGTAGATAAAAAAAACGGCAAAAAAAACGCAGTCTACTGATCATTCTTTTATATTGGTGAAATTCGTTGGACTGCACCGGTTGCCGCGACGCCCACCTATGCCCTCTCGAGACAATGGCGAGCCAATAAAACTTTTATTGTCCGCTATGATTTTGGAAACATTCACCAAGATGAGTTCTATAAAATTCGCAATTTATCCGAGTCACTCTCGGCGGATTCGCACCGTTTATTACCGTTTGCAAACTAAGCTTTACAACTTGAACGCGAAAGAATTTTTCTCGTAGTCCGACAGAGTTGACTTACGAATTTGGCAAGTTTTTAATTCGATGAAACGGAATTAAATGTGACTGGCGTTGTGCAAGCTCTAGAGTCAACATTATTGAATTGTATGCTATTTAATTTGTAGTTTTTACGGTTTGCGAATTTAGTGTTATGTTGATTAGTTTTTTTTACTATGATTAGTTGTTATCGCTTTCTTTGATGTCGTACTTTATAATGTTTGTTTAATTTTTACTGGCTAAAGAGTTGATATAATTAGGGGATCTTTCTTCTTTCGATATTTCGATCGATAAGAAGATATGGGTAAGGAGGATTAATATTATTAGTCGAATGAAAGTATTTTTATTTGAAACCATTTTGTGCCTAGCTTCTTTTATGTTTCTAAGACCTCGCGGAGTTACAACACGCAGAATGATCACTGCTGAGTACCTATAGAATCTCTTCAACACTTTCGTTCTCCATTTCTCCCGATCCTCATCAGATCGTCCATTCACTTTTCAGTGTTATCCTGTTGACGTACACTTCAGTTAAAATCTGGAAAGGTTTGAATCCAGTAATAAGCGCATAGAGTTAATGTTATGTTGTTACGTCATAATCAAGCAAGCCATCTTTAGAGATAAAAATATGTTTCCACATACATCATTCATGCATGATAATATTTGATTCATCATAAATTAACATTACATTCGCGCATCGGAACTCACTATCTCGTCACTGAAATGGACTTTTTCTTAACAAAGGAAACATTTTACCTGTTTATATTTTGGACGTGGGTGGCGGGGGTAGAGATAAGAATCAAATGGATGTTGTTTTGGTGCATGGAGCTCTCGGCGTATGCACGTGATGACAGCGCGACGGATTTTCTTGACACTTGCCGAAACATCATGAAAATAAACACGGTGTTATTTTTTTTCTCGTGTTTCCTCCTTTTACTTCACGAAATGTGTAGTTAAGAATTCAAGAGCCCATTTTTATTAAGCCCACAGCAAGTATTTTACTTGTCTTAGAATAGATATCTTTAGTCCATTTTCATAAAATTGCGATTCCGAGACTTTTTTGTCTAATAGGACGAAGATTTTTGACAGACGATATTATTCAAAACAACTTCTCCGTATTTTAACGCGCAGTTTATTGTACACATTTAAGGATTATAAGGATTATAAATTGTTTATTTCCATGAAAGCCTTAAAAATAACAAGAGCTAAACATTAGTTTTTTAGTTGCGTGGGTTTTTGGTTTTTTGGTTTTCCCGACGTTTCGACGCCTTTTCTGGTACCGGAGCCACGGGTTTCTTTTTCTAGTATCCTTTCTATCATAAGATTATCATGCTGATCTCCTTCTAAACTGTTTAACAAAATCAACGCAAACACTTCCCATTAAACCAGAACGCAATTGGGACGCTAGTTTGGTAAAATCGACCATAGAACTACGTTAATAGACAGCGAGCCTTGGAGTAAAATCCACTGGGAAACATAAATATAGAGCAACTTGTTCCGACAACGGTCTGATTGGTTAACTGAGCCGAAATCAAACGCCCATCTGTGTCTGTGACTGATAATTACTGAACGGATAATGTACAGGCTACAGCACGTAGGTCTTACTTTTAAACTTAGCAGCGCTCTTATGTCGCTCGTAATTGGGGCGGTTTTCCTAATGCAAGTGTTAACTCTGTACCTACGTACAAAGATTTCGATGTAAAAGTACAGGTTCTTTTGTTTGGATTCGATGTTGAGGTTCGGAAGTACAGAACTTAATAAAAATTAGGTTTGTCAGGTTCAGGCTTTCAGAAAAATAATAAATCCATTAACCTTGTCTGAGAAGTTTTGGTTAAATGTGAGATACTTAAAAGGTTACCAGACAAGAGTTTCTTATTTCCAACCTTCTGATAACAATGAAAAAGTTTTAATTCTTATTAATCACAACGCAAATCTTAGATAATAAGAATCTGGTTTTTGCTTTTTAATGTGTTCGTAGTCTTAACTTAGGGCCGGTATTTTAATTTCACCTTATCTTATGACTTAAGTTAAGCCCAACATTTGAGCTAAGTATCACTTATGAAAGACAATAGCGTATTTCAATCCGGATATTAATCGCCTTAGCTAATCTAGGATTAAATGCAATATTGCAACAATACAAACAAAATATGATAACTCGTCTATGAATTTTGATGTCCTTAGTTGACATTTAATTTTGATGTCATTGGCTACGCGTGTGCGCGCGGCGACAACTGTGAATCGTTGTGGAGGATCCACAATGAAAAATAACGCCTCATTCTAGAATTTCTCATTTTAGAATTTCTTCTCACTTGATTCTTTATATTATATTACGCACCATATTCAAAATTTCGTATTAATTCGTATTCTTAAAATCTGCCATTATTTTTACAATGTAATAATTTTTACGCTATAACTTAGATTTTATTTAAGAAATTACGCATTATACCCAATGTAGTGCCTATTACGTAAGTACCTACCTACTGCTGTCTGTAAACTTTCTTCACCATTTTACACCATTGGCGATTATCTAACCATAAACTCTTTTTGTTTCAGTTACTACAATTCAAGCTCAAGTTTTAACAGTAATAATGAGGTTATTATTGAATTAGTGGGTGCCGTGTTGCTGATATGATGATGAACCAAATAATCTACGTTTCCGTGGATATCATTTATGTATAGCTTTGGCTTTTCTACATAGATTATGAGTGATTAACGGGTTATCTTTGACAATATCAATGTATGCCAGTAGGTCCATTTTGTAGAGGCAGGAAAAATGTCTCTCCACATGGAATATTGTGCCATATATTTACTGTTTAAATAATTTCTAGCAAGGTAATTAAATAAATAATGAATTTACATAACCTAATGGGAATATTATTTATTTACTATATTTATATATTCTTATCTTATTTACTAATCCTGAAAAATAAATACCTAAATTTAAAACTAAAATATCTTATTGCGAGTCAAAAATATGTTACTTCTGTTACCATAGCAACAAATCATGGATCGGCACTTAAGTCACTGAATTCCTCCGCTCAAATATTGGCTAGTTAGGATGGACTTTATGTGTCACGTACACGTAACTTTATTTCTATATAGAAAAACACATAAGTCGAACATGTCTTCAATCCTGGATCAATCCAAGATAAGTCGATATTCAAATACCGGCCCTTAGAGTGCGATTTATTAATTGATAGTTGAGGTTGGGGACCATTTCAACTCTGCCAGTGTTCCGCAGAGATTTTTTCGATAAATAATTACTTTTGCAATAAATAATAGCTTTTGCAATGTGAAATTAAACATGGAGACAGTAACAGCAAAGAGAACAATACGTAATTGTTTCTCGTAGCCTGAAAGCTCATTTATTACCTTCTCTGCGACTGTTAATGATTACTCTGAGCCATTATTATTTTAATTGAATTTTCCTTGAAAACTATGGGAATGTTAACCGCAGTCACACAAACGCATGAATTATAATTAATGCGTTTGTGTGACTGCGGTTTTATATTATTTTTGCGTTATGTTATGACATTCGTAAATGTCACTTAATCCTTAAAGAAAAGCAATTTTCAAATGAACATTGTTTAAATGTAGTGTACTACTTAAAATTTAATTGCAAAAAACATGAAAGTCAATAAGTCTAATATTAAAATTAAAATCATAAACTATCAAAATATTATTTCCAACTCACATTTTCACCTGAAGTATGTTTCGGCTGACGTAACAGTCATGAAACGTATTTTGGCAGAACGATAAGGAAATGACACAAAGAAAACAAACTACCGTCCGCTCGGTCGAAACGTGAGGGACGTAGCGGAGCGGAGGCGGAGGCGGCGGCGGAGGCGGTCGCGGACTCGATAGCGGACTTGTCAAAGTTATTGGAACGGTGTCAGAGATCGTCGCGAACGGATATCTTTGTCACAAAGTAATGTAGCGGTGGGCGAACCAGAGAGAACACCCAATGCAAAGTGACAAATCTCGCACGCACCCTTTATCAATATTTACAGGCAACCTCAAGCAGTTTCAAGCAGTATTCAGTCGCTATTATAAAAAGAAAATGCGATATTTGTCATTTCATGAGACGTCTAAAGTCTGCTCGGCCAAAAAGTGAGGGACGTAGCGCAGCGGAGGCGGTCGCGGACGTGAAAGCGGACTTGTCAAAGTTATTGGAACGGTGTCAGAGATTGCCGCGAACGGATATTTTTGTCACAAAGTAAAGTAGCTTTGGGCGAACCAGAGAGAACACTCGATGCAAAGTGACAAATCACGCACGCACACATTGTCTTAATTACAGGCATTAAGCAGTTTCAAGCAGTATTCAGTCGCTATTATAAAAATGAATAAGCGGTATTATTGATGTTTCATATGACATGATAAAACAAGAATTTTGTTATGAACAACCGACAAAAGCCACACAAAGAGGACCAGTGTCAATAAAATTCACTAGGGTTTAGTTAGACCAGGGATTCCCAATCAGTGGGGCCGCTAGAATGATTCAAGGCGCAGCGCAGCGGCTTCGGCTGTATGTTACTTTATTTTTAAATAACTTTTTATTAAAATGTTCCATTGTAAAACGTTGGGTGAGGTGCATAGAGTAAAAGGTTGGAAACCACTGAGTTTTAACCGCCTCTGTGGTCTAGTGGTAACAACCATCGGTATCAGACCCAAGGGTCCCGGGTTTGATTCCCGGCGGGGGTACAATTTAGGATTATTATTATTAATATTCGGTTTTGTTGGTGGTAGGACTTGTTGTAAGTCCGCCAGGCTAGCTACCATCATCTTATCTAAGCATGACGCCATAACAACAATATTTTTAGCATTGTTGTGTTCCGGAAGTTAGAGATAAGATAGCCAGTTCTCAGTGATGAGTATTCTAAGAGAGGCTCGCTTCCATCTTCAGGCTTTATAAATAAACATCACGTAACGTCAGGTATGATGAAGGCTAAGAGTCTCCCCGTTGTTCATAAAAAAAAGTAAGACCGTTATTATAGTTCATCAATACAGTCTAAACCCACTCAGTCAGGCAAGTCTTTCGAGTATGACGGACCTTCTGGTAATGTTTTATATTGTGTCTATGCGCCCTACTCTTTCCCTGTCCTACGAAACATAAATATAAACAATGCGACGTCCTCGCTATCAGTATTGGAAATTTTGACGGCGCTGACAATTTTTTTATTGTGAATTGTTTTTATTAACCGTTTTTATAGGAATTTAGTAAATATAGCTATTAGCGTAGTAGAAACTTAAAAATATTATCAGTGGTATTGGTTTGATGATACATACTGAGATGAGGGTTGTGGGTTCTACAGGACAGAAATCTATTTGATGAATATCTGTGTTTGAGGGTGGTTGTTAATAAGTAGGACAATTCAATGGACTTCTTATATCTAATAATAATAATAAAAACTTCATTGCTTCAAACAAACTGATACAGAAAAATAAATACATAAAAAAAATACGCAAGAGGCGGCCTCATTGCTACGTAGCAATCAAAGTAGTCTATAAGTCTTGCGATAGTGTATTGAAATTCTCTCAATACTTTAAAAGCTTTTCAGTTGTGAACTTGAAGTTAATTTAATTCAAAATCATAAATTCACTTATTTGACTTCCTTTGTCAAAATAATAATGTTTTAACGGTTCACTAGTTACAATTAGATTTTGTTGATTACAACCAATTATTAAGTCGAGTCAAGTTATAAAATGATTTTGTATCAAAATGGAAATAAATTATGTAAGCAAATGCCTTTAGTATTATGTCACGTTAACTCAATTCTCGTTATCATAAACTGTATAGGGGATGTTTAATTAAGTTACTCTGACAAAGCTTTAAAGTATTTAGCTTTTACGTAGGTACATAATTAAATTTCTTATAATTATGGATAAGCAACGCGAAATTTATTTATTTTTCGTTAAATGTGTGTTATGATTATGAACTTTATGATTTTAAATTATTTATTTTAAAAATCCTGACTGGGACACCCTTTTCTTGCTCCAATATAGCTGAAGTAGAGTGATTTTTATATCTTTACGGTTTTGATAGATAAGAGTGGGAAGAGAGGGTAATATTTGTGTTCCTTTGCTCCTACTTAAAATATTTTCAACTCTCCTCGTTCCATAACACCCACGCAACAGTAGACATGGGAATATTGTACCTGCTATTAGAAAGGGGAAAAGTATTTCTCCTATCACTTATTCTACTTCCTACTATTGTTATGAAAATGTAGATGTTTGGATGTTTGTTACCCAATCACACAGAAAACGACAAAACGACTAAATCTGACACACAGACAGATTAAAACATAGAATACATTATACCTGTTACGACCTGTTTGGCGCAGGGGTACTAACCCCGCCTTCTGCGCCAGAAGTCCCGGGTTCGATCCCCGGACAAGATAAATATTTGTGTGCATGAACATGTCTATTTGTCTTGGTCTGGGTGTTTAATATGTATATTAAGTATGTATTTACAAAAAAAAAGAGTATATAAGTATGTTTATCCGTTATCTAGTATCCATAACACAAGTTCTTCATGAAACTTAACGTGGGACTAGATAATTGGTGTGATTGTATGCGAATATTTATTTATTATTTATTTATATCCCGATATTTACCCGATAAGGGTAAACACTAGAGAGAAATTCCCGCTCTTCCTCCTAGTTAGTGCTCCCTACGAAAGACAGAAAGCTCAAACAGAATTAGTATTATTCTTAAGCTGCCAATAACTATCAGGAGCTGCTTGGAATAGACAGTTGGTTCAACGCTTAAGTTTATATGGAGTTCAACATCTGAAATCTAGTCTACAGATGGTTCAACTTGAGCAATAAGGACCCAGACTGCGACAAACTCGGATAAGGGACGTACATAAATTCGGACACGATTCCAATTCGTAGAAGCCCATCACTATTGTCCGAACAGGTATGTACGCCAGACAGTGACGGGGGTACAACGGCACAACACAGTGATTATGATAAATGACTTATGAAATTAAAACGGTTGTACGGCCCATTGAAACGCGCTCGCTTTGTAGAGATTCATTCCGTTGACAAATCGTTGTACATTGTCTGAAACCCTACAGAAATTCTCAGAAGGCCTTTAAAGATAATACGTCGATCGCGTTGCGTGTTGCCCGCAACCGAAATAGACTAAACCGCTGAATATACAATGTCCACGTAATGTCGGACGGTGTGCCTTGTTTGTGCTATAAATGTATTGTTTTTGTAAAAACCACAGCCTTAGGGTGGGTCGCCTTCATTCTTGTTGTGATAAGCACAAGAATCTATTTAAATATTAGCTCCAAAAATTTACCGACCCGAAATATTTTAACACATTTTATAAAATCTATCGTTAAGTCGTGTTCCTTGAATATGTATAGAGTACTATAGAGTTAGGAGCTCGGTGGCGCAGTGCTTGACCTGCGATGGACTGTCACGGCATGGGTGACCAAATATACTGCTCCTCCATGCTTCGAAAGTCACGTTTAGCCGTTGGTCCCGACTGTATTTGCAGTCGTTTAAATAAACCCACCAATTCGCATTGAGCAAATGGGCCATGCATGGCCCACCATGCAGCTGGGTCATGCATGGCCCATTCTCCTTTTCCATCTTTAAGGAAGGCCAGTGCCCCAGCAGTGGGAAGCAGTGGTACATATTTGAACGTACCTACATAACTTTTCTCAAATCTATTTTGTAAGTCACAGTCTCAGCCACATAACACCTAATGCTGGGTATAGGCCTCCCCCAAAAGGGGGGGGGGGGGGGTTGCCATGATCGCCACGCTTGGCAGGCGGGTTGGCGATCGCAGTATGGCCAATTTTGTAGGTAACGCTGCTGCCCGGCTGAAGCCTGAAGGCTGAGTCCCTTAGTCGATTTTTACGACATCCACGGGATGAGAGAGGGTGGTGCTATTCTAAGCCTAGCTATACACAGCTATTTTTTTTCGCCTCTAATTAAAAACCACGTACGGCAATAAAAGAAAGCATCCAAGCTTTATTGGTTTAAACGACCATTTTATTACTCAAAGGCGGCCTCGGCCATACAAATGTCATGAAAACATGCATATTTAACGCGGTAGTTTCCGGTGACTGCCGTATGAGCCACATTGTAATTCAATTCCAGGAACTTCGCAAGACTTAGTCAATAGATCAATAAAATATTCGCTTTGCCTGTCTCGATTCGATCATACGTGTTTGTCAGATTGGTATTTATGCTTTATTTATGTCATCGTAAATGCTAGTTCACTTGGAGAGGTCATTGGAATACTTAAACTGCATGAAAATTATAGAAAGAAATTAGTATAAATAGCTACCCTAAACTAAAGAAAATAAAATTATTACTACCAAGTTTTCTGACACTATACTATACAAACATTTAAATGTATTAAACAAATAAAGGTTTGTCTCCTTGAAGAAGCAGAGTATGTAGAAACAAATTAATCAGTCAAAAAGTGGCGAAAGCCAAAAGGGCCTGCGCTTCTATTGGGTAAAAAGAAAAAAAGAAGGTTTTGAATCATAAGCGTTTGCGCACTGCATCCGATTCGAATCCGAAGAATATCGTACCGAAATAGCATTTAGTGCTATTTGTATGAGAGGTTGCACACTAGATCCGAATTCTGTCATTGGAGTTCTTTCCATATAAACTCATACAAAAAGAATTAAAGTTAGACCGACAACACTTCTACCTCTAGTAAATAATATTGTAAAATAAAATAATGTAAGAGATAACCGCTCTGAAGTTGTCAGTTCTTATTTCAAGATGATCTGTCATACTCAAGAATGCAAAGTTCCGTTGCTACCTTCTTCCATAAAAGTATTTTACATCTCTCATGTTCGGTAAGTAGGTTCTTATTACCTCCAAATGGGGCTTGTAGGTGACTAATTAGCGCTCTAGGGTAATAATGTAGCTAGAAAAGCCCTAGGGCGGTAAATAATAATAATAAAAAAAAACACTTCTTTCTTTTCACAAATATAATTAAAATTATCATTGCATTGCCTACGGAACTAAATATCTAAAGAAAAAATCGGTGATTTTCGATCCTTTCTATATTTATTTCCACAGACTGTTATTGTTGTCATTTATTAGTTTTATAATTTATAGTTTCTTTTTTATTTAACGTCGCAGTAGGCACAGTAGATGTATAAAGTTGAGTTTGCTCCTCGGGCATGAAAGTGCCTTAGCCTTGGGCAGACTTGAATCCTTCGCTTCATTAACTTTTAGCTACAAAATCCTTCATTTCGCTCAGGATTCAATATGCTGCCCGTGACGTAAGATACTGCTTTATCCCCTTAGTGCAAACTACCTCAGCATGTAATATACAGTTGATATATCTCCTTTTTCTTAATATAATATTTTCATCTTTTCACTATTATTTAAACGCGTTGGCGTATTCGATGAAATAACTGTCAGTACCTAAAGGACGTAATTTTGATATTTGAAACTTTAACATATATATACTTTCATGGCTTGCGGTACTTACTCTGAAGACTTAATGGAGATTACAAACTAATGACTAGGCAGCATAGTTTTGACCTTAGCCTGTGATTTATGAAACGTCAAATGTCAATCCAAAAGGTAAGCGAACCAAAAAAAAAACATACTTTCTTAAAAAATAAATACAAACTATTTATATTTCGTAATAGTGTTCCAAAGAGTATGTAAGTAATTCTTACGTGTTGTGTTTGTCCATTTGTTCGATTGTTATGCGAAAGTTAATAATTACGATTATTTTAATATACGAGTATATTTGACCTATTATAATCTCTCCGATTAATAATCTTACTTGTATTACTTACCTACTTGCTATTATTTAATGTACACTGTTTTAAATTGCTTTATAGATTGTCGTGTTGTGGATCAACAGTGAATAAGTAATAACCATGCAGAGGCATCTAAATACCTTATCACTTTTGGACCACCAATAAACAAGACTTTTCAGAAAAACTGAATTCAAGACCAGGTATGAACATATACGCATAACTATGAAAATATGAACATGGGCATATGAAAATTCATATGTTTGAACAGAACTCTCGACAATATATATGCAAATTTTGACTACTAAGTTTTAGTTTGCAGAACTCGGACCAGACCACGTGACTTCTCTCTAATCATCACAGGCACGAGTTTGGTGGGCGCCACATCGGACGAAGCAAACAAGCAATGGCGACTGGCGATCAAACAAGGTAACCTTGTTTATTTATATCCATTAGAACATGTACTGTTTGCCTTGAGATTTATCTTAGCGAATCAGGGGCCTTATTCAGCTAATGCTTAGTCACAATCGTATTCCAATAGTGTTTCAATGGTAGTCCTGTTTTACACAGTTCTTGTTACAACAATGTAATTAAACACTACTATTGAAACACCATTCAGAGACGATTTTGACAAAAAAAATCAGAATTGGCCCCCTGGCAATCTGCTTAACTTTTGGGCTACTAATTGTCGACCTACTTACGCATAGACTTGGTAGCTTTCGCGTGACCAACCTTGTGATTTTAATTTAGCTATGACAAATCCTTTGTTTATTTTATTGTACCTGTGAGCTATGCTTTTCAATAAGTACGCGAATATTGAATGTATTGACAATGCTGTCAGGCTTTAAATAATATGACTACAAGCGTTTATCGGTAGAACTTAACCGCACCCATCAGTGACTTTTTGCTGCCTTGCTATTTTTTTAAGTACTTTTGCAAAATCATAATAAAATGTCAGTTTCGTCATTCAAAACATTAAAATTCGAATTTGAAAGTCAACTTATCAGAATAGAACGGTCTTACTATGTTTGACTTCAAATCTATCCTCAACTTTTCAAGTCAATAAATTGGTTAAACCTTCTCCATATTTCATGAATGATTGATAAAAAGATTGGCTAAATGATCCTTTTATTTAATATACTTACTGATTTATTTCTAAATAAAATCGACAAGATTATCAAAAATTAATTTATATTAGCATTGGATAAATCCAGTGTTGCATAATATTAAGCTAAAATCATCCCTAAGCAGATTGATTTTACAATCCACGGATAAAGGTTATCATTTATGATTTTTAGGTTTTGCATTTTCAATGCTATTTTTAAACTTTGCAGGTTCGAGTCCTGTCTGAGAAAAACTTGTGACCGAGTCTTTTTTCAAGTATTTCTCTATAAAAAAAAAAAATAGTATAAAAGTTATCAGTGAGTTTAATTCATAACCTAAAATCGAAGCTAAAAAAGATACGAATGGCAATTAATTTTCAATTTCAATCTGTAACTTTTACCTACGTATTGAAAAATAATCCCTACTTATAGATGATTTTTCGTGTTCATTTTCACGTTCATAGATCGGGTACCTCACAGCAAATCCATGTCGTAACAAACGATAGAAATCTAAATAATAAAGATCGCGAGCGCCCCCTCCTTGTAGGCTTTAGTCGTGCAAAATTGGCGTAATAAAACAGGAATGCTTGCAAAACTTTTGCAATAAACCCAAAGAGTATCGACTGTTAAGATGTAAAGACTTCTCGAGTATGCTATGTGTGTAGTTATATATGTTGACTTATAGCTCGAGTCTGCAATGTGTACCTACTCACGAAAAATTCCCGGTGAACGAAAAGAAGTTATTTGTACTATAAAATTTTATTGGAATTAATGTGCTCCTTAACTGATCTAGTTTATTTTATTGGATGTTTATATCACAAGGGTTAAAAGCAGTTTTTCAAGTACAATAACATGTATTAATAGCATAAAATATTGCGACATAGAAAAGTAGCGGAATCACCAAATGTCTATCTACAAAAGTTTGAATAATGTTCTTTGTAACGCAGTCTATATAACTTCCCTTAAACTCGTACCTATATAATATGTTAGCTATTATTTTAGCCTTAATTTTAATACCTATACTTATTGGTAAGTATAGTTATAACTTGTACAGCAGGTTCCTCAGAACTTGGAGCTCCTAACTTCTATTTGACACTTTTACGATTCGTTAACACACTGCAGTGGACTGAGCGTACCATTTTAAGACTGAAAATTACCAACCAGAACAACGACCCAGAGTAATGATTAACTCTGCCCAGATGTACGCGCGTTTGAGACGCGTTTCTTCATACATTGTTCGCTAGGTGTTAGCTGTCCGTAATATCTGTGTTTGTTAAAAACGAGTATGAACTCGCGCGTATCAACTGCGTCATTTGGACAAGCAGTCAACAGTTTTAGCAACATCCGGCGTTAAACACAGCAACTAACTAATAAGTTCGTTCTAATTACTAATAATTCAACAGTTCCAAGTAAGTGCTACCACCACAAATCTCAATTACTAGAGGAGCAAAGAAAATCGTGCGTCGCCTGGCTATGCTTTAATTGTCGGTGTTTATCGTAGCCATTACTCTTTGGGCCTCGCTTAAATGTGCTCATACGTCACCCTGTACCATGTAATTATTTTCTACGTGGAACACTCGAAAAACGTTAACCGTCTTTGCGAAACCCTCGGTTATTTGTCTAAAGGAAGGTTAATGAAGTACGATAGGTGGAGGCCGACAGTACATGTATCTAGCGAATGAATAGCGAATGCCTTGGGTAGTGGCTCTGTTAAGGTGTACACAAATTTGTGTGCTGCAGAAACAGATGAAGACAAATGCTAGCATTAGTTGTGTGTTACAATTTGGGATAAAAAATAAAGCCGTAGATTTCAGAGGTAACAATTGAAACAATGGTATTATGCGTTTGTCTCTGCTATGATAAGGCAAAGCATGTGTCTGATGCACAATTGGGTCATAGCCGGCTAGTATTGGGATTCTTCTTAGCGTGTCGATGGCAGACCCTAGAGTGTTGTGGACCAGAACTTAGCCACTTTGGAAGTCTATTAGACTTGGTGTATTACAAAGCTGGTTTGTTTGTTGTTCCAAAATCCTTTCTAAATGGAAATATTTTAGTACGCATATGCACACTTGCCCTAGCTATTTTTCCTTGAAATATCTTAAAATCTGCCGTTAAAGAGGTTTTACCCATTTACACAATTCTTATGAAGAATCTCTTACGTTTTCGCGATTTAGGCTTTTTTAAAAAGGTCAAAAGTAGGCATTTTGACCGCTCTTCAAAAATGCTTCGAATCGGAACGAATGTCAAGTTTGAGGGTAAGCTAAATTTGTCCCACTAAGAATACGCGAGTGCGTAATTATTACAAATCGCGAACGCTGAATGGACTCTCGAAAATTGCCCATTGTGAGGAACTTGGAAGCGCTGAGCCATGGTTTGGGCAACGGTCCTCCGCTCGATGGAAACTTCGAGAGCCATAATTATACCGGATTCGGGGCATGTGTATGAAGTTTGTAACATATCAGAATTGATTTAAAATAAAACCTTTACGGATTGAAAGCGCGATGTATTTTACTTTTAAATGCGTTTTATTTTCTGTTTTTTTGGGCTACTCGACGTTTCGATACCTTTCCAGGGTCGTGGACATAGGATGACTGATGAGAATTTTCTCTTTTATGGAACCTTATATGTTAGAATATCTACTTAATTGATGTGGAATGGGCACTTTCAACCTAGAGCGGAGAGAACCGAATATTGTGTGAATTAATAGATATTTACCTCTAATCCAATCCTACTACCTAAATGATATCACACTGTTGTGCACTATATTACCAAATATTTACTGCATTTGCTTTCTATATTTTGGAATATAGCAAAAGGTTTATTAGGTAAATAAACTAATAATAATCATAGTAATGTTTGGTAGCCGACTAATAGGCAGTAAATAGGCATTTCCTGGGAAAGCTTGTTACAACCTTAGACCACATCCTGTTTACTAAGCACGATGGTGGTCAAATGCCTACCCAGTTACTTGTAAAAAAAATATATAGGTATGAACGTGGAAATATGAAACTCATCACTCAAAAACAGGATGGTAAGAACACAAATACAAGTAGCTCATAATTCGGATATATCCATCCTGTTTCTTGTGTCTATAAAGTATACTTTTATCCTGTTTCTTGTGTATTTCAGATAAAATGATTGGTAAAAGCCAAAATATTTCAAACTTAATAAATTATTAGCTGGAGGTTGAAAATGTTTTCCAACAACTTTTAAATTATTTGATTCGCATCATAAGCTTACTTTATTAACAGCCAATCTTTGTGAAGCACTTCTGTGAATTTTCAAGGCAATAGGTACATAAATGTAAAGATTTCCTAGAAAATAGGGTAATATAAAATTAATTAATTAATTAATCGGTACTTATATATTTAATGGCTTTGCCAATTTAAGTACATAATATTGTTTTCATCCCTTCTATTCGAAAAGCGTCATTTTGTTCCTCGATAATCGGGTGCAAAGTAGCTCTTTTCTGTATGAGAGTTTTTAGCGGGCAAGATGATATTGAATTTAAAACATGAATCGTATATAGAAATCGGACGTAAGTTGTATGAATTATTGTTGCTGTACGGTGCACGCGCACTGAAATATAAGAAACGAAAGAATTCTGTTCGTAATCGGAACGGATTTTATTTATTGTACTTTGCAAATAAAAAAATACAATTCTACGTTTTGTTAGTTTCACATTATTTTAATTCATGAAACAGTAAAAATAGCAGCTAATAACATCATATACCTAATTACGTTACAGTGTCTCTTATTTATTTTCTTATAGAAGGAATGAAAAGTAGAGGAATCACGAGAGCAAAACTACTTTTGCCTTAGGCGATCTACTTTGAAACCTTCACTGCACTCAGTATTCTACTATAGAGTCCCTCTCTATGCTCGAGATACTTCTTTAGAATCCTTCACTTCGTTCTGGATTCAAAATAGCGCCCCCGCCGTTAAAAATATATTTTGCTCCCATAAAATACAATCTACTATTTCACCTCACACGCTCGGAAAAGGAGGTTTTGTGATTCAATTTCTGCGTGGAAAAAGCCCATTTTGCGGGCTAGCGTTCACTCACTTACCGAATCGTTTTAAATAACAATTTATTCCTAATTTAATTAACTTTTAATTAAGTAACTATAATACTCACTTTTTATTATCTTACTTTTTTATATCATTGAAACAACAAGAATAAGGTGCCACAATTATAATATACAAATATACTATATGTGCAAACAGCAAGAATAGTTAAATTTATTGTTAAAATATTTTTTAAAGAAAGTTTACCGTGGAAACAACCTCAAAAGTTTGCTCGTTGCTGTGAGGTGAAAAATTTTGTGTTGCGCTTGGCAGAGGAGTGAGGTAACTAGCCGCGAAATCCAACTTTTCAGCCTTGCATAACCAATAACTATTTTGTTTTATAAAATACTTATGATGATAATCTTCCATATAGTGAGCAGATTAAGCTAAACTGGTTACAATTTGTGCTATTGACTATAATTCTTTAACCTTCAGCCTTATCATTAGTGAACATCAGATATGATGAAGGCTAAGGCGTTACTGTTTACTCAAAACCTCACCTTAAAAGATCACAATGCATGGATGTACTACTAACATGAAAACATAACTATTGTAAATGTTAAAAGGAAAATATTTAAAAAACTGAGAATTAGAAAATTTTCCTCTTATATTTTTATTTCAAGACTGTTGATTTGTGTCTGGCAACAACATGTTTTTTTGTATATGTTGTTGATCTGTTAAAGCTGTTAAGTTTCTTGCGGTCGTTCTTCTTGTCAGTTAAAAGATGTCCTGAATGGCTGGTAGGGAAAAATTGACGATTCGAAAGCACTTGTCTATAAGTCTATTTGAATAAAAATATTTTGACTTTGACTTTGACCTCTAAAACAAAAAATCTGGTATTTTTTTTGAAAATGTTCTGCTGTAAAGAGTGAACAGATATTATATATATAACCCCCATATTCTAAGTTCATCCTCCAAAACTTTTTACACTCCACTCAATCACGTCGTGGGTAAAACTGGTAGTGTGCGCTAGGCCTAACACGGAGTGACTACGTACTCTTTGGCTCCTCCAGGTCCTTACGGAGTTATGACTTAGAATACCGATTTCGAGGAGTATTTCGAAGAGGTTTTCAATGAGGTTTCGTTAAGTCGAGGACGAGTAAGTTTTGGAGTAACGACTTAGAATATGGGTGTGAATGACAGTTGTCGTTTTTTCGCGATTTCAAGGTTTCTTCCGCAAAAAAGTTCTTAGTAGTGACTAGTACTTCAAATGATTTACAGGTGGCAACCATAAAATGACATTGTATAAAATAGGTTTTTCAAAGTTTTTACATTCGAACATCATGCCGCGGCCGTACAACACAGACTTTACATTGGTCGTCAGTAAATTTGGTTTAGCTAGATAAACTTGTGCGTTCACAAATGAGAGCGTTTTCACATCGACCGATCCGATATCGGTATCGGCGCCGACACCAATATCAGAGCAACTAAAATGTATGAAATATGTACCTGCCATTCACATTATCCGATCCGATATCGGATATCGGAGCCGACACCGATATGTTGGCGGCGACATCGGGGTATCGGACGATAATGGTTGCCGTGATTTTTGTTTTCCTAGTGTATCACTGTAAATGAAAGATAAGTTATCATCCTGGATTTTACTTACTTCCACCACCACGTAGAACACATCTAAGCAACACTTTTTTTATTGATTAAACAACGCCATTTTTTTAAAAACACGTACAAAATCTCGAGTCGAGTAAACATGACTGACACTGAGATGATAGATTTTATCGGCCGTTAATATCGGAATATTTCTTATAAGTAATATTGAAATTGAAACAAATGACTGTAGGTACGAGTACTTGTATCAAAATCTAAGGCAACTTTCAAGTACGAACTCAAGTGTTTAGCAAGAGTAGGCGGCCGAACGTGGCTTCGAAATATCTGCCACCGAGGGCCCTTCAGAAGGACTTGTTTCGCGGCCTCAGCTGGTCTCTGCACAAGGACCCATTCAGGGTTTAAGGACAAGATTCATTGCTCAGGGTTTCAGCTTAAAAGTGTTCTTTGAGCCTACCTCTGAGAGAGGCGCAGTGAAAATGTAAAATGTATTGCGTAAAATTATAGATCAAAGAATATTGGTATACAGATAATGGCAGTTATGAAAGTAAAAACAAGTTGTTAGAATTAAACTGTGATATTCTAATTTAAATGGTGTAAAATAAGCATTATATGAATCCCAAACTTGCTTGATCTATCTCTAAGTAGTTTGTTTACCGTACCTTAATTGAATCCTTATCCGGGAGCATATTAAGTGCAAAATCTGTTAGACAGTTCAAAAACACACCTACCAACACAACGACCGTTTCGTTTTATCATTTCATTGGGCTTGTTGTAACTGATTTACGCGTCGGCCGTTCCGGTTCTAACCTTTCCGAGAGCCGCATCATAAACGGTTTAGAAACGGTTATGGAGCTCAAATTACGAAGAATGGAATCAGGCCCTCCCTCATTGTCTGCCCTTTATGGAGGGAAGTGTATAAAGCAGGAGCCGAATGGCTCGTATTACGTATAACATTTCTGCGACCTATAAAAACAGGCGAAATTGTTTTTTTCCACGTCAGGTGGATATGTAGGTCAGAATTGACGTGTTTCAAAATCCCGTTTTATTTTGTAACCTCAATCTATCCTGGTTTTCGCGGGATTGAACTGTCAAACCACGCAACTGGCAACAGCTTACAGAAAAGTAAAATGCGAGGCTGCTCTCGCTTTTCCAAAGCGCGATATTGTATGACACAATTCGTATGAAGAAATATGAAGAACTCCAAGACAGAAGAAGAACAAAAACTAACAAATTAATCGTCTGCGATACGGACAACAATAAAAGAGACGTCCCAAATTGCGCGGTACTTGAAGCCGTTAATAAAAATCGTGGGGCGTCGAAATTAAGGCCCCTATACTGAGAGTCGTCATTAGGACCGAAACAGGGTTGTATCCTGGTGGTTGTAATAAGTCATGTCTGCCGCAGGACCCGCCGACCCGCGCCCCCTCTCCGCGCAATCCCGCACCATTTCTCACCCCATACGGAAGATTATCGCTCGCTAAGTATGATCAATAGTCAATTTAACGGTCAAATGCTCGGAATTGATCTAATGAATCGGCATCGCACCGATTGCTCGTCTCGTGTCGCGCTGAATATGACGTCCAAATCTGATTGATTTGATCGAAGGGGTTGCTAACAGATTTCAAAATGACGCCGATGACATAATTCAGTTAAACTCGAAAGTGGAACTCGAAGACACTTAAGGGAGAATGTAAACGAGTTTCGTAACGATGGTAGTAATGGCTTTGGGGTTAAAATTGATGTTCACGGTGACGTAGCTCGTTCGGCACAACTGATGGGTAATTAAAGTTCGCGTTCTAATTTAAGTTCGTATTTTTTGCTGAAACAATGGCTGTGCTCTTCCCTCGTCCCGTGTAGAGCTCGCACACAAATAATCGCGTAAGCTGGGAACACTTTCCTTCGTCCCCGGTATCAGTTCGGTCCATAAACTACCCCCCTCGCCTCGTCCTGCTTCCGCCCGTCCGCTCCCTCCGCCGAGAACATAAGCTGTGCCATTTTTAAAATGCGTACCGAGGACTAAGTAGTGCCATGTTATATTGGTACTCCAAGTAACTTTTGCTTTCTTCGGTTCATCGTTATAGTTCACCAACTATATGCGTACAAAGATTGGATTGAAAACTTTTGTTGTTTCAACTTTGCGAAGGCATATACGTACCTATTGTGCATTTTAGTTATGTAAAAAGTTATAACTGAATATCTTTTTCTCTACTTTTTTCATTAGAATAGCTTTCTTTTTCACTACTTGTTCATTAAGTTTTGGGTAAGCATGCTACATCTTAGGCCATAGATCGCTTCCATCAGGCCAGTTGGTGGCCAAATGTTTGCCCATTTGAATTGTAAAAAAAAAAATATTTCATTCAGTTCATGAATTAGTTATAAATACATATCTTTCTTTTCTTAATATTTATTATTATTTTTCGTCTTCATCTGTTCACATGCTCTATCATCATCATTATCTTCTGCGCCACATACTAGATGCATCAACTTATTACAAATACGAAATGCTGATGTTTTTAATAATTTTCTTTTTATGCTAACTAAACGTTCTTATAGATAACTAGCTGTTACCAGCGACTTCGTATGCGTGGAATCCTTTTATACATGTATTAGTTTTCCGCCCGCGACTTCGTCCGCGTAGATCTACTTACCCCTTAAGGGAAAATCCTTTCTTACCTATCGACATGCCAAATTTCAACTCAATTCGTCAAGTACTTTGAGCTCTGCGTTGATAAGTATATCAGTAATTTTTGCCTTTTATATATTTAGATTATTGTCTGGGATGGAAGAACTATGGCCGATAAATTTATTAAGTACTTACCTAACGATTTGTTAGCTTATGAGGTTGGTCAGTTGTAGTAATAATATAAAAATATTAAAAATATTTAGTTTCGCAAGTCTCGGTAGCTCAGCGGTAGAGCATTGGACCGGATTTCCAAAGGTCGCGGGTTCGATTCCCGTCTGAGAATTCACTTGTGGCCGAGTTAATTTTTTCCAATATTTTTCTATTTAAAATTTACCATAGGTAAATGTTTATTTTTAATCCTTAACCTAAATATAAAATTTGAAGACCCTAACTCCAAAACTGACGGACTTTCATACAAACTTTCATCCCCTATTTCACCCCCTTAGGGGTAGAATTTCGAAAAATCCTCTTTTAGTGCACCCCTAGACCTCACAAGGAACCTATATGCCAAATTTGAAGTCTCTAGACCTAGCGGTTTGGGCTGTGCGTTAATATGTCAGTCAGTCAGTCAGTCAGTCAGTTTCTTCTTTTATATATTTAGATTAATAGTTGATATGAGGAATAAATTAATTATAGGGTTTAAACCTTTGGAATGGTAGTTGAATAGACGGATAGGGAACGTAAACATGAACAAACAATATTTTACAACATAATTCCGTAAGTGTCAGGTTTGTGAGATGATTTCAGTTAAAGATACAAAGGTGATACTTTGGGTCGGCATTATTAATTTTTAACTCTAATTATATATGATACAGTTTTTGTTTCTCTGTGTGTTCACTGTTCATTTATATAGGTATTACGGTGCGACGTCATTTTGAAAATTTTCAAAATGGTGTCTCATACTACGGATTTGGATGAGGCTAGCCTCCATACAAAAATGTTCAAACCCCTTTAGACGACATTCCACGCATTGATCTGATTCCAAATAAAGTTTTAAGCACTCGTATAACAGATAGCAGAACTAACGGGTTTTAGTAAACTCGTCACATAAGCAAACCCGTCCGGCGGAACTATTACCTATCTTTGCAACAACAACGCGACAGCAACACGACAGCGATAAGTCACGTATCCCCTAGCAACCGCACTGTTACTACAGTGCGGTCTCTACCGAATAATCGGTAAACAGCTACAATGTGCATTCATTTAGTTCCTGTTATTGCTACCAAATTGTTTTGGCGCCAGCACCGCGTGGCAGCGCGGCATCTCACTCTCGCATTTTAGGTAGGAGCGCGAGAGAGTGAGACGCCGCTATACGAACCATCAGCGAGCGATTAGCTAGCGATCACATACGTAAAACCATTTTTATTTTGACGTTCCGCATGGATCGAGCGATATCTGCGCGATTATTTGTTATTTCAAATATACCTACATTACTTAAGTCCTAGGTGGGGATCGAACCCACGAACCTTAAAACACTTGTTAGAGTTATGTAGCCCGATGGTACGGGCATATGAGCATACGGGCATTTCTCAGTAGTATTATGAGAGAACATAATACTACTGAGAAAGTGCAGCGTGCACCCAATTGCTAACACAAAGATTACCACAGAAGCATTACTTAACGGTCTGATTCCAGTACACATAATATAACACCCAGACAGCAGAATAAAACACAATTATATGTTCATCACATAAATATTGGTCCTAGATGGGGATCGAACCCACGAACCCTGACACATTTGTTAGGGTTAGTACTACTCCACCATCGGGTATATGAGATGAGAGAACATAATATTACTGGGAAAGTTCCGCGTGGTCCCAACTGCTTACACAAATGCCGCAAATATTTACGGAACGATTCTATCGGTCGACATAAAATTATATATTTTATGCAACCACTTGCCTCCGGTGAAGATGTTACTCTGATAAGTTTATTGACAGTTGCCAATGAGGAAAATACTTGTTTTCTTGGCGGTGCGGTGTTGTCTCTATTCTAATCTATTCGTTTTGGCGGTTAATTAATTTGTTCTTTTTTTCTTGTTTATATCGTACCTACTGAACAACACTTCCATTATATTTGTATACTAGCGAATCCTCGCGGTTTTATATAAATATCGGGATATAATATAGCCTATGTCACTCGGGAGAAATTTAGCTTTCTAATGGTCTAAAGCTGAAGAGTTTGTTTGTTTGAACGCGCTAATCTCAGGAACTACTGGACCGATTTAGAAAATTCTTAGACCATTAGAAAGCTACATTTCTCCCGAGTGACATAGGCTATATTTTATAAGGATATTCCCACGGGAACGGGCACCACGCGGGTAATAGTATACATCAAAATGAACAACTTTTACTATGGACTCAACAACGAAATCGCTAAATAAAACAGCAGTTCCATCATCAGCCTGTGGCCGTCCACTGCTGGACATAGGCCTCTCCTAGCTCACGCTTATTGTGGCGTTCATAGGCGGCTATTAACCTACTGCTACCACGCTGGCCAGACGGGTTGGTAGAGGGTTTGTTTCAAGTTTTCCTTCTCTCGCACAGGTTTTCAATGCGTCGAGCCTCCTAGTCAACTCTTATGACATTCCAGGCATGTAAGGAGTGGTGACAATAGTATTCTTAGGCCGTCACAAAACAGCAGTTGCTACATACATTTTGATCGAGTAAAAAAAGAATGCGTGATCCTTTTTAATAAGCAGTTTTTGTGGTATTCAACCATGAACACTTCTGATAGAATAGACCAAAGATAACTTTCTTCTTTATAAAAAATCGTCATAGACAAGGCGACTAGTTGAGTCGTCTAGTTACCTCGAAGACGGCGACCGATAGAGACCACGGAGAAATCCTTTTTTTTTTTCTTAAACAAATGGTGCCTAAGCACAGTTGTTACCTCATTTCATAAGCCTAAACCGTATTGTTGGGAAATAACTACTCTAACGTATGTTTTTGCAGAAATACTTTATAGGGTGTTAGTAGTATTGTCCTTCATATGAACAACTTTTAGTATGAAGTCAAGAACGAAATCGCGAAAAAATAACAGCTATTCCACACATTTTGATACAGCAAATATTTTTATGGACATTTTAGATCAATTAATCATCGATACTTTATATATTTATTTGTTTAAGTGAGTTTTCCTTTACACGGGGTAAAAAAAACATGTTCTGATAGGAATAGACCAAAGATGACTTTTGTCTATAAAAAGAAACGTCACAGTCGAGGCGACTAGTTGAGTCGTCTAGTTCGCTCGAGGACGGCGACGGGTTGGTCCTCAGCGGTCGTCGAGAGCGCGCAGTGTGGCAATTAAAACTTGCGAATGTCAAGCACCAGCCGTAGAGATGGGGCCAGCCTTTCTTTTTTTGTTTTTTATTTTCCCCAAACAAATGCTGCCACAGTTACCTCATTTCAAAGAGCTAAAATCTTTCTGGTGTGAAATAATATATTTTTTGAAAATGGAATACATTAGGGTTGGTTTACTTTTTTAGGGTTCCGTACCTCAGAATAAAAAAAAGGGAACCCTTATAGGGTCAATTTGTTGTCCCTCTTGTTGTAGATTTGGTAAAACCTACAACAATAACAACTAGCACAGTGATTGATAATGAACGTAAGACAGAAACAACTTTTGTCCTGAATAAAAATTATATTTATAATTTTTATTGTGTTTACAAAAAACAGTTACTCAGGCAAAAATAGAAACAAAAAAAAACTGACATCAACAGAAACAAATCCTGCAGTCAGAATATGCTTCGAATCAAACTTCATTCGAACCATATTCAAGTATAGATAGAGCATACATTGTACCTCTTTACAACACCTCTGTCCGTCCGTCACCGTTTATCTCGGGAATGCATGAGTATCAGGGTGAAATGAAAACCATATATTCAGGTCAATAATCTGTTGAAGCTGTAAAAAATCAAACTTGTAAATTAACGTAAAAAAAGATAGGATCGTTTATGTCGCAAAAAAACGTAGATTTCGACACACTCAAGGGAATAATTCATAGGGTACCCGTTGACCTAGAACTGTGAAATTTGGCAAGTAATATCGTCATTTATTACAAATACATAAAAAAATTAGAAAACTATATTTTTGTAATTAAATCATAAAATATGGTTTTCAGTATTGAAAACTGAATTTCGGTAAAAACTTCGGGCTACTCCAACTACTGACAATTTCAACAAAATCTCAAGATAGTTATTTCCATAATGTGTTAAAAATAAAACACACTGCCATTTGCAATGCATAATTACTTTAATTATCAAGTAGCAATAAGCGACGTTTAAAGTAATTACTGGGCATATTAAATGTACTCGATGAGAAGTTGTTCCTTGCTAATAGTAGGTTGTTAAGAATATTTGAATAAAATAATTATTGTTATTGATATAACTTGCAATATGACACTTTCGTGTTATGCTACTAATCTGTACTAATATCATAAAGCTGAAGAGTTTGTTTGTTTGAACGCGCTTATCCCAGGAACTACTGGACCGATTAAAAATATTCTTAGAACATTAGAAAGCTACATTTCTTCTGAGTGACATAGGCTATATTTTATCCCGATATTCCGACGGGAACTGGCGCCACGCGAGTAAAACCGCGAGGATCCGCTGGTAATATTATAAATGCGAAACTAGGTATCTGTTTGTTTGTACTATTACTGAAGGGATTTGTATGAAATTTGGTATGTAGAGATTTCTTGTAGTAGACTTCTTTCTTTTTGTGATGGAAAGTGACCTTACTGAATTGTAAGGTCACTTTTTAATTTGACGACTCTGTATGAAATAAAACAGGGAGAAAAAAAACAGCCCTTGACGAGTTCTTGCCGGTTCTTCTCGTTACAAGGTCTCCCGCCGTAGGGTTTGTGAACCGATGGCGTAGCTTCTTTGACGTTCATAAGTGCTTGTAACAGTCTAGACTGAATAAATGATTTTGAATTTTGAACACATAGGCTACTTTTTATCCGATATTCCCACAGGAACGGGAACCACGCGGGTGAAACTTTGGGCGGCCGATAGTGTTATTTATAAAAGTTAATACGCTCCCAGGAGTTGAAGCAGTCATACCCTTGTTCTCAGCGTTCAGCTCAATTTGCATGTTGTGGTTTCCTTTCTAAATATGTATACAACTATGCACTATACAGGGTGGAAATTTAAAACGGGGCACGATGGGCAGGTACCATAACATGAAAACGTTATTACGAAACCATCCTTATTATTTTTTACAAATTTTGAACTGCATTCACCAATTTCGAAAAACAATACAGTCGGCATAAACAAAAAATCAGTTTACAATTTTTTTTGATGCCAATCGATCCTGTTTCTTATTAGGATCAAAACTCTTTAAGATACCTACTGCGGTATGAGTACTAGAAAAGTTAGAAATAGCGAAAAATTTTCTCCACTTATTCGCTAAGAAAATAAGTTCATTCAACAAAGGTACTCGTAGGTGAAGCGGATACGACTGCGTGTAGCGCGAGTGCGGGGCGCGTGTTTTTCGCGTTTTTCACGATTCGAACGTTTCTAGTCAAACCTCCGTTGGTTTCTTAGTGTTTTAATCCTCAAGACAAACAGGATCGAATGTCATGAAAAAAAATCTTTAAAGAACTGCACATTATCCTGCTGACTGTACATTTTTCATAATCGGTGAAAACAGTTTAAAATTTCTAAAAAAAATAAAGGATGGTTTAAACGTTTTAATGTAGCTACAACGGTTTAATATCTGCCCTTACTGACCCGCCATAATTTTCCATCCTGTATATAGCAACCCTGAAATCGCGCAAAAACCCATCTGTTTCATATATTTTATCAGAGTTCAAAACGTTTTATATTAAACAGCTGTTTTTTGCGCGATTTTATGGGTACTATCATATAAGAATTTGTTCGTACATAATGATGAGTTCTTCATATGGTTTTAGTAAACATAAAATAACGTTGTTTACTAGAAACATCCCAAAACATATTCATTTATCTGTCACAAACCAAACGTACTTGTAGATATATGTTTTGCAACATAACTATAGTGTTCGAGTTTAGGGTGTAATCGTTAAATTTGCATTCCACAAGAGTTGAAGAACCGGTTGGTATCATATCCTTGTTCTCAGCATTCAGCTCAATTTGTATGTTGAGGTATGCTGAGGTGTTCCTTTCTAAGTATTTAACTATGCACTATAGCAAACCTGAAATCGCACAAAACAGCTGTTTCATACATATCAGCAGATGTCAGAAAGTTTTATAAATTAAGCTATATTTTTTGCGCGATTTTAGGGTTGCTTCCATAGAAAAAACTGTTCGTAATGATGAGTTCTACAAATGGTTTTGAGTAAAAATCTTTACTATAAACATATTAGAACATATTTATTTATCTGACGCCTGTCTGACGTACACCAAACGTACTTGTACAAAAATGTTTTACAACATACGAGTAACTATAGTGTTCGAGTTAGTGGTATAATCGTTTAAGTTTCCATTTCACAGAAGTTGAAGCAGTGGTTGTTATCATATCCTTGTTCTTGGCGCGTTCAGCTCAATTTGTGTGTTGAGGTTTCCTTTCTAAGTATACAACTAGATTTGAAGTAACAACATGGCAATGAAATTCTGTAACTTGTTAAATCATTATCCTACTGTGGACCGGTTGTTTGGATGTGTGTTACTCAACCACGAAAAAACGGCTGAATTGATTTGGATGAATTTCGGTGAATAGATATTTGTAAGCTCGGTTAAACATATGATACATTTCTTCCCGTTGTATTCCCACGGAAACGGGAGCCAGACAAACTTTAACCAGGACCAACTTTGGGCTTTCAAAGCGTAGAGTAGCTCGATACAGTAAATTTTTGATCACTCATGCCGTGACCAACCATTGCGAAAGGTTATTTAAAAAAAGGGAAAAGTATGCAACATTTCAGAACAACATCCAAACAATAACATTTGTGAAACACATAAGAAATAACCGCTTGAAAAATAAAACGACCCCAGCGGCACATTAGAAGGTCATTAACGATTTCATAGGAGGCTTATGGGCACGTTTCCCTTTCCCTGTCATATTTCTATGGTGTTGCCGTTTCCGAAACAATGGAGTGAATAAATGAGCTTTATCGTTTTTATGGCAACACCGATTGTTTTGGCGAGTTACGTCAAAGTTTGAATTATTTGTTATGAATTAATAGAAAATGTTTACTAATAGATTTGGTATTTGACTATATTTTTTATAGTTTACGAAAACCCTTGTCTTTTTACTATGATAGGTACTTTGGACCTTGAAAAGGTATATAAATTTTTTATTGTTTCTTGTTTTACTTCGTTGTCAATCCTGAATAGTTAAAGGCTCGAAAAGTTCATCTTCTGCAATTGATTGCAATTTGAAATGCAACTGAAAACCATTTACTGAACAATACTATTTCAAATTATAATAATATATAGTATGTATTGCATAGGAAATAATACTAGAAATAAAACACAAGAGAGGGTCATTAACGGTTTCATAGCAGGCTTATGGGCACACTTTCTTTCCTTGTCATATTTCTATGGTGTTGCCGTTTTCGAAACAATGGAGTGAATAAATAAACTTTATCTTTTTTATGGCAACAAAGATCAAAGTCAAGTCAATATCATTTATTCAGTCTAGGCTGTTACAAGCACTTATGAACGTCAAAGAAGCTATGCCATCGGTTCACAAACCCTACGGCGGAAGACCTTGAAACGAGAAGAACCGGCAAGAAACTCGTCAAGGGCTGTTTTTTTCTCCCTGTTTTATTTCATACAGAGTCGTCAAATTGAAAAGTGACCTTAACATATCAGTAAGGTCAATTTCCATCACAAAAAAAATACTAATTATAAATACATTTTTTGGTTATTGTAACCGTAAACAATTTTCAACTGGCAAAGAAAGACTTATCTATCATACATTACAACATTTCTCGCATTACAAGATTACTGTACTGCAAGTTGTGAGGAACATACAGGTCAGTATCAATTTATTTTAGAAAAAGAAAATTTAACCTTTAAGAACAAAATTAAGATAAGCAGACTGAAGTAGACCCATTTCCGCTGGCGGCATCCGTTCACGAGCATGACGCATGAACCAGCCATCGCTTCGCTCAACAATATTTTAGGGAACGTAACGACCCGCCTCACACGACACCGCCGAAGTTTTGGCGATTGTTTTGGTTCGTTTTTCGATTGTTTTGGCGAGTCGGGTTTTGAAACGTTCGTTTTGAACTAATATAATTAATCTTTATTAATATAGTTAACGAAACACAATTATCTTTTTAGTACTATACTTTGGGAGCTAAGTAGAAAATTTTCAACATTTTTATTATATTTTTCAGTTTAAGAATATTTTTCAATCCGAGATAGTAAAAGGCTCGATAAGTTCATATTCTGGAATTGATTGCAATTTGAAATAGAACTGGAAACCATTTACTGAACAAGATAGTTACCCGCGGTTTCTCCCACGTGGTTCCCATTCCCGTGGGAATATCGAGATAAATAGGTAGTCTATGTGTTAATCCACTACTTGAAGTCCCTGCATACCAAATTACATCCGATTCGTTCAACCGTTGAGGCGTGAAAGAGGAGCAAACAAACCAACAAACTGGCATACTATCGTAGAATATAGATTCATGAATTTCCAACAATACAATAGTGTTGTCACAAATGTGTGACCGTGTGGGTTTGGTTCCTAAAAAAAGAACTGGATAAAATATATATTTTATGTTCTAATACAAGCTATAAACAATCAGTGTGCTAAATTTTTAAATACTAAACTCCCCTAATGCCCCCCCTTATCTTACTTCGCGTTTCCAGTACTTATGTACTTCTCACGATAAAAATCTCCGTTCTTCTTCTAACCGTTTACTTATTTGTCCTTCTCATCACTCCGATGTTATTCATTCTTCATTCTTCGTTTATCCTATTCTTCTGTGGAACGCCCTTCCTTTTGACATCAGAATGTCCACCAGTCGGTATGCGTTTAAAACCAGGTTGCGTAAATTCTTAACAGAGCAAGCAGAAGCTGCTATTCGTTAAATTGTGGCAAATCGTCTATAACAGTAGCTATCGTTTGTATGTATATAGTATTATATATTTATATATAGTATCTATTTATTTAAGTAAAGTATTGTATAAGTATGTATTTATGTTCATAATAGTACTTATATTTTATTTAATTACAATTAATCATTTATTCCCCATGTTGTTTTTTTTTTACAATGGTTGTGCACCCTACTTCTTGTTGTCTCCACATCACCCTAAGGTTGACTGGTAGAAAATGCCTTAGGCATTAAGTCCGCCTTTGTACAATGTGCATAAAGTATTAAATAAATAAATAAATAAATAAATTTTATCCAAATCGGTTTAGATATTTTTGCCTGATTGAGCAACAAACTTTTTTAAACATCCAGTCTTTCACATTTATAATATAATAAAGCAGTATAAATAATGTGTTGGGATTGTTTGTATACGCTTTAAATGAAAGAGTTAATAAACAATGATACTTGAAATAAAACAGCCTTTTAAACTCTGACGAGAGGACTGGTTGTTTGTTGTTATATATATTTTAATATCAATTCAGCCGCCTTACTTAGCTTAACCACCTCTGTGGTCTAGTGGTACAACCACCGGTATCAGACCCAGGGGTCCCGGTTTCGATTCCCAGCAGGGGTTCATGTTGTATTCGGTTTGGTTGGTGGTAGGACTTATTCTAAGTCCGTCTGGCTAGCTACCACCATCTTATCTACGTCTGACGCCATAACAACAATGTTTTCAGCATTGTTGTGTTCCGGCAGTTAGAGATAAGATAGCCAGTTCCTCAGTGATTGAGGATTCCGGGAGAGGCTCGTTACCATCTTCAGCCTTATCAATACTTAACATCAGGTATGATAAAGGCTAAGAGTCTCCCCGTTGTTCTTAAAAAAAACCCGCGAAGTCACCCACGTGGTTCCCGTGGGAATGTTGGGATAAAAAGCTTATGTTACTCTTCGTCCTTTCAACTAACTCTATGCCAAAAATTAAGTCGATTGATTGCTTAGTTAGAATGTGAAGGAAGGACAAACAAAGTACAAAACAAACACACTTTTGCATTTATAATATTAGTAAGGATTCATTTTATATCAGAAAATAGCCCTGTGAATTCAATACGTTATTGTTGAATAAAGCATTTTTTTCCGAGTATTGGCTTACTTTTTAATTTAAATGAACGCTTGCTGTTTACGAAATGTCGAAATGAAATATAGTGGCTACTGAGACTAATGCATTTCGAAATTGCAACCTGACACAATATCTGGGTGGAAGCCATTTTGAGATTTTTCGTAGTAATTTTATAATAATCCTTTTTAAATTTTGCAGGTTAGAAAATTATATTTTGTTACCTTAAATGAGTTAAGTGATACAAATGTGCTTCTAAGTTTTATTTACTGTATTTTTCTGAAAGCATTAATCGCGAGAAAAAACACCTGAGTCATACATTTCGATACGTAATTTTTCACCTCACACGCTCGGAAAAGGAGGTTTTGTGATTCAGTATCTGCGTAGAAAATCGCTTTTTGTGGCCTAGCTTGGTAAAGTACTTTTTTAATTTAATACCTAAAAATATGTCATAATGCGTTCCGAATCGCACTAGTTACTTTTTTGTTACATTTTATTCTTATTTTAAATAGCTCTGAATTAATTATAATACTCCGTTTTGGTTTTATTATATTATTTTATTTCAATGAATCATAAAAATAATAACAATATTTGTTATAAGAATTTTATATTATGCTGGGTGAGATTTCACAACCTATGATTGGATTTCGGAACGTGACATAAACCTTTTTAAATTTTAAATTGTCTTTGTCTTGTACCTCATGTCAATGTCAACATTTACCGAATCATTTTTATTGTTATTTATACACTACGGAACTTCTTTAACTTTTTTAGAACTTCTGAGAGCGGGCGGTAAGCCGATACTCAAAGTCCTCCAGAAGCTTTTCAATTCCGTCATCGTCGAGGGCAAAATGCCGAGGGCATGAAATATAAGTGAGGTGATTTTGTTCTTCAAAAAGGGAGATAACACCCGTTTGAAGAACTTCAGACCCATCTCACTTCTAAGCCATGTCTATAAATTGTTTTCGAGAGTCATTACGAATCGTCTCGCTCGCAGGTTCGACGACTTCCAGCCTTTCCGAAAAGGCTTTAGCACCATAGACCACATCCATACGCTGCGGCAGGTTATACAGAAGACCGAGGAGTATAATCTGCCACTTTGCTTGGCGTTTGTGGACTATGAGAAAGCCTTCGATTCGATAGAGACCTGGACGGTGCTGCAGTCTCTCCAGAGGTGCCAAGTGGACTATAGGTATATCGAGGTGTTAAGGTACTTATATGAACATGCCACCATGTCGGTCCGATTACAGAACCAGAGCACAAGTCCCATCCAACTGCAGCGAGGTGTGAGACAGGGAGACGTCATTTCTCTGAAACTGTTCACAGCTGCGTTGGAGGACATTTTTAAGCTCTTGGACTGGAAAGGACTCGGCATCAACATTAATGGCCCGTATCTGACACACCTTCGTTTTGCCGATGATATAGTCCTTATGGCTGAGACCCTGGAGGACTTGAACACAATGCTCGAAGATCTCCGTAGTGCTACCCAAAGAGTGGGTCTTAGGATGAACATGGATAAGACGAAAATCATGTCGAATTCCCATGTCATACCCACTCCAGTTCACGTTGGGAACACTACACTCGAAGTTGTTGACTACACACACACTACGTTTACCTTGGACAGACAATTCAGTTAGGTAAGTCCAACTTCGAGAAAGAGATCTCCCGTCGAATCCAACACGGTTGGGCAGCATTCGGGAAACTCCGTAAAATCTTCGCGTCCAACTTACCGCAATGTCTCAAACCGAAAGTCTATGACCAGTGTGTGTTGCCAGTGATGACTTACGGTAGTGAAACGTGGTCGCTAACTATGGGTCTGACAAGAAAGCTCAAGGTCACCCAGCGTGCAATGTAGAGGGCTATGCTCGGCGTTTCCCTACGTGATCGAATCAGAAATGAGGAGATCCGTAGGAGAACTAAAGTAACTGACATCGCTCGAAGGATTGCTCAGCTGAAGTGGCAGTGGGCGGGACACATAGCGAGAAGAACCGATGGCCGTTGGGGCGGAAAGGTTCTGGAATAGCAACCGCGCACAGGACGACGCTCCGTGGGTAGGCCCCCGACAAGGTGGACCGACGATCTGGTGAAGGTCGCGGGAAGCCGCTGCATGCGGACTGCGCAGGACCGATCGTTGTGGAGATCCTTGGGGGAGGCCTATACCCAGCAGTGGGTGTCATGTGGCTGAGAGGACGACGATGACGACGATACACTACGGGACGTTGGCGGAATTTCTGTGGAAAACGGAAGAAGCCAAAACCAAAAAAAAAAAGGAAAAAAATGTAATTTATAAGTAACAATGTATTCCTAAATTAAAAATTAACTTTGAATTAACTATAATACTCCCTTTTTAATTTTTTAGTTTTTTTTATCATTAAAGCAACCAGAATAAGGTATATTTTTGTACCGAAGTTGACCGCGGTAACAATCATAAAATGTTCCTTGCTGTTGTGAGGTGAAAAATTGTGTGTTGCGTTCGGCAGAAAGTTTTTAGCGTCTTGTACCTTTAAAATCCTCGCTTCGCTCGTGGTTCAATCCTAGAGTCCTTCACTTGCTGAGGCTTCAATACAGGTAACTCGCCGCTAATAACCAACTTTCTAGCCTTGCATAACAAATAACTATTATTGCCTACAATAATAGTAATACAATAAAAATAAAGGCCACAGCACCACTAACTGTATCAATCCCAATTCCAACTACATATAATAAACTAGCTGCCGCCCGCGGTTTCACTCGCGTGGTTCCCGTTCCCGCGGGAATATCGGGATGAAAAGTATTATTTGTTCCTCTCCAGGCTTTCAAGTTACTGGATCCCAAATTTCATCAACATCCATTCGCCGTTATGGCGTGATTGAGTAACAAACATTCAAACATCTAAACATCCAAACTTTCGCATTTATAATTTTAGTAGAATAATATAATATTATAAATCCAAAAGTGTGTTTGTTTGTCCTTTCTTCACGCCCTTACTAAGCAATCAATCGGCTTGATTTTCTTGGCATAGAGTTAGTTAAAAGGTTGGAGAGTAACTACTTTTGATCCTGATATTCCCACGGGAACGGGAACCACGCGGGTATACCGCGGACCGAAGCTAGTTATGATATAATCTTAAGTGCAGCTTATGTGTAGAAATATACCTATATAAACATCCATGACTCAGTTACAAATGCTCGTATTCATCAGTCAAACATTTGCTCCTAACGGTATTCGAACCCAGGACCTCAGAGTAGGCGACACCTTGAAACCGATGTACGTACCACTCTACCACGGAGGTCGTCAATCAAATCAACAATCAAAATTATCTGCCAATTTGATGTCCACTACTGGGGCACTGACATTCCTTATGAATGGGTATGGAAAATATAGTCACGAACACAACAGACTGCTGACAACAGACAAGAGCTAGAGATAGTAGTTATAAAAAAAGTAAATATGACAACTGCAATAAAAATAATACAGACACAAAGATTTCTTATTTCACCAATTTAAATGATAAAATCTTCATTCTATTAACCCCTCAAGCCCCGGGAGACACAACTGATATTCCATTGTTCTCTGGACACCGACTGGTGTCCTACTAGCAAGTAACGAATTAAGAATACCTTATACTTATACTAAGTATTGATGGATCGTAATACTTTGAAGTGATTTAAATGCTTGACAGCCAGCAAATTCGTACTCTGGATTTAAGATAGGATGTAAGCATCTCAGTAAAACGTGTGGATCTCTTGGGGAGAATAAATTTTATTATATAGGTGTCTAGGTAGAGTATAAATTACGCGTATATCACGCATTTTCAGATGTGCTACCCGTTTTTATGGCAGAAAAATGGCCACTCGTTGGATGGATGTTGAAAGTGAGTTATTTTGTTGAATTGTTACTGATAATATGGTGATTTAAGGAGGAAGACACGTTCTTTTTCGATTCGCCTTTTCGAAAACTTATTGAGGGGTTATGGTAATAACCACATTTTGCTATGGAATTAGTTCGGAGAAACAACTTGTTGAAGCTAAGAAGATTCGAGGCTACTTATGAGTTTTCAGGCTAAAATTAATAACTAGTTTATCTTGGAGGCCAGGCTTTTTTGACGGTATACTGTTAGTTCTATTAGTAAGGTAAATCCCTTAAATTCATGATAGATAAATATTTTTTGTTTACTAGTCAAGAGCGTTAATTATTTATTGACAAAAGTTGCACTAAAGACGAATTTATAAAAAAATGCGCCTTTTACGTACGTCACTACATTATGCTTCAATGCATCTTACATTAAAAATGTAAAAAAATACTCTGTTTCACTAAAACTAATTTATGTAACTAAAATACAATGTATCTGTCGCAGGCAAGTCGTATGATTCCGTGTTTTACAAACGGCGTCGTCCGTTAACAAACGCTCGCTGTATTGAAAAATGCCGAAGGCAAATTGACGACTCGACCGTATAACCTCAAAATCTTGTCATTGTTTTTTTACAGCTACTGCTTGTGAATCTTCAAATTTTAAAACAATGCTTTTTTTTGTAAAATGTCATTTGAACACGTAGTGTTTGCACTTATTTCAATATTTTTCTGTCACAAAACCACTTACTAGACACCATTTTTATTGTTCTGATTAAGAGCGCTGCGCGTAGTAAGAAAAAGAACTTAATACTTCAATTTGCCGCGTCATTTTGTAAACGGTTATTGAATTTTCCATCAAAGGTTATGGCATTTTATATAATGACAAGGCAATTTACAATTTGCCTTCGGCATTTTGCAAAACAGCGAGCGTTTGTAAAACGCGGAATCATACAATATGCCTGCAACATATCCACTACTAATCCTTAAATGTATTGTACTTCTGTAGGAATGTTACGTTTTGGAACTTTGTAACTATTCCGCCTAATGTGGGCACCGAAAAGCTAACCATCCCGGGGGTACCCGCAGGGTATCTCAGGAAACCCCTCCGCCCCCCGCCAGACGAGAGGGTCATTAGGCAAAAAATAAACGATTACACTTGAGGAATGGAAAAAAATTGCTTATTTTTATATTTAACTTCCTCCGCGCACCGAGTATTCGCCTTCCAAGTGAGCCGCGAGGAAATTTTAAACCGATAACGTTCCGTAAATTTGATTTCAATATTCGAAAAACGTGTATTAAGGAATTTGCGAGTTTGTCATTCTTTTGAAAGACGATAATTTCTCTTTGTGAAATGGAAATATAATATCGGCTTTTATGTTTTCTGGTTATTATTAAGTGGTTTTTGGTATTCGTCAGTTTTTGTTTTATTTTGACGATGCTATTGGTTTTTTTTAGAACTGTCAAGCTTTGTTTACAATTTTTATGTTTATTAAAATATTTATATTATACTAACTAAATACTACATGTAGAAAATAATATATATACTTAAATCAAATTCACTTAATCAAAATCGTTTTCTTACTGGAGCAACCTGTACTAATATTATAAAGTTGTAGTACTTTTAAATTTTGCATTTTACAATTCTATTTTTATGTGATAAATATAAAACAAGAAAATATACTAGAAAAAAAAGCAACTAGTCTCATGTCTTTCGCCCTGACGGGGCATGAGATTAGTTCCTTTTTTTTCTTAGCATATTTTCTTGTTTAATATTTATCAAGTTGTAGTTTGTTTGTTTGAATGCGGTAATCTCAGAAACTACTGGTTCGAATTAAAGAAATCTTTTTGCGTTCTTGCATTTATCAAATAGTTTATATTTTATCCCAATATTACCAGGAGGACCACGCGGGTAAAGCCACGGGTGGGTCACTACTAGTTAAATAATACATAAGTGTACCTATATTAAACGTGGTATATTTACAAACATTTCAAAATCATTCGAAGTACAACTCGAAAACGTTACATCACGCACTTGGTAGGTCCTCGACAAATAGCCGCAGTCGTCAGAGCAGCAATAGGTAAGCAATGAATAAGCGGCTGGGTGGAGTGCGCCCGATAAAAATGATATACGGTCCAACGTGGACAACGTTCAACTACGACTTTATTTGTACTTGAAACGGTACCGATTCGTACCCGTTTTTGCCGGTGCGGTGAAAAAAACGACAATTTTTGACGATATTTACGGTATAGTACTGCTGGGGAATCGCTTGACAGATTCGCTCTGAACTTATTGCGTGCAGTCGAAGTTTTGGATTGTACCCGTATGCAAAATGTGGAATAGATGGGGTTTTTGGTTAGGACTTTATGCGTTTAGTTTTTGGCTGAGAAACCTGTTAACTCTCAGTATGTATAACTAATTTTCTTGTAACATAACCTATATCGCAATTGACAGCCTTCATGATTAATGAGAAATATTGCACCGTATGTTTTGCTGTATGTCGTACAGTGAACGTAATAATAAAATTATCAAAGCTATCGCTTTAACACACACTTAATTCTTTAAGGTAATAGAAATTAGATTGAAATATTTTCAATCGATATTTATAAAGGAGCATTCGTGCTGCTCGACTCTGCAGCAATGGGTTGTGACAGCATCAGCCGTAATATGATCATTCCCTTTTTATATATCTTAAGACCCGTAATCACATCGATCCTCAGTAGATCCATCTCCTCTAGGAACTTTCCATTCTTATGGAAAGAAGCTGAGATTACATAGGCGACTCTTATCATCGTGGTGTTCTATTTCTGCCGGCGTGCCCCAAGGCCGCATGCTTTCTCTATTATTATTGCCAATTTTTATGAAAACCATATACCGTGATCTTTTTTTCCCTACCATTTGTATGCAGACGGTCTCCAAAATCTACTATCATTCCTGATACGCTCTGAGAACCTGAGTGATGCCATTCAAATTATGAACAAAGATTTTCGTATTTTAAATTTGAAGTAGCATGTACGTTCTCAAAGTTAACCCTAACAAGACACAGAGTATAATTAAAGGAAGTCCTTATTTTATATCAAAAGTTGACTTCAAACAGTTGCCCTCAATCGTTTTTGACGGAACTCCTATTGCTTTCCCAGAATTTCCAAGATTCCCAGATTCCAAATTTGAGAAATCTGGAATTTTATTCGACAGAACCAGGGCTCCGTCACTCCATGTACTTGCGCGCTTTAATTACCTACCGCCCGGTCGAGCGTTCTCGGGCCGTTTGCGGACCAAATTCAGTGCGGTTTTCGCAAGCGAAGCGCAAGCACGTTGTTTAATTTTAATCGTTACATTCGTTCGTACACGCACTACGATGCCGTCTGGTGCCTTATGTGCTGTAGATTTTAAGATTTTTACTTTAAAGATTATTTTTATTTTACTTTTATAATTATGTTTTATCTAGATGTATTGCACAATCAGCAAAAATTTATATAAAAAAAAAACTACCACCTAATAGTCAGAACATATTTACAGTTCTCAATAACATAAACACAAAAAGTTATGTTAATTTAATTTTATTGAAGAGGCAGCCCTGCGATTGCTGTGGGATCGCGCGGTGCGAAGCAATCACAACTGTACGCTCGAGCATTTAGGCACATTTTAGCATGCAGCGGTTGCTGACGCGAAGGAGTAGGCTATTATAGCAGTAGGTATTGGAAATTTTCCAAGTGAAGTATCTGTTACGTAGTAACTATTTAGTAATCTGTGACAGAACGCTGTCGTGGGCTCCTCAGGTAGCTGAGGCGTTCGTCCGGCGGGGTCTCTTTTCTTCCAACAGCTAGCAAAATTTCCCTTGCACAATCTCTACTATTGCCTATTCTTGACTATGCAGATACGTGCTATCCCGACCTTACATCTGATCGATAATCTCAAGCGTCTCCAAAAAATTTTAATACTGTTCATATTTGTTTACGCAAATATGACCATGTTTCCATTGGGAAACCGCCAACAACTTTAGTGGCTTCTTATACGACGTCGCAGAGACATGCACATCCTCTCCCTTCTCTTCTCCGTGCTGTTCAATCCAAAAATTCCTATTCATCTAAAAGAACACTTTAAATTTCTCTCTTCCTTTCATGATCCCTCCTCTGATAATCTCCGTCTTTACACCCTCTCTCGACCAAATTCTATAGCCAATCCTTCACATGCAAAGCTATTTCTTTATGGAACTCCTTGCCTGACAAAATTAGACATGCACAGACCCTCAACTCCTTCAAGTCGCAGGTCAAGGAGTTCTTCCTATCCCACTAGTCCTTCCTTTTCCTACAGAACTCCCGATTTATTAGTTTATTTACGGTCTCTTAACTGCATTAACTTTGATTTTATTGTATATGTAGTATATGTATTTTACTGTATATCTATTTATGTATTATATGATATGTATGTTTTGTATTAATTTCTTTGTTTATTTATGTATGTCATAAAGTTTACAAGGATGTTACAAGTAAGTACAGTTCATGTGACATCCTGTAAGGGTGTAGCGATTGAAATGGAGAGTGTTTATCTATAATTAAGAAAATTATGACATACAAAAAAACCAATGTAACAAGTCCATCTCACTTGTAATGAAAAAGATAATAATAATTACTTAGAGAAAATAAAACAACCTGATCAAGATCTCCTGTCTCGTATTGTCTGGGTTGCTTGGAAGTAATCGCTAAGCGATAAGACCACACTTTGTACAACAAATTTTGATTAATTTTATAATTAAAAAAAAAATAATTAAGTAGCTCTTGTGTATTTTGCCGCTGGTTCTGACGGTTTGTAACATTTTTAAGTCCGAACTATTTCGCATATTTTCATAAAATTATTAGAATGAAAGATATTTCTTAAAAATAAATATCCTAGGAACGGAATAAAAAGGTTAAAAGGGAAATTAAAATAATTCTCGCAGATGAAGCCACTTTAAAAAAGAACATACGTGTAATTATAAAAAAATGAAAACCGACTTCAATGCATGTGATGAAGTGGAGCTGATGATGAAGTATCGGGAGAACTCCTCAATAAGTAACGTTCCTGCACCATCAGCATTACAGCCTTACCATTCAGCATTTTGTAAAAGGTGATGAGGAGTTGTCATAAGGTTATTAGCGTAGGCACGGGATATCTTATAGGTACCTTTAAAAATTGTGAAATAAAAATTTTTCTCCAAAAGGTTTATTTTTTGCTTTTTAGTTTTTTGAATAAAAAGTTTTTATTTCACAATTTTTAAAGGTACCTATAAGATATCCCGTGCCTACGCTAATAGCCTTATGACAACTCCTCATCACCTTTTACAAAATGCTGTATGGTAAGGCTGTAATGCTGACGGTGCAGGAACGTTACTTATTGAGGAGTTCTCCCGATACTTCATCATCAGCTCCACTTCATCACATGTATTGAGTCGAGCATAAATTGCTTATGAACTACATTAAAGTAATCGTATCGCAGCCGTGAAATGCTAAGTATTTAATAGTTTCGATGACCATTTGTGGTCTTCATCATCAGTTCACCAAATGGTGCTTTCCGGAAGCATATGCATAAGTTACTATAGAAAACACCGAAATCGCTATAGGAGTACCTATAATATTTGAAGAGTTCCCTGGATTTCTCCAGGATCCCATCATTTGATCCTGACATGATGACAATGGGACCACATGGAAAGTATACCCTTTCGAACAAAAAAGAATTACTCAAATCGGTCCAGCGGTCTTCGAGTAATCGAGTAACATAAAAAAAAAAGATTCCATCGAATTGAGAACTTCCTCCTTTTTTTTTAAGTCGGTTATAAAACAAATAAGTACGAGGGCTGATTGATAAGTATCCGAAACGACGAACTTAAATAAAAGATACGCGAATATAAATTATTTCATAATATTCTGTTGTAAGACAGTGTTTTAAGTAATTCTACTCCTGCATTAGGCTATTTGACAGGTTTTGAAAATCCATTTTATATTATGTAGTGGATTTAAGGAACCCAGTAAAAGTTGTTTTTTTTAATTCTGGTACATATTTGCTGAAAAATAGCAAATTAAAAATTCTATATTTAAATAGCGCGCCAAAACGCTACTTTGACAATATGGCGCTGCAATGGGTTCGGTGACGTCACTTGCCTGTATTTTGCATATCATCCACATACGGAGTCAAGCGAGGTTTACAAGCAGGTGACGTCATTATAAACACGACGAATCAGGAGCGTTTTGTGTCACGTGACAAAACGTTAAAAAAATGCATTTTTATTTACGGATTTTTAAATAAATTTATAATTATTTTCAACTTACGTTAATAAAAAACCGTTTTGAACTCATAATTTATACTGATAACAGTAATTGACACTTTATTTTTCGCATTGTCAAATAGCCTATTCACATCTGAGTAACTGATTATAAACGTGGACGACAGAGCTGCGAAGACGCCCACAGGTCTGACCGTCTATATGAAATCACGAATCCGGACATGATAAAAAAAAACACAAAATTGTACTGAACGATCGGCACTTAAAATGCTAGAGATAGCAGAGATGGTGAGCATTCCATCTGAACGCGTTTTTAATATTTACACCAACATTTGGGAATGAAAAAGCTTTGCGATGGATGCCGCGTATACTCACTTTTGACCAAAAGTAACATCGAGTGGACGATTCATCGGAGTCGCCAAACTCCATAAATTGCTACCGCATTTACCTATTCCCAGATCTGGCCCCGTGCGACATCCACTTATTCCCAAACCTGAAAAAATGGTTAGATGGCCAGAGATTTTCAACAAATGATGAAGTCATTGTTGCCGTAGACGAGTATTTTGAAGGGATGGAGAAAAAAAAATATCAAACTAGTGTAACGGCATTGGAGAGGCGCTGGAAATGCACCGAGGTAGAAGGTAACTACGTTGAGTAATAAATTAATATTAAACAGTTTATTAAAGATTTTCTTCGTCGTTTCGGAAATTTATCGATCAGCCTTCGTATGTGTATTTAGAAGATATTATCCACAATGTAGAATAAAGAGTTTTAAAAACAATGGATCTTTAAAATAGAAAACAAATCAATACGTTTCTCCGTTTTAAAACATCCACTGAAATTGATTTAATAATTCAATAAATTTATTTTCGAACCGGTAGCAGGTGTCAAAATATCGTATAACTAAAAAAATACCTCGTAGATATTAGCGGCCTATCAATTTATCAATTTCTAAAAACAGCGTTTGAATTCCAAACTTTCAGATGAAAACGGGAGTCCATTTTGTACGGCTGGCATCGATCGTAATACCTTTTTCTAGAAATCGTTCAGTCATGTATGTATCGAAAATAAATTCTTAGAGGTTCGCTATTTGTTCGAAAAAGGGTACGCGTTGATTTATAGATAAATACTGACCGTGTTAATGTACTATCTTGATTTATTATGGTTGTATTGCTTTGGAAAAATATTTAAGTTTAGCAAAAATATTTAGGACGGTATGAAGCTAAATTATATTTGGCAAAAAACTTTTATTTTTGATTTCAAATATTTCGAAACGAATTAGATAGATATCTACCATATTTTATATGTCCCAATGCGGATTTTTATAGTGTTTTTTACCTGATGTTAATAGCTTTTAATACAGACTGCTGGAAATATGTCATCAATAAAATTCTGGAAAGCTGGTAAAGTTGTATTGTATCAAAACATTCCTAGAATTACATACACTGAAAAAGTTTGTGATCACTTAATGATTTTTATACAAAACACCTATTTTCGTAGAAGGATTATTATAGTAAGTATTGACCGATATTTTTTTAATTTGGTACCTTTCAAAAGCTGGAATGTTCAGCATTTCAGTTATATAATGCCGTTGAACAATTGTAGTTATATTTGGTTTACGAGAGGAATGTGTAATGAAAAATTCGAAGATTTTTATTAAAATAGACTTATAGATAACTGCTTTCGAATAGTCAAATTTTTCCCCTACCAGCAATTTAGGACATCTTTTAACTGATAAGAAGAACGGCCGCAAGAAACTTATCAGCTTTAACAGAAACAAAAACATTTACAATGGAACATGTTCTTGCCAAACATAAATGTACAATCTTGAAATATATTTAATATAAGAGGAAAATTTTATCATACTCAGTTATTAGAATATTTTCCTTTTATACAATTACAATAGTTATGTTTTATGTTAGTATCACATCCATGCAGTCTTTTAAGTAATCATCTACCTTGCTTATCCTTTGCTTAAGAGTGTCTTTTTAACATATATTTTTAATTAATGCAAACGCAGCAGGCTCAATCACTTGTTGTGGAACTTAATTTAAAAAAAGCTATGCCTTTCTCCAAAAACGAGCGTCTACATTTTCCAAGTCGAAATTTTGGAATGGCAAACTTATTCTTATTTCTAGTATTAAAATTATGAACATCGCTATGCTTAATAAATAAATCATGATTACGACATTGCATATAGGTGCCAATACATGAACTCTGCTAGAGTGGTGGAAGATTTACAAGGTATGTATTATGTTTACGATAGCTACTAATAGAATAGGATATATATTATGATTGATGAGGAACATAGTGTTTTACAAATAAAATAAACGGGAATGCAAAAATAAAACAGTCCAATGCCTTCAAAAGAATTTGTCGTTTTTTTAATTTCACATTTTGACTCAATTTTCGAATCAACCCTCTAAATTGCCATATCCCAATTGGCATTCACTATTTAATAAATCCTATTGCAGTTTTGGCATCCAACATTCCGCAATCAAAAACAAACATTGTGGGACTTTCTAAAATTGCGGTGTAAGCCCTCTCATTCATATGTATAACTCTACGCCAGGTAACTGTGGCGCGAACTATTTAATCAACTCATGAATATATGCATTTGCCAAAATTCTGTGAGCGGCAGTCCATCAGTTGCGGCCTTATCGACGACGGTCCTTATCAACAGGTCCTAGCTCGTACGTTGTTATCTCTTACTACAAATACTCGCAGTAGCAACGGTTTAACGAACTATACTAATCGGGAATAATAGTTCTTGTTTCATCGGCAATAAGGTAGCAATTTGGATGATACCAAGCGACGGTCCACCGCATAATCAGGGCTAAACGCATTGTCACAATGTATTACGGGAGCAGTCGGCTAATGCGACTAATTCATGACAATGTAGACAAGCAGTCCGCAACTAAGTTTGTTATCATTTTAAATTGAACTGACTCTTTGGGGTGCGCTAATCTCTTTTGGTTGTGCGTTTAACATTATCTATATAGTTTGATATGAAGCTGTTTAAAGCATATTGTAGTGTCGTAGTAGCACGTATCAGAACAGAAAATTAGAAATTCGCATTCTATCAATTTCCTAAATCAGCGTTTGAAGCGACGACGAAGTTAAAAGAGTTATGATTTTTCTTTTTTTTTCGTCTTTAATCAGCGTAACTTCATCAAAGGTATCTCAAATTATTATTTTCACATTTTGTTGATCGCTTATGTTAAAAAGCTATTTACGACTTTACAGTGCCTTTGTCTTGATTCAAACGCTATATACACTGTAAGCGTCTACACTGATTATCAACGAACAAACGAACATCTACACGTTAAATGGCAATACGAGACAAATGCTTTCTCGATGACCTTTGCGTATTGCAATAACATGATCGTGTATTTAATTACAAACAATCTGTCAAGTTCATTGAGCCGGGTCACGTGAAGGCCGAGACAAATGACTGCCTATATCACCGATACGTCATATAACGTAATATGAAGGTGTATCTACACTGGCGAGCAAAGAAAACGACCCCCTGGCCTACTGCGTTATTTTTATAAAAATACGAGTATGTGCACTTCACGTTGTTACAATCATTTTTTTTTGTATTTTTGCAAAGTTTCATGTCAATAGCTAGGTAAAAAAAAATAATTTTGATCTATCAAGTTAACTTTATAAACAAACAGTGTTTGGAGCCAACCTACTAAGCAACCTGAAAGTGAGTTCGTTTTATATGTACATATCACAACAATGAGGAGTTCCTAAAATTTTCTGGCAAGTTCAGTCAAGTAGCCGACTCATTATATTGATTTACCTATAAATTTTTATAACGCTGTTGAAACGTTTTTAATAAGTAGACTGAACCATGTTTGTATAAAAATAACGCGATGGGTCGATTTATTTGCTCGCTAGTTTATATGTTACCTTCACCCGGAAGAACGTAAGGCCGCAAAACAATACGCGTCTATTAGTCATTATTTAATGGAACCAATGAAATATAAGATGACTATTTGAAGCTGTCTAAGATTGCTACCTATACGTTAATAAATATAACAATTGTAACTAAAAATATCCGAGCTAAACAAACTGAAATGATAATATTTGATTCACAAGTTTTACAACCGTTCGTCGACGGAATCGGATTCAAATTCTGTGCTTTGTCTTTGTCTATTTTGATATGAGTGACAGTGACAATGCATACCACAGTGAATCCGGTTAATGGAGGCCTGGTGACCTGTAAAACAGGTTTTTTCCCTTAGTACGGGCACCAGTCTCTACAATATTTAATAACACAATACAGTCCATCCAAAAATGTAAACATTGTAATTATTGTGGAGAAATAATAGTAATATTATCATAATCATTATTATACATGCCACGCTCGGGAACGTTTCCGAATGTTTGTGAATAAGTTTGTTGATTCCGAGATAAATAGCTGTAGCATTTATGTTACAGATTTCGTGAAGTGTGGGAATTAAAACCAACATATAACCACAGATAACCAGAAACAGAACAAACAAATGTTACACCAATCTGTATTAAAAAAATACAATCTTTGAAGCATTGAATAGGGTATCGAAGAGAGAGTTGAGACAAAACATTTTGACAGAAGTAAAGAGAAGCCCGTGGCGCTGTGATTCGCGTGCTCTCGGCTTGCGATAGTTGAGGGTAAGCAACTTTCGCAACGGTTACAAGATGGGTGACCAGAAATTTACTGTCTCGAGCTCCTTCGTGCTTCGGAAGGCACGTAAAGACGTTGGTCCCGGCTGCATTTGCAGTCGTTAAAACCCACCAATCCGCATTGGGCCTGCATAGTGGAACATGACCCATTCTCCTTATCCATCCTCGGAAGGCCAGTGCACCAGCGTGGACATGGACATTAAGAAATGGCTGATGACCAAGAGATTTCGTTTTAATTTCTAATTAAAAAAAAATGGCTAGAAAAATTTAGATTTTGAGATGACTCAGTGTAAGAATAGCTCTGTAAGCATCCTCAGTACCACTCTAAGCACAGGCTTTAGATTTTTTATAAGTGACAACAACAATATATTTCCACAAACGTGTTTGGGTTTGTTGCTAAGAATTCAATAATATAATTATGTTACAAAAAATGGATTAGATTGCTCAGATATGGAATTCAGGAAAATATGGGACAAAACTCAAAAGGTGTATACATGGAGAGACGGAGCTTACTCGAAGGCACCTCGGATTTAATATCCGTAATGGCTAAAGGTGTTTCATTGAGATTGAATGTCGAAATAACTCGTATTTCATATCCAGATTCATCTGTTATAGGTAAATTCGTGTACATTAGGTCAAATATGGAAAGTAGTATAATTTTGAGGAAAATATGTTTGATGGAATAACTCGTAGGTATAGGTAGATAAATTTTATCATACAATATTTTTGTGTATTAACAGTAAATCTATGAAAACGGATTACCCACTAGGGATTTACTTCCAGGCGAAGCCAAGGTTTGATTTTTGCTATGGCAATAATTAAAGTGTGAGGAAGTCAGTGGCGGAGTGGTTGGTGCAATTGTGATAGTTATGAAACATTCACAAATATGGGTCACGGGATGGGTAACCAAAATTTTACTATCTCGAGCTCAGTGCTTTGAACAATACTTTAAGCCGTTTTGGTTCCGGCTGCATTTGAAGTCGTTATTTTTTTTACAATAAATAGGCTTACTCTTGGGCCTCTTTTACAATTTTTATATCTTTATTCTTAATTTAAGAAGAAGAAGCCGAAGATGGAGCGAGCGTGCCTAGAAATAGTCTAATCGCTCGAGCATATAGCAGAGTTGTAGGCTCAAGGCATACGCAAGCCCTCGTTCCTCTTGGATCCACCGACGAGGATCCACCGGTGGATCTATGGCAATTTTTTGTCCTCTGTAATCCACGGTGAATAGGTAGGGAATGCCACTTCCTGGCTGTGCGCATAATAATAACCGCATTGAGCCCGCGTGATGGGCCATGAACAATTTTGCTTATCCATTCACAAGGAAGGTAAAGATGATGATGAATAATGAAAACCAATAGTATATTTTCTGCAAGGATTCAGGGTTGTAGACTGATTTCGTTCCTTTAGTACTTATCCGTGGTCAGATCACTTTGGTTAGATTGATGTTTACCATTAAATTGTATCTTAAATAACAACCATCAAACACAGACCTATATCGAGATAGACGAAAAGAGCGCTTCTAACTTTAAGAGAACCTATCGTGTCGCAATTTTCGTATCTACGATGACGTCTCGAGCGAGATTTAAGTGATGCGAAATGTTATTGACGGGATTTTTCAAGAAAGCACTACACATTAACAATTTTCGTTTCTGAGTGACTCGTGCTTCATGCAATGGTCTCAAGCGGACTCACTTAGGTTGGAAATCTTTGACCGTGGATCAAACTTTTCACACGCAAAGTAGGTAAACTTTTACCGTCTATAGCGATATAGGTCTGTGCTCTCAACATAGGGTGACTTGATAAGATTTCTCATTTTATGAGTATATTGAGGCAAAGACATCCTATATGTCTGCTGCCTCAATACATTTAGTTAAGATAATCGATTTAATATCGGAATCGTAATATATTATGATATCGACAGAAGTTTTAATAATCATTTAGAGGGGTATTACTAATACTTTTTAAATATTTTTTGTTGAAAGTATAGAAGTCGCATAGGTAACCAAGAGTTATTTTAGATGTTTTGAGAAGTTCTGATTTTAAGGATATCAGGATTTTTTTATTTAGTTATAGACAGCCAGCAGTTTATTCAAGTAAGTATAACTCCTGGTTGGTTTTGCTGCCCTGCTACTTTTTGTTCAATATTTTGACATTTAAGTAATAATACTATATCGTAGCGAGTGACAAATTAAAAAAAAAAAACGTGCATTAACTTGATAACTGTTATTTTTAGTTAGTACCCATTACTATTCAAAATATTTTAACATAGGTGCGCTTCGAGAAATAAAATTATAATATTTTTAATTAAAATCAAATTATAAGTTTTATATAAATCAAATTTATGTGCGCTTCGTTAGGTGCGCTTCGAGGAATACCTCTGTTTATCAAGAGAGATGTTCTACGACCTTCCTTTTCGTAGTATTTCCATTGTGTAAAAAACCTATGAACCAAATAAGCTCGTTCATTGTTATTGAAAACGATAGGCTAATGCATGACTATGATATTATATTCAGGAGCTTAGGAAGCCTCTTTGTCTCGCAGGTACAATCGGAGAACTTCCCGGTTGATCAGTAGACTTTTTTTGGGAAACATCAAATAAAATACCTATTAAAGTTCTATTATTTGTGATTTAAACGTTTTTTTTATATCTGTAACATTTTAAATAAAGTTCTCTAAAAAAACTCTACTGGTCAACCGGGAATTTCCCCGACTGTACAGACGGGAGGAAATCCAGGTTATAGGCAGTCCTACGAAAACAGCCCGTATTACGAACGCGATTAGAACGCACTTAAGATCAGCGCATAAAGTTTGATAAGGTGTTGACTGTACTAAAGGAAAGTATTAGATTGATTTTACTACTAACGCGTCGGTTCAATCAGCAATCTTTGTTTATAATAATAAACGTTTATTGTGAGACATACATAATAATTATGAATGAAGTCAGTTTTTAACCGACTTCAAAAAAGGAGGAGGTTCTCAATTCCGTTGGTTTTTTTTTTTTTTATGTATGTACAACAATTACGCCGAGATTTCTGTACCGATTTCCGTGATTCTTTTTTTGTTTGATGCAGAATAGACGCCATTATATAACTTAATAAAATGTACTAGGTTAAACTAAACCAAATTTTTATGGGACCAATTGGCAACAGTTGCCAATTGAAGATGTCTAATTCAATCTGTTTGTTTGTTTTGCGTGTTCTAGTTGAAAAATGTTTTGTATGTACCTGCGTGTTTTATAAAAGACGACATCATGCAATCATTTAACCCGAGCTTTATATTTATTGGACAACCGGTTGGCGCAGAGGTACTATGCCCGCCTTCTGCGCCGGAGGTCCCGGTTTCAATCCCCGGACAAGACAAATAGTTGTGTGCATGAACATGTTTATTTGTCTTGGTCTGGATGTTTAATATGTATATTATGTACGTATTAACAATAAAAAAAAAAAAATGTATGATTATCCATCATCTACTATCCATTACACAAGTTCATCATGTAACTTAACGTGGGCTTGATAATTGGTGACGCAGTTATTTACTTATTTGTAAGTTCCGCAGCATGATTTTACGAGTATATTACCGCTACAAAGTTGTAAAAAATGCATAACGATCTCTTTTTATTTCGTTTCCGAAGTCGTAAAAACAATAAAACGTGATTTTATTTTATCAACGCTCATTCAACCATTGCGAATAATCATTCACAATGAACTATCCAGTTTTAAAAGATCGTAGTACAACGTTCTACAATCTGTGCACAGAAACGAGCTAGTACTGTGAGAATCCGCGGACAGGCAATCCGCTCGCTCGCTTCGGTGAACAGAATAAATAAAGGTAACTATTCAACTTTTCTAGAAAAAGCAATTTAATAGGCAACCACTCAGCCACAATGTTAGGTTTCAATAGGGTCTGCAACAATATACGCATCCAACTACAGTTTTAATTGCGTTCTAGTCTTTATGATACATTAAATTGTTCAATGAAAGAGTTTACATCAAAACTAATGGAAAATATCAGGTTTCTCCTAAGACTTTTAATATTATAAACGGGAAAAGACCGGAAAATATCCGATTAGATTAACCTAAAAACCTTAAGTAACGCCAACAAGAAGTTACAGAGTCGTTTTACGATTATCGTCGATTAGAATAGGAAGGTTTTTGCATATAATTTTCTTAAAATATAAATGTTTTGGATCATTGCTAGTTTGTTAGCATTCTTTATTTCAATTCGTTGACTTATTTCAGTATAAAGTAAAGCGGGATTGAAAAAAGGGGGAAAAAGTTTTGTTTGACCGAAAGCTGTAAGTATGAACAACATTTTAATTGCACCTTGCAACGACCGAGCGGTTATGGCGAATAAACCCCGTCGATTCGGTGCACGTGAATCGCTTGTTTTATGGTTATTTGCTCAACAGGTAGAACCACTTTCGGTTAGACCATAACATTTAACTTCAGTTGGTGGAAAAGTGAACACGATGGATTTGCTGTTCACTTTTCTTCTTAGAGCTTCATCCAAGTCTTTTGTTTATTGATGCTGTACGAGGAACGTACAGACAGACAGCTACAGCTACATAATTTTTACAATTACTTTGGAATTAAATCAGTGTTAGAACGACTATCACTAAGTTTGTTTCGTATATTAACTTTCGCTTACAAATCTTATCGCACTCATCTTATATTGTAACACACTACAGATGCGATTATCATTGATAGCATATCAAGCGATAAGCGGTTTGTTCCGCGTTTATAGTTGAATCGTGTGATTATGAAACACATGTCACACTTCTTTAAAATTTTTGTTTCTGAACGAATTAATAATACCGCGCATGTTTTTACACTCTAGTCTTACTCTAGTACTTTATAGGAGTGTAAGAACCTGTGTGGTATTTAGACAACAAGTAGCTTCTGTCTACACGTACTACTTAATAATTCCATTAGTCAAGCATCGTCTTGGAAACAGGCACGTTTCCATGGCAACGGCAACGTGAAGAAATTCAAAATCGTACATGTATAAGGAAATGCATGGAATGCTTATGCGTTTCGCGCAAATAGTGATGGCGCGTGACAACCATCTTGCTACTTTTTATACTTCTTGTAAGGTACCTGTGAAATGCACCAATGGACCATGATGCCATGATGAAGAAAAACATTCAAAATAAGCGTGCAAATATATTTTCCTGACTATTCTTTCTTTATTCTATTGGATGGATATACTTATTATGAATTAATCTGGATTGATGGATTTAAAGGTGTCAATAAAAAATACTTGTCGACCGCGGTTTTTTTCAGCAAAGGCAGAGCAATATACTTTAGCAGATATTAACAAGTCACCTTTGTCCATACCATCTACCTATGGATGCTGTATCCGATCCGTACACAAGTCGGCCACTCAATGTCAGTGATTCCACGTAGTCTTTATACCCGTGTTCCGTACGCTAATCGACCTTCTGACTGTCAGACGCACATGCCCCTTCCGACCGATCACCCAGAATGCGCCTCATGTTTTACATTTATTTACCACCCAGACAAGCAACAACACACCTTATGTTGTAGCCAATAAAATCTGTGCTACCTGCTAAAGTATGTTTGTCCGAAGACCAACAACCAACACATCAAAGCCAAGGAAAAAGCGACTTAAATGAGGAAGACTTAAGGGTATTTGTAAAGGTAATGTTTTAATGGTAAGGTACCCGAAATGAATGTAGTGTCCACTACGCTGCGTATCGATTTCAGACATCGTAAATGGCAGCGGTTGTAAAAAATTAGGCGAGGCAATTTTATGTCACATATTATGTGATTCGCAGGTGGGGTGGCCGGGAAGATATGAGATGTCGTCAATTTTACTAGTTTGTTTATTAACTTTTAACTGGCTTGAAGATTATGGCGACGTTTTTAAGATATGTAGGGCAAACACGAATAACTATCGAAATAGTATCGAGTAAGTATCGAGCACGTAATTTCAAAAAATGTATAGGAAAATAGCATTAAAAATGCAAAAATAAAAAAATCATAAAATAATTTAGTATTTAAATTAAATAACTGTTAATGTTCTATTATTTGTGATATAAACATTTTCTATATATCTACTACTTTTTTAAATAAAGCGCCCTAAAACAATTCTACTGGTCAGCCGGAAAGTTCCTGACTGTACAGCTCATTTAGTTTGAATGTGAAACCTTTACTTTAATTACCTAGTCTACGAAACACAATACTAGTATTTAGCACATGCCTATATCGAGATAGACGAAAAGAGAGCTTCAAACTTTATGAGAACATAGCGTGTCGAATTTGACCAACGATGACGTCACGAGCGAGATTTAGTGATGTGAAAATGTTATTGTAATTACGAGCTCTTGCAAGAAAGCACTGCACAATTTCTTAACTATTTTCATTTCTGAGTGACGCGTGTTTTAATGGCAATGGTCTTAAGCTCCACGTCATCCGACCTAAGTCAGTCCGACTTAGGTCGGAAAACTATGACCGTGGATCAAACTTTTGATCAAGGCAGGTAAACTTTTACCGTCTATCTCAATATAGGTCTATGGTATTGAGTAAAGAAAAATATTCCGGAATGGTCTTTGTTTTTAGATGAGACAGTTGAAACTGATAAGAGACTTTGAATATTCCTTGAAATGTTCTAGGCGCAATTTTATCAAAAGGCAGTCTAAAATATTATTTTTATTATTTCAGATTTAATGTCTTTTACATTGTAACTATTGTCATAATATATTTTACGATAAATTACCTACTACCTACTACTACTACTACATCTATTCTTTAAACACAGAATACTCCATCGGAACCACAAGGTTTATTACCTACCATAAGAATACATCTAAAAATAGAAGAAAAACGGAAGTTACGTCATCACCAATAACAATTTTGTCGTAAACGAGCTTTAAGTAAATGGCGGTCCGACGTAAATATTAGCTATTAAGTGCAGCCTGTAACGTTATATTTTACACAGACATAGTACTACAATACGTAGGTAAGCAATAAATACGGCAGAGAGCGTGTAAGATACAATAAAAGTGAATTATTATCAGCAAACATATTTGTTCGTAGCCATATCTTATTCTAGCCACTTTTTCTATGTTTTTGCGCGGAAATATTAAGGAAAAAATATGCTTGTAAAATTTTGGGGCGAGAGAAAAGGTCAGATAGAAGATTGTGAATCTTGAGCATAGGTGTGTACTGAAAGGGACGTTCGACATTTGTCGTGTGCGAATACAAAATGGTTTCAATTATTTGCTTTCGTTTTGCGTTGAGGTTGCGTATTGTGTACGTGTTGAGGTGAAATTGTAAACAAATCGTAGTTTTCTGTTTGTTTCGTAGCTGAGGGAAATAAGGGTTCCAAGTAACCTACCGATTATTAAAGAATAGCATAAGTATTAAGATGAAATCTAAGTAAGCATGGACAGAATTGTATTATTATCTTAAATAAAATAAGAAATACACTCGCGGACAAATACAGCGAGCCACTGGGTACTCTTCATACCAACATGCTCACTTCGTGGTGTAATGAATAAAAAAATAATTTATATTTCTGAAAAGATTTGTATGTCGATGACGACTAAATATGGTAACTAAGCAATTAGCATTTAAAACAGCTGAAAGGATGTCTTGATTTCCTAAACTTTCAGTAAAACGAATGTTTAATTTTGCTTCCATATAACATTGTATGAAGGTTCTCTTAATGTTCTATTATTTAAGATATAAACGTTTTATATATATTTTTTACTTTTTTAATTAAGCTTCCTAAAACCTCTACTGGTTAACCGGGAATTTCCCCGACTGTACCTTAATGACTAGGTATATTGTGGACGAAAATAAAAACATGCTCATTATGTACTTCAAACAAATTATATTTTTTACGGGTCACGTTCACAAACAAGTTGCCTAACTCTTGCTTATAAATAATTTAACGACACTGTTAAAATATGTATACTATTCTAAAAGAAATCGGTAAGGCGTGTTATCAATGCAGAATATAGATTATTCTGGAGCATGTTCCTAGTGAAACTCAGACAGGGCATGTTCATTTACATGTTAATGGCACGCGTGCGGTGTCTAAGGACGGCGGGTGAGTAGAGAGCCTTCGTGCAGGGGTGAGCAACAGTTTGGATGGAAATTATAAATTATTAACTGAAAAATTAAATAGTTTCAAATAAAAAATATTTTGTACCAGAAAAAGCTACTCCCATTTGCTATGACGGCGACGGCAGCTTAGACGACAAATTATCTTAAAAATAGCATTACATTTAAGCATATTTTAAGTACTTTTTTCCATGATCTAGTGTTCATGGTACAAAGTCTGCTTAATTTAGAGGAGCTAGATAGTGTTGTGTTAAAATGCTCCAAAATTTTAATCCTATTTATTTTGCTTTTGTCAGTGTTTTTTACAAAAATATCGTATAAAACTAAATAGGATAATTTCTCGATCTCGGTAGTCCAGCGGTCAGAGCATGCGCTCATATAAAGCGGGATCCGAGTTTGATATCAGCTTGTAAAGCTTTTGCAATAGGCGCTGGATGGACATTCAAGTGTCATTCCGTTGTTTCGTGCAAAACACGTATCCATACAATTTATTTGGAAATGAATAATTAAATATTAATTATTATTATGCAAATACATACAGTAATAATCCTTCTCAAGAAAGAATAGTTTAGATTACAACGCAATTAAATGGTTTTCTTGAAAATAAATAAAATTCCACAGTGAAATCATTCACCTCCATCTCCAACTTGGAACCTCAGCAGGTATTATAATGTTTTTCAGTTTACGTTGAAATATAGGTCTTCATGAATGCTGTAATGTTGAAGCTGCACTTCCGAACTTTTATTACAGTATTTTCATTATACAAATTCAAAAGTAATAATATAGGAAAAGTTCATTTTTCAAATTGTCACAGTAAAAATTCCATCGCCATCCGTAACCAAAAACTCTTGGATTGTGACATGTGATTTTTGTGATATCTAAACGGCTCTGCTCCTAACATGTTTTAACATGTCAGACAGCTATGCTGTTTACCATAATTAAATTATTTCCGATCTTCGTGACATCCATCCATAGTGCTTTGTACAGAAATCATTTCATTACATTCGTTAGTTTTCACAAGTTGTTACAGTAAGTAATACATTATTGTCACTAATATATTTGTCTTTTAAACTCATTTTGATAAAGAATTATTATAGGTTTTCTAATAATTGAGAAACGACGATCTAAAAGAAATTGTGTGATTTTTTCATTCATATCCTTTACATTCCATTTTTAGCAGGACGGTATTGAACTATTTGGATAGGAATGATATATTTTTTATTGCATAAATTAAAATTTACATGTTTAAGTAATCCAAACATACTGTGAGCATGTAAATGTAGTTTAATGTATCGCAAATTGTGCTGTTAATATTTGTACCCGCCTGATTACTTGTTCTATGTCTATCTCTGTGTGTCTATTCTTGTAAGTTACGTTTCATTACCATCCAACCAGTGCAAAATTTCAATAGTTATTTCCTCAGAAGTTAAATAATAAGGTGCCTTTCACTTTTTTTAACTCCAGTGACAACCTTTATTCGACATTTGTCAAAAAAAGGTAAAATTTTAATATATTTTTTCGTCCAGTTCTATTTGCACGAAATTACAGAATCAACCTCAATCATTAATAAAACATTCAGTGTAAGTAACAGCGAAGTTTTTGAATTTCTCACTACCCATTTTAGTTATAGGTGTATATGTATATACGAGTATTTGTTTGTAAGCCAATCGATGAAGCGATGAGGATTTAACATTTTGGAATAAAATGGATTATTTATAAATAATTATATAGCCGCCTGTTGAGCACCCCTGGCCTCGGCGATAGAGCACACGTGTCTTCTTGGAGCACTCTTTGTCTCGGTCGAGATTATTCCGCGGTAATTGCTCGTGGATGGCGCTGCACTAATTATTATTTTCAACCGGTTTTTTTTTGTCAGATACCTACAAATATTCAGCGACACTCGAGTATATAGCAGATGTTAATCATGAAGATTTGATACATTATAACAGTAAGAGAAACCTTTGCTTGCTCCGAGAACCGACATTATAAAATTATCATGAACACTTTCGACATAAATTACCCACTGCTAGTTTATACGTCTCGCTAGCTTTGTGCCATAATCTTTTGACAAGAGATAAAGATATGATAATAATAAAAATCTTATAGGATTAAATCTATGATATATTCTTTTTCACCATACCTTTATATTGTAGCTTAGCTTCAATAGAACACGGGTTTCTTTTACAAGAAATTCCTTTCATGGTTTGCTTTGACGAACAAATGACGACAGAATAGGAAGCCATTAAGTTGTTCTAATTGCAGACCACAGAACTACCGTTCTAGTTACAATTTACGCGAAAAGCAATGAGAAAATATTTCTGAGACATTTATAGTCAACTAATTACTGATACTTTTATGGGTACTTACGTAGCTAGGCTGTGCTCAGCTGTTAGGAACACAAAAATATAAAGTAAATAGCGATTGCCCGCGGTATCATCTGCGTGGTCCAGTTCCCGTGGGAATATCGAGATAAAAAGTAGCCTATGTTTGAATATTGTAACTGTGTGCCAAATTTCATCCAAAGCGCTTCAGTAGTTTTTGCGTGAAAGAGTAACAAACATCCAAACATCTTAACATCCTTACAAACTTGCGCATTTATAATATTAGTAGGATGTATGAGTTAAACTCGTCATGGTTTGGTGATTTTGTAGCAAATATCTTATCTCAACTACTTGTCACAATAAAACACTGAAGCAAGATTATCTCCGATTATGAATTATGATTTTTTTTTTATTAGAATTCATCACAATTCGGTTTTCGTGATAAGGAAATAGATGCGAAATTATGCGAAAATTTTGATATAAAGACGATAGATACAAATTTAGAAATGTTGAATATTTTCCGCGACAAAAATAAAAACTCTATAATATGTTTTGATATTTTATATACATTTTACTAGCTGCACATTGCTGCTTTCCATGCTTTGGTAAAGCAGCATCACTAAGCAGCTGGAGTCCAACTAACAGAGAAGACGCAGAACGGTTCTTCAGCAAGTACCTACAATGTCACCAGACCGAAGAATAGCACTTTAGAAGGGAATCGCAACCGTGTCAGCATTTAATTTTATAAAAATATAGTGTTTGTTCCGAAAATAAGTATACTTTTTTATTTTTACGATAGGTATTTAAAAAAAAAACTAAATTGTTGCATATCCTTAACATTAAAAAATAAATGCAAAATTCATGTTTTTTATTTGCGAAAATTCCGTACCTCTAATCATAACTGGTTCAGTTTCATAGCATGACGAGTTTAAGAGACTAGATCGCTCTCAAATATCGATGTAGGTATAATTTTATTGCGGCGTAGGACAAAAATAATACTCTGCCATAAAAAAAAAACAACTGGTTGCACTGAGTGCCGGCAGAAGTGAAAACCGCTTAAACGAAAATAACGGCCAAAATCATCTATATCTTGACCACAACTTCATAAAAAGTTGACGAAAACGGAGAACAATTTGATTTGGCAGGTAAATCCATTAAAACTGACCTGGCATCAATATGAAAGTTGGTAGTAATGAGAGATCTTTATATAATGGTTGTTATTAACTAATATACGTAGATTTTTCAAGTGTGAGACTTAATGTAATTTGAAATAGGTCAACGGTAAATGATCTTACGAATATTCGATCAGGGTCACGTGTCCTGACGCAACTTTATCATTTTTTACCCATCCCAAAAAATAAAACTCTGATATGCACAACGCTGCTATAGAAGTTTTCACTTCAAACATTGGTAAGGTTCGCTGCACTTTTTTCTTGTAAAACTAAAAGTCACACAGATCAGCAGACAAAGTAACTTTCGAATTTATAATGTTAGTATGGATTCTGGACCAATACCAGGTAGTCAAATCATGAATAACCGTATTTGTCTGCAGCAGTTTCTTCGATGCTACTTTACGAGCTGGAAAAATATGCATTCTTTTATCTATATAATGTATAGAAATCTGATACTGAATACTTTTCTCACATAAATTAAGTGAATAAGTCGTAGAAACTGAAGGAAATGTGTTGCATAATTTTCGATAACAAATTGCGAAAAGAAAATTTTTTACTAAGTAGACATAAAGATCTATTTCGGGATAGTTTAAATATAGATTCACATTAATAATTTAGTTTCATACTAGAATATAAACATGCACGATTCAGGAATAAACTTTTCTCCTCATCACACAAATATTTACGACCAGGATTTGAAGCCGAGAAATTTTGCCCAGTTGGAAGGATCGAGAATTAAAAATAACTTTTTCAACCATTAAGAGTAATAGATGTACCTAATTGAATATCAGGAAGCAAAACACATAGGTGATCCGATTTTGAAATTAGCAGCTCATGCACCTGAGTTTCCAATATCATGGCCAATGAAAATATTTCAATTAACACTTCCATAATAACACCCAGACACAGAACGAATACAACTGCTGATCACACGAATCTTGGAAGAACCCGATTACTGTCGTGGTATACCTGCAAAATGACTATTAAAATTCGCTTTACGGTCAGTCAAGCCCCAACATTTTTATTCTAACATAGCCTCAAAAAGGTTTAATAAAAAAAAATTGTCTCAACTATTAAGCATAAAGCCTTATAACTAGCCATTCAGAATCCTAATTGTCTATTGATGGTATATAAATTGCACAAGTTTGTGAAGTTTGCACATTTATTTATAATAATTACTTGAAGGTATTCGCCCACAATGTGAGGGAGGGACTCAACAAAATTCAACTAGACAATTCTACTAACCCCTTTCAACGAACAAATCTCGACCTTGTGATTATATAATAGAGTTTATTATGGTGTCTGTCGTCTCCTATTGAGGGTAAAATACTAGTGCTATCTGTACGCATTCATTAATTATTGAGGTGATATTTTGGATCCGAGCATCCAATTTGTTTGAAAACAAAATTTACTACGAGTAGGTCAATGTTTATAACGAAAATTTAAGCAAAAATATTTTGATTTTAAAACAGGTGAATCGATGACAAGTGCATAACGAATTTAATGTAGCCTTTTATGCCTTTTATATGTTTTTAAATGGTTAATTTGATATTAATTAATATAACATGATGAAAATATTATTTAACTACAGGCCGCTTTTCACTCGCGAGGTTACCGTTTCCATTTAAGCTGTGTGCCAAATTCGATCCAAATCCGGTCAGCTGTTTTTGCGTGATTATGATTGAAGCTTAAACATTTATAATATTAGCAGAATAATAAATAAATAAATAATATTAAATAAATAAATTTCATACAATCACACCAATTATCTAGGCGAAGGTTAGTTTCATAAGAACTTGTGTTATGGATACTAGATAACGGCTAAACATACTAATATACTTTTTTTGTAAATACATACTTAATAAACATATAAAACACCCAGACCAAGATATATAGACATGTTAATGCACATAAATATTTTTCTTGTCCGGGGATCGAACCCAGGACCTTCTGCGTAGAAGGCTTCTTTCTCTAACCCAAGGGTTTCTATAACTTACTAACGGATCGTTTTGTCTACGTACAGTTATATTTTGACATATTTTCCATAGAAGAATTAAGGGCCCGCTATAGGCCAACGAAAATCAGATTGCTTTACATGATCGCCTGTAATATCAATATTAATGAAAAACTGAATTTCAAATTAAGATGCAGCAAACTACAGGACTAACACTAGTGACTATGTTACTCAAAAACACGATTGCATAAAATTTTCTCGATAGAAAAAAATTGCGAAGTTGCCTCCAAATCACTATAATTAACACGATAAACTGCTAGTATTCAAGTAATACATTAAAATAAAGCTTGTAAATTTTTAGTATAATTACACTATAGACAAGGCAGGGCTTATGTTATATATTTTTTGTAAATAACATTTAAATATCCTTTAAAAAAAGAATTTCCTACATTTCTTCATTCCGGACTGGCCGAATGGGGCCGGAGAATTATAGAAATGCATTTACTTTGCAGTTCGCCGTTGCAGTTATTACTTTTGCTTTTGGCCTAGAGCGCGCCCTTAATGTCAAAATTAAACTGTCCGTAGTTAAAACCTGAGCGAAAAAATTCTAAATCTATGGTCAAAACAATCCGTTAGTAGGCTATAGAAACCCGGGGTAAAAGCAGCAGGCTGGTAACTTGACGTAGGACTTGCACACAGTTGTTTCTCCTACATAGGCTCTGTATTGGAGCAATTGCTATTTTTTTTATTGGAAACCTAAACAAATTGGCTAAACTCTTTTTTATTCAGACAGGGAACCGATGAGCCGTTTTCGCCTTGCTATCGCTTGGTATTTAGTGTGTACCTAAATTCATCCTGTTTATTCTGTAAAATTATCATAAACTTTGTGTGGACAACTCTTTTGTTTATTAGGTACAAAATACTATGTGTAGTACTTGTATATGAAATATCGTCGTTTATGTAAGTTAATAATGATTTTAACTTGTTAGTGTATTGATTTGATTTATTTTTTGTCAGACTCCATAGACTCGAGTGTGTATAGAAACTTTTCGTGTCGAAATCTGCACAACATCGCATGTTGGACACAAATCAATGGTCGCTGCATGCTAATCCGATTAGCCAGTAGTGACTAAACGGGCCAAATGGGCCAGCGGGACATTTGCAGTAACTAAACACGGAGACTCGACTGTATGTTCCGCACAAAGGTTAGAGGTATTATCATTATTTATCCTTTCAAGGGAGCGCTGCGGTTTGATACAAAGCACCCATAATTGAACAGGAAATACCATTTAGACGGTTCAGGGAAAAGATTATAATGAATTTTGTACAATGTAGTTGGGATTTTGAGCTTTTGTTTGGTATGTTGTTATATAACGAAGGTTTGATTTTAGTCTAATTAAAAAAAAAATTGTTATAAATTAAAACAACGGGACTAAAACGCAACATTTCTTATGTAGTACAACTATGTATTTGTTGTTTTAATTTATAATTGTAATGGAATGCGTATGTTTAAAATCTTATATTTTTAACTTAACAAATTAGTGGGGCAGTTTCATACAGTATGTATGAACTTGTAATAAAACCTCTTTGGCTATACTATTTGTATCTGGCTGGTTTTGGTATCATTAAAAGTTTAAATTTTATAGAAGATAATTCCAAATTCAAATTAGGAAAATGTGTGATTTTCAATAGTTTTTCTCATTTCATTCCTGTCAAGATTGAATGCAAAAATTCAATGAAGAAATTCGATACATTTTAAAATTTTACTACAAAAAAGGTAAAAATGCAAAGCAAGCCACGAAAAAAAAATGCGATTTTATGGACTTAGTGCAGTGTCTGTGAGAGTAGCACAAATTTGGTTTAAGGTTTTCAATCCGGAAATTTTGATGTCAACGATGCACTTCGCTCTGGTCGCCCTATTACGGATAAAATGGATACCATTTTTGAAAAAGTGGAGCAAGATCGGCATATTAGTAGTTATAACGTAGATGAAGAACTGGGAATTGACCACAAAAAATTTTTGGAGCATTTGAAAAAACTGGGTACCTTACGAGCTCACTGGAAGAAACCTAATGAACCGTTTTTTGAAGAAGCTGATAACTGGTGATGAAAAGTGGATTACGTACGACAAGAATGTGTGAAAAAGGTCGTGGTCAACGGCCGGCCAGGCTTCACAGAATGTGGCGAAACCTGGGTAAACTCGCAATAAGGTGATGCTTTGTGTGTGGTGGGATTGGAAGGGCATTATTCATTATGAGCTGTTACCACCTGACAGGACCATCGATTCTGAACTCTACTGCGAACAACTGATGAGATTAAAGCAAGAAGTTGGAAGAAAGCGGCCGGAATAAATCAACAGAAGGGGTGTGGTTTTTCATCATGATAACGGTAGACCTCACACATCTTTAGCCACTCAGCAAAAATTAAGAGAGTTTGGCTGGGAGAGTCTCTTCAGAATTCTTTAGGCAGTGTCAGGTTAACATCACGAGAGGACTGCCAAAACCACTTGTCGCGGTATATTGGTAAGAAGCCCCAATATTTCTATAGCAATGGGATCATGTCCCTACCTACAAGATGGCAATAAGTTAATCGAACAAAATGTTTTATTTAAATTTAAATAAACTATATCAAAAATGTGTTTAGAATTTTCTTAAAAAATGCGAAGAAACTTTTTCCCCAACCTATTACTTAATTGGCAAATAGTCGCCATAAAATTCAAAATGCCCGCCGGAGGTGCTGCTTCCTACTAAAAATTTAAAGCTTAGTCGTTAATTAGCGTCTGAAAAAAATTTGGTGCTTGTATCCGGTGTGTCCTCATTTTCGACTATTATATTGTTCTGACCATTTGACTAATCATCAGTCTAACTAACTTAACTACAAAAATACTGATATGCACGTCAAAACAAGGAATTTATTCAAGTTGATAAGTGTTTTGGAATGCAACTAGATTTATTTATGTTCGCCCCATTGAATATTTTCCTGATTTAAACATGTATCCTGGATTCTGAGTATGCACGCACCGATACGTGTATATATTGTAATGACATTTCTGTTTTGCATGTGCCATTCTGGTCTCTCAGAGTAGGTTAAGGTTTAAGAATTTACTCTCATAAAGACATACATAGTCACTTACATGAGAACTTAACTAAAATAACAAGTTTGAAATAGTTCGCGGTCGAATGATGCAAAACACGATACTTAGGTACGTTATTAATCTTCGACATGGATATACAAATTAAAAACTTTTATGTATTTTATATTCAAAAGTAATTATTATGACAGATTTTAATCGAAATAACACTAGAGGAAAATAATATCAAAGTATGCAAAGGGTTCAAGTTCCGCTTGAAAACAATTTGTGAAGCGAACCGATCTTTTCTAATATTTTTCGACCAAAATCTATCATTCTGATACAAAAGGTTGAATTATTTAATGACAAGTAGCTACCTAATAATGGATGCCACTATATAATAATAATATATAAGTAGGTACGTCGACCCGTTTAGCGTCTTTTCATTGTTTTTTTTTTAAATAAAGTTAGGTATATTAATTTTAATGAATTACTTGTTTTCCTATAATAAAATTATACCTAAGTATTTATTGATTTGTCAAAATGTACTGAGCAAGTTTAAAAAAAAAACTATAAACGAGTCTTCACTTTTAATGTGTGAGGGTATGTTGTTATAAGGTTGTGCTCCTTCTAACGTTATCATAGTGTTGCCGTAATTCGCGCGGGGTCTGGGTCTTAGGACAAGGTAGCTAGCGCGACGAGAGCTGCGCGCTGTGACAGTTTTTTGTTTCGTGTACGTTAGGTTAGTGTGGATATTCCTTTTAAGAGTTTTACGAATTAGAATACAAACATGATATCGATACAAACTTTTGATATTCATTATATTTGTTTCATTGTATATTTGTTTTGTGGGTGTGAGATAGTGATATTTAAAAAGCAATTTTATTTAAAAAGTAATTAAGCTTCCTAGCTTCCTAGAAATATCCAGTGATTAATATTCCTGTAAAGTTTTCAGGTTTCAAATGATTTCGTTCCGAAATTTGCCTGATTTCGTTCCGAAAATATAAACCGAAATAGTATCCCTTCGTGATAATATTTAAGCTATTCCTTTTAATTAAAAACGAATAAAACCTGCGTTATGAAAATACTTTCTATTATATATTTTTTATTGCTTTCAAAGAATGTAAGCAATGTCACTGTAAGTTACGCGGGGTATTTATTGTTCTAGAATCCGTTTATAAGCCCCCATTTCTTAGCCTCGCACGTGTTTCTCTAGATTCCACAGTACTTATAATTGTAACGTATTAGTCATTATTCAGTAAGTATTTTACGTTAATGGCGGCATAAAGAGCAGGCTGTGTGGTGTCGGGAACATTTATCAGGCAAAAAGTGGTAATTACGTCAAACGTATTTCTCGTTATATAAGTTATGAAGTATATAATGCTTCTTGCTTCTGAACTTTGTTGGGAATTCTGAGTGCATGAGCGATGACTATTGGAATATATAAATGAGTGCAGCACTTTGGAAATTTTGTTCCTTTTTCCAATTAATTTTTAGTTGGATATAATTCAAGGAAAAGAAGACGTCTTCCAAAAGTATTTTTTTAGAATTTGTCCTTTAAATTGGAGACTAAAGAAGCGTTAGTTTGTTTGAATGTGCAAATATCCAACTTTGATTGAAGTACCAATTGGATTTCTAGTATAATGTAAGTACTAAAATTATTTAGTACCAAATTTAGTAAGTACAATGGTCTTGGGGCAGCAACAGCATTGGACCATAAACGGTCTCTTTTTGTAAAAAATATGATTTATAATATAATAATTAGATAAGAAACAGATATGTAAACCAATCTACTTTTTATAATTTTAATTTATCGCAAACTTTTTCATTAACTCAAAAAAGAAATGTTCAAAAGAAAGAAACACAGGCAGCCATCTGTTACACCAAGCGAACTTAATGCCCCGTTACACGTGGTTCAATAAGAAACTGTACACAAACCGGTTGCAGAAAAGTCAATAATTTTGAGTATAATAGGCAACTTCGCGGTTGACCAGTAGAGTTATTTTCGGAAACCGTAAGTACTAAGGTCAAATAAATAATTCAGTATTCAAATAAATTAAATACCTGTTAATGTTCCTATAGTTGTGATATAAACGTTTTTAATGTATTTTTAACTTCTTTAAAAAAATCCCTAAAAACTTTACTGGTCAATCGGGAAGTTCCCCGAATGTAGAAACCGTGCGGTATGGAAGTAAACAGAGGGGGGGCTACCGATCATAATCGGCTTATTTTGACCCTGAGAACAACTGTGCCAAGTTTCAAACTTGTGTCAAACCTGCACTAAACTCCTTAACTAAATGCGAATATTAATCAGACAATCTGAATGGCGCACTAATTAGGATACTATTTATTTTATATGTTATTAAAAAATTGCGCATACTTAAATTTAAGGACAAATAAGAAGTATCAAAGAACACACAGTAATCTGCACCATGCGAACTTAAGGCCCCTTTACACGTGGTTCAATAAGAAACTGAACGCAAACCGGTTGCAGAAAAGTCAATAATTTTGAGTACCTACTAACTATGCTGTATGGAACGAAACAATGCGAATATTAATCAGACAATCTGAATGGCGCACTAATGAGGTCTGAACCGTCTTACAGTGACAGCCGAGTGAACGTATCTACTCATTTCCTATAGTATTTTAATTTTTTCGCAAAAAAAAAATGGTGAACATAAGAGATACTCAAGAATACAGACAGTCGTCTGTTGCAGTGTTACACCACGCGAACTTAAGGCCGCGTTACACGTGGTTCAGCAAGAAACTGAACGCAACCCAGTTGCAGGAAAGTCAATCATTTTGAGTACAAACCGTGCGGTATGGAAGGAAACAATGCGAATATTAATCAGACAATCTGAATGGCGCACTAATTAGGTCTGAACCGTCTGACAGTGACAGCCGAGTGAGCGGTGTTTGCGCACCGCACTCATTGTCTCGCACTCATTGTCCCCGTCGCTTTGTCGTCACAACTCTCAGTTGTTATTGACTGTTTAGCTCAGCTTTTAAAATTACCTGTGGCTTGTTAAAATTTCATGCTGTGGTCTAGATTTCGCGAAAGTTTGGAGCGAGCTTAATGAGGCGGCAGTTCATTATTAAATGAAGAGTTTAAAGCTCGAGATGCTTTTGGATATCGGTGTAGATAGCGTTAGCTTAGATGGCTACACTTGATTATGTTTTTTTAGATGAGTATGATCTTGTTTTAGGAAAAAAATATCTACAAAACCACTATCGATCCTCGAGAATAAAACAAAAAAAAAATATGATTTTTATTCTTTAATGCTGTTTTTCTTTACAATTTAATTTTTTGCATTACATTTTTCCATTACACTTAAAAGAAAAACTTGAAGAAACACTTTATCTTCGACGGGACTGTCCTGGCGATGACTGCTGTTTCATCTGAGGTACAGTCTGGAAACCGGTTGATCAGTAGAGATTTTTTGAGTAACGATATTTCGGAAAGTATTAAACTTAAACAAATAATTTATTTAGAAAATGAAATACCTATTAAAGCTCTATTATTTGTGATATAAACGTTTTCTATAAGTCTATTATTTTTGTGATAACTTTCTTCAGAAAAACTCTACTGATCAACCGGGAGTTCCCCGATTGTACTGAGAAAAATTCAAGAGTCTTTTAACGATTCCATTTAGGGATCAGTCTGCCACTAATAATAATATTTATACTGTTTGCCTTCAAGTAATATATAAAGTAAAGTAATATACAAAGGTATAATGGTTATAACCCCGGTCAAAATATGAATATAATGTATTTTCAGATGCCCATGCGGACGAAGTCATGAGTCGAAGCTAGTCCAAAGTAATATTATAAATGGGAAAGTGTGATTGTTTGTCCTTCCATCACGCGCTAACTATGCAAACAATAATATAAGTTAGGATTCAGTGACCGGCGGGGCTATTACCTATATTTGCAACAACAACGCGACAGCAATAAGTCACGTATCATCATAGCAACCGCACGTATAAGCGTAGCAACCGCACGGTTGCAATCACCGCTCTCGCGTTGCTGTCCCGTTGTTGTTCCAAAGATAGGTAATAGCTCGCGGTACTCACAAACTAGCACATCAGCCAGCCGGCTGGTTATAATTCAGTCGCCACACAATGGAACAGGCGCGCGTTGGCATTACGCATATTAATCAGCCAATTTCAATGGTTCTAATTAGCCCTGACACTGACTGAGTAACACTAAGCGGTCTGTACACCTATAAACTTATCCACCAGCTGTGTGGATAGACTATCTATTTAAAAAAAATTACCTATTAAACTGAAAGTCAAAATATTTTTATTCAAAAAGACTTATAGAGTGCTTTCGAATCGTCCGATTACTTTTTCCCTACCAGCCATTTAGGACATCTTTTAACAGACAAGAAGAACGGCCGTAAGAAACTTATCAGCTTAAAAAGAAGCAACAACATTTACAAGGGAACACAAAAAATCTACAATCTTGAAATAAAAATAGAGGAGAAAAAAAATTCATACTCAGTTATTAGACTATTTCTCTTTTAGGTATACATTTACAATAGTTATGATTTTATGTAAGTATCACTTCCATGCATTGACGTTTAATTGACCATGACCATGACATGTTAAATGACGTTTAGCATTAATCGATCGGTTCATCATTTGGTGAACTTGGCCTTAATCGTTTGTTTCTCTTACTACAGAGATTGAGTCAAGAAAATACACAATACTTCTGTGCGTGTCGATGGCCGACACTAGACTGTTGTGAAAAGAGAGAGAATACAAATGTTTTATCGATAATTATTGACCAATTTTAATTTCTGGCACAAGCACAGGCTTTCCTTATTTAGGAAGGCTTAGGAAGATAGGGCTTTAATGACAGCAGTGTTTATAACTGCAAATGCAGCTTGGATCTTAGAAAACATATTTTTATGGTGATCAATGACCAAATTGAAAATTGCTGAACAGCCCCATCCAGCTTCACTTTAGGATAGAATTTAATAGTAATGTCTTTGCTGCATTAAATGTATATCTACGTCATTTTAAAAACACAGATTTCTCAAATAAGAATGTATATAATAATATTTTCTCAATAATAAAAAATTGATATGTAGGTATACAATACAATCATCTTTCTTGAAACTCGAAGTAAAACGTAATGGAAACGTATAACCCCGTAGGTTAATGGAAAACCTTTCGATAGTATACAACTATGAACAATGAATACCCATCTGTCACTGGATTGACGAAGTTAAACTGTGCCCATAGAACAATGTCGCGTGCAGGCAACGCGCGTCGCGGCCAGGGGCGCGGCAAACATGTCGATTGATTTGTCAAGCGCTTCTGTATGCCGCTTGTGAACGACAACCATTATCGGAACCCGCCATTAAGTTCAGCTTTTGGAAAAAATAATTAGATGATAGTTTTGGACAGGTTAAAAAGGTTTCTTGGTTCTTGAATTTGATATAAAAGCATTACTGAAAATATACAACAGTAATATGTTGACGAGAGAAGAATGTTGTTTGAAATAAATGTTTGAAAAATTAATCTGCAAATACTAGGCAGCAGATGATAAACTGTGCCCATAGAACAATGCCGCGTGCAGGCAACGCTCTTCGCGGCCAAGCGCGGCAAACATGTCGATGATTTGTCAAGCGCTTAGCAATATGCCGCTTGTGTGTGAATGACCCCGTCATTTATTTCAGCTTTTGGAAATAATATTAGAGGATAGTTTTGAACATTAAAAAGGTTTCGAAATTCTTGGTTTAGAAGTTATAATTACTAAAAATATATTCACAGTACACCGAGCCAAGGTTTCGCTGTTGCAGTGCAAAGCTGCTCCGTTACACCGTGGGGCAACCGAGCGAGGTAGCCGAGTTGTCCATAAAAAAATATATGGTACTTAAGTTGACCGTGCTGCGGCCGAGACTCGGCTCGGGCACAGTGTAGCAGCGTTAGTCATCCTTTATGAGGAAAGAAGAATGCAGTTGTTTATGATCAACTAGGGACGGGAAGGTAAACTGTGTCCATAGAACAATGCCGCGTGCATAGCGCGCGCCGCAGTCGTGCGCGGTGAGCACGTGGATTGATTTGTCAAGCGCGCTTATTATGTGCTGCTTGTGAACGACAAACTTTATCTGAGCCCTAGAAAACTGACCTTAATGACAAGTTCAGTTTTTGGAAAAAATACTGGAGCTTTAAATGTTCATACATTTAAAGCATTGGACCGGATTTCTAATGGTCGTGGGTTCGATTCCCATATGAGAATTCACTTGTGGCCGAGTTGATTTTTTCATAAGTATAAAAATAGCATAAAAAAATGCAAAAATTTAAAAATCATAAAATTTTTCATAGATATTTGTGGTAACTGCAATTTGCCTGCCCATAATCTGTCTCTGCTTTGATTACGATAAACTGTGCCCACAGAACAATGCCGCGTGCAGGCAATGCACGTCGGGGCCACGCGGCTAGCATGCGGACTGATTTGTCAAACAGGCTCCAATGTAGCTTGAAAACGAAAGATACTTATCGCGAATTTACATAATGCAAAGTTATATTCGAATTGTACTTGAAGACTAGAATAGCTAATTGTGTTCCCCAACAATCGAGATTGATTAAGGCATCTTTTTGTATCACAAACACGGTGTTTATAATTCATCTGGTTAATTGAAACGACGTGTCTTCGATCGCTTACACAATTCGTTCACCCAAAACTCGAGCCATTAACAATTAAATCGCTCTTCCAACTAATTAAAAATGGGCGCGTCTTCTACGTAATTTGGACTGTTTAAGTGCTTACGAGGCCGTCCCTGTCCAAGTCTAAGTTGTTTCGAATGAAGAATTAATTATGAAGTGAATAAGGCCAAGTTGCTGCCGGGGCGGCCAACTTCAGCACGGTTACAATTTGTGGGAAAGTAGCAGGTGTGACAGAAGCTCGGAAACTTGGGGCTCCCGTACATACGCTTTGTTGCCTCCTCGGATGATAAACTTGATTTGAATCACAGATTGTAGGTGTTTTAAAATATAAGTTCGGATAAGTAACAGTTCGGGTTCAGGACTTAACAGTTATATGATAGTGTGACTTCCATTTTAAGGATATTTGCATTCGGGCCACGTTAAGTTTCTAGCGGACTTGTGTTCGCAGCTGTCAACACTTTCCGATTCTCACATTCTACGCTGTTTTGTATTAAAACATCGCATTTTCTTTTCTCTGTAACTGTAAGCAAATGCATTTGATACTTTGAAAAACTACTTTAAATGTAGGTTGAATGAATGGTATTTGTTGGATACAATGCAAATGCAGTAAAATAAAAGTATAAAAGGAATACTTTGAAAAATCTTTTGCTCTTTGCAGTTGAAATAATAAAATTTACGTGGCGATGTGTTAAGAAAACGGTGGTTGAGGATTCTGGGAAAAGCATAATTTTACCTTCATATTTTTATTACTTAAAGCGGGTCAGATATGATGAAAGATGACTGTGCATTCAACACATCTTAGATATATCAATCCTATCCTAACTATAATTATATTATAAATGCGAAAGTGTATATGTTTGTCATTCCTTCACGCTCTAACTAAGCAACCAATAGACTTGATTTTTGGCATAGAGTTAGTTGAAAAGACGAAGAGTAACATAGGCTACTTTTTATCCCATTATTCCCACGGGAACGGGAACCACGAGGGTGAAACCGCGGGCGGATGCTAGTAGAAAATATTGACGAGTCTGCCAGCCGCCTGTATTTCCTCTACGTGAACTCATGCAATCTTGCTTTATTTATCTATTCCATTGACTTTTAAGATTTTTTTAACAACCATGGCTAGTATGTTTAGGCCCTATAACTACACCAAGATATTTTGCGCAAAATAACTCTACTGGTCAACCGGGAAGTTCCCCTACTGTACATACTTACACAGACTGACAGATAGACAGACATAGACTTCAAACTTAAAACACGTCTCTTTTTGCCTCGGAGGTTAAACATATGAATAAATCTTCCAATCTGTTGCTTACTTCCGATCGAGCGTCACAGGATTTAAGTGACTCAATACGGGTCCAATGCGGACTGATGGTGGTGTTAACCTGAATATGGAGCTCATTCTTCAATCTGCCGGCATGTATTTCGCAACAATGGCTAGCCTAGTCAAGGCCCATATCTACACTAAAATATTTCGGGCTTTATATTGAAATATTCTACACTACTTAGTGTGGCCTGTACGACGCTATTTCGTTTTAAGACATGGCCTCCCAACCATCTGTTGGAATATTGTAAAAATATGAATCAATCTTCCAACACAAAACAGACTTTGTGCTTCCAATCTGTACTGTTGCTTACTTCCGATCGAGTAGTGTCACGGGGTTTAAGTGACCCAATGCAGACTGATGGCGGTGTTAACCTGAATATCGAGCTCATTCTTCAAGCTGCCCGTAATCCTTATAATGTCCAAGCAACTTAACGGTTAACTTAGCTTACTTTTTTTACTTTTTATACTGCCGCTTATGGATGGATTATGGATAAAAGGGGGAACTTTATCGCTAGTGTAACACTTAACTGGCAATGGTTTCGCTTGTCGTGGTCTAGTTATAATGTGATTTTTTAGGAAAGTGTTATTATTTATTACGAGTATTTAGGATTATTCTAAGTTGATTTGGGCAGCTACATCTAACTTGTATCTTGACCAATTAATTGAACAATAAAATGAATCTACTATTAACTCAATAAATTCATCACAATATGTCAGGTTACTATTCATACATTTTAGTAGCGGAAATGCATCCATCAAAGACCGACTGGGGTTAGGCCTACAGAATCATGGAACACTAACTTACGGAATGGCGAAGTATCCTTCAGAATCCTTTTATCTTGTACTTAAAAAAATCAACGCACTTATACGAACCACAGTGCCACAGTTAATTTAGATACGGAATGGGTGTCAAACTCTTGACTATTCTGTCTTGTGGTTTCAAAGCCACAGAGCCACTGGGACACCCCATTGAGAAGTTTTAATAAAGTGTCCCTCTCCTGCTTCGGTGACAGAAACAATCACGCAAGTAAAATGTCATTATGTAGACCGATACGCGGCCAGATGGGGAGCTCCTATCACGTGTGGAAATGGCTATTGCTATCATCTTTGGCTTTTAAAAGTCATGGACCTAATTCTGCTAAAGTTCCCATAATAGTATTTCAATCGTATTGCTCTTTGACGAATAACTTGTTACTACATTGACGACCTCCGTGGTGGAGTGGTATGTACACCGGTTTTAAGGTGTCACCTACTCTGAGGCCCTGGGTTTGAATCCCGGTAAGGGCTAATGTTTGTATGATGAATACGAGCATTTGTAACTGAGTCATAGACGTTTGTATATATTTCCACATATCAATACTTGTGAAAATCAACATAGTCCTAACTCAAAAAACGTACTTTTGAGATATAGCGTTTCAAAGATTAAAAAAATCATAGCTCCTGACTGTCAATTACTTGTGGCTTGATTGTATATCGTTAGAAAGTCACATTCTTCTACTTTGTTTTACTTCAAAAATAAACTCTTTGAAACTAATATTTAAGGATTTACAAGCTATTTTCCAGAACCACTTTGAGTTAATACTATGTTGCCTACTCATTTAATAATATTTTTTAAATAATATATCGCCAGCCCGTGAGGAGGACACGTGGCGCAGTCATTCGCGCGCTCGGCCTGCGATTGTTGAAGTAAAGCAATTTTCGCAATGGTCGGTCATTCAAAAAAAATATTATCTCGAGCTCCTCCGTGCTTCGGAAGGCACGTTAAGCCGTTGGTCCCGGCTGCATTTGCAGCCGTTAAAACCCACCAATCCGCATTGCTATACAGTATCAAGTTAAAGATAATACGCTATTGAGTACTCACATTTGGTAATATTTTTCGGAAGCGGAGTATCGATTCGAGAAGCAACACATACGGAAGTGCGGTGTCCGCGGTTACTAAGCGAACTCCGTATCAAGTATGATGCGACTATACTACTCAGACGCGGAGAGGGGCATAGCAACAGGCAAAACCGGCTAAAACGGAATTTTACCAGTTTGCAGAGAAAACTGCTGATTTCGAATATATAAATAACTCAAAATACTATTTTTTTTACTTAGGGCTATGGTGACGTTAATGTATGTATTTATATCCGTTACTCTAGTAACCCATAACACAATACTTCGTAGGCAATTTGCTAATTTTGTTCATCATATCTCGTCCGTCTTAAGATTTAATACAGAATCTTAAAAGCATATTACCTCGATATTCAATATAGGTAATATGCTTCTAAGATTTGCAGGTAATTGTTCGGTATCGTACGTACTTAGCGACCAGTGCGTAATTATTTTATTTGTAAATCCTAGAGTCTGTCTCTGCAAAATGGCTGCTAATACAAACAAGGGCGCTTTTTGCTTTTTGGGAAACGTAGTACCTACCTTTTATAAAATTCTATCTTTTTAAATTGGTAAATTAGATGTAGGTCTCCATCCCTAATTTTCAATAATATGATACACTAATATTTATTAACTTCATATGTTAATTCGAGTGAAGTGGGCTTCTCATCTCTCATCATTTCATGAAAGTTGAAAGACTTTACCAAAACAACATACACTCGATTTTGACTAGTCCAATATGAGATGCATATTGGACTAGTCAAAATCTGACTGACACTTCAATTCTCTTTAAGTATTAAATTTGTTAGAGTAGCGCTAGGCTAGCGTTAATTATTATTTTTTATTCTTACCATACAATAAAGTAGATGTATTAGCGATTGCGCCAAAACGGAAAGCGACAAACTTTCTAATATCAAGTTAACTCTATTCCCTCCCAAACGTAATAAGGCACTGGCTATGATTAATACCGGTCGAGCGGGTAACTCGTGCTCAATCGTCATCTGCCCTTATTAATTGGCTTGTCAGCTGTAATCGTCTCCGCTGTCCTGCCTACGTAACAAGCATACGCAATCCGAAGATTGTAGTGAACCCTTCTATCTCTCAAAATGATTTCACCAAATCTGAAAGCGACAAACTTTCCAATATCAAGGTAACTCTATTCGCTCCCAAACGTAATAAGGCACTGGCTATGATTAATACCGGTCGAGCGGGTGACTCGTGCTCAATCGCCATCTGCCCTTATTAATTGCCTTGTCAGCTGTAATCGTCTCCGCTGTCCTGCCTACGTAACGTACATACGCAATCCGAAGAATTCGCTTATTGTCTCCAGTAAGACAGTTTCCGATTACGTCAATGACGTTATGTAAGTAACCGATTGGCTATTTTGTTTAGGGTTTAATTGATCGATTGGTAATTGGTTTGGTAAGGTTTCAGGTTGAAGTCGAGGTGTTTTGTGAAAAGAATAATGTTTCTGGTTTAAGAAAAATAAGTTACCTTACCAAACTCCTTGATAGGAAACATATTTAATTAGGCACTTAAAAATGGTTTGTCATTCCTACATAAAACGAGCAAAGTCAAAGGCGAAACATCACTTCATTAAATGATTTTGTTAATGTAAATAAATTCATATTAAGTTTTTATAAGGCGAATTTATAAAAATAAGAATGTTAATTTTGTCGTTTATAATAATAGGTCTTACCTATGAAATTGACGATTTTTTTCTTACACTTCTAGAGAACCTCACTACTTCTGTGATTAAATGGTACATATATTGCTTGATTTTGTATTAAATTAAAAACATTATGATCAAGAATAATAAATCTTATGAATATAATTTAGTTTCTTATACGATAATAAATACCTCGAAAGGTTCTCCTTTTGTGTTAGCAAAATTGGCTAAGTTATTTTCTATAAGCATTAGATTGCATAGTCTTCAAACAATGCTTGTACATAAAAAAAATGTGATATTAGCACTTGCGGTTGAACTATAACAAAAAATGTTAGTATGGAAAACGAACTTTCTTTGAAAATCTTCATACAAATCGGCAATTTCATAGGTAAAGACCTAATATTAATTATTAAGCTCCATTCTCAATTAGGCGTTAATTTCAGTGGCCGTATTAATTACATACAAGGTCGCACTTGACTTATTACCAGCTAATTACCGTAAGCTGTGTTATGTTAACTACTAATTTTGCGATGTCATCTGTGGTCCGATAATCTATGGTATACGATTGATACGAATAATTAAAATCGGCCAAGTGCAAGTCGAACTCGTACATGAAGGGTTTCGTCTCTCACCCAAGGTTGCCTGGAAGAGATTGCTATGTAGCAATAAGACCGCTTATTGTGTGTTTTCTCTGTATGTGTTTGTTTTTGTATCGTGTGCAATAAAATTTATATTATTATATAAAAACACCTACCTACCCAAAATGCCACTATAATTTTTCGCCTGCAAAAATAACTTTGTTTTTCATAGTGTCTGTATGAATGACAAAGTAATATTTGCGGTTTTGGCAAATGTGCTATAGCTCTGAAACTGCATAATATATTTCGTTCAAACTAATTTTCGTTGAAAGTTTTTAAAAAGGTCTACAGCATATATTTTTTTTAGATTTTTCACTTTCTTATTTTAAAAGTTAGAGAGGGGGGGACACACATTTTTTCACTTTGAATGTGTATATCATACAAACGGTTGGCTTTGAGAAAAAACTGTTTTAGGTACCTCAATGTAATTTTTAAAGACCTATCTATAGATACCCCACACCACACGTATAGGTTTGATGAAAAAAAATGTTTCAGTAACAGTTCCATGTATGGGGAGCCTCCCCTTAATTCATATATTTTTTATTTTTGTATAAAAACCGTAAAGCGGATTACAGATTACATCTACTGACTAAGTTTCAACTGTGTAATCCTCATAGTTTTGGAATAAAGTGACTGTGACATTTTACCACTTTTGAAGTGTATATCTTTCAAACGGTTGATTTTGAGAAAAAACTGTTATAGGAACGTCAATGTAATTTTTAAAGACCTATCTATATAGGTATGCCTCAAGTATAGGTTTGATAAAAAGAAAAATTTCAAATCCCTTCGGGAAAAATGCTATATTTCTAAAACTGACAACCATATTTCGTTCAAACCAATTTTCGTTGAAAGTTTTTATTAAGATCTACAGCATAGACATTTTTAAAATTTTTCACTCTATTATTTCAAAAGTTAGAGGGGGGGGGGGGGGGGACACACATTTTACCACTTTGGAAGTGAACATCTTTCAAACGGTTGACTTTGAGAAAAAATCGTTTTAGAAACCTCAAAGCAATTTTTAAACACCTATCTATAGATACCCCACACGTATAGGTTTGATGAAAAAAAAATTTCAGTGTCAGTTCCATGTATGGGAAGCCTCCCCTTAAGCGGTTTACAGAATACATCTACCTACGAAGTTTCAACTGTGTAATCCACATAGTTCCACACGATCCACACGCACCCGCGTGGTTGCCGTTCCCGTGGGAATATCGGGATAAAAATTATCCTATGTTCATAACCAGGCTATCTACTACCTGTGTACCAAATTTCATCCAAACCCGTTCAGTAGTTTCGATTCAATGCAAACAAACATTCAAACAAACAATGCAATCTTTCCTCTTTATAATATTAGTGCGTATAAATTTGTGCACATCTTAAATTATTGCACTCGTTAAACAGGGATAACTAGTTACAACTACAAATTATAACTACATTTTTTGTTGTTTTCTATTTCGAAACTATAAAAAGGTATTGATTTGTTTGTGATTTCGTGGTTTTTCTGCCTGATTTTAAAATCAGTCTCGCTCCCGCGCGAGTCCTTATTACTATGTCTCTTCAGTCGTATAGCGCCTTAACCATTGGACCAATTTTGATGATCTTTTAAATAAAGATAGATTAGATAGAGCGCAAACCCATTCCCTCGATCCAAAGAAGCCGTAGTGGGAACTGTAATAAAATGATATATTTGATATATAATACCTAAGTTTTCAATCTCAATCCATTTCCCACACGTGTGTAATGTAAACACCTTTAATCTAGATTGATTAGTTAAAGCAAATTGCTATTAATTTCGGATGGTCTATCAATTAAAGCTTAGATCACACTCGACGTAACAGCCAATTATCGTTTGACTGATAGTTAAAGGCAGCTCTTAAATAAATTCTATATTGTTTCCAATAAGTAATTTTATAGCCATATACATATATATCTGCTGCCGAGCTAGCATAAGCCTAAGAATTAATATTTAACAGGTAGTAACTGGCTGCTATTCTCGTTCACATTCACGAACAGACTGTTCACGGAAACGAGCTAGTACTAAGATAAATTGGTCTTTTATGATCGGCTGAAAATAAGGCGCATTGCCTATGCACGTTATGGTCAGCCAATCACGAACGAATAGATTGCCTATGCGACTTATATTCAGCCAATCAGGAGCGATCAAATTCTTTCAGGGGGTTATTCTCTAAGCAAACATCGACGCTGTTGTCATAACTGAATGTAACATTAGCTGTCAAATAGTATTGAAAGTGGGGCAAATCTCCGCTATTTCAGCCGTCAATATCAATGATGTTTGCTTAGAGAATAACCTATCTGTACTAGTTAGTACTAGCTCGTTTCAATGAAAGGCAAAGACTATAGATATAGGCAAGTGAAAAAAAAATTAAGTGAAGAAACGAGAGAAAGAAGTCGTCTTGGGTTGAATGGCCCAAGTACTGGACCGCTACGCTTGACGTCATAGTTTAGATTTTCACAGTATTTTATACAAAATATGTTTTGGATCAGGCCTGTGTCATGGTTTAGGTGTGTGTTGGTCTACTTAGACTGTTTTGTTTTGTGTCTACGAAGACCAACACACACACTTGTGTGTGTTGGTCTTCGTAGAAACAATCCAAAAGTTTGTTCGACCCGTCAGGTCAGTCAAACCGTGACCACATCAGCTGAATAGGTCACATCAGTAGAAAGAAGTCGTCTTGGGTTGAATGGCCCAAGTACTGGACCGCTACGCTTGACGTCATAGTTCAGATTTTCACAGAATTTTATAAAAAATATGTTTTGGATCAGGCCTGTGTCATGGTTTAGGTGTGTGTTGGTCTACTTAGAATGTTTTGTTTTGTTTCTACGAAGACCAACACACACACTTGTGTGTTGCGCACACACTTGTGTGTGTTGGTCTTCGTAGAAACAATCCGAAAGTTTGTTCGACCCGTCAGGTCAGTCAAACCGTGACCACATCAGCTGAATAGGTGCCGAAATGTCGGGAGACCAAAAACCCTAAAGAACACCATAAATATTAAAACGGTGAAAATGTAGTGTTCTTAAATCCGTAAAAGTTGTTTTATTTCAATCCGAAAGTTATTTTCCTACATTTTCCTAACCAGGAATTTCAACGACCTTTGGAATATTTTAAGTAGTGAGGTGCAGGCCACTTGATCGAAGAGTTCGTTGGACTACTGACGTTCAAATACAAAATAATATGAAAATGAAAAGCTTAATTATTATATTTTAATAGAAAAGTAACATATAAAAAAAATACTTAGGTCACATCCGAAGTTCTATTCACAGTATTAGATACCAGGTAATGCTCCACGAAAGGTATTATGCAACATCCACCCATCCAATTCTATAAAGAGATCTCGGTCTTATCACCTTCGGCTGGCTAAAGTCGTCCATTTGATTGAATTTAGTTTCTACATAGTCCGACATTAGTATTTTAAGCACTAACTTATTTTTAGTTTGTTCGATTCCGTGCTAAGTGCCTGTCGACTAGTGGAATGATTTCTAGCGTTCTATTAGTTTTTCTAATCGTTTTTTTTTGTTATTGGGAGTTGATATTTCAAAAATAACTCTAATCATTAAGTTTTGTTGACCTAAAATTAATTTAACGTTCAATAAATTATTCCTGTATTTATAATCCTAACTATATTGATTTTGCTTTTTAACCGACTTCAAAAAAGGAGGAGGTTCTCAATTCGGTTGGTATATATATATATTTTTTATGTATGTACACCGATTACGCCGAGATTTTTGAACCGATTTCCGTGATTCTTTTTTTGTTCGATGCAGAATAGTTGCCAATTGGTCCCATAAAAATTTGGTTTAGTTTGACCCAGTACTTTTTATGTTTTGAGCATTTTTATATATTTCATTTCATATTTGTTACTTGGATGACATGATATTATCTACCTTTAAAAACTGTGAAATAAAAACTTTTATAAAAAAATGAAAACTGACTTCAAAACACTAAAATTGGAACTACAAAATCTAAGTACGCAAAAATAGTCGTCTGGTTGCAGGTTCTGGTGATGATGGAATTTTAGTTTAATGTTAATGAGATTGAATTTTTTGCATATTATTAATTTAATAAAATTTATTAATTTGAACTGATATTAATTTTATGATTTATTAGATTTTAGACTCACTTTCAATTAATTTGTTCGAGGCATGATAATATATTTTATTTATATTATATTAATCGCTCATCATTTTTTGTTTTAAAAAATATTTTATAATTTATGATTATTTGCTGCACCTATTTTATTTGAAATGCAAAATTAAAATGTTAGAATCTTTTTTAAATTAATAACAGGGCGTCCGATTTTGTTAATGCGTCTCTCGCGTTTTTCTACGGGTGAAAGCTGAAAACCAGTGTTTTGTTCCTTCGGGGCAAAGATATACGCTGAGCTTTTGCCTCTTTGCATAGCTATGACACACGTGCACAGATATAGGTACTTATGAAATTAAACAATAGTTTTATTTTGTGGGTAGATCTCTGTACGAACCCATGTGCCCGATTATTTTTGTTAGTCCGTAAGTAGTTTGTTTCTTTTCTTTTCTTTTATTTATGTGCATGTATGTTTGTAATGCGAATAAATGATTTTATCTATCTATCTATCTATCTAATAAGCAAAAAATTAACCTTTTGGAGTCGGTGCAAGCCAAGGCAAGAAAAATAAAATAGTAGGACCGCAAAGTAGAATGCTTTGGCTGGCACCGACTCCAAAAGGTTTATTTTTTGATTTTTAGTGTTTTGAAGTCGGTTTTCATTCTTTTGATATTTTTTTTTTAAATAAATGTATTGTCAAATGTTGACCAAAATAGAACAAAATAAAATCTTGAATTCCGGTTAAATAATCAGTGAACATACATAAAAAACATACGCGACGAATTGCTAATCTCCTTTTTTTAAGTCGTTTAAAATACGCTGTATTTTGATTAATTGTATTGTATTGTTGAATTAAAAGTAATAGGAAACAGGGCGACTTTAAAATGACATTGTCATTTCAAATCATTCAATCATTCATTTGAAATCTTTGTTTATATAACTTTTTGATTTTCATGAACTGTTTCATATACTGCTTTTTATGAACCTAACATGCTGTGGCAGTTTGTAACTAAGGCCACACTACGTGTCTTTTGTACTCAATCATGTTTTTCACTTACGTATAAGTGCGAGTCTTGTAAAACTGTCCTCTTCTTAAAAAAAAAAAAATCCAATATGGCAAAGCGATGTTTTAAATATGTTTTCACCAATAGAACATCGGTGAAAGTCGCCCTAAGACTAAAATATACCTAGTACTATCAACGCATTTAGTTTACATATTTCACATGGTATCAACATAACTAAGGAGCAGTTAGGGTATTGTTTTCCAAACAATTTGTTTCTCTTGCTTCAGTATTGCATAATTATGAGTGAAACACGCGTTAATATGAAAATATCAACAATCGCGATAATTTACTGTGTTTGTCGTTCCGACATTTACAGTAATTTTAACTTTTATCTAAATGAGATAGCGGCTCACTACTCGTTTTCATTCCACAGGCCATTATATAAATTACTGTATTTACTATCCTGGATTGTACTGCCGTAATAATGTAATAAGCAATGATAACGTAGTTATTAATAATGAGTGAAATTGGAACGGAATAAAAATGAACGGCTTGTTACGTTGTTAAGTGGTAGCTGTCAAACATCATGTGATTGGAATTTAAAATAGATTTTACTTAAATCAATTTAATGTGTTTTAAATTATAAATAATCTTGTATGTATAGATTAAACAAAGCAAAAATCATCGAAATGAAGTTAAAATATCCATGATTTTCCATTAAACGGAACCATAACTGTGCTCTATTTTTAACCGACTTCAAAAAAGGAGGAGGTTCTCAATTCGACGGTTTTTTTTTTAATTTTTTTATGTATGTTTTACCATAACTTCGCCAGTTGTTAACAGATTTTTATAATTCTTTTTTTATCTAAAAAAAGAAAATGGTTTATGTGTGGTCCCATATAATTTTTACAAAGATCTGGCTAGTAGTTTTTCATAATCTTGAAAAATATCAATCACCTTTTGGCAAGTAGTCGTTTACCTAGATGACATTGTTGTGGATGGGCTGATTTTTAGTGTAAGTAACGGCACATGATGTAACTAAAAAATCTGAAATAAAAACATTTTATAAAAAAAATCAAACCGACTTCAAAAAGTAAAAAATAAAACTTTTGGAGTCGGTGCTAGCTAGCTAAGGCCAAAAAAATATATAATTTTATTTTAATATTTTTTTGCTGCGATTTCATACTGTTTCTCGAAATCAGCTTTTTATATAGTATGAACCTGTTCCAAAAATTATGTATGAAAAATATAATAACTATCTATTTTCACATAAAACAAAAAGTTTGTATCGAATGTTATTTTTTACATCATTTTGTTCTGGAGTGAAAACTCCACATAATGTGTTCGGAGTTTTTACTTAATAATAATAATTTTAAACAACACAATTTACTAACGGTACCATCGGTTCATAAGGTTTCGAGACCGAAACCCAAATCTAGTCCTAAAAATACGGCTGAAAGTGTTAGCCCAATTCCCCAGGTCTTTAGTTGCAGGTGCGTCGAATCAGACCACAAAATCAGTCGCCGTCTCAGCTGGCAGAGAACTGCAAATTAATACCCACCCCATAACACCCCGGTTTTAATTTCGGTTGGCACCACTGATTTACGGTGTCCATATGAAAGAGCGAACGCACGTAGATGACGCTATGTTTCGCTGACTACCGCCTTTTCAGAACGGTAACGTAGAATTAGTTCGTGGCTATTCATTACTAGTTGGAACTCGGTGTGATGTTGATTGCTTATTGAAGTTGTTAAATAGTTGGGGGATTGGAAAGGCATGCTTTTGTACTGTAATAAAAATAGTCATATTCGGTGGCGTGTTTACTTTCATTCTTTTTGAGGTTAGAGGGGTGGTTTATTGTTTTTGGGGTAAAATTCGATCATAAGGGGAATTTAGGAACTGACTAAGCAACGAATGTTTAGTATGTTCCCCTTATGATCGAATTTGATCTATGCCAGTCAAGGTACTTTTTTAACTTTTATATTAGGAAGTCCTTAATTAGTAGTGGGAGAAAATATTCTACAAAGTACTTATAAAAATAAAATGTAGAATGCATACTAGTTTTAAGAGAATTACTTTTTAACTGGAACAATTTTTCGCGTTTGTCAAATTTCACGAAGTTGTTAAAAGGTTGAATAGTTTATAAACACCACATTTTTTTACCAGCTATAGTCAAAATAAGTAAAAGCAAAATTCATCGAACATGTAAATCTCTAGGGGTTACGTGTACATTTTGCAGTTTCACTTTCATATTTCGCAATTGTGGTCTAACTTAAATGTTATCTCGTGAACTAGCAATCTGCTTAATATAACTTAACTTTGTTAGGCGGAGATATCCAACTTTTTCTCTATTAGTTTCCAAAGTTCGATTGCAAAGTCATGAGTTTTCGAGAGAGTATTTTGGGGCGGAAAGCTTTTGTTTTTGCCTTATCTTGAAGTAGGGTAGTAGCAGAATATTGAAACTGAATCGTTTTAAAGATAAGAAGCAATGACTTTTATACGTTTAAAAGTTTCTGTAAATACTTAGTGCCTATTTGCCGGCTTATGTTTAGTTAGATACTAAAGTAGTTAGATACTAAAGTATAAAAAATTTTTTTTTTTTTTATTTCTGTTTTATTTTTATTCACGGCGGGGAAATTTTTATCATACCTGATGTTAAGTATTGATAAGACTGAAGAGGCCTATACCCAGTAATGAAGATGGAAGCGAGCCTCTCCAGGAATCCTCTGAGGAACTGTTATATATATATTTACCTAAATCGATTGGACTAGAGAACCCGTTGGTAAATCTTTACAAAAAAAAAACTCAGCATCAATGATGAAGGCTAAGAGTCTCCCCGTCATGAATAAATAATAAATAAGAGAACAAAATTATTGTTATCCATTATGTCTCATCAGCTTTGTGTTTATTGCTTTAATGACGATATATATGTACCGAAGATAAGTTTTCACGCGTTCCATAATATATCTCATAGTGTGGTGTAATATAAAATATGTTAACAGGCACTTTATCATGCACCAAAGCCTCGTGTCAGCCGCTTGCAAGATGTACAGACCTTAAATGCTTAGCTCCTATCCTCGTATCAAAATTAGTGGACCTTGTAATGGATTTGAAAACATTTCTGCAAGCAAGTAATTTTGTGGAAATCCTTGACAAAGTTAAATTAATAATTTTTTGCCTGGTACACTTCGTAACGATCTGAAAATCTAAATTTGTAACGTAAATTATTGCTTAAACGAAACTGCAATGAACTGTAAGAAACTTTAATGAACTGTAAGAAACTTTAACTGAAACAATAATGTGCATTATGACATTTATTTTCGTGACAAAGTAGTCTGCGTTCATAAGAATTTATCTAATTTAAACACGTTCCGACAACGACTTTATCCACGTGGAATAAATATTATGTTCCTCGACCGACCTCCGTGGTAGAGTGGTACCTGAGATCCCGAGTTCGAATCCCGGTAGGAGCAAATGTTTGTATAATGAATACGAGCATTTGTACCTGAGTTATGGACGTTTAAATGTATTTCTACACATAAATACTTATATATGTATAGTTATATGTATTAATATCCGTTACCCTAGTATCCCATAAGACAAGCCCCACAGTGCTTACTTTGGGGCTGGGTTAATTGGAGTGAGAGTAAGTTTTTTTTTTATATTGCACTTCTATCTCTGTCCCAAATTTCATCAACGTTGATTCAGTTCAGTCCTCAAAAGGTAACACATAATCAGAAACATACACAGATTTACGTACCGTGTGTATTTAAATATTGATTATCGTGGTACATTCCAAAGCTTGCGTATAGAACTACCCGTAACCCTAACACCAGTAGCGTAGATTTCGATGTAGATAGCAAACTGTTTTACAATGATGAAATAATAACCGACATTAAAAACAAGGGTGTAATGTTTTGTTAAGGCAGGAAAATTTGTGGTTCCATTTACGTGTTATTTATTCGGATGATCTGCGTAAATATTTTTAAATTAACTTGCTTTAATAAGTAGACAGATACGTAATTTAATAGGAGATTTTTATTTAAGTTGAGCTTACAGCTTTGCAAGCAATTTTGAAGGTTGTATCTCAATGTAGGTATTTTCAGAGGAAGGAAGAATAGTTGGTTCTTCCTTCCACGGATTTGGAATTCACAAATGTACATCAAGATCAGTCAAATTGGACCAAAAAGTATAAATGTTGGCCAACGGAAATAAATGGCAAATTATTCTTGTAAACAGTGTTACGATCATTGTTTGTTATGACATCAACGGTGTACGATAAGTGCCCAAGCATTTATTCAAGTTTGTAACACTGTTTACAATGAGAATGTGCAATTTTTTTCTTTGGCCGACACTTTGGCTGATTTGTTCCAACAATGTATGAAACGTGACTGATCTCCGTTTACGGATGAAAACCCGCTTTTCATTAACATCTGGGTTATAAGCGCTTCGTAAACGATCAAATTTTCTGACAAACTTCTGCCAGATTTTCGTGTTTGCCAAAGAAGATGTTCCATTTTTGTATGAACTGAGCCTAATTCCTACGGTGATGAAATTATATTAAATGCAAAGAGCACAACATAAATAACCTTTCTATGTATTTATATATCTAAAAAAGGGCTCAAATATTTAATTTTTTTAATGAAAAGGTTAGACAATTAAAATTAATAAAACAACAACATTTTTGCTACTTGGCAACTTCGATTCTCATTTGTCACATTGAGTGACGTGAACGGTCAGACCGCTGAATTCCACTATTTCTTCATCTTCTTTATGAATGGCTTGCTCTATGTTCTAGACATTATTCCGCCAATGTCACGTGTAGATTCCAATATTTCATTGGTTGAGTCACTGACAGTGACATAATTATGACTTATGTCAAATAATTTAATTCATGTCACTTTAAAGTTTTTATTTTATTATATTGTAAAGGAACTACACAGTACAGCCGGCAGTCGCTTGGTTTAATTTTCTGAACCGAATAAACTGTATTAAAACCTTAAAATACCTTGTAGAATGTATTAATGAACTCAGAAGAATAAAACAAATAATTAGATCATTAATTAAAAATCATTAAATATTAAGAAAAGCTGAAAAATACAATATTTCAAGTTTTTAATTTTTTTTATTTTTGTTTGGGTGGGTTTATATTTGTATGTTTTCGAAAACTGTGTCTCAGAAGTAAGACCTACCAAAAAAGCATCACACGAAAAGTGTAGAAAAAATTTGGCCCAAAAAAGGACATCTCTTTTATTTAACCGTCTGCTGCTATGTTTAATGCGTTTTACTTTGAAAATGAAATGAAATTTGATTTGACAAACGTGTTTTTTAAACAAAGATCGTTGACTGGGCCCTTTATATTGCGTATTATTTAAAAAAATTTAAACTTCCTTTTTTTTGGTGACACGACTTCACCATTTTTCCATGTTTCTTAGTATCACTATTAACGAATATATGTTGAGATAAACGCTTCATTTCACTATCATAACAAAGGAACGCAACCATTGTTCCCAGCGTCGAGCATTTCCGAAATTCTTCCAGTTTCCTTTTACGAGGAAAAACCAAAGTTTAAGGCAATTTGCTATTCCTCAGATTATCCAATTACATGTCCATCTTGGAGCCCAGTCTAATCAAGAGAGAGCTACAAAAGGGAATAACTTATTCGATTTATCCGCTAATAGAGCTACGAATAAACAAACAAAATTTAGATGTAAGCCGGATTTATAAATTTATGGAGGGAATTAAGTACTTAATTCTTTTGTGGATCTAAAGAATTAATTTCGTTGAATGAGATCAAATGTTGATTTATTATTAAAAATCGTGATTATGTCGTCAAAAAGTGTCATATATTTATGTTATACTGTTTCTTCCTGTTTGCAATACGTATGGGATGGCCTATCATTTTTGTCCATCCATCACCCTGAAGCAAGGACCTTTGGAGTCAAGAGGTTAATCATCCTCTTCTAGTCAATCAATTCATTTTTAACAAAATCATTTTCCCTATAACACACTTCACTTTTCTAAAAAGTATCAAAACTGATAAACTAGCAATGTCGCAGATCGGCAGATCCGGCATTTCTAACCGTAAAAGTTCGCAAACTTGACTTTGAGTACATGTAGCATTTAATAGCTTTTTCGTTTCTCCATGATTTATACAACGTTATTATTTGTTTGACTCTGTAAAAGTACCCGGTTCAGATAACGCACTGGCCCATCATAATGAACAGAAACTAATATAACTTACAGGATAGGACTCGATGGCAGTTATAGCACCAGCATTGTTATGCCTCCCACTCCCCCTTGTATAAGGAGGATTCCAGCTGAAGAGGGGTCGAGTGTACCTGCCCCGAAGGTCAATATAGATTGGTCGAATGCACGGCTCTTTCATATAGCACTCGTAAATCAAAGATACCTACTGAAATTAAAATAGCTCTCCAGATTTGAGTAGACCCTTCGTTGTTTGAATGGAGTTCACTATGTCGCGATCTCGGCATTTAGCGACGTTTTTGGTTATAAACTGTAATTAATTGCGAGTAATTTCTTGCCTTGGGTTAAGTTATTGTTGTAATAAATTACTCTTAGAAGGATTTTGTATTGAATGCCAACGTATTCATTACGAGTAAATGTTTAACTATGTCTTGTTTTCGTCGTAGTGGCTTCTGTTGTTCCAGGTATTATTTCCGTTATTGTGCTTGATTTAAATGAAAAAGTTTATTGAAAAAGTTTACATATATTACATTTGTGGCAAGGGTATTTTTTTTAATAATATGACAGTAATTACTTTTACAGCAAATCTGTCGGTCCAATACTTTTAAATCTACTTTAAAATAAGAGGTCATGAATCGGACTAGTATGTGTAGGTACCAAATAATATTGGATAGCAAATATTTTGAGCACGTACCTAAATCTAATGAGTTCCCTAAAAAATCTTCTTTTGAGTGATTTTTTAGGAAACTCAACTCAAACTTAGGAATGTCAAACTTACATAATAATATAATGGCTAGGTAAAGTATATTATCTTTTATATTTACTTTTGCCTCGTAATCTATAAGATCCCATATAGTACAGATCTTCTGATGGCGTTGGATTTCCTGTTGTCTACTTGAGAGAATTTTCACTTCGATAATTCCTCTTTACCTACAATGAGTTAATAAAACTAAAAAAGACCGAGTAAATGTTATTTCTTATTTTAAAATCACATTAGGCACTAAGATCTTTTTAATATACGTTATAATACCTATATTCATTTGAACCCAATTTATTTTATTTATATTTTAATCAAATAAAGTCTAGTCGAAATAGATATTATCCGTCTTAGGGCTGATATTTCAATCCGCGGATAAAGTTATCAGTCAGTTTAGTTCATAACCAACTAAAATAAATCACAAACTAAAATGGATATGAATGACAATAAATTTTCATTATTTTCCTACTACGATATCAGAGGAATTTTATATCAGAGCATTGAAAATTCGATCTGTAACCATTTTTTCTGCACTACTTTCACAATTGACAGAAAAGAAATGTAGGAAAATCCTGGCAAAATCTTAAGACAAATCTAAAAATAATCAGAGTCCTCATCCCCGCAGTACACAAAGTCCAACAAGAAAATTGTGGACCAAGTGATTACTGGACCCAAGAGAAACTACGAACAAATACACTCCACATACTCGTAATACTTCCCATTAACGAAAACATGATAAAACCCTGTCTTTTCGACTTCGAACGAGATCCTCAGGTGAGAGCGCCCGCGGCTGTTGGTTTAGGACCTACCCGACATTATTTGGCTTTGATTCTTACATACACACAGCTTTACATTTTATTAACTTGAAATATGTTTGAGGGCTCATTTCGGTTTTCCCTTAAACATTCATTTTAGCCTCGAAATTAATTGACTGTTACTTTTGTTAAATTACATTTTACTGTTGTTTTGTTCATATATACTTTGAGGTTTAAGTTTAACTAGGCTAGTCAAATGGTCCTTCGAGTCGGATAATTTGTTTAAGATTCTTAAGGGTCGGTTATCTTTGTTTTTGATAATGTTAACTCAATTATTTATTTAACAGGGTTAAAACATTGATGCTACATCATATAAATAACTAGCCTTCCGCCGTGACTTCAGCCGCGAGGAATGAGTTACAATACAACCCCGTTTTAATCCCTACCCTGGGACTTTTATATCGCTCGCCGACACCGTTTAAGGTTCCTGTATACAAAAGTTCAGCTTAATCGGTTTAGCCGTTTGGGCTTTGCGTTGTCTGTCAGTCAGCGACGGTATTGGTAAGTGTAGATAAATTATCTTTATCTGACAATTTGGGTTTGTAAAGTAGGTTCAAAATTATATAATCGTAAAAAAAAAACAAAATCTTAATAATAATCATTATTAATAATCATTTTTGTGCTTCTACACAAAAGGTGAAAAATCGTTTTTATAATAATGGACTAGCGAGTAATAACAGTGTCCAGCAGGGCTAACATGCACGTCACGAGATAATTTTCTCACGCCAATTTTCTCGTGGTGAGATGACATATCTCTACTTCTCGACTGTCGGTAACATTGCACTACATTTTGTCATGTCGTTCTGTCAAACGTAGACTTCGAGAAATTTTCTCGTTAAACTGCAACATACGCGCCATATTTTCTCATAAATAATAGAGTTTTGACATTTAGTTTCGATTTATTTGTCGTCGATTATTCTGTACGAAGAGATAGCTGGAGAAACGTAAAAAGTGTTGCGAATAATGGCAGTGCCGTATTACAATTATTTATTAACTATATATAAAGAGAGGTGGAATAGGCGGATCGAAAGGAAGCGCATACGAGACGTCTGCGACCCTTCCGATCTTCGCGACAGCGAGTTCCAGTCGCTGTGGCGGATCACAAAGCCTATGGCTTTGTTTATAGTGGAAAAACTCCGAGTGGACCTCGAACCACGCAATGGGGATGGTTTGCCCGTCCATCTTAAGGTAAGAAAACTCGATACTTAGCTGATATTTTCATCAACAATTTATTCTAATAAAAACATGCCTTACCTATACCTACTAAAAGTATTTTTTAGCGTTGTACAAAAGCAATACCTTACAAACCTTATAATATAAGAGAGTTCACTTCACTATTGGTACTCACATCTCTCTCTCATATATACTATATACCTATTTTAAATTTATAACCAAAACTTAGAAAAAAAAGTGGATTTTAACCTCATTTTTTTATTTTGCAATTTCGACATTCATTTTCAATGCTACGCTTCTTTTTCAATTGAGGTGGTTTTACCGCTTTATTCCATTTACACCACACCAGATTACGAATATAAATATTAAATGCGAGCAATCATACAATCACAAATACCAAACTATACTATCAAGAACTAACGAATATAATTATATACTTACGTTTTCTTTTGAAATGCCATTTCAAACTAAATACAACTACCTAAATTCAAAATAAAATAAACAAAACCACAGCCGGACCGGACTAGAATGACACATACGTGAATGTGACGTTTCGGTGAAGACACCGGTTTAAAAATTGACAATAGTAAAAACTATCTTTGTCATTATTCATAATCGCAAAAGAAAAGAAACATTTTTATTTTTTAATTTAATGAACTTGACAACAAGACTATTGGCCTAGTTTAACATTTCATTCGTTCAATTTGTTGTGTATGGGTGGTTTTTAGTCACCATAGACACACATGATTATCAGTCTTTTCATTTAAAAATTAAACTTGACGTTTCGTCATGAAAGGGATATCTCACGACGTGATGATTCTCTCTCGTGGCGCGTATGTTGCGAATTGCGAGAAAATTATCGAGATTGACAATTTTTCTCATCCCATCTCGAATTTTCTCATGGTCGCGCATGTTAGCCCTGCAGGTAGGTAAGACAAAGTAACAATTCGAAAACGATAACGAAGTTCAAAAATAATGAAATATATGGGATTGGCGGATTTATTTAAGCCGCGCTAAATCACGTGATCTTACCACAAGTTGATTGGCGCATATGGACGATAAAGAAATTATTTGTCGTTTCGCTACTTAACGATGTTATTTTGTCTACAGGCCCAGGTATTACTGCTATAACTCTTTAGAACCGGATAACACCAGTATACGAAAATACACGGTCAGAAAAGAAGATTATCTGGGATTTAGGTAGCGGAACAATTTCGCAACTCGATAATAAAATTGTAATTGATTAAAATGTAGTGCTTCTACTAGAGATTAGGGTTTAATCTTTAAATGTTACAATTTATTACTTTAAGAATTTGATTATATTGATATTTTTATAGTACCTACGTAATAAGTACTGTATAACATTAGATGCAGTAGTAATTGTTGCATGAAATTTGTCTTAAAAAGCTTAATTAGGTGCCTATTTTTTATTATTTCTGAGTTAGTATTTTTAATGCTATCTTTATACATAATTTTTTTTAGATGTAAGAAACATATTGTCTCGGCTCACAAGTTGAGAATGAGAATAACTTCTCCATACGCCCCGTCTAAAAATAACTTGTGAGCCGAGTCGATTTTTTCTAATATTTTACTATTAAAAACGATCGTAAAAAAACAATATTTCTTATTACTTAATTGGACCTTTGAAGTCTTGATCGACTGAAGGGTTAGTAAAACGGTTTACACTTACAATAATAACTACAAATCGATAAGTCCCTTAATTACACTCAGTATTGATTGACTAAGTAGTGAAGAATTAGAGGAAAACACAAGCGCCGTCGTATAAATTGTACTTAATAAGTACAATTTATACAACGTGTCCTTTGCCCAATTATGTAGGGAGACTTTTCGAAGTAATCAGTTGTTAAGAGGTTAAGGTAAATAAATGGCGGAAAAAGTCATGACAGGGCTCAATCATCAGTTTCTTTTTCCTTTGTTTTGTTATGGAAACTTTGCTAAACAATGGTAGTTTCTATATACTAGTATCTATGACCTAATACACTGTATGTACCGGTTTTGCTTGAAAAGTAAAATGTCAAAGTATGTTCAGTAATCAGAGTTTTTTATTTACGACTGGGCTTAGCCTTCTACATACCTGATGTTAAGTATTGATAAGGCTGAAGATGGTAGCAAGCCTCTCCCGGAATCCTCAACCACAGCGGAACTAGCTATCTTATCTCTAACTGCCGGAACACAACAATGCTGAAAACATTGCTGTTATGGCGTCAGACTTAGATAAGATGGTGGTAGCTAGCCAGGCGGACTCAGAACATGTCCTACCACCAACCAAACCGGATACAATATGTACCCCCAGCTGGGAATCGAACCCGGGACCCCTAGGTCTGATACCGGTGGTTGTTACCACTAGACCACAGAGGCGGTTAAAAAAACTTTAAACAAAATCTTAAAAGAGTTAAATATTTGCGCGTTAAAGTCCCTAAAGTATTGTAGAACCTATAGTTGATCTGTGATTGCTGGATTGACTTTTGTTTTCAATCCATTGTTTTTTACTTTTTGTCAGTAGTTCATTATCGAATGAGGAAATTTGACCCATCGCGATAACACAACAAAAAGTAGTACTGCATAAATATTACAGTAAAATTGCAGCCGTACTGATTGGTATAATAGTAACAGTGAAATTTAACCACGTACTTTTAAAGGAATATCACCCTTAATAGCTGATTACATTTGGAACATTTTCGATGTTTTTATTCGATAGCCGAAATAGAAAGTCATTTCCTAATACACTTATACACTGACTGATATAATGTAAGGACCATGTTTTTGTCTGCCACTTAGGTAAATTGAAAGTAAGCGGGTAACGATAGTTTACATAATGTTTCTCTTTGCTTTTTTAATTTACGTATACTTTCATACTTTGAGTAGGGTTAAAAGGCCTATTCTTGTAGTCAAACGATTTTGATTTTAATGAGTGATGACCTGGAGGAAATCTAAATCGAACTATGAAAGCTAAAATTTCTGGCTTCGCAAAATACATTCAAGATGTACCACCCTGTATTTGCATTGTAGACAGACATCGTCGTCAGCCATTTTTTATGTCCCCACTGCTGGGGCACTAACCTCTCTTACGAATGGAGAAGGAACGGACCATGACCCACCACGCAGGGCCAATGCAGATTGGTGGGTTAAAACGACTGCAAATGCAGCCAGGACCAACGGCTTAACGTGCCTTCCGAAGCCCGGAGGAACTCGCGATAGTAAATATTTGGTCACCCATCCCATGACTAACCATTGCGAAAGTTGCTTAACCTCAACAATCGCAGGCCGAGCACGCGAACCACAGCGTCACGTGCCCACACACAGACACAATACAAATGCAAAACAGTGACATCTTTGCTTCACTATAATTATTGAATTACAATCTATTGGCCCACCCAATTAATTTATTTACAGTAAAAAGTAGCAGTCATTCAAGTTTTTTTTAAATACATACGATAATGTTTGCTGACAATAAAATTTGAATGAATTTCAAGTTTTATTATGATTGATTTTAATTGGAAACATAATTTAAGAGAACACAAGTGGTATAAGATAATGAGAAAATTTAGTCAAAAGTACAACCTGGATGAAGTGGGAAATAAAAACATTTTTTTTTCCTAAAATTAGCAAACATGTTCAAGAAATACAGTTGAGTTTTTAGAGCGCATACATTTTACTGACATTGCTAATGTTTGCATCCTAATCCCAATCCTAACTAATATTATAAATGCGAAAGGTGTTTGTTTGTCCTTTCTTGACGCCATAACTAAGAAACCAATCGACTTGATTTTTAGCACAGAGTTGCAAAAAAAAATTCCATACAATCACACCAATTATCTAGCCCACGTTAAGTATCATGAAGAACTTGTGTTATGGATACTAGATAACGGATAAACATACTTATATACTTTTTTTTTGTAAATACATACATAATATACATATTAAACATCCAGACCAAGACAAATAGACATGTTCATGCACACAAATATTTGTCTTGTCCGGGGATCGAATATAAGTATAATATAAGGCTGTCGTTGCAACTGGCTGTGAAGGAGTGGTCAGGATTAATTACGTATTTATATTGACGTATGGATCAGCTGAAGTGGTACAAGAGCGTCATAATTCATGTTGTAATAAACTTGCAGGATAAATCAACGGAACCCGTCAAATTAGTGTGTATCAGTGTACTACAGTCATAGCTATTGAGTGTTAAAGAGTTCAGTGGTGTAAATTAAGGCACGTGTATGTAATTTTTGCGGTGTGGAGACGGCCTAAGAATACAAGTGTCACCACTCCCTTACATGCCTGGGATGTCGTAAGAGTCAATAATTAGGCTTGACGCATTGAACACCCGTGCGAGAGAAGGAAAACTTGAAAAAACCCTCTAACAACCCGTCTGGCCAGCGTGGTAGCAGTAGGCTAATAACTTCCTATGAACGCCACGATAGGCGTGAGCTAGGAGATGCCTATGTCCAGCAGTGGACGTCCACAGGCTGATGATGATGTAATTTGCAAGTTACATTCAGAGGTTTCCTTTTATTTATGCTATTACGATAGATGTAGGTTTCAAAATTAAGCTAGCTTTATAAATTATATATATGTTACCGTTTAAATATTGTTTTGTTGAAGTCGATTTTCAGTCCTTCAGTTTAAAAGATTAAACCTCAGTGGTTCATTTCGGTCCCGGAGCAAGAAAGTCAAGTAAAAACAGATTAACTGTATAACAGTTCAAATGACCTCATGACAAATCTAACTATTGCAATCTCTAAAGTAATCGTTTTCGATTCGCAAAATCCCCACAAAGCTGTTATTTGCCATAAGATCTCCGAGTAAGTATAAAATATTTCCAAAAACGTTAGACTCGTAACAGATTTTAAAGAAGGTTGGATCAGCGACTATAGAAGATATAAGCGACGACGTTTACGATCCGTAAATTTTTCTGACGACCGCTCTAAGCACTCGGAGCTAAAGAAAATAGAATATTGTGCACCTAAAATATATACTTAACATCACCTCGGCTCTATTGACGCTGGAACAAATGGCACCATTTACATCGCAGACGGTTTTATAATCAATTCAAAACCTTAAAATCATTTGATCAACTGAATACAATAATCTGATTCCGTATTGTATGGCTTATGAAAGAAAGAAAGACGAAAGAAAGAAAGACAAAAACATTTATTGACCACATACACACAGCAGATAAGGTATTACACACACAATGATACAAGAAGCAAGGAAAGAGTAATAAAAAAGTACTGAGACACTAACAGATGTGCAAAGTGACCCACTGGCCGCTGCTTTTCTAACGGGGTTGTAACAAAGGACACAGACAGTAAAAAAAAGTAAAATAATAATATATAAAATTTGTAAAATGCAAAATTAAAAAGTTATAAAAAAAATTGTTATAATAATAGTAAAAGAACGACAAATATAATATCTTAATGTAGGTATATTTTTATTATAAAGCAAGCAAAAGTATAAATATAAAATGTCATACAAATAAATAAATAAAATGTTATGTGGTGGCATTAAGTTTACTGTCGTTTGGCGATGACTCGGAAAAACGACAGTAAGTGATTCTTCTTTTTCTTCTTTTTATATAATGGCGGTGCCCTTTTGGATTTCGCCAGTATCCGGTTTTTTGGCTGAGTAATAGTTTTCCACCTCACCTCCACGTTAATTGCGCTATGTTTATAAATAATAGTTATTTGTTATGCAAGGCTGGAAAGTTGGTTATTTAGCGGCGAGTTATCTCTATTGAAATCTGAGCAAGTGAAGGATTCTAGGAATCCTGAGCAAAGCGAGGATTTCAAAGGTACAAGACGCTAAAAATAGTTCGATTCGGAACGCATTAAGACATATTTTTAGGTATTCAATTAAAAAAGTACTTTGCCGCGCTAGGCCGCAAAAAGCGATTTTCTACGCCTAAAATGATTGACAAAACCTCCTTTCAGAGCGTGTGAGGTGAAAAATAAAATAATGCCATGTGATTGTGGAAAAACATAAACGGTGGTTAATTATATGCTTTTTTTTGTAAATACATACATAATATACATATTAAACACCGTTATATCGTATATATCGTTATTTATCGTTATCGTAAAGCGTTATTTCAGTGTTTGTTTCGATTTTAGTTCACGCATCGGCGGCGGGAGATCATTCCAACACCATGAGGCAGCGTATCTAAATGACTCACGAAAGGCCAAGGAGCGAAGCTTATGGGTAAAGAAGGTCCTTTCTGGGTAAAGTCTTCGCTGAGCCGCCCAGACAAGATTGTCATACAGGTACTTCGGTTTCTTAGAATTGATTCCGTCGAACATGAGACCAGCAAGATGAAGCTATCTGCGAGCCTCTTTTGATGCGATCTTTAGCAGATTAGCTGTGTTAAGGAAGTGGGTAACATGAGGTCTGGCACAAGAATTTTGGACACGCTGGATGAGTCGCTTGGTCCTAGTCAGCAAACATGGGCCATAGACTGTGTCACAGTAGTTTGAATTTGTGCTATCAAATTCAAACTACTGTGAAACTAGTATCGCGCATAATCTAATTCTGAGATTTTCGCTTAGGTAGGGCCGAATCCTATATAGTAACATTAGTTTATAAAAGCTGTTCGTGCATTTAGTCACATGTGCCTCGACGTTGAAGCTGCTGTCCATAACAAGCCCCAGATTTCTGACCTTCTGAACACACTCAATAGTATCGCTTATGAGCTAAGTGTTTAACTTTTAACAAAGAGATTTATTGAAACCTATTAATCTTAGATTTTCATAAACATTATGCAAATTTAATTCTACTGGTGTCAATTATTTTCGGGCATGTCATTAATTATTGTAGAACACTGAAAGTCTTTCTTAAAAATTTTAAAAACAATCTTTTTTATTCACTTATATGCGAGATCACTGTTTCTTCTTTGTCATTACAAACTACGAGGGTGAATCAAAAAGTTCTTAGAAATGGAAACAGTATTTCTTTCTTATTGTGAATGTTTTTATTTTAATTTTTAAGTTTCATTATCATTTTGCCAAATAGCAAATTGATGCTTGTCCTTTTCATTTTATTAATTATTTTGTAAAACGATTCGTTAAAATCTGCCAAACAACTATAAAAACGAGATACGCGCGGTGATAAAGTACCAGTGCCTGAAAAAATTTTGTCAACTACGGACATTTATTTCAATTTAATCAGCAGTCATTAGGGACTGATGCTGTACCTTATTCCATGTTCGCATGCTGGATAACCGACAGTAGCCAAGTTTAAAAGAGGCAAATCGAGCTGTGTAGATGATTCTCGTTCTGGTCGAACGTCCACGTCTTTTAACGAATAATAATAATAATAATATAATAAATTTGTTTATTTGCTTAAAACATGGTATTACAAGTTGATACAATAAATTATAGTCCACATGTTTCGCTAATAACGAATATAGCATGCAAATATTAATAATACAATTCATGTCAAAAATTAATACGGAAATAATAACAATATGAATGTCAGTACAAATAAGAAATGTCAATACAAATTTGATAATTAATTATTTTTGTTAAAGAAGGAATTTATGTCATAAAAATTATTTTGATTAATCCATTCGTACAATTTTTGTTTGAACATATATATATTGAGCATTTTTAACTCTTTAGGAATCTTGTTATAGACCCTTACACACATACAAAGGCAACTTTTTGCATACTTATCCGACTTCGGAATATTATCAAAAATCATCCTATGTGGATCTCTCAATCTATAATTATTTACCTTTTTAAACAAATTAGTATTTTTGTGAACAAAAACGGCAACTTCATAAACGTAAAGCGAAGGAAGTGGCAATAATCCTAGACTTTTAAATAGTCCCTTGCAAGACACGTCAGGTAATACGCCACAAATAGCCCTTATGCACTTTTTTTGAGCAATAAAAGCTCTATTTTTTTCCGTGCTGTTTCCCCATAATATGATACCGTAGCGCAGAATCGACTCTATATATGCACGATAGGACACTATGGCAGTTTTTTTATCGGTTACGTTTCTGACACGTCTAAGGGCATAGACGAATTTGTTTATTTTGGCACATAATTCGTTTACATGTTTTTTCCAATCCAAGTCCTCATCTATAGTTATTCCTAAAAATTTTAAATAATGTGATTCATTCATTTTTGGCACATTAAGAGCAAAGTTATATTGTTTATGTTTTGATTTATTAAATTGAATAAAATAAGATTTGTCAAGATTTATGTTTAAATTATTCGCCTTAAGCCAGTCAACAAAAAGAAAATGGAAAAAAAAAAATGGAAGGAATGGTACTTGATGACTCTCTAAAATAACCTGCAGAGATCCTCAAGATTTCATTTGGTAATTACCAATCGATTTTCATAAAGAAGATTTTCGAAAAAAAAATGGGTCTTGTTTCACCATGGTAACGCTTCAGCTTATCGTTCCGACGTTGCACTCACGGCAATCCTTTGAAATTTAAGGTAACCCACCATATTCATCGGACTTAACCCCTAGTTATCATAACTTAACCCCTTGTAATTTAAACATGCTAAGAGCATGTTAGTGGAACAAGATTTCACGATAATGACGCGTTAATGGCCGCGGTAGAGGAATTTTCGAGAGTCAAGGATTTTTTTTCGGTGGGAATAATAAAAGTTAGAGAAGCATTATACCAAATGTATAGAGTTAGAAGTACGTACGAACGTAGAATAATAAATTATTTTTTTGACATTTGAATGATGCTATATTGGCGATTCTAAGAACTTGTCATTCACCCTCGTAGTAACAAAAAAGCCTGCCAAAAATTGTTCTTATTCGTATTTCACTAACTAGATGTTGCTGATCACAACAGGCTACGAGTATATAAAATGAAAGCGTGCATTTGGCAGTCATAATGATCTTTACACGCGACTGAGCAAGGTGGGTAATTAAGGGATTAGCGACAAATGCATTAAAGTACAGTCAATGCTCGTCAAGCTTATCAGTTGCATTGCGAAATACGATCATTATATCCTACTAATATTATACTCGTAAATGCGAAAGTTTGTGAGGATGTTTGGTTGTTTGTTACTCTTTCACGCAAAAACTACTGAACGCTAGTAATCAATCATCAAAGGGTAAATCGCTACTTTACAATCAGCAGCTCTTGATTTATTTTGGACTTGGCGCCTCACAAGTCAAGATTGCTACTAGTTTTAAAAGTTTTGTTAATCCTAGTTTAATCTAACGTCAATAAAATAAATAAATCTTTGCATACAAACACACCATTATCTAGCCCACGTTAAGTTTCACGAAGAACATACATAAATACATACATAATACACATATTAAACACCCGGACCAAGGCAAATAGACATGTCAAATCGGTGGAATTATTATTATTTACACTAACTTACACTTGCGCACTTTGTTTGCAAGCGCTTAGGATTAAAGTCATTTGTACACAAGCACCTTTTTATATAGAGTTGTTGAGAGAAGTGGGAAGTTCATTATTCTACGTACTTATACCTTCGTAATCCTTCATCTTGAAATCAGATGTTTATCAACTAGATTAGTCTGTTATTACAGCTTATGAATTGTACAAACGAATAGGTAATATGAAAACACTGATATTGTTTTTTCTCCTCTAAAAGGATCTGTCGTACAGCCATTTTTGAAAATATGAGACCTGTTGAAGGCTGAAAGAATAGCCAACCGTGACATGGAAACTAACAGAATGCCGAATCCCAAATTCCGATTCCCATTTAGGCAGTCGTAACGTATAGGCAATTCCGTGCGTAGTGGCACAGTATAAATATAAGTACATACAGTAAGTTATCTTAGCCTTTTTCTTGATCAAAGTTACCTGATTATTATTATTGTAGCCGCGCGGTACGCAATATGCGATAGGGCTGCCCGCCAACATAGATTAGTCTTAGTCTTTATTAGATTACCACACGCTTGCTGCGTACAGAACTTTGACAGTGTGCGTTCGTCACCGCGGCGCATTCGAGACTGAGACTCTTGCCGAGCTCTATTTGCTAACCGACCATTAGTAGGAAGACACAATACTGTGTATCTTTATATTGTGATAGTGGCCTTTATGTGTGTGCCGGCAACTGAAAGTCTCTGTTTAATACAGGCCCTTCTTGTACGCTACGTGACTCTATCCCAAGTAAAAGCAGCTTTTTGGGCATTCAACCGGCTTCAAATGATCCAATCTGTTAGAAGCCTGTTACTTTAAACATGTTTGATAGAATTCTGTATAGCTAGTTAGTATTGTTTGTTGTTGGGTTGAAATCAAATGTCGCAGATGGGTACGACCCAAAACGCATTATATTACTTTACTTATACCATGGTAGAGACAAGGGTTAATAACGTATTATTTTGTTTTTTTCCAAGAAGTAGAATCATGACGTTTAAACCATAGAAACTTGACTGATTAAAACGTTATACAATGAAGTGTCAGTGCGCACAGAAGTCATTCAATCAATTTATAAAGTAATTAAGTTTTAGGGAATTTATACTTTTCTTATTAGTTCTTAAACAAAAAACCATTTTGGAATACAAAAAGGAAGCATTTTTCGGATTTATGTCCATTTCTGTTATACTCGGTTATATCGGTATAAAATGTAGCCTATGATCTAATCTAGGCCAAGAATCCAGGCTATAAAATATCTGTGTACCAAATTTCATTCAATTCCGTTACGACGTTTTTTTGCCTGATTGAGTAACAAACATCCTCAACTAAACCCTAGTTTGCAACTCTTTTATACGTTATTTATATATATTGATATTATTTAGATATAAGTAGTATATGTTAAAATATCATGCTCTGTATTTCTGTAAGTTTATTAGGTTTTAATGAATATGTTTTTTTTGTATTGTCTAAGTTTATTTTAAAATATGTATGTTGTTGGCACACTGCCCTTCGCATTATCTACAGTTCTCCGTAACTACAAAGGTTGTCTGGAAGAGATCGCTATCAGCGATAAGGCCGCCCTTGCTCACCATAGTTTTAAGTTCTATGTGACTGTTCTTTCTTTTTATAATGTGTGTGTGCAATAAAGAGTCTATCTATCTATCTATCCTCCAAATCCCATCCCATCATCCAAATATCCAAACTTTCACATTTAATATTAGTAGTGTTAACCGCCTCTGTGGTCTAGTAGTAACAACCATCAGTATCAGATCCATATCAGAATCAGTATAGGTCCCGGGTTCGATTCCTAGCGGGGGTACATATTGTCGGTTTGGTTGGTGGTAGGACTTGTTGTAAGTCCGCCTGGCTAGCTACCACCATCTTATCTAAGTCTGATTAGAGATAAGATAGCCAGTTCGGTGATTGAGGAATCCGGGAGAGGCTCACTTCCATCTTCACTACTTAATATGTATGTATTTATTATTATATTTAAATCTGAAATAAACATTTTCAATTCAATTCAATTCAATATCAGGTATTAAGGCTAACACCCATATTCTAAGTCGTTCCTCCAAAACTTACTCGTCCTCAACTTATCGAAAACTCATTGAAAACCTCTTCGAAATACTTCTCGAAATCGGTATTCTAAATCATAACTCCATAAGGACCTGGAGGAGCCAAAGAGTACGTAGCCACTCCGTGTTATTCCTAGCGCACACTACCATTTTTACCCACGACGAGGTTGAGTGGAGTGTGAAAAGTTTTGGAGGAACGACTTAGAATATGGGGGTAAGAGTCTCCACGTTGTTCATAAAAAAATCCAAACTTTCACATTAAAATATTAGTAGGAGTAAATAGATTGTTTTAAGTTTAGCGTTCTGATTCACTAATATTGTAATAAAGTTTTGTTTCATTATGGTATAGAAACACCTACACTTCAATGTTTTCTTTAATAATTCATACGATAATGGAAATGAACCGCCGTCCTTTGTTTACTTAATAACTAGTTATTAACTGTCCGTCTTTAATAACACAACTCTTTTACACTAATAGTTTACTTATTAATTATAGCCATTGTCTTTATTTATTAACTTTCTAGCGCTTTGAAATAAAACAACTTTTCATCACTAGCGCACAGTTTATTTACACGAGTTTAGATCTAATATTTCATGTGTTTTAAGTTTTTTTAGGCTGTATAGTTTTTTAAACTTTCTAAATTTTTTTTAAAGTATTCTAGACCCTAATAATATTAATTTTATTTAAAGAAACATAACTAAGCTCCAATCTACCGTTTGTACCCAACGAGTCACACCAATGAAACACACTGTTACTTGTTGGAAAAAATAATAATTTATAAAAACATAACCCTTTCTTTGCAGTCGGGTAAAAAGAATTCACAACGAGTCACACCCGGAAGGTATGGAATATTTTAAGGTGAAAAAACCAGGGTCGCATAGCTAACCAGAAGTTATATTTTAGATGTTTTGAGAAGTTACTGAAAGTCCTTGTTCAGAGTGTAACAGGTTAAGAAGATTTTTTCCTTAATGCTTAATATCCTACCTTTACGACTCGTTGTGAATTATTTTATAAATTGTTCTTCCAACGAGTAACACTGTGACTCGAAATATTTTGTTGTTCGTGCCCATTGATATAATATGTATATCTATAGATATGAAATACAAACTATGACGTGCTTATCTACATTCGATGATACTTTTTAATGGCGTACTTAAATGGGCAGCTACTGAACATTCGTAAGAAAAATATCGAAATACTTTAAGATATATTTGTATAATGTAAGTTTCTAAAGACAACTACCATGTACTTCTATGATCATTGTTCCTGCCAACAAATTTTAAGTTGTAAAATTTTGACACACTTCATCAATGATATTTACACATTCAAACATCTTTTATCATTGCACTTCATACTTTGAAGTCACAAAACTTTTGACGGAAAATAAACTTATTTTAAGAAAGTCGTGGTATGAAATAGGATTAGTACGATTGAAACAATACTGCGCTTTCGCCACCGCGAGTAGGCGGTAACCACCCTGGTTACCTATATCTCCTGTTCTAAATAATATAGTCCTGTTTGATTAAAAAAACTCCTATTTTTTTTATAAAATGTCACTTAAGCATCTTACAAATTACCTGGCACCATTAAAGTCATTAATGGTGCTAGGTAATTTGGGTACCCTGCATGTACACGTTACGACATAAAAATAAATTAATATTACCAAACTCCCGATCAAAACTAACATCTTCAAGTACCTTCATTTCCTCTATAAAAATATATAATAAATAAATAAATAATAAATAAATAAATAAATAATTGTATACAATCACACCAATTATCTAGCCCACTAAGTTAAGGATACTAGATAACGGATAAACGTACTTATATACTTATATACTTTTATTTTTGTAAATACATACATAATGTACATATTAAACACCCAGACCAAAACAAATAGACATGTTCATGCACACAAATATTTGTCTTGTCCGGGGATCGAACCCGGGACCTCTGGCGCAGAAGGTGGGTTTAGTACCCCTGCGCCAAACAGGCCAAATTACCCGATATAATAAAAAATTAAAACAGTGATGCTATATTTATACGAAAATTAAAAGAGCTACTAACTAGTAAATGTTACTATAGTGTTAATGAATATTTTATCGATCATACATATATTGGTTCTGCAAAATGATAATTCAGTATAATTCTAATTATCATATTATAATTTCTCAGATAAAATACGGCCCCTCTCTCTTCTAGCCCTAATTGCGTGCCCAACCGGGTCCATAACAATGGTCTTACATTATTTTATAACATCTACATGTTATGGTTTTGCAATAAACTATTGAGTATTGAGTAATATATTTTCGGTTGACCAGTAGAGTTTTTAGGGAGTTATATTTAAAAAAAATATTAGATATATTTATATCACAAATAATAGAACATTAACAGGTATTTCATTTTAATAATAACTTATTTCTTTAACCTTTGTACGTTAGTTCTTTTCGAGAAAACGTTTCCCAGAAAATCTCTACTGGTCAGCCGGGTATATCCCCGATAGTACACAACGTGATTTTATGTTTACTCGACACCAGCTGTTTCATACAAAATCTTATTTCAAGTCTGCTAAAATGTATGACACAGCTTTGTTTTACGCGGGCTCAGGGTTGCTTCCTTTCCAGTTTTACCGTTTGTTCACAACGAGTAGCACCAAAACGGGCCATACTGTTACTCGTCGGGAGAAGAAATCCCATCGAGTCACAGTGTTACTCGTTGGGAGAACAATTTATAAAAACATAACCCTCTGTTTGCAGTCGGGTAAAAAGAATTCACATCGAGTCACACCCGGAAGATGTGACTATGTCACACGATCTATACAGATGAAAACATCCAGATACACAGTAAACCCACCAATCTGCATTACCCGCGTGGTGGGTCATGGCCCTTTTTCTTCTCCATCTATAAGGAAGGCCAGTGCGCCAGCAGTGAGGACATTAAAATAGCTGATGACGACACAACAAACAGAAACGTTCATCAAATAAATGTTTGTCAAGGTCACTGGACACTGTCAAGGATCACTGTTTCCGAAGGAGTGATAATGATAATGAATACATCCACATCGTGTCAGCATAATGAGTATGACATACTCCTACGTGTACAGTCACGTGCAATAATATATAGTAATATATAATAATAATGATGTAATATAATAGTATAAAGTAAACCCACCAAAACCCCTAAATTGAAGCGCTTATGGCCGCGCTTGACAGACTGATCGCATTCGATCACGTTCGTTAAGCAAAGTCCGGCCCGGTCAGGTGTCGGATGGGTGACCGTAAAGTGGCATTGACCGACCGACAGAGCGCTTCCGTGCTTCGGAGTGCACTTTAAACCGTCGGTCCCGGCTGTTGTCATTTGATTACAGTCGTTAAGCCAAGTCAGAGGCCTAAAAGGCGGTTTGATAAACTCTGACACCAGAGGTGGCCATAGTATTTATTTGTAGTTTAATTTACTATATTCAATTATAATTTATATATTCGTTTATTTACGTATGTGCCTAGCCTAGTGTTTAAGACTGAATGTCTATCTATTAGTTCTATAAAAACTTTAACTGTAAGTAGATATCAACTATACAATGTAACTTTAAATTATTTATTGTAATAGTTGATATCTACTGAGATTTTTTTTCACTATACAGTACACAGAAAAGTTTATAACTGATATCAATGAAACCAAAAAACCGTAGGTTTAAAAACTAAAGCTTTATCGTTCTTATTTTCTGTATTTTGTAATTAATGAAAGTAAGAATTCGGCTTTTCTCTGACTCTGATCACTTATTATCCTTATAATACTTACTTAGCTGCATGCTGGTATATTGTTGAGCGGCTTTTATATATTATTGCAATTTAACTTCTAGTTACCTTACTGTTATGAATATATTTTTCCCATAGGTACCCTTTTGAGTCATTCAAGTCCATTTATAGTTTTGCTAAGTCAAGAAATCATTTCTCAATGTAACCCAATGTTTCATATCAAAGTATTTTATACCTATGATAAATTTTAAATAGCAAAAGAATTTCGACGGTGGTCCTCAAGTCTTTGTAGCTCAGTGGTTAGAGAAGTGGGCCGGATTCCCAAAGGTCATGGGTTCGAGTCCCATCTGAGAATTCACTTGAGGCCGAGTAGATTAGATAAAGTTTATCATAAGTACAAAAACAGCATTGAAAATGCAAAAATTTAAAAAAAATAAAACAATTTATGTTTTTTGATTTTTGTTATAGCATCAATGAAGTACGACGTAAGCTTATATTTAATCGTTATTGAGTAGGAATCGAACCCACAGGTACGTTACAGCATTCTTCACAATTAAAAGGGAGTAAATTGGAAAATAAATAAAACAACCGGTTATTGTTTGAACAATGTCCATATTATATTTATTACCACATACACACGGCGCGATGTGAACCTTGTCTTAAATCATTGTATTATAATAGGTATATGTACATTGCACAATGTGTATACATACATCGCCATACACGCGCGCCCCGAGAGGCTGTATGATTATATATCTCATAGTATTATGTACGTTATATAATGTAATATTTCAATAAGAAAGTGCACAGGTGCACGTATCGGGGCGGCGGACATACCCACCGCTTTTTACAAAACTTTTGATATTATCATTATTTTAATAAAGAGATGCCGTAAAAACTAATTTATTCATCATTACGATTTATATCCATATTGTATACAGATTCATGTAACATATTATACACGAAGAAATGACGAAAATAATGCGCCGAAGCCGCGACTACGCGTCGCGGTTCGTTCGCCTATCGTTATCTCCCATTCTCTAATATTTTAAATGTACATGACACCAAATTCGAACGTATATAAATCCAAATTTATTTAATGTAAAATCTTAGGTAATTGATTTTTATTGCTATAGAAAATCAGTCAGCACGCGAAGCACGCAATCGAGAAGTAACCGCGAGAACGAAACCAAGCGGGCGGCGTTGCGCGGGTGAGAGGGGGGCGGGGCGGGGGTGCAGGAGGTGGGGCGGGGCTGGGGGGGGGGGGATGCGCGAGCACCGGCGGCGGGCCGGGGGCCGTCTCACCGCGGGCCGGGTGCTGTCGGACCGGACCCGAGACTTACCCGCGTCTTACCCCGACGGGCCCTGAGGGCCTTCGAGACTTCAGGTTCATAACCCCAAATCGCGGGTCCGAGACCGAGAAGCCGCGACCGCCAAGCCCGTTTGTGAATTCTCATAGCTATACTCATAGACACGCTCTGATGCTGCGATGTAACGACCGATCGGCTGGGGTCGGTTCGTGCGGAGCCAATGCGCGTCCGGTTCTACGCGAATAAGTATACCTTTGGTCCTTGAAACATTAAGTTGGCCATCGCCGAATATGCAAAGCTACTGATCTATGGCCGCCACAGCGACTCTACGAACTTTACCAGTCTGTCACGTTATTAGATTAAAATTAATTATTATCTTTAATAACAATATAAAGTAGATCGAGTGTAAAATAACGTAGAATGTCATTATACAAAATATAATAAATTATCTTTTTAATTTTATTACATATATATACGATAAGTCGCAATATTAGGATCACAATTAACGAATTTTTTAAAATAAATTTGAGATCTCGCTTATCATTACATAGTCTTTATTCTGATATAGAACACATCTCTAAAATGGTGACTGAAATAAACTAATGCGTATACGAAAAAGCGAGAGAGGAGAGCGCGGCGGTCGGGCGACAGACGGGGACTCCCCGCCTGTCGCCTGCCTCGCCGCGCCGACAGGAGTCACTTTTACGTCACGGACTACAAAATCTGCGTCGACCTAAAACTTCCCTTACAGTTAAAATAATATCAACGAGCCAAGAATCCTTTGAAATAACATTGACTTTTTTACGGTCATAACTATTTTAAATGCAAAATCTTAAAGTACCCTATACATGATAAAAAATTTGATAATCCCTTTTATAGTCCATGAATAAAAGCCCTAAGGGTGATACTAAAACAACCTCACAAAATCGTATTAACAAACCATAACATCAACAATGAAACTAATATTCGTCAAGCTAATCCTTATTGCAGCTCGAATGAATCTAATATCGATCAGATGGTATTCTAAGCAGCGCCAAACTATGACCGATTACACACTGCCTTTTTAACTGACCTAGTGTCGCTAATCGATCCTTTCATCGATAATCGTCAATCATTACTGAACTAACGAAGGTGTATTCGAAATTTCCCGAGAATTTATTACGAGTGTCGGAACAAAAATAGTGATTTACAACGGCAAATTTCGAAGGTCCTCCAACTACTTTGTAGCTTACGTAATTCTTTGGTGTTACGGTTATCAGGTACCAGGTCTTTAAAAAAGCAAGCGTATAGTGTCGCTGTAGGTCGGTGTTGCGTCTGGTAATTGACGGCAGACGGACGGTGCATCGGTCGCGCATACGGCAGTGAGGCGCTCGCCTGATGCTTGTACTCTCGAGTTCAATCGTACTTTTGACAGCCCTGATGCACTTCGTTATAAAAGTCAACACCCGGTCAAAAGCACACTCGACAGTACACAACGGGCTAACTATGTATTTACAATGTCGTGATTGGATCGTCTCGATGCAGACGCGGCGAACCGATGGCTTCTCACGAACGCGGCGAAACGAACTACCCTCACTTTACTTTTGTTAGTATGTTTGTACTCGTACTCGCACGGGGACAAGCGGCCGTGTGCGCTTCTCCTACATTAAAAAGGTCGGTAAGAAAATATAATTATAGTGAGGATGTGAAAGTGAATGAGACGGGCCTAACAATTATAACATCTCATCGTAATAATTAAATATTCTAAGAAAAAATGTCTTAAATACCTATAACACCGTAAATATAAAACAAATAATTACGTTTAATTTGTTAGGTATGATATAGTTACTCCGACCGTCCTATAGACTTCACACCTTCGATTTCATTATCAATTTCCTAGCTAACGTTTAACAACATAATCGCGGTCGCGTCTCTGCGGTGTGCGCGCGGCTCGAGTTGCCTGCCGCACGTGACGTCATCTCAGCGAACGAACGAACTCGGCACGAACTAAACGCGAAGCGAGCGCGCCGCCCGGGCGCACTCCCACTAACACTCCATTATTCAATTAACTACATACTCATAAGTAATAAATTACCTTTAAAAAGAATATTGATTTATTTCGTATCATTTTCAATATTTTTTTTTGTAACAGGAAACATTTATATTTATAACGTATTTATATAATAATAGCATTTAAAAGATTGTTTATTATTATTACCTATAATTTAATACCTAGATTTATAATATTAATGTTTAATTGATGTAGGTAATGAGTAATAATAATAGTAAATAACGAATGAATGCAACTTAGTGCATGTGTGTAGCGAGCGGCGGCGGCGCGTGCGCATGGCGCGTAGCACCGCGGGTAGCGGCTACGGCGTAGCGTCGCGCGGGTGCTACGCGCTACGAGGGAGCTACGTCGCGGCTCTTCCTAACTGCTGCAAACTAGACAAAGTGGTCGATAAAAATGTCACCAGTACCTAACGAATATGATTAATGAATTGACCTCATATTTTATTCTATTACCTCAAACCTGCGCCTTTGGCTGTATTTTTTTTATTTATCCCTGTCTTTATTTTTATTGAAATATTAGTGTCGTGTAACTAGTACCGTCTGCACGAAATTTTACTTTTAGATTATTATTTTGATTAAAACTTTAAATACAACTAAGTACGGTGTGACCTCCACCTTTTAAGTAGAGGGTCGTAAATTTTTCAACATTACCCTTATATTACGGTAAATACAATCGTAAGAAACAATGAAATATTATTACGAAATGCACAAATTGTTATTTATTATAATTACAATACCTACTTTCAAAGGTACAAGATAGAAACGAATTATTATCTTAACGCGATGAGAGATATCTGAAATGTTCCGACTTAGCTTTTCAAAACGTCCTTATGAATCGTAAATATGATCATATTATCCTTAGGATAAAATTTTATATCATAATACATAATATTAGAAGTATGTATACTTGTAACTAACATAGTCTTATACGGAAGTAATCGAGAAACTTGTCGCTACTGAAACAGAACAGCCGCTCAAAGAGGTGATTTTATACAATTCGAATTAGGCGAAAATAATTACATTCATAGGTAAAATATGCGTAATATATAATAGTATAATTATGTTAATATTTGACATTAATATTAAAAATAGATAGAATTAAATATGTGTTGGTGGACGAGCGAGGAGGCGCGCGGACGCTAGAGTCGCGCACCGTTATTGTCTCCGATCTCCAGCGGCGACTGCGACCGCGACCACGACCGCGACCGCGCGACCGACCGCGCCGCTGACGTGACTCTGTGCGACGCACAGGAGATTGTCGCCACATGACCACCACTCGTGGCCGCACTAACCACTTCCTACTACCATACCAAAGCCTGCGATTATTATACTGAATGCGAAACGCGCTCGGTGGGGTACGGATCCGAACGAAATCTAGAGAAACGAAACGACCCGCGCGCGTCGTACACACGCAGTTACACCTTAAAACTGTATCTAACTATGAATAATAAAATATTTAAGATATCATATGTACTTCCCTGCAATACAATTGTCTAGATGCAACTTTATATAATTATGATGATGAAATGTATTTTTTTGTAGTTTAAATCGTTTATTACTCTGACAACACATCTACGGTACGAAAGCGAGAAAATTTGAAAAAATACCTGTTCAATCGATTAGACTATCTCTCGTTCACACGACAAAAAGTAGTATTACTGATATTTACAATAGACGAGGGTTGCCTCGTGGGTTGGGGGTAAAGGGTTGAAAGGATAGGGTTTGGTTGAGTGGGGTAGGGTTGGTGCGATCGAGACGCCGCGGTCCGAGCGTTGGGACGGTCGCGGCGGTGCGCGGACGCCGGCGCGGTCGCCGCGCGCGGCGGCGGCGGCTGGAGGGGCTCGCGGCCGGCTGCGCTCAGGGGACGCTACGCGCCGCCACACCGCTCGCCACCTATACAAAACATGTCACACCTTACAACTAGCGCGCAATGGTTTTTTTTTAACCGTGACTGTTCCGTCACTGCCGCAATGGATTTTTTAACCGTCTGTTTCGTCACTAAACGTGCTAGGGTGGTGGTGCGCGCTCTTGAATACCTACGTAAGATATTGTCAGGGCAGTGACGAAACAGTCACGGAGACAGAAATCACCAGTGCTCGCTAGCTCTAATAGCCACCATGCACATGGGTTTTTAGTCGATCGATGATTTCACCATGGGAATAAGTATAGGGCTATGTGTTAGATAAGTTAGTCAGTGAAATAAAATATATGTTGGTTCCCAGTAGTCGTACGAAACGGACTAAACTATCGGTCGACTAAAAATAGCAAGTGCGCCAAGTCGTACAACATACCCCTTGTCGAAATATTTCGACTACTAATGACTAATGTTTGTAAGTTTAATTGTTACCGACACGAATGTCCATATTTGCTTTTGCAACTCAAACGTTTACACACATAAATAATTATTACTGTTAAAATTTTTATGGTAATACGAACTACAAACAGTTAGCCGACCGTTAATTTTTGTGGCCGCCAGTAATTCTTATGAGTACATTTAAAAAAAACATTTGTGTTAATTTTCAGTGTTCATTTCTGCCGCGGCGACGATTACACACGCCGGCATTTTTATTGCGCTATGTTCTCCGTAACGACATTTTAATAGAGTAGGACGAAAGTGCACATAAAAATTATACTCACGTAAAATATTTGTGCTATAACACTTTCAATGATAACCGTTGGTAAAAGCCGCAGGAATCAGGGGTCCCTGAAAATAAAGGAGAAACACTGTAAGTTGATGGAATGTTGTTAAGCGACGTGAAAAGCGCAGTCAATAAAAAGCAAGTTGTGAATAAAATTGAATTAGTTAATGGAAGTGGTGGTTCATAATTGAATGGGGGTATAAACCGTTCAGTGAAACATTAACCTCTCCAGGGGCAGATTTAAAGGTAGCAAGTTTGCTGTTCACAGTCGATAGAGCGGTAGCGGGCGGCGGCCGGCAAAATAAAAACAGCAAGTGGATGAGTTAGAGCAGCGCGCGACCGCTCGGCAGCGGTAATTACACCGCTTGTTCTCCCTGATTTACGGTTATTGCCCGCGGGGCATTCCCGTTACCTAATAAGACCGTTTTACACCCGGGAACCACATGCGCCGACCGGCCGACGGCTGGACCGTTCATTCTCTCATTAGCGACGTATTTGTTTTGCCCCAGCGATTACGGACGATTGAGTTAATATCCCGTTTGATATATGACGCGACTGAAACGGAAGGGTAGCTTAGTGTCGCGCCGCGAGAACCACTCGCCTCGGAACAGTACAAAGTGCCCGGACCGATGTAGGAAAATGTAAAAGCGTAAAATCCTATTTCGGTGCAAAATTAGCGAAGTGAAAAGCTAATAGAACCGGCGGTCAACGTGCACGGTCAAATATTGTAGCGCACCAACGCTTTAAAAATTAAGGAAGCTTTCGAGCGTAGTATGAGAAATGTGTTCGAGATACAAGGACGTGAGGAGTTAAGATCTCGGTGGTTGGAGGCGCCGACAAGCAATGAAGACTGATGGCGTCTAAGGCAGCAGTTATGGAGCGCGGTCGCAGTTTTAAAAAGCCATTACAGGCAGTGCACCGCGTAGATTGCTCGCCCGCTCGCCTCATATTTCGGAACACTTTATAATCGCATCTCTCACGCTTTGCTCGCTCGCTAACTTATGGTGATTACGCTTTAAGAGCGACAAGGAAGATCGGTTCAGTAATGAGATTGGACCATCTCGCTAAAATTTTAGTGTCGTCGACTGCTAATTGCGTCTGCGGTGCAGGGCTATCTTCGGAATTACCGCCGCTGCGCTGTCGACAGTGGAGATTTCATTTTTTTGTTGTAGGTATGAGGATTTTTCCTGTTTGTTGACTTTTTGTTTTATTTGAGATTACTTATACAACGTTATTGTTATATAATTTTGGTTATAGAAACTCAATATCAGTTCAAATAGAGTAGCTTATTTGAATACTACGCAAAATACATATTCTTGAAATTATTATTACATTAAGTTTTCTACATCCTTTATATAATTTAATTTTATATTCATTAACAGCGTAGCTATGTTACACTATTAAGAAAGCTCAAATGCCACACAGCCACCATAAATAATTTTAGAGAAAGAGGGGGGATAGCGAAAAATGAATTTCTAACATCTCGAATCGCAAATCAAAAGCCCCGAAGAAAAACAAAACAAAACAAACATTAATTTGAATTCCGTGACAGTTGAAACTTTCGGAACAAGGACAATTTTGGGAATTGCCTTCATTTTGGTATTACTCCAATAGGCATTTTGAATATGACGTAATAAATGAAAAAAGTTAGAATCAAAAGTTAATAACTTTATCCCATTCATCTCGCAATACTATTAAGGCGGAACCTTCTTAGGCAGGCGCATAAAAAGGTTCGAAGTGACCTATTTCTATTTCTTAAAAGGATTCAATACCCGAATATCCGAAGTTGAATACATTAATTGATTTGCGTTTCAATCAACAAATAGTTACATGAAACATATTCAATATGTTATTTATGAACAAAAAAGAAGATTTCGCCAGAAATATTTTTCGAAAAAAGTTACGACTTTTGTTAGGAAACAATGTTACAAATGCATTTTTGTTAAGACACACGTACAGTCAACGGCAAACGAAAAACAATTAAAATTTTATTCACTGTTATTTTAAAAATCTTCAGTTTAACTGCAGTTAAGAAACTTCAGTTAAAGCATAATATATCTAGTTAGTAAATGAACTGTTCATCAATATCTCTCAAATGATTCGTTGACACTTAAAAGAAAAATCAACTGTTAGTTAAGCACTTAATGTAACAATAAGTAATGCTTAAACTCTATTTTTAAATAAAATAAATAATAATATTGAGAGATATCAAAGAAACAATCCTAGCTATGGCGTTCTTACGTGTATCACTCAAACTTCACACACCCAAATGTTTAAATATCTGTTGAAAAATTAGTAGAAATCACTATAAAAAAATATCTCAAAGTAATGTAAATCAAATACTTTTATCCAAACCTAGAATCTCAATTTATGGATTCAAAATTGGTTTATATTCTTGTGTTTGGACTAAAGTTATGTTTAGTCATAATCGTTTCTCAATCGAGTCTGAATCGTCATGCTTTTTTACATAGTAGAAGTAAGAGTTGTGTAAAAAAACAATGGTTTGGGCATAGGGTCATCACGCCCAGGTAAAAGTTTGGATCAGCTCAAAGCGGCCATTTAAATTTGACTTTAAAAAAATGCTGATATAGAACCAATTTTGGAAAAAATATTTTATATCAATAGATAGGGAATTTCATAAAAAGTAATCGCATTGCGAAAACTTTAACAGTTATTCTAAATTACGAAAACTTGACAAAAAACCTGCTTTGCCCGAGTGGCGCCTAAAGCGGCCATGGGGATAAGGGTCATGCCTAAATATCAGAAGAAATGCATTTTCATGTTACAAAAATAAATTTAAAAAACTTATTTTAAGATAAAAAGTTTCAAACGAAACAATAATTACAGTCTTCAAATTTCTTAAACGCAATAATATTTTTTTAACGGTCTTAAAAATTAATATCCTCTCAATAAACAAAATTTAATAAATCAACATGTGCTTTTCTTATAAACTTTTAAGGATCATTATGTTATGAGATTAGATTTCATAACTAATGTGATACGGGTATGGCCACGTTGCCCTGGACGCTTTGCCTTTTTCCACCATGTTGTTTTAAAAATGAACTCAGCTCTTAATATGTATTTATCCTATTTTGGAACCAATATTTAACATATATGCTTGTGTGTGTCGTTAATAAATGTTTTTCTATTTTTCTTTTAGAGCTACAGTTGCAATACTATTTAATTTCGATTATGACGAAACGTTAACGGAATAGTGCCCCAGGCCCAGTCCCTCTAGCATGAATACCGTTCTATCACGGGCTATATGATATATCGCATTATGCTGTCTTACTTAACTCGCTTAAATGTGAGGAGGCAGTGACACATCGAGCTATGAGGCCGATAAAATCCCGATCATGCTAGGACAACAGAATAGTCGTCTAACTCCGCAAGAACGCCATAAAATCAGTTATAAAAGCACACTCACTGGGGTGTAATTGAGGGGCGCGCGGCTTACTGCGATCGCGGGGAATCCTGACGGCTGAGGGCTGGCAGCTTGGACGTAGCCGACGCTGTCCGCCGCCGAGCCGTATACGTCGAGCGCTGGTCCGGGCGAGCTCGCTGCAGGGAAGCCGGCGCGGCCTCCGGCGGCGTGCGGCGACGCTGGCGGCCCGAAACCGGCGGCCGCCGCTTGGTAGTTGTTCATCACTGCGGACGGGTAGAAGTCTGTCGTTAATTTGTGCAGTGTGCACACTGCTTTAGGTTAAGGGTTGTCAAGTTATTAATATTAGTTTGAGTATTGATTTTGGATAGTGGTATTGTATCTATGTTGTATTTAACATTGCAGTACTAATAAAAATGTGTTGAAATAATAAGCTGAACATTCTTTAACGCGACGTTTACAAAATTATAATATTTTTCATGTCTCTTTGGAAAATATCAGTGTCTACTATCTACAAAAGAACACTTTTAAAACTAGTTCTTTCAAATTGGATAGCATGCTTTTTATTTCAACTTTTCATTAATTGACAACTCTGTACATTAGTTTTGATTCCATCGCCACTAATGGACAACGCAATCAACAATGTTTTCATTTGTAAAAAAGTATATTTATGTGTCCATATTTGTCAAATTTTAATTTGTTTGGTGTTGTATGTAATTATAAAACTAATAGCAGTTTATTATACACATTGAATTGATAAAAGATTAGGAGACGTCGATTAGCATAGCACATAAAGCGACACATCTCGGCCGTTTGTGTGATAGGAGTTGTATGACTTGTATGATGATGATGATGAGTTGTGATGTTAGAATTGTATGATTTGTGTGATGATAAGAGGCGTCTTCTCACCTGAGAGCGCCTGCGCGAGCAGCGGTGTGTTGTTGTTCGGTGTGAGTTGGCCGTTGGTCAGGTCCACTGCAAACATACACACGGTTCGCATTCCGGACGACTCACAAACTTGTTAGTCACACATCCATGACTGAACCATCGATACTCGATGCCCTAACACGAAATGCATGAGTAATCTACCACTGTGACGGATGACGACGCGTAGATTATGTCGGAAAACAAACAAAAAAAATATCACGTATGTCACGTGCATTCAAATGAAAAAGAGAGCTAGAAGTTCCACGGGTATAAATCACAGAGGGCGAAAAAACTTTTACAAAATATCCAGTAAATTATCCGACGTGAGTTCTCGGTGGCAGGCGGTCTGCTTATTGAATAGGGAAGGATATTAGCATACGCCGCACGTCGCCGCGTCTTGACGCCCGCGCCCGCGCCGGCCGAGTTACGCATCTTACAACTATTCCACTTAGTAGATTCTTTTTCATAATTAGTTTCTTTTTTGCAATTTCCGCCTCTGTCTACGATTCTTTCATTTTGTGGGAGTTTAAGAAGTTTACCGAACTCAGAAGTATCTCTACAGTTCAGTAAATCTTGTAAGAATTGACTTAAGCTTTAACCGCGTTCGTTGTAAGTTGTAACAGCCATGAAAATATCACGATTGGTGATTTTCGTAAAAGGAAAATATGTTTACATTTCTGCATGTTCATAGCGTCCCCATTACCCCATTGGCTTGTACGACAAATTTTATTTTTGTCAGATGCGCGAGTTATGACTTAGTGTGAAAAATGGAGGTCCGCGGTCGCACCAGGTGATTACCGGCCTGCGAGTGACTTGGCGAAAAAAGTACAATATAAGTAATGGAGGATGGATGATAGATCGCGCGGCCGTACGCTCGGACGCTCGCGGCCGCGCTATGCCCGCACAAAATGCTGACACATTTTAATAACATTACTCCGGACGTGAGAGGCTATTTACTCGAGGGCCGCTGTGTAATAAACAAGAATTTGATAGCGTAGACTCGTCTCCTGATCGTTTGTACGATCATTCTTTTCCCATTACACCGCAGTCATTATTGATCAATCGGGCCGACCTATTCGTTCCCATTAAATACTTAGTTGATGTTCTCTTGTCAATAAAAACAAATATTGAACGCTTTCTTTATGCGAACTAGATAGTACGTTGATAACCGGTCCTAAACGGTGTACCTAATCCTTCAATCAGAGTTTACGGGTCGATTCACAACAAGTAAAGTCACAAACAGACACGAGCAACTCGTGTGAGTCGTGTTCCACCTCAAATAATTTACGACTTGAATCGAGTTAACAGGCGACCGGCGCGAGCTATCTACACCGGTCATATCTGCCCCCGACGGTTACTTACAGTTAACGTATGGCCCAAATGTAATTTGTGCGTGTAATAGTTGAAGTTCCTTGAAGCTTTGCGCAGCAAAGGAGCCAGAAAATTGAGTCATCTAAGCAGAAACCGTGCTCACTTGCCTAACTCTGGAACGTACCGTAACTTATGCACGAATGTGACGTCAACGCTAAAAACTCGATTTAAATTGGTTGAATTTTTAAAGTGACGAGTTAATACAAACGTTTGCATTCCGTCGTTTGATAGCGTCAAATTAATTCAACCCTCGTTATTTGTGAATGTTTGCAGGTAATTCGTGAAGTATGTCGCTCGCATAAAGGTGAGCACATATTCATCTATAAATTCAGAGGCCGTCTTATGAGAGCTATTCGAACTTTCATAATTGCGAAGTTCGGCAAACTTAATAATTCTTCTTCTGAAGTGGGATGACGGTCGAAGGAAATATTCACGGGGTGTAGTACGTTCTCTCGCCCTTCTAGCTAGTATATTACGTGGGCCTTTTTATGTATAACAATGTTCAACTCCACTTCGAAAATCGGGGCCGGAATTTTCGCAAGGTATGTGCGGGTGCTTTAGTGTTACATGAGAAATAGGAGTTGGAACGAAATTTGTCGGCAGTTAAGGGAATAAAACGTGAAAAGTTTGTATTCGACGGAATAGGAACCTTAAGGATGCCTATGGTAACTTTTTAAAACTTTTAATTCATGTTAAAAGCGTTGCGGTGTGATTTAAAACCGGTGAAAATTTCTGTTCCTTTACTATTATTTTCCATTTGAGAGTAGGATAAGAAAGCTTTAGTCGAAGTGAAAATAAGTCACATATAAGCAAGGTTGAGTGCCGCCATTAAGCACCGATGTTCCTTTAAAACACTCACAGGTACCTTATGTAAGTTGCGCGCGCCATTCCTCACGAACAAGATCCCAATACTTTATTCCACTTGGCGCGATTGAAATGTTTTATTTGAGCGTTTACGGGATAACCTGGCTCCCACACATCGCAACGCAAACGTGTATTTAATAGGTGCCATCAATAACTCCTCGCGAAGATGATACGCTTTTGCGAGTTTTCGATCGCTTAGCCGTTGGGACTTATCTCAATTGCAAATTAATCGAATTTCTATGCTGACGCTGCCCGCACGCACACGCTCATTTGAATTACAAAGAAGGAGCCGTGTCCTTTCTTTAAACCTCACGAGATTTCAGCTCTGTTGCTGACTACTGCCTCGTAAAATAAATGTCGAGTCTTTCCCAAAATGCTCGGTGCCGTGGTTCAGCCATAGATTAAATAAGACGAAAAACATGTAAAGCCACATTAAAAAGCATAACGAATATGAATTTTCAGAAACAACACACAGTATTAATGAGAAAAATTCAAAAACTTTCTCTACAATAAGCTAATTTTCAATGATCATTTCTACCCATGTAGTCAAATTTTTATTGCGGGTTAGCACCGCTTACTTCTACGATCACTACAGCTTAAATAGTTATAACTATTCTATATTTTCAATCGAAAATTGTCTATTCTAAATTGCTTCGATGTGTAACAAATTATAAAATATAATTCTATTATTATTACTTTTATCTTTTATACTTCATTCTAAGGCACAAAGTTTATTAGTCACAATAAAAATCTATTCTAGTTGTAACATATTCTTATAACTAAACAATAATAAAATACATCTATAAAAAGAGTTTGCACCACCAATCACAAAATAATTGTTTTACCACCTATTTCTATTGGCTTACTTTTCTACGTACTGTCAAAAAGCATTTAAAAATCAATTTATCCACCTTTTTGAAAACACTTACAATCTAAATTGTACTTAAAGCTCGACTATATTACAAAACATTTGAAAACACCCGTTTCTTTTCTAATTCTAGTAACTACATTTGTATTTGGAGAATTTCTAATTGATTTTTTTTACATCGTATCTACGTTTACATTTTGCTTTCAAATTAATTTTCTTTCTTATTTTTATTCTAATTTCATAGTCTAGTCTAGAGTCTATATACAAAACTTCTATATTACGTAACTCGGAAAACACTATGAAAATTCTACTATTCTCACGTTTTTAACCTCTCGTAAGTTACCTACACTATTCTATTTCTCCATATTTACGATACAGATCAAACTTTATAATGTTCAAAAGAGAAATTACTCGCCCTATATTGCAGCGGATGCCTCCGTACGATCAGCAGCTGCGGTCTCTTGGTATCACATACTTTTGTATAAACGTGAAATATTGCTACAAAATATTCCGGTAAGTAAATCCCTTATCCCGAAGCACCGCGGAAAGAGAAGGAAATATGGCGAAGAGGAATAAATCGGGCCTTTAAGTTCTCGGCTGTTCAGCCTCCATGCAGGACAAAGGACTTACTACGCGCATTCACGTATTGCGCTGGGTGTGTGCATCTGACACTAACTAGAAGAGATTAGTATGCTAATAGTACCCATTGTAAACTCATGGACATAGGTACTCCATTTCGGTGAAACTCTACAATAAACATTAATGGGCGATGGAGCTCGCTAGACTAGCGGTTAGTCAAAATCTATGGACAAATAAAACTATTTCTATAACAAAAAAGAAATAATACAATTTCTGACCCATCCAAACACAGCACACGGATCTAAATTGGCGGAGTGCCGATCGCTAGGAGGAACACTAGGTCTATTTATTTACATGAATCTAAAAGATGCTGAGGGCGGATCGAGTGCACAGCTCCGACCTACAAGCACTAAACTTAAAAGTAACTAACACAATTAACGGTCAAATGTCTTAAATTACAAATGAAGTTGGCACCGCTTGCGACTCGCGGCCACTCGCCGCCTCGCTAGTTAATTATTTGGATTCAAACCGAACGGCCGGACGACTCTTTAAAGAATTTCGTTTCAAGGCGCTAATTTGCCGAAGCACTTGCGTTTTTTAACCGATTCGTACCTCGTAAATTGTGCATTCGAGACGAAGGAACGATTTCAGCTAGGTTGCATTTTTCGTTCGTCTCAAAAGTGCAAGTGAGCAGAGAGATGCTATGCAAAATAGTTGCGTGTCTAGTTCGCGGGCTGCATTCTGAGGGCGGGCGTGTTGAATGTGGGGAATGTTGGACACGCGGCGGCGGGCGGGCCGCGGTCGCACGTGCCTCCGGGAGCAGCGCCGGCTCGGACCGGCCGAGACCGGCTGGAACTGGCTCCGATCGGATGTAACTGGTTCTGCCGCCGGCGCTGCCCTCGAACACATGTTTGCTTACCGGCTGGCTGCCCAGGCGCGCGCCGCGGACACCACGCTGCGTGAACCGCGTTGGATGAGTCAGAAAAATGAAATACCACCGTTAAAATACGAGCACTTAATCCGCGAACTTCGCGAAGAATAATCAAACTTCACCGCACGCTAGCCTACTCTGAGCCGCACACTATCTCTTCCAGTTTATTTAGGTCGTAATCGATATGCGAACGAACGGTAAATAAGTAAGGCAGTGATCGACCTCGATTTCTGAATGATTGGACAATAAACGATAAAACGGTTTGCTTATACAACGGCAATTTCCTTTATTTTAAAATATAGCGGCTTCACAATATCATAAACTTATAAGTAATGATATATTAAGACGATATGTCGGAACAGCGATAAGAACAATGCTATTGACTTACAATTGTAGACTTAAATATATTAAAATTTGACACATGGGTTACATAGTATTTATGAATTAACTTGTGCATTACGAACGATGCCTAAAATTACTTTATCTAATTTATTGGAATTACTTCCTGAGGGATACCGCAATGTTAATTATTCTGAACCGATAGAGAATCGGTTAAGTAAATTGGTATCGGGCTATATGGGCAAGCCTAGTCGGGCGAACCGCAACACACATCTGCGATATCGAGCATAATGGAAACTGACTTTGCGACATTGCATTCCTTGGGGTAGACGAGGGGGTCGGTAATACCAAAGAGCTATTCGCTTGAGAAAAGATTTATTTATGTTCGTTAGATATCCGGGAGCCGTTAAAGGGTGTGTCCGGGGTATAGCGGCTGTATAGCGGCGCGGCGGGGCGGCGGCAGCGGCTTACGAGTTCTGCCCCAACACACCCGGGCCTACGTACTCGCTGACCAAGAGCCGACTTTCCGCCGGTAAAACTCCCACTACACCTGCGGCAACAAAATAAAAAAGCTACAAAGCCGACCCAGACCGCGCTTACATTATTACCATACCCCGAATACCCCTCACTACAGAGCTCATTAAAAAAATTAAGGAAAAAAACAAGTCACAAAACAAAAATTATATGCTACTAAGAAACAGTGAAGGGAGAATATCGCTCGAAGCTCCACTAGCCGAATCTTTATGGGGAAACTTGGAATTGATAGTTTCCTGTTTACTGTTTTCGGGCTATTTAAAATTGTTTGCACGCATAGATACGGAATGATAGCATGGCTTCATCATGTTTTCGAATCGAAGCCCGTTCGTGTGAGTATCACGCGTAGGCACGATGCAAGGAGCTGGGGTCATTCCGTGCTGTTCTAACTATTGATTCGATCATCAAAACTGTATCAAGAACATGGTGTTATTTACTGAATAATTCATTTGATATTAGTATATCTGAACACGCAATGGATCACGTAATAGGGGGAAAGTCAATTCCGAAGCCCGACCCAGTTCGATCATAAATTTATGTATCCCTTATTAAAGTTCGACTTATTTTAATGACGACACGGCTTTACGTTAGTGAGATGGGTCGAGTTTAATTTTAACATAGGTACATTAGTTGTAACCACACGTTCGAGTAATCTTACATTATGCGATACAATATTTCAAGCTTACGTGTATATGACTAGTTTAGAGGATGGCGGCAGGGACGGTCGCGCACACAGCGATTACAGTTTCAATATTTAACTTATAGTTAAGAATTTAGTTAAAATATTTCTCCTTCTTATCGCAAACGAATAGAAGAAGAACACCTTATTTTCGACAAATAATTTATTGCGAGGTGTTGTGACAAAGCAATTGATTTATTGCTATGAAACGACGACTATCTTTCATTCGAAGCGCAGAGACCATACTCCCGTTTTCGTTTCGCCGATGCTTCGATACTGAATCGCTTTACGTTAACAATAACACGAAGGAAATTGCATAAAATAGTTGCATCCAAAAATATGTAACAACAACGATAAATATATCAATAACATTATCATTTAAGCAGTGTAAATATAAAATGTAATAGTCAAATAACTTCAAAAGAAAAATTAAATATATTACAATTATAGCAAATATTTTTAATTAGATATTAAAATAACACTTTTCAAGCTCATAGTGTTCGTTTTTCATTATTAAAACGAATGTTAAACGACAAATAAATTTATCTAAACTAATCCTATGTTCGTCTACGCAAATAAATATCTAAATGTTGGTTGGTACACATCCTCTAAACTTAGTAATTTCCAAAATTAATATCTAAGACGCTAATAGTCCTTATCTATTTGATAATTATTTAAATATCCTGATTATATTAAAACTTTTTTCTAAATATAATTGACCGAACACAACGCGCTATAGAATCTTTTTGAAGGTTGATGCTTTACTTTTTTATGAATGAATGTGACAAAGGTAGGAAGGTCGTGCGTCCATGGGGTCCATGATTTAAGCCGCTGTTTACGTCATTATGACAAGTACGGATACGGCCCATGAATTATTTAGCGGCTAACGGGCCGTAAAAGGAAATGCGTCGTTTCGTTTGACACGTGTTAATGATTAAATTTTTAATGCATATATAAATGTAATATTCATGTTTGGCTAAAGAAGGTGTAGTAATTAATTTAGGTAAATATGTTTTTTTCTTGCTTCTTTTAACCAGTTAGTTATTTTAGTTTTTATTTAGGTTTTAGAATTTTTGCAGTCTATCAAAAATGCACATCGTTGTATTCGGTCTCCTATGCCTATGAAAATCCAAACTCTATCCTACTAGATCGCTATTTAGAGGAAATCTAGACTGATAAATATTCTGCTGCTATCAAATCACTACTACCTACTTGACGATAAACACGATTAACTCTAATAAGAGAAAGAGGAAGAAGATCGCTATCGCTAATGATCTATCAAAAAACTACCTAAAATTTCGGTCTAGACTATAATAATATTTATTTAGACCTACTGATTTAGCCTGACAATTTACAAGACTGCCTTTTAATCGTAATTTTATCACGACTGACGGTGGATTGATTATTTCCTAAGTTGCAAAGTTTATGGCAAAATCTCTTATTCTCCGTTTCCGGAAGTAGTTTCAACATTTCTCACGAAGATACTTTCGAGTAAAGATCGCCAATATCAAAGGGAGACGTGCATAATTTGCCATTCATTCCTTTCCATTAGAAACTAGCAAACTTGTTTATACGTTCGAAAATGTCCTCCCGTTACAGACTACTCCATATTAAAGGCTCCAACTTGTGGTTCGTCGTTGCACTTTCGGTATCTGCCACGTCAAAGGACGCAACCGCGTTCCATAATAAAACGAAATTAAAAGCGCGTAACGTCTACCGCTGTTCGTACCCTTATTAATATTCACGGCGTGAAATTTAATTAACCGCTTCCGACCGGACATATTATGTTATAATTTATGGCAGATTAGATATCGGCGTCGTAGATGATGTTACCAATAAGCTGGTAGCCGGCTGAGGAATGCTAATGGCGAATAGGCACACATTAATGTGGCTGGGCAGCTGGCACGCACGTTGCGCCAGCTATACGACCTTCTCTAACGGTTTTAACACGTTAAACTTCGTCCTGGTTGGTAACAAGATTAAATATTCTGTATGCAGCTTTTATGTTAACATTGTTGCTATTAAATTTTGCATTTTCACTGAAAATAATTACTTTGGATCTGGATTTGCGGTGGTGATAAAAATATTGTGGTTTAAATGTGATATTCATTGTTCGAACACATTTGTACAACACTCCATTGTTCAGTTGTTTATCAGTGTACTACACACAAAACGACGTTTTATTGTGATCCACCAGAAACGTCCGACTCGCGTGCCGCAAAACGCTCGCTCGAAAGTAATTAACGCGGAACGATTTGTACGACTAATACGAAAGAAAAACTTGACCGAACTCGGTCACCGGCTCCGCCACGATAGCATCAATCGTGTTCGCCGAACACCGAAAAAGACGATTTCGGTCCAGTTCGGTCAATTAAGAATTTGGAATGGCGGTTCTAGATTCCGGTTGTGTAGGACCGAAAAATTTGTAGGACGTGCGTCCCAGCCACAAAAAAGTGGAAAGCCAAAGCTTAGTGGCGTAATTATGGTCGAGCGGCGGCTCAAACACGGAGTGTGGACAAATAACGAGAAGAGTATTTGAGCAGCTGCGCCCGGCGCGCCGCCCCCTCCCGCTCCTCTAAGGTTAGTTCCTCACGGGAGAAAGCAACAAACTAACCTCCAAGGAATAATAAAGACCTCTCAAAAATTAACATTCCGGTCTCATTCGACGGGATCGGCCTGGAGCCTTCGGTGGCTCCTACTTTTAATTAGTGAAAATTCTTTTTCGTCCGACCCGAGATTTACATAGAAGTCACCACAAAAAGGTCGTCACATTTTTTCTGTACTTTTGTTTGAATCTGTTGAAATCTCTTTTAAAAGCTTTCTTTGTTAATGAGGTGTGGGTGATGGTGCGATACTAGCGGGCGAGGGAGGCGGGCGCGCTGTTTGCGCTGGAGTGTTTGCCTGACGCGTAACATTTGAGAATCGTTAGGGCGAATCGTCTGCAAACATAGAGCGAGGCGCTCGCAATTGGCCGGATTGTCTCGACAAAATTCTGGAGATAAACAATAAGTAGCACTTCTCAAAACATGGACGTTTCGTAATTGACGGCGTGGCAGATTTATTTAGATGGTTCAGTCATTTAAGGGTGTTAACTTGTCGGTAAACTTGTTAGTGAGTTAGCACGAACTTTTGTCACGGGACGAGTTAGTCGCGATGGGTAGTTAGTACACAGTGACCACAGTAAGGAGGCTGAATGTGGATGAGTGGTATGTCAGTAGGAAGCGGTAGAGTGCCAGTCGCGATTGTTAGCGGTTAGCGGAATGCATTGTCGCGACTCGAGCTCACAGATGCATGGCGTGTACATTGTAAACCCCGCTGAGTTCGAGCGGGTGGTAAGGCAGGAGTGTCGCCAAGTGGTGGTAGTGATTGCCAGACAGTTGGTGGTGCAAGCTCGCCAGGGGATTACCTGCAGGGTAGGGCAGCCCGAAGCTAGGATAGCCCGAATAGCTACGTCCTGCCGCGTAGGCGGCGTACGCTGCGGGAAAACCTGCCAACAAACGAACACAATTCAAACACTAGTAAAACATCAGTTTTGATGAGAAGCGGAGGTTAATTGTCTGATCGCATGCTTTCTTATCCAAAGTAGGTAATTACCGCCGATTCTGATTCGACGACTGATATGGACTTTCGGCATGTAACAAGTGTCCCGGTGGCCCGATTCTAAAATAGAGGCGTTGCACAGAAAGCCAAATATAGCGAACTCTCTGGTACGACATCGCTTTGGATAATGTCCAGCACAATGCATTTCTAAACAATATCCACTACTACAGACTAATACGGCTTTGTTGTTTACAAGAGATACCTACCGTGTTCCAATAACAAACTTACTAAATTACTAAACAAAAACAACTACTCTATATTAAAACATGACATTAGTCCAACAGTTGAAACGAACGAAAGTACACTAACACATTTTACTTTTAAAAACCATTAATACAAAAAGTAATTAGTAATATCGGTTTCGATAACAACACGGAGTCCGTTATAAAATGTAAAATGAATGATGGCCGGACGTTCACAACGGCTGATATGATTACTAACGGATCGTTTATCATATTATTGCCAATCAAAATAGTGTATCTGTCTGGCCACGTGATCCATCATACGGCAGATGGACCGACATACTGTTAATTAAATGTAACGACATCTAGCAACAATTAAGTGAGTTAGCAAGTTGTGATTAATGCCGTGATCCGTTTTACCCCCAGTTAGCAGTTAAGCAAACAACGTTCCCGAGTCAGCAGCAGAACGTGTGAGAAATGATCGGACAGATGCAAGAGGAGAAGAGAAATGGCGTGACTTTAAAAAAATGTGAATTAACTTACCGTCAGGAAGAGCACCCAATGACCACATGAAATCTAGAAATGTAAAAACATTTACATAAATCCATCGATCCTTACACCTTACATTTAAATATGTGTGTCTTTTACATTATAAGGAGAATGAATTTAAATGTGCCGTGAGACACTATTTTGCTTGGCGAAAGAATTTGATATTACACAGATATCGAATATGTTGATATAATATATACTTATTTTACGTTTATATAAAGAGCATTCAACATCATCTAGAAGTGTCTAACACCAAACTGTTTCTATAGCGGCGCTGAGGGTAAGTTAGTACATCGCTCATCTGACACGACGCGCTTTTGATCAGTGTTAATCTATTCTACACATTGTTAGTCTAATGCTATACATGTTAAACAAACAGACTTTTTTTAATATTTTAGAAATGATATTTATTAATCTAAATTCTACCGAAAACGCCTACTTAAGTTATTACAATTAATTCTATTAGTTTACGAGAACTATTTTAGATAATACAACTTGGATGTGTGATGTAACCTTACTGTTAATACAACAGTTCCAGTTAATAATGAAGTTTCTGATAATATAATACAACTAAGAACAACTAATAGTAAACATAATGTATTTGGTCCTAATTTGGCAATGCATTATAATAAATAAATAATAATGTAAAGAGTAAGGATTCAAATAAAAAGTAGAAACTTATATTTAGTTGACTAAGAACACACATATTAAATAATAAATTAAGTACCAACGCTAGATTATCTTACAATACAGTTGTAATAAATTAAAATGTAAACAACAACATCTGTCTAAAGATCCAAAAACCATAAATAACATCCAAAGATAATAGGTACCTCTTTTCATCCACTGATAACATTTTTGAAAAGCCGACATCAACTGTAAAGCTATTCATGGTAAAAAACTAAGATAAAAGTCAATTATGAAAATATTTCTGGGCAATTCCACCAATGTTTTCCGTAACCAATGACGTACCTAGACTCTGCTCGCTAATCGGGTTTAGTTTCAATATGGATGGATAAGTAGCAAACTGGCAAGAATCAGCAGAACCATTAGGCTCTTATTAATATTATTAAAAGCTACTCAAAATCATAAAATGACCAGGCTCTGTACTATTTCCTCTATCTATTAGAAAACCAAATCGCATTAAGCACCTACAACCTGGTAGAAAATATTGATCTCTATCAACCCTACTTTAAATTGTTCCAATTCCTCTCTGTCTACTTTTTCTTAATAAGATAGTTCTGAATCTTTTAATAAGAAGTGATTCTATGGCTTTTCTATATGTTCGTACACATTTCGAAAATATGCTAACTAACTGACTTTCTAATGGCATTACTAAAAATAAGACACTTTGGATATTATCAGTTCCCTTATGGTACGCTCTAGTATTGTCATCGCGGATGGAAGGGGACAGTAGGAATGTAAGAAAGAGTGGGAAAGAAAGTTCGATGGAGTGCAGAGGAATGCTATGAAGACAAGAATTTACCCGGAGGCTGGTTTAGAAAGGGTGGTGGGGGTGTTGCTGGAAAAGAATTGCGGATCAGAGAGGCAGAGGAGTGGGGAGTGAATGGGTTAGGGGGGAGTAGATGGTTGGGATGTCGAGTGCGTGTGCGCCGAGGAGTTCCGAGACGGAGTATGCGAGTGGAGGGAGAGTTAGAGGAGCGATGGTGGGGCGAGGGGGTCTGGGCGTGGGGCGGAGAGCGGCGAGAGCCCTGCGGTATGCCGCGTGGGCGCCACCGCCGGACCCTGTGACCAGGAGTTGTGCCTGCGCAGGGACGGGATACGGCGCGTACCGGACGCCACCCGCCGCCACGGCACTACCTAGCAACTCACCGTACGCGCCGCGACCGGCGGCTCTCGTCTTTGCCAAGTTTGCTGGTAGCATGACTTCTTTAGGCTGTGCTTTTTTGCATTCCACCTGAAACAAAAGAAACGAGATTGTCAAATGTATGCGTTTTGGTGTGATTAGATGTGATCTTCTCTTACCCTGTTAGTATGAAAAAATATTTTGACTAAGAGAAATCAACAGTGCTAAGGTACAAGATTGAATTTTGTAGCAATAAAGTGGAAAAAACATGTTAATTCCAATAAATCTTACCTAGGTAAGTTATTTCTAGATATTAGTAAGCTCAAAGCTTTATTTAAACTTATACTATGTCTGTATTCAGTAGATAAAAATGAAGCCATGTAAATATATTTGTCGTTCAAGTAGCAAGAACACTTAAAATCTTCAAAAGACCAACTTAGTCGTAGCTATAATAGCTTTGTCAAGCTTATAATAATAATTGTTAACCTTTATACCTTCATAACAATATTCTCTCAATTCTAATAAAATCTCGAGGATTGTACAAATACTCTTGCCTCGTCGAGATCGAGCCAGTCAAGAAATTATAGGAGAAAGAGGGTGACGGAACCAGTTGACAATCCGTTATGCTTCACGGTTCGAATCACAAATTGAATTTTAATTTGCTACGCCAAGTCAAGGAGCTTATCATTAAATATTTATTATACAGCAAGCCAAATTTTACGAGCAGCCAAGTAATTACTAAAAGACAAGATGTCACATTTTGTATTATTGTTTCCGATTGTAAATAAGCCAATAAAAGATAATTATTATTAATTTAATGCAAAAGGGAAAGATGGGAACTAGGCGAAAGTAATCGATTTATTAGGTAATTTTAACGAAGATTTTGGCCCCATTCAGTACTTGTAGCCTCCCTCGAGCGGGAGGGCAGGAGGCAAGTATAAATTACCCAATCTACGCTAACCCAAACCTCTAGCAATAGGATTTTCGCTACCAAGTAGCATCGTTACAGAAAAGTACGTAGGCTTAAATTAAAGTCGGCGGATAGATCACTTTAAATTTACTCTCTCATCTTGTTTAGGATTTACGATTCCCTTAAATAATATAGATGATTAAGTTAATGACAAGCTTGAAAGTACGTTTAAAATTGTTCGCTAGATAGACGCCGAGTTGCCAGGAACATTTTTCATAGTGGTGCATAATCGCAACGTGTCCTCGGGTATATAAAGTCGCGTCCACATTTGTCACGCGGCCGTCACGAGCCGACAAATGAAGGCTTTGCCACGGCGTTCGCGCACTTTGTGCACTTTGCACAACTTTCTGCGACGACATGGAACTACGTGATTTTGCATTAACGTGGGACGAGAGTGCGCGGAGCTTTACCGCGTTGAGTGTCTTTCCACCAAGTTTTGTGTGATAAGGCTGAATAATCAACATGGTGAATGTGGAAATCAGCTCATGATTCCACATAGCGATCTGCTAAGTTTCTCAACAGAAAACCCCCTAAAATCCTTCCATTAACAAATTTGCAGGGTGAAAGTTACAATGCAACCAAGTTGTATAACACAAATCAAAGCTAAATCGGTCCGCAACATAAACGGTATTCTTCGATCGTTCGTGACATAAAAATAGTGAGTGTCGCCATTTGTCAGGTCCGATAAAGCTTTACAAATGAACCGGCGCCTACGCCAGCGGCCGCCAGCGCCGTGGGCACCCCCCATTTGTTCGGCAACACGCAACCGAGGGGACATGCCAGAATAAATGCCCGCCTGCTTTAAAACTAAGATAGTGCGACACCGAAATTTGTTAAACTCTCCTTTCCTATCTCACTCCGACGTTCAACCGCGAAATACCGTGAAAATACAAATACAAAATCTGTTCTAAGCATTGTTCAGCAGTGGAAAATGAGTCCATTTTAAATCTACCTACAAATAATAGCGAGGGCCATGAAGAAAATTCAGTCGGCGGGGATCCGACGTTAATTGATGTCGCGTCGCTGGCGAGCGGAGTGGGAAACAAAAGCTCACAAACAATTCGCATCGGAGTTCGCAATCCCGATCGAGCGTTCGAGATCGCGACGCAGTTTAATGACACGAAAAATAACAAAGGTAAATTGTATTTAGCCCCGGCTAGGAAGGCGCACCCTCTGCCGATATATCGATCCCATCGAGTACTATTTGACGCCGGCTCCAATACTCGACGCAACCGAGCAAACTTCAGGTCTGCTCCAGTGCACACCGGCTTAACACCCAACTCCAGATACGACCAAACTCGTTCTTAATCCCATCGATGTATGAGGAATTTAATTGTTTCGCGAGAAAACACTGCGTTTTATGCTTCAACACTTCGCTGAACATTTGCACGTAAAGGTGAATTAATACGAATCTGAAAGCAGTCATTAAATTTTCGCTCGATTGATTTTGATGAAAACCTTTTAAGGTAAAACAGTAATGTCAATAAATTCGGCGTCGAAGAATTCTGTGTACCTACCTTATAAGAGCATTGATTTTGAAATCAGTTGGAAACACGTGGAGTTTATAGAAATACTTAATTTAAAACTGAAACATTATCCAGGTACTTATTTCATTTTATATTCGTTAGCGTTTTAGACGCTTCGGTATTATTATTCCAAGCGCAATTGGGGGTCGGTTTATGATTTTTTAATCCACCTTTACGGACCTTCAAAGATCATAAAAAAGTGTCGAAATAAGAAAGATTGAATAAAACGCTTCATAATATGAGATGAGAAAGTCGATTCGATTAAGTAAAACGGGCGTTGATTTATTAATTTGGGTGGCTAGAGGTTGTACTCGTATTATATCGCGGATGCCAATGAATCAAGGCGGAATTAGGTGTTGAGTGTTGGGATCTTTTGAACAAATACCATTAAATTAAATGTCGTGTGTGTTGTGGGAAGCCGCCGCGAGCGCCGCCACATGCCACAGCTGAGCGCTAAGATTTCCGAGCTGCGGAAAGTTTGGCGTTAGTGGACCTCATTCTAGATTCCTTCGCAGTTTGGCGCGGTGTAAGAAAATAAAGCAACTCCACAAGAGTGCATGCTCACCGAAGCATTCCGCATGTGTGCTGACGTTAACTGCATTTTATAAGATTATGCATTTGCTTCCTAGTAGCGAAATTTCTGTTTCTTCGAAATTCTTACGGTTGACTATGGGCAGATAGCCAAATAGACAACTTTATAAAAGGATAAAATATCATGGCTTTCTATATGAAATAGATCGGAACAATGAGGAAATAAATGACTTTTTGATGTACAATGGCATTCGAAAACACAGATGTAAGTATAAGAAAGACGGAGATCTTTTACTGTTTAGGTATAATAACGAAAACGTAGTAGATAAGGACGGTATACAAGAATTACTCTCATATAAATGCGATTTTACGCACCGATAAAAAAGTCGAAAAGCACAAGCCAGCGAGTTTGTGCGAGAGCGATGCGGTGCGGGCGGAGCGTACGAACACACGCGACGTGAGAGATAAACGCAGACAACAGGAGGAAGGGTTAGGGGTGAGGGGGGCGCTCGCTAGATAAGTTTATCAGGGAAACCTCTCGCCTTCGTATTGACAGAGCGTCGCAAGCCAGGGCTGATTGCCGCTAAACGGAAGCCCGAGCGTGGGAACCGGAGGCCAGTAAGAGCTTTGGAAATACCTACAGATAAAAAATATACGGTTCGCTACGTCGTCGTCGTCGACAAATTTTATGTTCCCCGTAACGGATTTACTATACGGTTATTCGAAACATATTCACGGGACAACGCTGACTTTATTAAATTCAGAAATGTTTGATCAAAGATAGATTTCGATCGGCAAAACGTTTGTTTTAACGTAGAAAGCTTGCACGTAGCAAAATTTGATAAGTAAAAATCCTATTGCGAGTGTACGACGTTACGTAAAGGAGATGAGTCACAAATCTTGCGCTCAACAGGTCACGGATAATGAAATACTCCGCCGCACCCCGGGAACTCTTTCCATATTTACGTAACTGTTGTTCGAAGGAATAAGATAAGCGCGAGTCGACGTTTTCCGTCGAATTTCTGAGTTACTTAAAGTGTCTGAGTGTTTAGAGAGGGCGCGGCGGGGGCCGGGCGCGATGGGTCGTAATGCGCGAAATTCAAATCAGATATAAGCGATCGAAGCGATGGAAGCGATCGACTCGTCGCGCGTCGTCCGCTCGTCGATAAGCGAGCGGTAACGTTACCTGCCAATAGGGCTGACAATTTTAGATATACACCGTGAAATCGGGGTTCGAGTAAACTCGTTTTTAGATTTAGGTATTGCAATTTAATGTGAAGGAATACTATTCTATACTGCAACATTTTCATTCGCGTATTTATTTATGTATTTTGTGATACATGCAGGACGTCCCTAAATTTAATTTATATTTTAAGTGAAACGAAAAGCGGTACAAATCAAATAAAAAAATCTAAGTAAAAGCATTTAAAACGAATAAACTGTAATGCATTTAAGAAATTTATAAATAGATCCTTTACAGCAACAGAAGCCACATAGCCACGCAGACAGAAAACACTATTGTGTGTCACATTTGAGCTAAATTTTATATCAGAATGGCGTCATAGAAATGTTAGGTATTAAATATGAAGGGGCACGCCCCCTGCAACATTCATACCAGAGGCTTGTCTGCCGCCAAAGGCTATTTCTGGGGGATCGATCGCTCGATGGCAGCCGCGAGGTACCAGAAGACGTTTACATTACTAACTTAGCTTTGAATATCACTGCCTTAATGGGAATTGTTTGTCAGTGTTACCCAACATTTTCTCGTTATTAGAATAGTTAGCGACTGGTAGATTGTTCGATTGGATTCCTTGAAATTTAACGGCTTATGATTATTTAGTTGAGGCAGGGTAGTGTTGTGAACTTTTTGCTTGAGGTAATTGAAGGGCAGTATAGTTGGTTTCAAGTGGTGTTGATGCCGTTTTACAAGATGATATGTTTAGTCAATATCATGCAACAATGTTTTATAATGTAATAATAAGTACTAGCTTCCGCCCGCGACTTCGTCCGCGTGATCCAGAAAGATTTAGTAAAAGAAAAAAAGAAACAAATTTCTTTCCTAACCTAATTCCATAATTCATCTTTAAAAATACTACTTACGCCACAATTTAGAGTATTTTGCTGTAGAAAATAGGATTTTTTATGCGACATAAAGTAGACTATGTTCCTCTCAAGGCTATAAAGTATCTGTGTCCCGAATTTTATCCAAACCCGTTCAGCTATTTTTGCGTAATTGAGTAACAAACATCCAAACATCTAAACTTTCACATTTTTATGATATACCTAAGTAGGAAGTAGGATAGTAAATTTTCTAAGATCATGTGGCGCCATATATTTTAGCCCGCATCGATTTTTGTACTTTCCCGTAGCAATGAGGGATCTTAACGCAACAAAAAGTATCCATTGTCCCTCTCCAGGCCATTAAGTATATGTGTCTCGAATTCCATCTGAATCCGTTCAGCCGTTTTTGCGTGATTGACGCAAACATTCAAACTTGCACATTAACAATATTTGTAGGAAGTAGGATTTGAAAAATTATGTGGTGCCATCTATTTAAGCCCGTATCGTTTTTGTATTTTATACGCGATAAAAAGTATCCAATGTATCCAGGATAGGATAGGATTAATTATTTATTGTTCAAATGCAACGAACGATGGACTTTAATGCCATTACATCAGCGAGGAATTACGTTATCGCACGGACTTAGAATGTTGTGTGTTAGTACCATTTATCAGAATAAAAAGTATTCTATGTCCATCTCCACGGTTCAAGATATGTTCATACCAAAATTCACTAAACTCTATTCAGCGGTATACCCATTCGAGAAAGGGAACAGCAGACAACAATAACTTTCACATTTATAATATTAGCATGGATAAGTGTGAATGTAGCAGTATTTGATATCAAGAAGTATTGTAAAAAATATTCCATAGCCTTAAAAGTCGTCATGTTTATTTTGCATATTTTTATTCTACAAAATGTAAAGTCCTTTTTCAAACTTTTAAGGGTTGAATTATGTCCACCGCGTCGGACTTCAAAAACGATGCGATTTTCCTAATCAACATCCCATAAAACCGACACCCATATCGAGATTAGTTTAGTTCATAAGTGCTTATAAATGATATTGAATTTGAATTTAACATTATTTACTCCTTTTTATTTCCATAAATCACAAAATTTAAGTTTGTTTATTTGTATTTAATTTCCAACCATATTAAAAATGAGTGACTTTTACTTTGAAAATAAAGGACTTACTCAATATCATCCCTCTTTTCACCCCTTTGGGGGTAGAAGTTTCAAAAACGTTGAGACAGGTGAATGATTATTTCTAATTATCAACCTAAATACTAAATTAGTAGATCATAACTTCAAAACTGACGGACTTTAATACAAATTTTCATTACCTATTTATTAGCCCCTTTGGGGTAGAATTTCAAAAAAATACCTTTCTTAGTGAAGTCTCGGTTTGGGCTGTGCGTTGATATGTCAGTCAGTCAGTTTCTGCTTTTATACATTTAGATTTAAATGTAGCCCCTAGCACCCTAACATAACCTAAACCACTTTAAAATATTGTTTGGATATTAAAACATGCCTAATTTCACCATTCTCAGTAAAAGATGCAGTCGAACAAAACGTTACAGAAATAAGATTAAATCTAAAGCACATAGAATCCAGTGCTAATAGAGAAAATTACCACAAGTTCCAATAAAAAGGCCAATTAAGCTGAAAACAAAACTGGGAGCGGTGCATTGGCAGATACTCAGAGGAATTAGGCACCATTTGCAATTGTAAGTAAACACGATTATCGCGGACTCACTGCTTTGCTAATACGTTCCGAACTTAAAAGGACTTCCCAAATGCAAAGAAAGAATATAACGAACGAATGACCGGACTGTTTAACAATTCAAACGCATAATGAAATTTGTATACTAACCACAAACGGCGCACTACACTATAAAAGTGTTTCTCTGTTACTATATAGAAAGAAGATGCAAATAAAATCGGACAAGACGTATTGAGCATATCAGTGCATTTGCATTGGACTATTCTAGCCTTTAGTGGCTGTATGTTAAACGCCAATTTGCAAAATTAGATGTTTGTATTAAAATTCTTTCTCTATCTTGGCTCTCGCAAAGTCCATGAAACATTTATGAGACACTACGAAATGGTCTCTTGAGAAATGTAAATAAATGTACTTAGTATTGATATTCCGTTATTTATTATCATATTAAAATAGCGTTTCGGTTTTAAAGCGAATTTATGGTTTTGTCGTAAATACGACTTTTTAATTTTCGTCAGGAGGATTAATAATTTCATACCTTTTTTAATTAAAGAACGGATAAAGCGGTCCAGATGCGGAGCTCAAATCAAGCAGTGCGAATTAATAAACTGGCACCGCATATCCGACGCCACGGTAATTAGAACAACAAATTTAACGTCCAAGACAAATTCGGGTGACATTCGGAATTAATAATACACCGTGAGAAAGTTTACGGTGCACGTACATACATGTATAAGCTGTAGCAATTAGTAGTAATTAAGTAGGTTGAGCGGCGGGCGCCGGCGGCGGTTGTCACACTACTACTAGATTAAGGTTTGCGGAACGCTCCCGCCGCTCGTAACTTGTTTTGCATGAATCTGTTCGCGACTTTCATACGAGTCTCCGAGGATACTCGGCTCAGCACCTCTAATGTAAATGAAATTGTGCGCAAGAAATAAAGCAGGCTGCTCGGCTGGTATTTATCGCCGCTCGCGCCTCCTAACTCCCCTGTAATGGGAATGCGGAGACGCTGCGCCTTGTAATGAACCGGCCTTCCCTAACGTATGGCCTTTATTGATGACGCCCGAGCCCTCAGCACCCACTACTTTATTGCACGCAGCGACACCGTTTCAATTACGCGACGCTTCTTACAATACTTTACGGCCGGTCGAATCATTTCTCTCCGCCGGGAGCCTGCCTAATCTGTCCATAAAAGTGGGATCTCGGTAAAGCACGATTTTCATCTTGATAAGAGTACTCGAGCTGGCATCGTTTATTACTTCGGAATATTTTTTTTCGGCTCCTTTGTCAACCTTTGTACGTCACTTTCCACGGCCAGCTGTTTGAGTTTCTTTGTTTTATATTATTATCAATTTCAACGTTTCAACGGATACCTTTCGTTGTTTCAATATGAGTTGTTTGATGACGACGTTGTAAATCTACAGACTGGTGCTACTTATTCTCATAAAAATAGTAAAATTTAATAATGTTGAACACCCTTTTCTTCTACCCCATATTTTATATTTGCATGAAGTAAAGAATCGAATTGTTTAGACGTAGCGCAGGAACCTTTTGAAATATATCCTTCAACGTACGCTGTAGATTCATCTGATTCAATATAGCATTGCACTTGAGTTGGCATACGGGGTAAGTCATCGTTTAGTACATTTCCAGAGCCTCCCGTATCTCTTACGCTCGGATTAATAATACTAATAGGATCGTAGGCTTACACAGACTTCAGTGAATACAGCTCTTACCTGGATGTGTGAATTAAACTGAAAATTTATAAAATCGAGAGCAAGTACCTACCAATTCGGTTAGGGATTTGTAATCTGTTTTAACTGCGGAAAATAATTAGGTACTCTGCACAAACCTATATTGAGATAGATGGCAAAAGTGTACCTACCTTGCGTGTCAAAGTTTGATAAACGGTCAAAGTTTTACGACCTAAGTCAGTCCGCTTGAGACCATTGCCAGGAAAACACGCGTCACTCAGAAACGAAAATGGTTAATTGATCGCCAAAAATATTCATCGTAGGTATGAAAAATTTGACACGCTTATACAGTTTGTAGCGCTCTTTTCGTCTATCCTAATATAGGTCTGTGGTACTCTGAGACGAATAAAATACAATTGCCGAATGGGAACGTGATAAATAAGGTGTCCCTAGCAGAAAGCAAAATCTAAAGAAATACATAGCATATTGAACTCTATTGTCATAGCATAGCGTTACTAACAAAATACGTAAAAAAGAGGTTTAAATCGTTTTGTGTTAGCTTTTAATTAAGAAAACAGCAAGCGCTTATCTTTCCAACACGTTTTGATTTTTCTTTTTAATTGATTTTTTCTGCGATAATCAAGCGACACTTCGAAAACCTCGCATTGGACGAGAAAATCCGATGCAATTTAGTTCCTTTTTCAGTTGTTTACCATGGTATCTCAAGTTGGTTTATTTTTCACTGTTTACCGTGGCGTGCAACGCTTGTAATTAATTAATTTTCTTTCACGCTTCGAAATTTGAGTTAGAACTGGAATCGTTAAATGTCGGAAAGGCCTGTTGAGCTTTAATTTACGTCGCTTCGTTTGATTCAAAAGTTGCGTGCGCGGCCCTGCGTCCATTAAATCTATATCGCATACGTATATAGGAAATTAGGTACCTAGTTGTTCAAATAGGGAACGCTATGAGATTATGATCGAAGTAGTAAATTCTTTTTTGTATGCTAGAACGATGGAAACTTTTGGTAAGGTTTAATTTATAATTAAAGATTATGATGATTTTACTTTAGTAATCATAGTTAAAAGTGAAGTTTTATTAAGAATTTATTGATTGATTTAAGTTCTTCAAAATAGTAGATCAAAGTAGCATGAGAGATCATTTTTAAATATTTTAGGTATATATATGCCTATTGATTCACTAGAAATATACTTTTTTATATTCCTACCCTTCTGTTCTTTGTACTAAAAGAATATAAATTTTGTACAAAAAAATAGACTACAAAAGATTACAAGTCTCAATATTGCACGACGGAGCAATAACAAAATAGAAAAAAATCCTAATACCTTCATCTGAATTGTGATTTCAAAATTCGTCCGTACTGCGTATAAACTTTAGCTTATCATATTATGACAGCCCTCGCATGAAAAAGAAATCGTTATGCAAACTAAGCTACATTTGATGACGACTGCGGAGTTTCGATCTTAGAACCTATTTTTGACAAAATATATGTCACCGGTCTATAAAATTAAATGTGTATTAAACGTAGCCAGCGTAAGATATTGCAATTAACCCACCTCGGAACTGCATATGTCTTAACACGGTTAGTTACTTCGTGTCGTTATGTTCCCTTGTAGGTAGTTAAGAAACCCCCTGGGTTATGAAATCTCGTTATCCTTAAGTGTTGCATCCCATAGACCCAAGATAGGGACCACGATTTCATCTGTATTATTTATGGCACTAAGAAGTGACAGACATATTAATCCTTAAACTTAAAACGGTTCCAGAGGATTCTCATGTAATAAGGTAAGTTTAAGCAACTTAAATAGCTTCCTATGTAGATTTATTGTTTTATTTATTACTTGCGCTATAGATGGATTATTTCTCATATTTCATAAATGCATGGAGATTAATAAACTATTTTCTTAGTATTGCTACTAAGAAAATAGTTTATTGTGATTAAAGTCACAAAAAACTATTTTCAAGAAATATTTTATTTTAAATAGTAGTTAGCACAAATAAACATTTGTGAGATATTGACCTTTTATAACATTGTTAAAGATTCACTTTAAGTTATAAGTATCAGCCACATGACACCCACTGCTGGGTATAGGCCTCCCCCAAGTCCCGCCCACTGCCACTTCAGCTGAGTAATCCTTCGAGTGATGTCAGTTACTTTAGTTCTCCTACGGATCTCCTCATTTCTGATTCGATCACGTAGGGAAACGCCGAGCATAGCCCTCTCCATTGCACGCTGGGTGACCTTAAGTTTTCTTATCAGACCCATAGTTAGCGACCACGTCTCACTACCGTAAGTCATCACTGGCAACACACACTGGTCATAGACTTTCGTCTTGACATTGCGGTAAGTTGGACGCGAAGATTTTACGGAGCTTCCCGAATGCTGCCCAACCGTGTTGGATTCGACGAGAGATCTCTTTCTCGAAGTTGGACTTACCTAACTGGATTGTCTGTCCAAGGTAAACGTAGTGGTCAACAACTTCGAGAGTAGTGTTCCCAACGTGAACTGGAGTGGGTATGACATGGGAATTCGACATGATTTTCGTCTTATCCATGTTCATCCTAAGACCCACTCTTTGGGAAGTTCAGGTCCTCCAGGGTCTCAGCCATAAGGATTATATAATCGGCAAAACGGTGTGTCCGATACTGGCCATTAATGTTGATGCCAAGTCCTTTCCAGTCCAAGAGCTTAAAGATGATAAGTATACCTAAATAACAGTAACCTGAAACTTAACTGTTTTATATTGATTCTAAAGGATTTCCTTCTACGTTTCTAACAACTGTTTGTTCCCCTAATAATGTAAACAAATAAATGGAAAGTAGCTCATTTGTCATTGAGATCAAACAGTGAAGTCGTGCTCGTTACTGCAGCTTAGCCCTTAACGATAGTTCCCAACTTAGCCGAGCTTAGAGTAGACTCGGCCGAAACTATCCACGTCGTATCAAATGGAAAGGGACACGCAAAGGCGTAAAAGGAGTAAACTGAAATTTACCGATACAAAAGTAACTTTCGGGGTGTGACATTGATTCAGAGTTGAGAAACTTTAAAAGATAAAAGCGACTAGATAAAACCTCTTCGGATCTGTGTGCGAGTTGCCAATCGCAACTTTCAATGGAAGGGACGCCCGGCTTGATATATAGAAGGCGCAAAAATAAGGGGAGATCGATAAAGCTTAGAAGAAGCGCTGGGCCCTGCTAAAACGGCAACTTTATGGTAATCACGACTGCGGAGGAGCTCGTGATTGATTGTTCGACGGCCCACTCGGGCTAGGGATTGGACTCGGAGGAATGTAGCTATGTACTTGGGACGTGCCTTTCAAGAAAGTGCCTGTCAATGACGCTGGATTTGATGTAGTTAACTGCGTCCGAAAATAGGGGCTTTTTGTAAAAGATATTGCAATATAAATACCCGTATGAGTGATCGGTTACGTTACATCGAAGTTAACTATTTTACTTTTATATGAATAAACGTTATGAAATCTTTTTTAGTCGTTAAGAGTTACGACATTTTATTCCGTTTTTATAATATGATTTTCCTTTTATATGAATGAATTTGCATAAAACATACGTTTCTTTACTATCAAAACGCAATTACTTAGTTGTACGCCTTCGTTGCAAAAACATTTGTTACATATTACACATTGTTACCAACCGGGTTAATTCACGTAGTTTTGTTTTACAACCGTGACATCCTTAATTATAAGACTATTAGGCGCTTGTTAGAAACATTCCCAAAACGGCTTTTAACGCAAGAACCCCTTTACTTATCAAGGGCTATTAAAACAATCGTACGAGCCGTGGGTGTGTAGGTAATTCTTCAGGCGGCAGTAACGACATGGGTGAGTCGACCTGAGTTAAGATGCTAAGAGAAATGGCGATCGAGGATCCCAAGATTTAAGTGGCACTTTCAAATGTGCCTACTTTTAGTGTTATTTCCTAAACGGAAACCATTTGTTTGGCTCTCGCACGATCCGTGGAGAAAAATTCCCAAACACCCCGGACCCTTTAGCATTTTTCTACTATTAGTCCAATACAATCGTGTAATCGTTAAAGGGAGTTCAGAAAAAGGACTTTCTGGGACATTTGTTTGAATCTAGAAGGTGCCATCATCATAAGATGATTTTGAATGTCTTTCCCAGAAAACATTAAAAAGTTCTAAGTCATTATCTAAATCTAACAGTTTCTCTTCCTACTAATCCAAATATGTTTGTTCCTCTTTCACGCAAAAACTACTGAACGGATTTGGATGTAATTTGGTATGTAGGGACTTCGAGTAGGGGACTAACAGATAGTACTACACACACACACTAGTTTTTATCCCCATATTCCCACGGGAACGGGAATCACGGGGGTGAAACAGCGGGCGGCCGCTAGTAAAATTTTGTAGGTACACTCATAGTGGTGAATTTGTGAGGATTGCCTATATTACTGGTATTATTAACGGCAGTGCGTGCGTAACTTGCGTATGAATCATAGAGTCCTGCTGTCAGGTTGTTTTGGAAAACCATTAGTTAAACGTCCAATAAAACGTAACGCGGCACGAAAATAAAACCCAGCCAATTCTGGCATTTTGGTTGCTTTTTCGCGAATATTTGGCGACCTACCGAACATGTTATAAATCTGTCAGTATTATGCCTATATGACATAGAAATCCATTTCAGTTAATTCCAGTATTAGCAATTTTCTAAACAAGTTGGATTTTGTATAGATAACTTAGTACTAAGTTCATTTCGAAAAAAAACTAACAATACATCCTACTACATAAAAGCAAATTGTTTATAAAGTATATAAAAGTAATTTGATTTGAGCTATCTTACCGTTGACCAACGAAACCGTCGATGGTTTCGTCAATAAAGATCTAATAGGTTTCACTTTTGAACCTATGAACCTATATAACAATGCTCTGCTATGCCTTCAAGTCTACAACGTTTGAAAGAAAAGTGTTTTCATGGAAGTATTAAATTATTTCACAAACATATAAAAAATTAAATTTACGATTTTCTATATGTTTTGCACCCTAAATATTATAGTACTACATCCTCATTTGTTTTTACAGCAAATTATCTTCTCCTCCCTAAATGGGCGGCGATCAAATTTCACCCCTAAGAACCTTACCCATATATTCCATGTTTGTTTGTTGTTACAATGTCGAGACAATTTTAACAGGTGTGACCCCATAAAGAAACGCAGGTGTATGTGTCCCAGGGCCGCTTAAATCCAGCAAATAGAAATTGATGTTAGAAGGTGAAATCTAAACTACGCTATATTTCACCCATTTTGCGGGCCGTCGTTGCTTTGTTGTTAAAATTCATGGTAAGCGGAAGCAATTAGGGTGTAATGTGTAAAGATGTAATGGAGTGACGAGAATTTGCTGTGAGCGTTTTAATGGAACCATGTATTTATGTAACAACGTGCATCTTTACCTGCTCCTGTGTCTCTTGAGGATATATTACGGTACATTTTATTCCCTATAACTTACGCAGGTAAGCTACTCAGTAATAATTCTCGGAAAATTAAAGAATTTGACATATTACATCGTAATATACGTCGTTTGATGGATTGATCATCAAACGACGTATATTACGTCTACTAATAATACTTAAATATTGAATATTGACGCTTTCGATGCTAGTAGCGAGGTGCGATGATATGTTAATTATTATTTCCGGACAATTTATCATGACACGCTGTCATAGAAAACGAAAGCATTTTTTTAGTATGAAAAGTAATTCAGGATTTCACCCTATCAGTGTCGTGCGGGAAGGCGGAGCAGCTATTAGCTTAACGACCATTTTAATATAAGAGATGACAATATATTAAATTTACGAGGGCAGCTACCCGTAGCGTAAACGTCGGCGCTGACGTGACGCCTCTGTCTTCTTTATTGCGTACGTAAATATAACTATCAGATGTGTTTATGATATGCCGAGGCGAATTTTTAATGGGTACATTTGTTTACGAGTCACGCACCGAGTGTGTATCCGATCGTCGTAACGTTCATACTCGGCGTAGTGGCACTCATCAACCGTCGCCGTCGTTTCCTTCGCTTTTTAATTCTGGCTTTACATGAAAAGTGAGTAAAATGGTTCCACGTAACATTGATCATTTGCGTCGACACGCAACAAAAAAGGGCCAGCGTAATAAGCGATTAGTTTCCCGGTACCGCCGCAGACATTACGGGCGCTTCGAGCACATCTCCCGTTTCGCACGGAAGCAGGCTGTAATTACTCTAAAACACTACCCATTTGTTTGATGTCTTTGTTCCTTGTTTGTTCCACTTAGGGCGAGCATCACCCTTGCGATTTCGCTCGACACATGCCGCGAGTTCGTACGCGGCCATTACTCGCGGGATAATAGAGCGAGACAAAAAACGAGCATTAATAATCAGGAATATGCATCGGTGTCGGGAAGGGGGATATCTGTTCCCGTCCTTTCAGTCGGGAGGATGATAATGGCGTTGGGAACTTCAGCGACAAAGACAATGTAGGTAATGGTTCGAATAGGAGTGCGTACACTGCACGGATTTTTTGAAAAGTCAAATGCAGCACAATTTGTCCGCCATTGTTGTACCTGGTGCAAAAAGAGGGAGAGTGGAAATTCTGAAGGCGCTTAAAACTATTGGTTGTAAGATGAAAATTAAAAGCGGAAAATGCATATCGACGTGATAGGGAAAAATGAGTAGACGTCGATATTAAAATGCACGTCGTACATCACGGCGAGATTACGTCAGAAGTCACTAGTGCTAATTATAGAGGGGGCATCCAAGTGCAAGTGAGGGCGAGAGTCGTGGGGTTGCGCGACTTATGTGCTTGATAATGCGTGCATGCGCCGCTGAGCATTCTCGTTCGACGTACCTTCCAGAAGTTTTATATTTTAATTTAAACATTTCTCGAGTGACTCCCTTGGGGTGGCGTTTAATTCATACATGTACGGCTGACATTTCTAATGCTCGAGTAAACTTGGATAAACAAAGCAAACAGTTTAGTGTGGACATTACTGTTCAGTGGTAAATGCGATGCGATTATTTTTATTGGCGTTATGATATGATGCGTGGATGGGAGCTATTAATTTGATTATGTCCAGGAATTTTCGCCAAAATAAAGCTAGTGGTCGGGTGCGTGTCGCAGACTACTAGTTAATCGGAGAAGGTTTATGGCGGTACGTAATTGTAATGGCCGTGTAAAGGGTGACTGCTGAGCTACGGTACAAATGGAAATCATTGAATTGAATAGGGCGACCTTTCTTTTATTGTACTGTATTACCTAAACGAAGCTGAGTTTTGTTACATAAAACATTTTATACGAACATTTATTTGCCAAATATATTTGACAGCTTAGTGGATTTTTATTTTTTTAATATTATATTAGAAACACACAATAATTTACTAAACAACACAAGAATCGGATATAAATTCTTAAGACATTAATTAGCAAAAACAATTTCTTAAAGAAGCAAAGCTAATCGTTAAATCAATGAATGATTCACAGGTAAATTTAATCAGAGCCAGACTTCTGATTAAAAAGCTTTAGGGTAAATCATTGATATTGACACAATTGTAAATCTGTCTTATATGGCTTGCTCGTGTCTACGCCCTCTGGCGGGGGAAAATCTAAACACAGTAAAAGGTCTTTAGTAGCATTTTATTAGCTCTGGTTGGATCGCCGCCAACTTTCCTTCCTCTAATTGATATTTGACGGACAACAAGAAGATTCTGTTGCTGAATGTACAAAAACAACAGTTTAAAGGCAATGTGTCTATATAAATGTAGTTTTTAGAATTAACTAAAAGACTTATGAGGAAAGGTTTTTATGTATCGATCAAGATGTGATCTGTTCATGACTAAGAAAAGAAAGGATTTCTTCTTTAATAAATAAATACCTATTTAAGGCATACAAAAAGGATTTGCAAATTAATACCCAAATATAACCTTGTTCCGACGCCTCTAAGCGGATGGAAAACACTTAATTAAATATATTAGATTACTCACCATTTTGTTGTTGATTTCGTGAAAATGTATTTCGCACACTTTATCTACTATGTCTTCACTTTGAAATGTGACGAAACCGAAACCTGGAACAAAATAAATCAAAGTTAGTAAAACAGTTAAATTTAACCTGCGTGGTGGCGGTGTGTGGTGACGTACGTGTCGCATGATATCAAAGAATTTGTCAACCCTCGCTTAGTAATTGTCGTCAATTATAATTAAAAAACTACTAAATTGTAGTAGAATTTTTACAGTCATGTTTCATGAGGGAATACAGCACTATGTTACCTCCAACATGATAATGAGCGGTAAATTAGTAGCTTTATTTTTTCCTATTAAAACAAACTAGTTTCAAACTTTTTGTATTTACTACCTACAATTTCTTTGATATCGTTATAATTAAAAGCAATTTTGCCTTGAGTAAATTTCAAAAGAAACGTCAATCAGGTATCGAAAACACCTATCAGAGTATTGTACGGCATTGAACGGACAGACGCCGTCTATAACTTAATAAAAGTACTCCCAAAAACGAGCTTCATAAATATCCACTTAAAATCTTATGATAGAATTAAAATGTTTAAAGTTTCATTTGCTTCTGAAATCGGATCTTGCAAATTCCTAGTTAGAGCGAGCTTTTGATTACATTAATACGATGTATCCTAAGTACACAATCTGTCACACGATGAGAACCCTGAACTTCGCGCGGCCCCGTTTCGCCGAGTCACGTAATCACCTGCCGCCGACAAAGTTCCCAGTTAAAGTGACAAACAAAACAAGGCGACGAGCAGGCGTGTTTCGTATAACGATTAAGATACACATACGTGATGCCCGCGTCCACCCTCCAGCAAATAGCATTAGTGCTCGCTTCGCAAACAGCAGGCGTCGCGAGCCTTGATTATGCTGACACTGACACACATACCCTTGTTCCGCTCAAAACTTTCAGCTCATCCCATGTCCACGTGTTGATGCGGGCACGTGCCACTCGAAGATCAATATCGCTGTCAAACTTCCCGACGGGATGACTCACCCCAAAACAAAGAATGTTTAACCCCCGCGGCTCCCAATCAATACCGGCGCAAATGTTACACCTTTCACGCCTGATATTTATAATCCGGCGTGCGATGGCTCTTTGTTAATATTTAGTCCATCACCTTTCGCGGCTTCGGCTCGCCTAAACAAACAACGCCATCCGTTCCGAAACTAGGGCGTACTTGGTATTTCACGCGCGGCCGGGTGGCTTTGCGTACGAATCGAGGCAAAGATAGTAACACCCCGAAAAGGCAAATAGGGGTTGAGTCGAGTTTCGTAGATGATCGTATTTTCTTTATGCATTATAAGGTCGGTACGGTTTATCACGGAAATCGTTCCTCCGTTATTGCTTTCCCAATAAAAGCGATTGGAAACAATATCCCCACTTACATAAAACATGGTGTTTGAGAAGTCTTCGGAAAGTAGATAATGCATGGTTTTGATGTTTAGATTGTGGGTAGGATAGAAATTTGAGGGCGGTGGACAAATATTATGTAGTTGCGTGGTGAGCGGAGGCCATTCCCTCTGTAATTTATGCGGGCCTGGAAACTGAATAAAGCCGCACACTCACGGAGGAATACCGCCGCAGGACACCGCGTGTGACATTACACTCGTTTCCGCAAAACTACTCATCGCAACTCGAGCAACAAAAAATGTACCCCGAGCTTCTCGGAAAGCTCAGGTACGCACAGTCTCGTAACTTTCTTTCTTCTGTGTCGTTGGATTAACAACTATTAAGTGCTAATTGCTACAAAACTTTCCCTCTGGACAGAATATTGAAAAAAGTTTGGGCTAATCTTCAACACAGCCTAATTTTGTGGTAGTTATTTTTTGCACATTGAATATTCAACTCAACAATTTACTAGCCATACATTTATATTAGGAAATGATATAGTAAACAGTTATATAAATATGTAGCTACGTAATTACTAACTAGTGCTTTGTATTGATCCGTATTTGGTAAACAGTAGAAACAAACAGTGATAGACTGACAGTGATTTAACTTCTTTCCACTATCGGAGGGTTGATTATATATTGGAAACTCGGTTGAATTTCAGTTTCGGCATGTCATTACTGTCACATTTTCATACTATATGACAGCCACAACAGCGACTAAACTGAAACTGAAACGAGTTTCCGTTAGATAATCAGCCTGCGGGTATTTGCTGAAAACCCCTTAGTAAACATGGCAGTGAACAAAAGAAATGATCACGTTTGAAACAAGTGAATTTGGACAATTCACCGGCTGATCGTTAGGTTGGCCTGCACGCGAACTACAATGGCTTCAAATGAAACGCTAAGAGAAAAGAGGAACAGCATTGTCACTGACCACGTAAAAAGTTTTGGGTATCGCGCTGCCTTTGTGTGCACGATAAATGGGGTATTTTCGCAAAATTCGTCCGCGTCACTTCTCCTAACAATGGAGAAAATAAATAATCTCCGCGCAAGAAAAGGATTCCGTAAACATAATTATTTGAATTCGCAATTGTAGCTGTGAAGCGCTAATGAAAGTTCTCTAGTGCTACTCCAAGAATTAACTTTATTTTTCCCCGGCTTCAATTAGACTGGAAGGCACCTTTATTTTTCAGATGTAATACTTTAATTAAATCTGGACGGTTACAGGTGATTTGAAATTGTTAATTTCTTTTACACATTCCATCATTATTTATCATTGCTATCAGAGCTGTATTAGTACTTCGCCGTCTGCTGTAATTACGGTGTTAGTAAAAATAAAGTTTAATCAGTGAAAGAATGGCAAAGCTCGAAATAACCGCGCAGAATTGAGTGAAACTTCGGTGAAACTTTATCCAACAATATTTTTTGCTTAATAATTCGTTTTTAAAATATCATTGCGAGTTTCCTTTCGTAACTCAAGAAAGTTTGCAACGGTAAGCCGAAAGACGAACAGGGCTCGCCCTTTTTTATTAATTCACATCGAGTTCGCACCTGTGATGGCGCCGTTCGTTATTTTAATATAAGAATTGGGAGGTCGGAGACGAAGATTATGAATGTCTCCCGATATCGGATATCTCGACACATCTGTCGGGCGGCGCGTGGGGCTGACAGGCGCCCGCCCTAACCCCCGAATAGGAGCCATAGGCAGTATAATCTGCCCTGGCACTGTATGAAACACCGGCCGGTGGCGTTTATGGCGCTATAATAACCGTATAAAACGCGACTTATTGTAGCCGTCGATAACGTTACAACCTAAGGCGGCTCCGTGCGTCCCCTCCCCTACCGAGGTGAGTTACCCGTGTTTCGACCCGAATAAAAGTAATGTTTTATTAGGGTAGTAACTAGCAAGTTTTCATTAGGAGCGAGCTGAACAAGCACTCAAATGAGCAGCTAAAGTTGTCCGCCGGCCGCGCTCCGACGTCCTCAACTTTCGTTATTGTTTCGCTTCATTATTGTAATACGAAATACGCAGCACAATAATTAAGAGATGCTCGGGAATTGTCTCTTCTGACGTAATAGTTGGCCGAAAGTTTTATCAACGAGCTCTCATCGCGACGGAATGTTTGCTACGTAAATAATTGCCGGATTGCCTCTGAGTCCAGCTAATAATAACAAGTTAATCGAAGTAGTTATTAGCGAAAAAGACTGGGTTATAAGAAAAGGGAAATGCCCGCGCCGCCCTCGGCCGTTGGGCGATCGATGCTTATTAGAAACCTATTAACTAGAATGGACCTTTTTATGTAGTAAATTAAGTCGCTTCAGAAAGAAGGATTGTGTTCTGACACTTTTATTAATTGCGTCTGTAGTTGCTACTGAAGGCTTATAATTGAAGCTTTAAGAAGGTACCTATACCTCTTCTTGTACAAAAGTAAGACTGTCTTCGTATCGTACACTTTGAAGTGGGAACGCTGTTTAATAAATACCTGTCAATAACATGATATTGATATACATCAATATTTAAAATATCAGTCAAAATACCTATAAATTATAAATACAAAAACTGCCATAACATCCCAAAAAATGGAATCGCTTCCAATTTTACTTCCGATGTTAGAAGAGTTGTAAAATTCAAAGATAAGATTTGAACTAGTAAAGTTAGATGACGAAGCACTCATAAATGATATTCGAAGCTTATGGGAGTTCTAAAGACATTAATCACCCTTCTAAAGAGAAATCAAGGCACGGGAGCAATGAAAGGGCCTTGCTTTTTACGTCTTAAAAACTTTCGAGTTGGTACTACGAACATCTCTAAAGAAATCTTACTAAATTAAAACTTAAGAACGAGTTAAATACTTTACAAAAGAATTAAAACAAAAGAAAGTAAAACTTTCCGATAAAGTACGTTAGTATTTTAAATAAGGAAAAGCAAAGCAGAATAGTATACCCTATATTAGAATATTACACACGTAGTAGAAAAAACAAGAATCTCCTAAAGTGTTGCGCCAATTGAAAACGTAATATCTAAAACAATAACAACGTTATGTAAATTCGATACAATAAATGTAACACTGACATAAACGTCTCGAGTGTGCAAACAGTACATCGAAATAGCTGTTCCGAAGAATACATCCTCTTGAAGCCAAGACAAATATGTGCGCATATTCTAATGCATTCGCAAGGTGGATTCAAAATGTAAACTTTCGGCAAACGAACAAAATGGAGGGTAAAAGCAGTTGCAAAAAGAATTGGCCAGCCTTCATTTTCTCCATTGTGAAATTGAATGGAAAGAATCAAGTTTCGCGTCGGATGATTGTGCGGAGACAAGCTTATTGTCTACAAACCAGGTAAGACAGAAATACTATTCGAGCGCTACTTTTTGCAAGATCCACAACTTTTAAATTCCCAAAGTTGGCCAAGCACTTTATTGTTCGAACGTCCAAAGCTCCGAATAACCCAGGCCTAGATCTACTTGGCAAAAAGGGCTGCAACGTAACCGAAACCCCGAAGAAACTTATCAAAAAGCGTGAAAGGAAATTATGCCATAAATCAAACACACATCGAAATTTTTTAGAACGACGTGTAGTAAGAGAAATATTCGAGAGAGTGGCCGTTAGGCCGCAAGCGGCAGGACAATTTATCAAGGCGACGGAACCCTCGTCCAATCGGTTGATAGCAATGCCATAAATATTTACTTTAATAAGATTCCGCCCTTTTTATTCGCGAGTGTTGTTTTACGAGACACTTTGGCCCGCGATTGCGACCTGGAGTGGCGTAAGCGCATTGTTTTTTTAGTACCGGAGTTTGTAGCAAAGTGTTAGTTAAATCCCTTCCCCAAACCCCATTGAAACGGGGCCCTAAAAACTCACCCGTAACAAGATAAAAGGAAAAGAACTAAGTGGATAGTAAAAAAGAAAATTTCTGAGTTCATGTACTCTCCTTTTCCATTGTTCACCTGTGTGACAAAAGTGTACCCTTACTTAAGCACGAACTTGTAGGACTTGGGATTTATTTGAAATCCCTTTAAATAAGCTTTGAATCTTGAATTAAGTTGACTGCTTAACATAAACAGTTATTTCTCTTTAAATTTCTCTCTCCTTTCTTACACGAAGTAAGTTCTTTTCAAATAAAATTCATGCATTATAAATAGTCTGAATTGTATTAGCAGAAGGTAACAATTACAAGACAGTTCAGACATGGTTCTCGTGTGATTGCTGTGGTTGGTGGAATTGTAATCGCGAGTTGAAGACGTGCCCGGGAAGTGCGGGGCGGGATTTGCGAGATCATTGGACACAAGATGCGAATACCCTTGTGGTTACAACACTTTGGATGCTTTCGTGTTCCTAAACAAAATTTTTATAGCTATGAACTATTTGCTCTAAGGTTTATGTACACACCCGTGTTATTAGGTTAACAGAATTGTCTATCAAACCATTCGCAATGAGTATTTATGTTTTATTTTTCTTTGAGATAAACATACTTTCTCGATCCCATTTTAAGTAAGTACCTAACTTATTTAAAAATACAAATGAATTAAAATTCGAGTTTTGAAACACTTTATTTTATTAAAAAAAAACAAAATAGGTAGATTATTTGTTTATAGGTTGAAAACTTAAAAAAACCTGATTTAAACCACCTTACCGTGCAACGTGCAATATTCATTTCAATATCACAAGGTGAACGAAATCTAACGAGTAACGAATGAAACATTATTTCCTCTTTACCGAATAACGCTTCTTCTCAGAAATCATTAAGCCATTACGGACCGAGATGTGTATCAATGCAAGCTTAATCGTGAAAATTTTCTTGGAGATTATTTTTTCGTTGACGGTAGCGAAAATAAAGATGGAGGGGATCGAGGCGGAGTGTATGATGCTGATAATATCGTTTTAATTGCGAACGAGAGAGGAGATGCGGGCGAAGGGTGGCATTGGGATGCGAGCCGCGCGCCGAATCTAGACGCGCCGCACGTTCGCCACGGTTCACTTGTTAAAGACCGCAGTGTGAAAAGCAAATATTTACAATTGCATCCGAAATACAAAAGTTCCCTTTCGAAAAAGAGCTGCCTTAAGCCTGGCGTCCACTACAACCGATTCAAATCTAATTCTCCTGCATACCCATCTAAGACGAATATCAATTCCTTAACAAAATAGGTCGAAATTAGCCTGCGGGCAATGATCGCGGTTGATTCATTCGGCGCGTCGCTAGTGCACGCGCTTTCAGTAGCCAGCAGGACACTTTTTGGGATTCGATTCCGTTCAGCTTGACGCGCCAAGAGTGGAAGTGGGGCGCAATTGCATCCGAAACACAAAGGTTCACTCTCAAAAAGAGGCGTCTTAAAGTTACCACGAGTTCTGTCCCCGACTGAGTTCTCGAGTGACCAATCCAACACAGGTTTATTGCGACCTAGCTTGTTTGCTGAACACTCCAGAACAGTTTCCGTGCTGATTTTGGCAATATAGTTGTTCGGCTCGTGTTGTGAATGCAACTTTTTGCGATTATATGGAAACTTTTTCGTGCGTACCGCTTCGTTGAAGTGAATTTATTCGAAAAAGGCTGGCATCCTAGATTGTGAGGTGGTTAATTCATTGGTAATACTCGGTTTTTAATTTTCTACACTATTTCATTATTTTCTAGGGATTTATGTTTGCAGAGCATTAAACGTGAATATGGAAACATCAATTTCATAGTCATACCTCAGCGACGCCACATTTGGAGTTGGTGGGGTATAATTTGTTTTAGATATAAAGAATCTTCTCAACTAAAAGGTATCTACTATAAATCTCCAATTAGACACTACACATTCACATCAAAGTTCAATACAACCATGACCCAAAACCTATATCAAAGGCCGCACCCTTTTAAGTCAAGTCAATCCCCAGCAATACAGTTTCATCCCGTTTTGTTCGTACGAGTACTTGCGCATACATTGAACACCTGTTACAAGAGGCTGCTCGTGAGTGCTCAGCGTATTTGCGCTGCGCGATTACGAACTCGCTCGCTGAGTGACGCACAGTACAAGCTCGATACTCAAAATTGAGATTTACATGGAATTGGAGATGTACGAGCGCAATTGGATAGGTTTATGCGAGAATGTAGTTTTATGTTCTAATTTTCAATGTTGTTATTTAGTTGAATTGATGAAATAAGTAATTGACGGTCGATACTCAAAATTGATATTTACATGGAATTGGAGATGGTACAGTCACGAGAAATAAATAACTTAATAATAAATAATCATTTTATTTCGGACCTTGATCCATATCAAAAATACATACAAACAATTTCAATTACATTATCATTCATTCATTGAATTACAATTAATTATGATTAATTTAAACTCTCAAATATTATTTTGATTATATTACATTCACATAAATAATAATGACAGTATAAACTTTACAACCTTATCGCATTGACGCAAACGGAAACAAAGCTTTCTTTGTCAACAAATGTCATTCATTATTGTAATGTGAGAAGTTTACTTAGTGTTTCTATGACATTGCACATGACTGTACGAGCGCAGTTGGATAGGTATGTGCGAGATTGTACTTTTGTATTTTGAAAGTTGTTATTCTGGTGAATTGATGAAATAAGTAAGTGTTGGTCGATTCTCAAAATTGAGATTTACATGGAATTAAAGATGTTCGAGCGCAGTTGGATAGGTTTGTGCGAGACTGTAGTTTTGTGTTCTTAGTTTGAATGTTGTTTGTTGAATAATAAACAGAAATCACAGAATTTATAAAATAAGTGGCGACCACAGGCATTAGAAATTAGAAACAAAAACGACGCGATTTTAGATAACACAGAACATGAAAGGGTTAGAAGGACCATGTCACGAATATAGCACTGCAAGAATTGTCGCCTCGAGAACAGATAAGATGACCATGACAATGTGACGACGTTCAAAATCGTACAATGGCAAATGCAAGGACTGCTTTAGTGTTTTACGCAAAAAGGTTACAGGGAATCGATGACAAACTTGTAGTTAAAACAAACATCGTGTTCTTTGGTAGATATACCTATATCTCGCAACGAAATCCGATACAACCTCGTGAATTAAAACCCTTTTACGGATAATATAACAAACAACCTGTTAAAACAGAATCGGAAACCAATGAAAAGTCAGTAAACAGGATTCAAGGGCCGCTTAAAACTCATAAAGTTTTAATCGAAGACGATGGGCGGTATCAAATTACAACGGACTATAGCCGGTATTATCATCAACAAAACAAAAAAATTGCTCAATTGATCATAAGAAGTGTATTTTTACTCTGGCTACGTTGACTAGATGCAGACGGCTCTAATGATTTAAAAGACTATTTTGTGATGATAGAGGGTTTTAATTTGCCAGCACACTAAAAAGACAGTAATTAAATAAATAAGGAATAATAAAAACTTGTTTTTTCTTTGCCTTTTGTAAGCATTGTAAAAAAATGCCTATACATATACAGCTACCAAAGTAACAGCAAACAGCAACGTCTGAGATCCTGGGTTCGAATCCTGGCATGGGCAAATGTTTGTATGACGAATATGAGCATTTGTACCTGAGTCATGGATGTTTATATATATATTTTTACACATAAATATGTATATGTATTTGTATCCGTACCCAGTATCCCATAACACAAGCCTTACAGTGCTTACTTTGGGGCTAGGTTAAATGGTGTGAGTGTAAGAAATATTTATAATATTTATTTATTTAATAGATACTTTTCGATTGAATTGTCGTTGAAAAAAAAAAAAAACTCAAACAGTAGATAAATTACGATAACATTGGCATAATTTCCATGTCTGTTCATACATTTCTGCTATGGCCCTTTACAGGTTGGCCATTAAAGATGAGCACAAGAGAGTTAACTAACGTAATCGTCTGACGGATTACAATGTCGAGTTTGCATATCTGACAGATGCTAGAACAATAAACTCTGGAGTTGTTACTCGAACGGTCTGACCTAGTAATTCGTCAGACCGTTCGAGTAACGCTGGTCGTGTTCAGCAGGATTTTTATGGAACTATCTGGATTTAGGCCGCGGCGTATTACTGCTAGTGTAAGCTTATGGTATAGCTTGTAAAAAAGGTTCGTTATTTAAGTTTTCTTTGTTAATATATCTTGTAGCAAACCCTAAATTAAACATTTATCGGTGCAGTTACAGAATTTCCGAACGTAGATTATACAGGGTGTCAAAAGACCCAAAACGAAAACGAAAACTATGTATTCTTCCCATCGTAACTATCGTTTTCTTGTTTTGGCCAAACCTGAGAAACTGATAGTTAAGGAGTTATTGAGGATTAAACCGCAAGAATATCAAAACCACTCAATGATATGGGACCCCGGTCACCTACTCGTACTCTTTGGACACACGCAAACGTTGTTGCACGTTTTCCATTGCGTCTAAAAAATAATATCCATTTTTTTAACTAAAAATAAGGGTAATTTCCTAGCAATTCTTTTTACATAATCTTATTTAATTGATCTACACTACGCATATATCACGGCTGCGAAATGGCTCTTTTAACACCCTGTATTAGTGAATGTTTAAATCTGTCGCAATTAAGCCAATATCGAGCACTCTCTGGTTGTGACACTTTGAGCGTTGCACGTGAATTCCGTTAGAAATAAAAATGAATTGTAATGGAATCTATTGATTTTAATTATATTTCTTATAATAGCGATGAAATACAAAATAAATATTACTAATGTAAAACTACGCGTAGGTTAGTTTATAAAATTCTTTGGCGTAGGCATGACGTACTTATGTCGTTAGGTTATTTCATAAAAAACCCGAATCAAATGTTACAATGTGTCTCCATTTGTACATAGACAAATTCCAATAGCCGGCTGGTGGGCAATGGCTTTTTCGGTTGGTGGTAATAGTTGCCTTTTCGTTGAAAATATGAGAAGATGTCTTCGTGTTTCGTGTTTTATATGTAAGATGTTTCAAAATACAAATATTATAGTATTCAGTATTACAAATATTACAATCTACAATGAAACATTAATAAAAAAATCACAAAAAAGTGGCACAGCCAGGAAACAAAGTGTTTCTCAATATACAAACAGCATCTAACTTCAAACTTCTATCACATTTAAATCAGGTACTGTTTTAAAACTGGTATATACCTCTTTCATATTTAAATTTGAAAAGTTGGCCAGAGCCGACCCACCGTCGTCAGTAAAAGGGTATTACTTATAAATCAATAGTTAATGAGTATCAATGGGAGGCTTTTGAAACTCGCCAGTCTATGCATACTCGGTGCATCATTAATATTGGAAGTTGCTTCGTCCATTGTCTCGAGTAGCCTCTTTGTACACAACAGTGCCGAATCGAACTACTCATTTCCTCTACTGAAAAGTTTTCCTTCACAAAATCTAGGTCTGATTTTTATTTTCATGACGTACATCGATTTCTTAGACATGCCTTTCTCCCTATTAAAAGTTACCAGAAGCTTTATAAAAGTAATTTAATAAATTTATTCTTGTAAATGAAATAAAATAAATGTTAATGTTTCGTCTATCACAAGTCGCCGGCGGGCTTTCTCACAACAATGAAAAATATTTATTATCTTCTTTTTATATACCTGAGGCGTTAAGGATAGGTAGTAAAACACTAGGGTAAGTCACGGATAGGTGCCGTTGTAGGATACATTCCGCGATTTCAAAAGTTTCTCTAAGGGTAATGACCTCAAGTCTGAATTGTCCTGTATTAGATAGCCCGCTCTGCGTACCCCAAATGTCGGCCGTGAGATGCGCTGTGAAGTACTTGTGTGCTTCGCAATCAGCAATTACAAATTTTGGCGCGCGAAAAAGGGACTAAAATCATTTTAGTGCTATTTTGAAGGCCCCAAACTTTTATAATGTGAAATCGTTTTTGTTTCTTGTTGGTCGTTAGGTAAGGTATCTAAATTATTGTTTAAAACATGTCTTTATTTAATATTTAATTATGTTTTATGTTTATAACACAAGGTATCTATCCTCTATGAAACGGATAGTTGGCCTTGTTTTTGATCCGAATAGATGCCCTTAGAGGCCAATAATTATACAAATATCTTTCTGTCGCTTCAGTACCAAAATGAGACGAAAATATAAAATAAAGTCTGGGGTCCAACCACGGAATATAAGTTGGTGTAATGACGAGTTTGAAGTATCGTTAGGCGTTGACGGAAAGTTTTTAATACTCTGAACACAAATTCAATGAGGCATCTATCCTCACGATATTCGTAATGCAACAAAAATTTTAAGGATAGACGCTTCTTGAAATTATTTTAGTCCTGGGATGTTTCAATATTCATTGTAATTTTTATGGCGTAGCCAAAGTTAAAGCGTAAGTTGGTTTTTAAAATGTAAGATTTTCTTTAACAAAATATAGTACAAAATGACACGAATATCAGTAAAAACATGACTTTTCGTACCACGGCGTCTATCCTCTATGGAGAGAATATGAGTTAGCGACTTATTCATAATGGATTAAGAATAATGTTTTTTAAAGTATTTCGTTTCCTCTTAAAATTACTTTTATGTAGTGGTAAACTCAAATTTTTATGTATTTCTCTGAGCGGCAACCATCTCTCCGCCTAATTTGACTGGCGACAATCCGGGGTGCGACAAATATCCCCCAAATTTTAGAGGTCTGCGAAAATCTTTGTAACTCATACGCATAATTAAATATGTGTTACGTGAACTTAAAGATGAAGGATCAAACTTGATGTATACATAAACAGTTTGTTGATTTTGCGCATGATTTGCAAGCTGTGAGCCAATTTCAAAAAGTGCGGCATCGGCTAAACAAGCTTGTAATGGTATGGGTCCTATACGATGCATAAATAATAATACTTATTTAACAACTTTTTTTTATACATACTTATCTTAAAAACTTCAAGACGAGACATGACATGATATAATAAATGACTTATATTATTATTCATGATTTATATATTTCTTCTAGGAATCGAACCACGGAGACATGATCAGATGTCCAACCTTGAACTTCCACACTAAAGTCGTCGTGTAAAATAATCTGGAGGTATTCACAAAGCAGAAAATTACTTTTCACTCGCGGCCGAAATACAAAACTTTGAAAAGGACTCTAGTGTAATGGAATTATAATAACCATTTTGATATGCCCACTACGTAGTTGCTAAAACTTTATTTATGAGGCTCATTCGAACTCAGACCGTCCAAAGCGCTCTGAACCGAAAAATTGCCAACGTATACTCGAACGAAAATGATGTTTTTCAAACGGAAAAAGCGAACGGCAGCCTACAAATGACGTTACTACCTTATACTATTTTTCCCGTGAAACTATTTTAATTAAAGCCGGTCGACTGGAAGTTTATAGAGGGACAAATCGACTGGGACCGATAGATTGGGAATGTTCAATTTCGGAGGAGCCTCTCGATGAAGCTTGGTGGTAATTGTCGTGGTCATTAACGTTTACGATAATGAGTCGGCTAGGATAGGATTGACGACGATATCTCGCCGCCTATCATATAACAAGCCAGAGATTCGGGCTATCAGTCTAATCCAAGGGAATGTTCGCTCGACGACATTATACGACGTCGCCGTCTAAACCTATGTTACAACTTAGTAATTCCCTGCTCGGTTATAGCGGTTCATAATTGATCGGAGCTGCTCCCTAAGCTTCTACTGCACTAATTTACGCTCTATTGGAAAGAGATAAAACTCATGTTTCAATGGAGCGACCTTCACATGTCTTCAGTAAAGTATCAAGGACTGCGATACCAGTAAGGGGATAAAGTTCCGAGGCAATGTACTGCAATCCGTGGCATTACGGAACGACAAAGATAGGAAGCGAATTCTCGTGGTTGCGAAATAAATTTACAAGGTAAACTAGTCTGTTAAGTGTGTAAAAGTCTGTTTTTTCGCTAAGCACATGCTTGCCACGTAATTATAAAGTATTTAAATATGGCGATTGATGACGTTTGTTTTGATGACGTGCATGACCATGACATGTGTCTGTCATGTCGTGCTTTATTTTAATATTTTTAATGTATCTGATAGCTATGTTGGGCTAACGTTTTTAAACGTACAGCCACATTGAAATAAGTTTAAATGTTTTGTATTTGTGATCTGTCTGTAATGTTTTTAATTTGTATCTGTTAGTCTCGTTCTTGATGTCACCCATCTGTCCAGCAGAATACCAGTGCAGCAAGCTCTGCTTGCTGCTTATACTGAGCTGGACACAGTTTTGGCATCACGCGACGATGTGTAACAAACCAAACTATAATATTGCCTTATTTCTATACTTTATAAGGAAAACAGCATATATTTTTATATTATCCATTACAACAATTCCAAAGTTCATGAAAAACGACATTAAGTTACTTAGATAGGTTGCTAGGTATGCTATTCGACCATAGATGGGAAATGTGACGCTATGATATAAATGTTGTAAAAATATTCAAGTTTCAATGTAAATCACTACTTGCACTGACCAATGTTTTAAGGGTTTCGTAAACTATAAAAAAAACGTTGACACGTGTTATCGATATGTTTGGTCTTCAACAAAAGGAGCAGCAGTTAAAATAACAAAATGTGGCCATAGTAAAGCAATAATAAATAACAGAATTCGTGACACTAACGGCTTTCCAAGGGCTTTTCTCAAGTTACGAGTGAATAGGATAGTTTCAAGGACCCAAACTTGACATGTGCAAACTACTTATAAACTTACATAAAATTCTTGGAATTCGGTAAAGTACGGTGGAGAAACAAAGATTCATAAGAAAGAAATAAGGAACGAAGGCGGAGAGGCGAGCGGGCTCGGGATTCGGAGTGTTGACACCGTCCTGAACGGTCATAGTATTCTTGAGAATAATTATATTTGAATTAACCGCTGAAGTCAGTGGTTTAGTACTTAAGTATACTGTGAAAGTGAGTAGGTAGTGACGAAGTTCTGGGTTGAGTAAGCTGCTCCCAATAGTTCGGTGAGTTTTATTTACAAATTTTACTATATTATGCAAATGACTGACAGACATAACATGAATTGAATTGAATTGAATATGTTTTAATGGTTTGCCTGTTGTTAATACTGGCTTCAAGGTGTGCCATATAGTTAGTGGACCCATAACATCCAAGTGTAAACTAGGACGGACTCTGCTAACAGATGTTGACCAAGATTAGGCAGTTAGGGTTAGCTAGGTACTACACAATATCATAGACACTGATTCAAAATACATGGCGCTATAAAATAATAAAAAGAAAATACAGGGAACAGTGAAAATTCAATTTATTTTCTCCTCGTTGGATAATAGGCTTAAAGCTTAACTAATAACACTAGTGGTCTAACGTACAAGCAAAAGCATAGAAGTTTAACTTGAAATATTAATAAAAAAGGGGTCTCATAACCAGATATCATTCAGACACGTCACACTTCTTCAAAAATCCTATTAAATTCTTAGTTAATCCGGTTTTCCTTCTCTTCCATGATTTTAGTAATAAGGTAGACAATTTTGATCATTATTTGTTTAGCATCCACAGTGTAGGATTGGAACTCTTCTGAAATAGATTATATCATCTGTTAATGTATTGAAATATTACAATCTGTATCCTTGTTAAAATTACAACCTGGAATTGGGTGCCTGTGATAGAATCTCATCATAATTAATGACTCTAATATAGCTACATTAGAATTAACTAGATCCACAACTGAATCATTCAGATTCTTTTATGAGTACTGTAGGAAAATTTTCTACATACTTAATAATTTTATAAATAAGGTCTTGTAAGTTGTTCTTGCTATAATTATGGCAATATTTACAGTGCTCCCACTATAGTTATAGATAATTGATTCAATTTAACTGAATACATTGATAGTAGAGTTAATAATTGGAAAATGATCAATGTGGGAAAATTTGCTTTGAGTTTAATGTTACTAGATTATCATGAAAAAGGCAAAAACATTATCAAACTCTTACCTAGGAGCAGTGTGGACAATTTTAGAAGTAGGTATTGTAACCAGGAAACAAGTTATAACTATATTTTGAGTATTAGTGTTATCATAGGTTCAATGGATACCTATAGGTAATTAGGTTAACTTCAGCCGCTTAGGGTACCTGAAACATAATAAGATGTTTTACCTATTAACGGTGTCTAGGTTATACATAAGAAGGACACGGTTCTTGAAAAGTTAACTTTTAATCCGAGGAATATAAAATTTAAAATATAGGTACAATTATTAGTGGAATGCATTGATTATAATTACCTTGACATAAGTATTGTTGATTGAATTATATTAATAATAGGTTGTATATAACAGTTTTATAGAACATAATGTCAAGTGACATTTGTTTTCTTTACTTATCTAACGAGAACAGAGTGGGTGAATCTATGGTTTATAGGTACCATTTTCACCGTTCCTTGCTAAATCGTTAAATCAAATAAACTAATATTTGATGAGATAAGGTTTCGTTGTGGCTACCAATTTCTAAGCTGTATTATTTATACGGCTCGTATCGTAATGTGCGTATAATAATAAGTGTGTCGTTATTTTTCTTTTCAGAGATATATTTTTTTCTTTTGTTAGTTAGGCTGTATAAACAAATTCCAAGACAAATTTCTACATAAATAGAAAACTAAAATTTAAATTTCCTTTCATTAAGATAGGTTATTCTAATTTAATCAAACAGTTAGTCGTCAAGAGGCGACTTAGACAGATCATGACGACGACTATAAAAAAATACGAATGCGATAGGACAGCCACTCGTAATTCTGTTAATAGTGTGGATTACTGTGGATAAAATTGTAGGAACGATAGGACGTAGCTGGTCGAAGTATATACCTAGTCGTAGTATAGGTTAGGAGGACATTGTCTAGGAGATGTCTAGGTTTTACACTAGGTACTTACCTACCTACCTATTATTCTAGGGAAAATTGTGCACTGCATACGAAAATTCGTTTAAATATTATTTTATGTGTTATGTGAATGGCGTAGTGTTTTGCTCCATTGAATAAGACTCTACAACAGTAGTACTTGTTGTGCACTATTTGTTAAAGTAACTATTAAGCTGGGAGAGAGGAGTTCAATGTGTCCAATTGAGCATGACATTGTCCATTCAATCAATATTTAGCAGTCACATGTAACTTACCATACCTATTATATTTATTATTATAAATTATTTGTATTTAAGCATTATTGTTCTTCGCACTTCATATACACTCATTACAAATATTTACAATACCCAATATACCTACAGATTATTGTGTAGTTCTGAATGGACTCAGAGTAAGCTTTCCAGCGAGTTGAGGAAGTTCAGAGCGAGGTAATTTTGTGAGGAATGGTAGTTTCTGTAAGGTAATGTCTGGCCTTAGTTCTGGTTGGCATTAGTTTGCAGGAATGAGGTAATGCTGAGCTTCCAAAATTTTATAATAATTGTAATAATTACTTACCTATCTATAACTTTCAATTTTCAATGATTGTACTTATCTGGGTCTATGGTCCAGTATATGATTGCAAACAAATTGTGTTTCATTATAGGATTTACCCCTCTCGTGGTAGTACCGAGTCAGCCAGTGGAAGTATTTCCGGCTAATATTATGATAGGCAAAATGTTTATCTTAATGTTTTCTGGATACGTGCCATACTTACACTATTGCTTTTGAACGATAATCAAACCTGATTATTTGTCAACAGTGATTTATGTTTGTGGCGACTTGTTAAGTAGTGGCTGATGGATGGTGTGAACCATGGCTTTTTACACTTGAGCAGTCTTGTGTAAACTGACATACTCATATCCGTTTAGGTCAATGCTATCCAGGGACTTCGACTAGATGGATCCTTGTGAGCATCTAGTGTTCGTACTCACCCGGCCTTAAATTCGTATTTTGTAATGCCATTAATTCAGAATTCGTGGTAGAACAAGATATGATAACTGTCCTCTTGTGTTTCAAAATATTGCAACCATATATTCGACAGATATACCTATGATTTTTGATACATTGTATGATTTGGGAAACTCTAGCAGCGGTAATGGTTAATGGTTTTGACTTGCCTTTTCATAAACCTCACCCTGTCCTTGTGAGTATACCTGATTGATTACATTAATATTTAACATATTGATAAAGTTCAATGTTATTACAACTTGATCTATTCATCCGGTTTCACCGATGCTTACTCAAATTATTGTGTTCTATGTGTCTACGCATAGACTTCATATAATACATCACTCTACATTATAGTGGTATGTTCGCATACCACCATTTTTCTCATCTTGGATGACTAAACTATGTGAGACTGGTTCTTCCTAGTTTGTAGCGGTTCGCATTTCGAAGTACTTATGTTTAGTTTGTGAGGCTCACTATATGAGAAGAGACTACATAATGGAAAAGATTGTGGATTTGTTACCCAGTCATTCAAGTGGGGGCTTATACATTATACCTGCCTTGTCTGCTTGCAGCTAGGCAATTTCACTATAATATTAATTGCTAGTATGTCCTCTATATGGCTTACTAGTGAATACTTCACTTTTGATCTGTGCGTGTTACATGGAGACGTAGTGTTTGGGCGAGCATCGATGGGATAGGAAGAATTTCTTCCAAACTTACTTACTCATGGAATCGGGTTTTACTCTCTCCATCATTATCCTGTCCTTGTTTGGTGTGGTTTTAGGACGGGTCTGAAGGGGTGGTTGGAGCGGACCCCCGGGGCCCGTGAGGGCCCCGGTTACTTCCTACCTTTATCCTGTCACTATCCTATTCCTATAAGTATTCCCAGTTGCACACTTTACAACATACACATACACGTATAAACTATAGTTTTATGGTTAGGAATAAACTATATATTTCAATTGCAGATAATTCTTAGGTTAAACACAGTATTCACCTTGTTAGACTTATAGCTGCGCCTCAGACATACCACATCTTAAAGAAGTTTGGATTACTAAAACAAAAAAAAAAATTTACACAACGTAGGAATCCTAACCATTCTAGACGATCACTACTTAAATTTGGCCAAATAAAATAATACTTCCAACTTATAATATTATAAGGAAGGTATTTAATTTAAATATTTCAGTATTTAGATTATAAAAGTATTTCCTAAAGCATTGTTTTAAAGATCTTAACAGACTTGCAAGGGAAATATAAAAAGTCTCCAGAAGGAACTTTTACCTTGGTGTGTAAAGGATCACCACCAATAATTATTATTTAAATAATCATTTTATAAAAATAGAGAGTAAAGTAGGAGGTTCAAAAGGGGGGGGGATGTTACAGATGGTTTGTATAAATTGTAATTTTGTAATGTTGTTTTGTGTAGTCGTTGTGTGATGCTAAAATAAATGTATTTTTCTTTCTTTCTTTCTTTCTTTCTAAATATAATGAAAAGTTGTGCAGTTTTTTTTTAATGTTGTACGAGGAGACTTTTCGCCTTCATCATACCTGATGTTAAGTATTGATAAGGCTGAAGATGGAAGCGAGCCTCTCCCGGAATCCCCAATCACTGAGGAACTGACTATCTTATCTTTAACTGCCGGAATACAACAATGCTGAAAACATTGTTGTTATTGTGGTCAGACTTAGATAAGATGGTGGTAGCTAGCCAGGCGGACTTACGACAAGTCCTACCACCAACCAAACCGAATACAATATGTACCCCCGCTGGGAATCGAACCCGGGACCCCTGGGTCTGATACCGTTGGTTGTACCACTAGACCACAGAGGCGGTTAAGATAGGCAGATCAGCTGCAGATTTTAATCAACTAAAATGTTGTCCATGCAAAGGACTTTACGAAGTTCCTGTTTGCCCCGACTCTGTCGAAGTTTACTGAAGTTCATTTTAATTTTTATTTTAACTTCCATTTCATTCATGGTAGTAAAAATATTTTTTAATTATTTAAGGGACTTTTATTTTTTATATGCAGTCAAAGCTTTTTACTTCAAGATATTAAGGAGACCTTACTGGTCTGGTTGGCTCTTATAAGAACTAAATAGTAACCCAGGTACATAATCCATGGTGAATGAGCGGCAGTTTCATCTTAGACATCTTTCAAAACCTCAGTAGGGAGATCCTTGAGATTCTTGTGTGCACTTAGTAAAGACCAAAGAGGTAGCGTGGGAGGAACATGTAAATACACCTTTAAATGAGGCTTTAGTCTGAGTCGTGACTTTCAGCGGTCAACTTAAAAGCGGACACTTTTTTATTTTTATTTTGCATGCAAAGGGAATAATATAAGCTTTCTAGGCGTTAAAATAAAAAATACATGCAAAATGAAAGTATCTGTGAATATAAAAACATACCTAGCCAAAATCATCTAAGATAAAATATGGGATCGGGTTAATTTTGTCCTTTCCTAACGTTGGTTCTAAGTATTGAAATATATAAGTTTAAAAGTAGGTATATTTATTATATTACATAATCTTAATATTGAGAGTTCACAAACCGGCAATTAGTTAATCGATGTTTGAAACATCGTTATGTCCCCGTTCATTTTTAACTGACGTTTAGCGTTAATCGATCGGTTAATCATTTGGTGAACTTGGGTCTTGGAAAAGTATTATTCAAAGAAAATTCCTTTCAACATTTTCTATTCTGAATTTGAGACCGTTAAATAAAAAAAAACAGTTCGAAATGCCGACAAATGACTATAAAAATTAAGTATTATGGTGGTACGACTTCCATACAAACAAACATTGCACATTAATTGGTTCATTATACCTTAATAATTCATAAATACATGCGCAACTAACTCGTTTCAGTTATTTGTTTAATTAATCACGAATAAATTAATATCTTATAATTTCAATAATTCTACGTATGTGTGTGTGACTCATTGCATTTATATACCTCATGTATGAAAGTATTTTTTTTACAATTTCGCGCAAACAAATAGGTAACTGAAACGAGTTAGTTGCACATGTATTTATGAATTATTAATGTATGATGAACCAATTAATGTGCAATGTTTGTTTGTATGGAAGTCGTACCACATTAAGTATGTCATTTTATATTATGAGACAAATTATTTCAGTGATGCTAATAATAGCTCAACTGAAGCTGAACTGAGTTGTAACTGTTACTGAACAACAAATTCACTTACGTTCGCTGAATCCTAATTGTGTTTGCTTAATTCACATTTATCTGCAGTAACAGTATTACTTTAATTCAAACAGCTTTTCATCAATTTCAATAATAGACTTCAGAGGCAATTAATTTTAGTACTCACAAATATTTTACTCAATAAACCTTGGAGTTACCTTGAAGGGATCACTTTTACTTGTTGTTGTTTTATTTTTGGTTTGTTCTCATGTTAAGGTAAGTTTTACATGATTAGCGTAAATATAGAATTCTTATTGATGTTATAACACACACGACCTTACGTATAATCTGTAATTGTCGATGCCGGGTTTTGTGAATGCAGACTGAATATTGTATGACTATACTACAGCCATCTTACGCAAAGAATGTTTGTAAACAAACATTTGAACACTTTTCGCAATTATTCCACAAATACGTAATATTTCAGTTAGCTAATGCCATATAAACGGACTTGGACAATATATCCGAGATATTAATGAAGTGCGCATATTTCGAAAACGTGTTATAAAAAAGTACTTTGAGGTTAAGTATGGTTTGTTTACGAACATTCTTTCCGTAAAATAAAAGTTATATGAAATGCAAAATATATAAATATTTCCTAAAGTCAATTTGAAATTGTCATATCATTTACTTATCGGTTACTTGTTCTGGTTTTACGTAAGACAGAAATGTCCAATAGCCAGAAACTGAACTGTGCTTGGGTGTTTATCTGTGCTCTGAATGAAATTTAACTATACTTAAAGAGACAACATCTTTAACCAAAGTAATGGCAAATGTGACGTCGTCATTGGGCCGTGGCTATAAGATTGATGTTTATAAATTTATACTCCCAAGCTGCACTTTTACCGAGATGTATGCATATGTTAGACACATCCTTGAAAATCTTGTATTCGAATTATATTCTGGTATAATTTATTCAAATTGTAGAGTTATAAAGATCAGTGATGATTTAGGGGAAATCCATGATTCATTCACATAATTTTTTTATCAGACTCTTTCCCGCTGTCATTCGAGCCGCGACTTTACCGCTCCCTCCGCCCCCCTAATGATGCGTCTCAAGAGATGCACGCTGTAGGCGGTCTTGCATATTTTCGCTGTGACATAATATTTGTTTCTTTTCCCTTTTAATGCGTGGTCACGCACACATTTACCCTTTTTCGTGGGAACTCTTTGGGAGTTGAAATTTTCTTTTCACTGAAATATAACGCCTCGTTGAATATTCTTAAGCTGTATTAAAGTGTCAACGGACGTGCTCATTGAAAAGATGTAAGGGGAACAAGTTTTGTATGGTATTTTGTTTATTAGATATTATTTTATGTACATATCATTTAAATTTTAACTCTTTTTCAAAGACCATTTAGTAGATTTTTTAAACAGTGTTGTAATGAAAAAATTAAAAGGATACACGATATTCCAATACAATATATTTTTTATTTTCTCGAGACACACCTTGATGTACCTTTTGTTACCATGTCTATTAATTCACCAAAAGAATTTTCATTGTTAGTTAAACAACATAAATTAACACATAAATTACGAACTAAAGTGATTAGCACTAGACTGATAATAAAGTAATATTGGCAATAAATCTAGACTAGGTACTAGTATTTGTCATTCAGCGATATAGTATCACACACAAGGATTTGTTTGCAAACCAATCAGCATATTAGCAAACACAGCTGCCGATGTAAACACGATTTGACAGGTTTAATTATTGATAATGTGGCTAGTATTATTATTAATGTTAACTTTATTGCTTGAATGTTTTATCTATGTTTAGTGATATTAAATCCAAGTAATAAATACAGTAACAAACCAAACAAACCAAAGTTTATGGTTGAGATCTTAAGTCACTTACTTTGGTATCAGATAATTGAGTTGTTAATATTAAGCATTGGCCAATACATAATCATGATATGGTATTTAAGTACTTTTTCAGAAAAAAAAACATTAACAAATCTGAGAAAAGTCCGAGATACCTTTAGCGAAATATTTTTCTTCAAGATTTTCTTTATAATAACCGTACATTTCAAAATTAGAAAGGCATCTCAATAAAGAAAGTAAACGGTTTATTTGCCATAAAAGAACTTTTAGCTGTGTATAAGAACAAACCAAACGTACATGGACTTAAATGCGCAGACTAATATGCCTTTATAAAGCCAGTTTAACTCCAATGCAGTGAAATTATCGTTTTATTCTTATCCACGTTATTTTGAAGAGGAGTGCGGTTAATTTAATTTTGTAGAGCTTCGTTTGTAAGTAGTGGAGTATTGTGGTTGGATGTAATATCTCAAACATGTTACGACTGGGATTAGGAGAAATAACCGTGTCGGAGTATTCTTTGAATTAAAATATCTGAAGGACTGTTTATTTATTTAAAGCCAAGTCGATAATTATACGTATAACGGCTTTTAGTAGATAGGTAAATTATGATGAAGTAAGTTTTAACATTTTAATAAAACGGAAATGAAACTGTTATCGTCGAGGCAATGTATCAAAATAAAAGAAGAAAGTGTAGGCATATCTATTTGACATTGTTCATACTGACGAAGATGTAATTAAATATTTTTTGCGTTTTAAATGACTTTAAAATCGTGATTTCTTAGTACGTACAAGTTTACCAGACAATAAGCTTTATAATTGAAACCTTATAATAAAAGAATTTGTGTCAAATGAAAAAATTCTTTAGCTCCCAATAATAACAACGTTAGCTTATATTTTAAAACTACGTTTAATAAAAAAGTATCTGTATTTTTTTATTGTCACTTCTCTTTTGATTCTTTTCATAAGAAAAAAAAAACATAGCCTGAACCAATATAACTTATTAAAACAGCGTTGCCAACAGTGAGTCACTTCAAAATTGTAGTTCTTAACATTATATCAACAAACCAGTACCTACTAAATAAACCAACATTTGAGTCGTTTCGAAATACTTTACCTTATATATTATACTTGTAGTGTCCAATTCTTTCTCGCGAGACAGACACTGCACTCCCCTGCGGTAGAGTGAACATAATGAAGCCTCCTGTGGCCAGAAAGCCTTCTCCCTACCCCCTATTTTGTCAACAGACGGTCTTAAGAATACCCCTTAAGAAAAGTATCTTTTAGCCAAGGTTTGATTACCATTTTTCGGTGCAGACGGCTATAAATTACATTGAATCATAAGTTGAGCGGAAACTGTGAAGTTTGTGGAAACAGTTTTTTTCTAAGGTCTTGAAGGATAACAATTTTAAATATAAACTTGGGTTACTTATGATTTACTGTATTATGAAAAAAAGACAAAAAAAAATTAATTAAAAGGAAATAATCTAATACGTCTGTAACTCCATTCCCGTTTGAAGCAATTTATGTATGTTTTTTGTAATTCTGTTATTTAGACGGGACGATTGATTGTGATGAACCACCAAATAATTCCACTAAAATAATAAGCATATGTAAATGTTTAATTTCTACTTCCTACTTCAACTCAATATCACTACAAATTTAAGACTCTGAAAAGTTGAATGTGCCTTAAAAAAAGATTATCCATTTTACTATAGTAACTTACTAGCACAAAAAAACTAGTACTCATCACAAATACACTCTATCTCTAAAAAAACTGCTAAAGTATTTCAGTATTCAATTACTCAGGCTATTCGGTTTGCAGCAGAAATGTTGCAGCATTTTATTTGTCACTGAAAGGTAAGGAATTTAAAATTTCCACTCGAAGGATAAAAATATATCATAAGATAAAACATGACCGCTCAAAAGGTACGCAGATGCGACGAAATTCAACTGATCCCCGCCCCGGGGAAAAGAGAAAAACTTGTGGGCAACACTGGCGTACGACACTCGGGAAGAGGGCAGAATCATGTACACTCGGGAGTGCGAATGTACACAATTCTTTCCATTCTTTACCGGAAATCGGGTATTCTTTTGAATATTTAATAGTGATTAAGAAGGACTAATATTGTTTTGATAACTGTATGGTACTTAGTGCTGTTTGTTTTTTTTTTTGAATTAGTAAAATTAAAATTGTAATAAATGATTCGGCGTTCAACACTCGGGAGTGCAGGTGTCTTCCCTTTTTTCAGGGAAAATCTGTTTTGCTTCGGTAAAATTTCTGAATATTTAATAGTGACGCAACTAGAAAGACTAATTTAGCCATGATGACTATAAATTGACCTTTTTAAATTAGAATTAGTGAATATTAAAATAATAATTGAAGAACAGATTACTTACTACGAACAACATACTCCTAATGTTGTTCGTAGTAAGTAATCTGTTCTTATTTATTGAAGTATTTAAGTATTCTTAGTTTAAGCAAATTTATAAGTGTACTACGATAAAAAAAAAAACATTAAACAGTTGCTGTTAACATACGCATGTTGGTACTTTTTCGTTATACTTAAAGTCAATGCTAGTTTGATATGTATATGATTACAATTATTTATACTTCAAGGTATACAATGAGATCATACAGTATCCATTAAAAAATACTAAAAAGAAATACTAAGAAAAAATACTAACCATATACAGCAACATAAAAGATCCTTCGCCACCCACTTATTGTATCTTAAACGCAAGGTGTGTTTATCCCCTAATATTATAAACTTTGTTTGTACCGTTAAAACAAATGACACGTTTTTCGCGCAACGTACACACAACAAAATATAACGTTCCCGAAAAATGTTGAGAACAGCCTCGCATGTTTACGAGTTGCAAAGTTCCCTTTTGACAACGATACAAGAACGCGGAATTCGCAAGGTAAACAATTTATACTAGCTTTCGAGAGTAATATACGACTGTGTACTGATAAAACGTTCTTATATTAATGTTTCTAAGTAAAGTGTAAGTTTGTACTTTGAGCAGTTTCAAAGTATTTCGAATGTAGTTTGTAAGTATTCTTATTAAGTTTATATTGAGACGTGTGTTTTAGAAATAGGAATGGATATGTGACTTTGCGTTTAGTTTGCTAAGTATGGAAATAAGTGATTGAAATGGAGATATAATATTAGTTATGGAACAGTAAACTGAATTGGTAAATAAGTAATTATGTTAGTAATTATGGATCGTTTGAAATAAAATAGCTTTTAAGATAAATAGATACTTGGAAAGGTGTCAAAAATAGCCATAAAACAAAAAATGATAATAAATGATGCGATTCAATGCATAATAGTGGTTTTATATCAATCAATTGTACGAATTGCTTGTACGATGTACTCAAAGGGTATGAAACGCATTTAAACAAGGTTGAATTTAGCTTATCACAAAACTTTATGAACATAACTAAATAACTTATGGTAAAAAATTTTAATAGAAAAATATTTTTCTATTTAAATATTTTACCATACGTATAAAAATAGCATTGAAAAATGCAAAAATTACAAAATCATAAAAAAAAATAACTAAATAATTCTAAAACCAAACGAATCACAAACACAAATCACAAATCAACAATATATTGTTGACTTAGCATTTTCGGATGCCGTCTTAACAAATTCCTTGTTGCTCCATATATCTAAAGAAAATTCTACATGATAAATAACAAAAAGTTATTGTTACATTTACGTTCTAGACACTAGTGTCTAGAGTAGTGTTCACACAAAAGTTATACACAATTTTTAGTCAAAACACCGTCGAAACTCGTAAGAATATGTTTACGCGAGCTCGTCAGCGAATCTTTCGCCTGGAGCGTCCGGATTGTCGCGCTCTCGTATTACGAAAACTTCCAGGTAAGGAGCAAACAATTTGTTCTCTTACACGCCAAATAAACTTGCTTATCTCGCAGATAGTGCTACAGATCGTACTGCCTATCTGGATGTTAATATGTCACTCCGAGTGTTACACTGCGACAACTCAGCACTTGTATCATTTTTTACGTCCATGGTAGGAAAACAGAAGTGAATCGCGATTTCCCGAAATACTTAATTTTGTTTTGTTATGATGTGATAATAATGTCAGCGTTTCAAAGTTTGTTTTGAATGCAAAAAATAGGTACAGAAATGTTAAAGATTAGCTTACCGCATAAGATTCGGATATCATAATAAAAATCAAAATAAGTTGCAGCACACGACTAATAAAAAATGGCTCAATGAAGTATATCCAATATTTATAGGAATAAGTGGGTATATACGTGCGTTTATTCGTAAAAGTCTAAGATTTCGATTGAAAATGCATCTATGTATTAATACTTGATTTTTTTAATTGCTTATTTACGTAAAACGAAAACTAAACAACAACTTTTTTACCTCTAAAATAATTAATTCCTTGTTATACTATCACTGTAACGTTAAACCTATTGTTGCGGTCAAAACGGTAACGATTATGTAAATCGTTATTCCTATTTGGCTATTATAATGAATAAGTTATGATTTTAATAAGCGCAGAACGTCCGTTGTTCCGCGTACCGAGCGGATCGCCGGATCCTATAGTATTCGTAATGACAACCTCAATTATTGACAGCCACTTCTACAGAGTGATTACGGTAATAGCCCATTTAATAGAAACGACGTCTCGGTTAATATTATGTACCAGTTATTGGCAAATCTCTGTATTTATGTAAACAATTATTTCCCCTAATTGCTAGACCGAGATGCCGGGTCGCGTTTCAGCACTAATGAACACAATAATGTAATAGATATTTTCTGACCTCTCAGAATAATGGTATACATAAATTGCTTACATTATTTCCCAGGAAAAAGTATTACTTGCGACGGAGGGAAATACGTAGAAACGCGCGATTATCAGATTTAAGTCGGTAATTCACTCCAGTTTTGTTTGTATGCACGAGGATCGTGCCAGTCGTGTTTCTTTATTGAAAAAAAGAAAGAAAAAATATTTAATTAACAACAAGCTTTAGTATTGGAAACGTCTACGCTAATCGGAAGTTTTCGTATCGAGTTCAACGCTTTATAGCAAATTAAAATCACGTAAAAGGTTTGACAAGGCCGTACAGTAGATAACAAAAAAGTAACCATTTTAGTGCGATGATATCAATGTTGACTGTGATTTGTTGAGTCATTAATTACAAGTGGTTGCAAATTAAAGATGTAGATGGTATTTTTTATCGTCGATCCTTCTCTGATAGCATAGGGAAGGAAAGGGTCGGCGTTATGGGCTCACAACACGACGCTGATAATTGCCGGTGGTGCGCGGAAGTAGATAAAATATGTACACGCACGTTTCGAGTTGTGTGGAATGGTATTATAGGCTTACCGGCTTGCGGCAACGGTATATTAGCGGTTTCAATGGAATCCTTTTGAAATTTATACACGCCGTATCTATAAATGAAGTGGAACGTTTATCAAGATATATGCGTTGGAGCGTTTGTACTCTAAATACACTGATCTAGTTTAAACTTGTTAAACAAACCTCTTTTTCGATATCATAATTCTATTTTTCATTATATACGAGTATAAATAGTTTTTCTTAAGATTCTTTTTCAAATATATTCACTTGTTCACCGTTCTCTGCCATGTGTTTTATTAGGCTATAGGCAAAATTTTTCCAAATTTACAATATGTCTAGTTTATTGAATATGGACAGGCAGATTATTGAGAAATTACAAGGAGCAGATAATAAAAGGTCAACCAATTATGGTTGACCTGGTTATTGAAACCAACCTGCAATTATCGGTAAATAAGTTGACCAACATTGTTACGGGAATGGAAAAATGTCCATCGTTATCTGCAGACGGCGCAACCGAATCTGTTATTATTTCGGCATACAAGTTTACTTTGAAGTAATTTCAAAAACGAGATGCTATTGTTCAGCTCATCAAAGTTACAAGTGTTGATGCTGAGCCTAAAAGACAATTATGCTTATGACGAAATCTGGCAAAGAAATGTGGGATTTGGGACTTGATTCTTTTTCAAATATATTTTCACTTGTTCACCGTCCTCTGTCCCGTGTTTTATTAAAACTTTAGACTATTCAGATGAAGTGTAATAATACTAGAAATTCCAAAATAACACAACTATAACTACAAACACAAAGTTGGACAACAAAAGTCATTTGGACCGCAATATTACTAAAATATCTAACCGCTAAAGTTAAAAGAACGAACTAGGGACATAACCTGAAGTCTTTTTACTTCGAAACTTAGTTGAATTTAACCAAATCCGGTGTCCTAATAAGTATCCAGTGTGGTCGTAGAATTGCTAAAAGCACGTTCTCGGGAGCCGAGCGTTACGTAAATACTCTAATCTTGCGCCGCTGGTGCACGCAAGCTTTGTAAACAAACAGGTAAGTCCATTCTGCATCGGATAAAGGTCGGTGCATAGGGTGTACTACGAAAGACAGATCTCTATAGCCGAATTTTCGACACAAGATTTATTCAATACAACTGGCCGCCCGCGGTTTACCAGCATGGTTCCCTTGGTATTGGATTAAATGTATATTTTGCTTTATTACAAGCAATAAACTATGTGTGTTCTCAATTTCATCCAAATCTGTTTAACCATTTCAGCGTGATTGAGTAAATATAGTCTAAGCCATAAATCGATGATGTTAAAGTCTCGAAAATAAATGTTCTTTCTATTATAGTGTTTAGTTTTTGTGGTAGACCCCAGGTGATATACATTAAGGTGTCAAAGATGCAGCTTGAGAATAAAATTCCTCAAGGACGCCACATTTGGGTTGAGTCTAAGATCACACACACACACACACACACACATAAATAAAATAGAATAGTAAAATTGTTAAATCAAATTGTTAACTGTAGACTTAACTGCATTTTTGGGAAGAGCGCATGCCCCCTTGACACAGGCAAGTTAGCTTAAAACGGGATCCAGCCATATTTTGCTATGTATGTGTTTAACAATTAATAAAGTTTATTATTATTATTATTATGAAGATGTTGAATGGAAATAATAGTGACTGATTGCCAGCCCGTCGCCCATATGAATGTACCCGGTGTTCATCGATAGGCTTTTACTATCTGCACCATGTTTTGTTTTCGGAATACACCCCCATGTATTTGCCATTCATGTGCATGCACCTTAAGCTACTTGGACTCGAAATGTGATTACAAAGTCGCAGCCTTACGTTGTCTCTTTTATTCAACTTTTTCTCAAGTAATGTTAGCAACAGTGCGAGTTCAAAAAAGAAATTTTATCTCTTCTGTTTATGGTAATGTTGTTCTGTTCCATCTATACATTTGTTTAAAACTGCACAGTGGTTGTATCGCGGTTTTCAAGTGGCTTGTACTCGTAATATCGCAGGAATATTGTCAATTTATAAATTAACTAGTAAAATTATACATGGTATATTTTCAATGAGCACAAGGAAGAAAAAAGTGAGTTTGCATTATCCCTGTATGTAGCGTGATAGGTAAGATTTTTTTTTCAAGTAAGTTTTCAGAAAAAAAATATCTTTGATTTTCAATGTCAGTTAGATTCTAAGAAATCGAGCCGATTCACCGACAATACACCGTTATATTATAATTTCAATAGTTAAATTGTAATGTCTGCCTGTAAAATGCCTTTTATAATATCTCTACGACATATACATTATTTGTTTAAAACTGCACTGTTCTGTTTTCAGGTGGCTTATACAATAGAAAACTTTGGAAAGCTTCGTTCGTAGGATGCAGTTTGAAATACTGATATACCCGTATATATTTTTAAAACTAACCTCCGAATTATTTTCGTATGGAACGTTCTTTGTGGTTCATAAGCGATGTCTGGAAGTTTGTCTTTAGAAACCGTTACAAGAAGGAGCTGTTTGCGAGAAAGTTTGTTTCCGCCAATAGGTGAACGTGTCGCGTCATATTTCTTAACTTTTCATTTTGACGGTTAACCTCTGATATGGAACTTTGAAATACTTTTGGGAAGCTTCGACGGTTTTTTTTATCGACAAAAGAGGAAATAAATACATAAGTGTCTCGAATAAATCTTAATTTCTGAGGAATACAAAGCATTTCATTTAAGATTACAATATTCATAAAAAAATATATGCTAAACTTCATGACCAGCGACCATTCTATCCGAACTATCCATGTAGTTCATTTATATATAAAGTATAATATTTTTAGTTATTCTCGTCAAAATAACTACTAAGATCAGATCGTCTTTAAATATTTTTGTTTGAGCTAAAATTTAATGAAATGAGCTAAATACAATTAAGTTTAAAAAAATGCGCATATTTTTACCTACAAAGTCATCAAAAAAATTGGCTATAAATGGCAAAAATACATCAAAAGATTGTATAGTTTCTTCGCCAAATTCTATTGCAACGAAAGTTATTGCGGCGAAACTGATAATTAACTAAGTACTTTAAGTTTACTTAGTCAGTGAACATTCCACTAAACCAGGCGCCTCCTAAAGGTGTTAACACACGTTAACATTTTCCAGTCCCGAAAATCAGGTGTTAAGTTTTAAAGGTGCGAAACAAGAGTATGCTACGAGGCTTGTGCTACGAGGCTATGAATCTACGAAGCTACGAGGTTACGATAAAGGTAAACGCGTCGTAGTAGCGATTAGCCTTCGTAGATATTGCTAGTAGCAGGACCTCTAGCACGAAAATAATCTATAAGAAAATGTAGTTCCGATTACGTCCGGTAGGAACGCTGCTCAATATGTCATACATTTTTTGACGATACGCCCTCGATATTTTTTCGTGCTAGGACTACACGGTAGCACGGTAGTGTATTTAATATTTGAACTTGAATGTGTACCCGTTCCTGAGAAATGTGGGGTATTACTCAGGAACGGGTACACATTCAAATTCAAATATGAAATACCCGTTCCTGAGCAATACCCAACGCGACTCGGTTAGGCGAGAGCTGTGCAAGAGTCTCAGTCTTAAAAGTATGGCGGTAACGAACACATGCTGTGAAAGTTTTGTACACACTAAGTGTGTGGTAATGGCTAATCTACGTTTGCGGTCAGCCCTATCGCTTATTGCGTACCGCGCGGCTGCAATAGTAATAATTAACTCTTATCAAGAAAAAGGCTAAGACAAGTTACTGTTTGATCTTTATACTGTGTTTCAACTCACTTTGCACGACCTGTAGTAGCGATTAGCGTTCATAGATATTGCTAGTAGCAGATTGCGTACGAGTAGTCAGATGTAACGTTTTGTCGTAACGGTTTGCGGTGAAAGGAATATGGGACGCTGAATATGAGCGCGCTTCGAACAATGGTTATGGCGGGCGGAACTTTAATAAATTGTTACTTTACTATTTTTTTTATTGCTCAATTACATCGTTGTTTTTCACTGTACAGCTACTTCTATTAGACTTAGGTGTTTTATAAATAGTTATACTCATTTAGATAAACTGACAACAAAATTAAGTTAAAAAAATATTTTTTTGTGTTTTTTTACTTTTTCGTTATTAAGTGTTGGTAATTGTAATGCACTGTTATATATCACTATAAAGAATATCAGTAGTAAAACATAAAAAATATCAAGCAATATTAGTGCCACCAAAGTGATTGAAAAATATAAGTATATTTTTACTTCTACATAATCCGATGAAAAATCTATTTAACCAACCAATACGAAAGAACAAAGTTTACAGACCCTCCCAAATGAGAAGTCAATATCAAATTTAACATTAAATAAGGTCTAAAATTCAATAATCCCCGCTCCCCACGCCGGACCGTATAGCCTCCGGTCGCCGGTTCCGGCGCCTTATCAGCGCCGATAACGCCGGTTCCAACTATGGGGCTTAACCTAGTTACACAGTACATATACAAGTTAAAGCAGAATTGTAACTACGTAGAGTTTCGTGGTAGAGTGGTATGTAGAAGGCAAATTAAAGAATTTGTAATTTTTAAAATGCCTAGATGAATTGTAAACTCATACAAAATCCGTTTAGCTGAGTGTTATTAACCCAATTTGGGCTAAAATGTAACAATCCCTGGTAGTAGCAAGGTTACCGAGCAAACCGCCTCAATCTAGCATTTAAAATCGTGTTTTACGATTGCTTAGGCATTTTTTAAAACGGCAAATTTTACATTTTGCCCATGACAACCATATTTAGCCATTTTAATGTCTCCACTGCTGGAATACGGGCCACCACGCGGGGTCAATGCGGATTGGTGGGTTTAAGCGACTCCAAATATAGCCTGCACCAACAACGGTTTCACGTGCCTTTCTAACAGCCTATCGCGCGTATTTCGTCGAGATGTTGTTGCGGCGCGTGTCTGTGTGATTGTACTCGTGTCGGACATTTTGTGTGTAGTTACAGTACCTACTGCTTATCTTTAATGTACTGCGCTAGTTATGAACATTGCTATGTTGTTATAGGGGCTAGCGAATTGGTGTTACATTAATTACGATCCTATGTTGGAGGTAAATGTATCAGCTATTGGTATGTAATCCTTGTTAGACTAGCGGAAGCATGCCAGTTAGTTTGTCTGAGTGGAGTTTGTTCCCTAACCGTGTATGAATTGGTTATAAAATTTTTATATACATGCTGAGGAAAAGTAAGCTTCATTTTTTACATTAAAATACTTATTAGACTGCTGTTATGTAAATATTTAATACGTTATTTATATCTGCACCGTAATAGCCAAGTAACGAAGCCATTTCGCCACGAAATATTCACATTATTTACATTATTATGTGCTTACATATGAATGTAAAACCACTAAGCACTCAACTCTTAATTTATTTAGCAAAAAACTATTAACGCACAAAATGTTGCTAGAATTAATTATGAATGGTAGATATAGAAACAAATAATCTCATCGAATGTTTATTTTACAAACTAAGCGTTACAAAGGTGTTACGATGTTTAAGTGTAAAATTGTACTTACTTAAACAAAAACAAACAAATCAATAACGTAGTGTAACAAAACGATAAACGAACCCATCGAACAGTCGAAATAATAGTTTTTTTTTTGTTGAAAGAAGTAATCATAACACAATGAAAGTTTAAAATCCATTTCTATCCGTCCATTAATACATGGCTCCATTACGCTTGTTTAACGCAAACATTTCGTTTCCCAGAATTTCACCTCCCAGTATTGGTTTTACAGTCAAACCGGTTTGCTTATGAACCATCCGAGTAACATCAGTTTGTTCAAGCCTCATTTGCTTTGCTATTTCATTGTCCACTCATACGCTCAAAACTTAAAAATAATAGACAATCGGTTTGCTTTGCCACTTAGGTTGGAAGTGAAAAATCTCTCTCGCAATCTGCGCTGCGTTTGAAGTCATCAATACTTTTAGAAGTGGCAAATAGGATACTTTTTATGCAATTTAGAGTCATTATCGGTGATGTTAGGTTAGTTGACGCCACGAACTACATGCTTTTTATGAGCGGTAAGATTTTGGTGTTCATACCCGCTAGAGTATATACCAAAAATTAGGTAACATAGGTCTAACGTAGGTCATAGGTGAACTATGTCTTAATTATCAGATATTACGAAAAAATAAATCGGGTTGGGTTTAAGGGCGACTTTTTAATACTTGGCTCTTTGATGGAAGTTTAGGTGAGACATAATGAATTATATTGTATGTGGAACTTTAAGATAGCAAGGTAAGCGAGAAGGGGAAAATTGCAGAATGTATAAAGTTCCAGAATAAAGATTTATTGTAGTGGTGTTTAATAAGCCACCACGTTAGAAATTGTTTCGAACAAGGAAAGGACTCGTGCGAATTATACATCGAAGTTCGAATATCGAAATAGTTTCTCACACGTCGGGCGGCTTACGGTGTTCGCCGATTCGGCTCATCCTCTTTTTATAAGTTGATCGAGTAGAAACCGAGATAACTCCGCTTATTTCCGAAATTAGTTCCTCAACTACCGCGTTATCGAAACTTGTACACGGCTTGATTGGCCCAATCTGCGTAATATTACACAAGTTCTTGATTAAATTTAATAAAACCAAGACTGTTACCTAATTGCGCTGGGGGAAGTTTCATTAACGACTGTTCGATTCGCACCGAGTTCGGTTGTATTCCATCGATGTCGTGGAGGAGCGCCGAACAAAAGATCCGCTTTGAATTTTAATTCTGGCTACGTCACGGGATTGAATCATTTGGAAACGAGGAAGCGAGACCGGGAGTGCCTTGTGAGTGGATGCCGTATTCCCTTTAATGAGATTTATCAACGCGGTTGATTTCGTCTGCCGATTACGCGATTGTGAACCTTGATTTTCTTATGATACCATTTAAAGTTATAGACGCCGAGAATTCCTCTTATTGGAAAATCCATTAGAATTTATTGCGCTATCGAACCTTCTTATTTTAAATGAAATCAGCGGTGTTTTTTTACGACGTTTTCTTTTTAATTTAACTTTCCTATCAATAACGATTGTCTGGGTTTTGAGCTATAGTTATTCTTAGTAAAAAGTCTACTCTTTAAACTACTATTTTCAGTATCTTTTGTAAAGACTGTTTAAATAAAATGGTAATAATTGGTATCATTTCGAAGTCGAGTGAATCTAAAGATATAAAACCGACTCGCGCACCAAGAGTTCCGTACCACCATATATAAATATAAGTTTATAATCACATTTTTATGATATCTAATAAAGTATGGTATTTAGACACATCGTTTTATTTTTCCTGTAACTTTTACATAAACTTCTATCACTAATTTCTGATTGGGGATAAGGTGGGGGGAATGGTTTTTTTATTATTTTTCATCAAAAGCCGAAATCGATGCGGTCTAAAATAAGAAAAGGTGTTTGTAAATGTGCAAGCAGCGCTCTTTATGATACTCCACATAGTAGCCAAAATTCGAACTTTTAAGACCCTTTCAGTCTCTGTTACAAAAAATATACATATTTTTATTTCTCTCTTATTTACAAAATAGTTAAGAAAACATCATCTAAAACTGTTCCAAATTTCAAGTTGATAGCATAAGTAGTTCTTTAGATATCCAGCTGTGACAGACAGAGTTGCACCATAAGGGTTCCTTTTTACCATTTTGGTGCGGAACCCTAAACAGTCTAGTTTGCGACGCAGAAACTGATAAAAAATCTTAGAGTTAGAGAGTGTGTCCTTGAAACAATTTTTGCATAGATATCAAGTTGCCCCGAAGTAAAACAAGTAATATGAGCAACAAGAATAGTTGTACAATGTTAATATCAGTTTTAAACTGTGCATGCTTGTTAACAGGCAACTTAGCAGCGTGGTATGGTGCTCGCTCATTAAGAACTGTTTTCACTTTCCACCAGACTTGCTCCAGTGCTCCTGAACTTGGCAATCGTGGTATCGTAATATGCTTGAGGTGCATGTTGTTACTGTTTACTTGGGAATGGAACTTTGGTAAAGTCACTTTTGGTTAAGTATATATTAGGTTAAATTAGTCATTCTCGGTCTCTCGAGAACATTTGTCTCTGTATTTTTCTTTACATGTAAAGAGTAAGGAAAATAATTTCACTTTTGTACTTTTTCGATGCTTTTCGTTATTAAGATAT